>CM024759.1:46775757-47975757 GCA_014218235.1 Colocasia esculenta | reverse complement strand
AAGTGAGGGTCGAGTATTGTCAAGCAAGTGATAGCACAATAGCATGATTTCAATGGCACAAGTGTCAAGTATAGCACAAAGAGCAGAATGGCCATAAACAAATAGCACAATATAATTCACGATAGCACAATGAGTAAAGTATAGCACTTTGATTGTCATTAGATAGTCGAGATAGATAGCACTCGAGTGTAATGTCAAACACTCTTGTCAATTAACTTCCGCAGGCACTAGCACTTTTTGGCACACCTCCCAGGACCAGACCGGGCCCCTTATATTGCCAAGCATTAGTCTTATTATTTATCTTTAGACAATCAGTCAAATGGCCATACTGAGTACCAAGAATAGATGAGAGTATTTGATGAATAGATGAGAGTGTAGAGAACGTGAATCGATGAGAGAATAGAGTATAGGTGAGAACTACAGGTCAATGTGCATGAAACAATGTTAAATAGACAATAGTAACAGTTGCACAACACCCATGATCGGTGCTGGCAGTCAGGTAGAATTCACTAACCAACCACTAGCCATGGTACAAACATAGTCCAGAGGTCCGACGTGATATCATGGTAAGAGAGAACAATCTAAGGTCGTGTGGATCATACTGATCCCTAAGGGTGTTATTGGTATTGAGGGAACAACCGACTCGTCCACCATGTGGGAATCCATGGACAGAGAAGACTTATGGAGGTCTTGAACAAGGATTCACTAGTATGGCAGAAGAAATATCCGACATAGATTTTGTTCAAGTCAAGATAGAGTGTATATAAAAACGAGTTGCTCGACGTTCTAGAAGATATCTAGAATAGTAGAACGTCAGTAACGGTATTCCAAAACCACGAGAGAGAAAAATACATGTCCATTAAAAATAGGGCAATGATGGATGATTATTGAAGTAAATTAACAGATGCATTATGGAGTATCTTACGTCAATATGGATGGTTTCAAGTGTGTGCATGTGTTAGAGAAATCATAGATATGAAAAGATCAAGTGCATGTCTTTTAATAGCATGATTACATGATCATAATTTAGATGAAATATTTACTGTGTTTTTTGCATTATCATGATGCATAGTGACTGTAGAAAGAAAATAACTATAGAAAATTAGGGTTTATGTTCAAAATTCAAGAAGGCAACATACCACAGTAAGGATCGTGACATGGTACTTCAAGAATGAGATTGAGTGTTTAAAGGAATGGGACAGGGTCCCTGAGACAGACAGATTGAACGCGACGCAAGTGCCTGTCGCGTTCAAAACGTGACAAGTTCCTTGTCGCGGCCCCCTTTAGAACGCGACCTATCGGGCCGTCACATTCTCAAGGATTCTGCCTGAGCCCGAGAGGGAAAAAGCCTTGCCTTGGATTACGGTCCATGCTTTCCAAGGGTTAACACAGGGTTGTTTTAAAAATCGAAAACTTGACGTACACTTGATGAAAAATCATGAAACATATATTAAACAAAACTAGACTTGCAAGAGTATGAACATTAACAAGTAATTAGAATCTTATCATGGTATTGACAGGCTATGATCTGGTTCTTTCACGATGAACACAGAACATGACACAATGGTGAAAAGAGAATTAATTCAGAAAGGGTACATGATAGAAATTGGGGAAAAGTGTATCATTAGTTTTCTAACATTACGTATCATGTACAGTAATATTTTCATAGCACGAGATCAATTGTAGATAGAGAATTAAGATAAACATGATGGGTCGGGTACATGTTCTTAATAGAATTTCAAACATGAAATCGACATGATAGGATCCATAGAAATTAGGGAAAAGAGAGGGCTTTTGTTCCTAGTATCAAGAAAAAACTACAGATGAGATTAATTTAATTTAGCTTGTAAGATTTCCTATCTTTGGACGATGTAAACTCCTACGCTTAAGAACTTGAAGAACAAGCTTGTAGTTCTTCTAGCAACCCTTTCCCCACGAATTACTCCTCCTATGGCCTCTTCTCCACGTCCAAGAAGTCCAAGCAGAGCAATAGGGTCGGCCATGAAGGGTTTGGGGGCATATTTATGAATCTACCATGTTTAACTCCTAATACAACTCTGACTTCCCTTTTTCTACGAATTTCCATGTTTATCTAACCTTCCTAGCATTAATCCTCCTAGTTGGGTTAGGATGGGACTCCAATTTCGTGGCTAGCTAGCTAGGGTAGGGTTAGGAATCCAATTTAAATGTATATGAGTCATATTAATAACTTACTTGCCCTTTTTAAATTAGGCAATAATAGAGTTACGAATATTTGGGTATTTTCTTGCATTCTATCTATTACAACTCCTATTTTGTTCCAATAACTTTTGTATGAACCATTTATTAAAGTACATCACTTATTTTCGATTTGTGTTTTAATTAATTTTTTTAATATTTCTATTTATTTATTTATTTATTTAAAATAGCAGATTGCTACAATTAGTGATTTGTTCAATGTGTGAACATACAACCTGGGTCTGTAAAGGGTTGACAACACAATTAAAGTTGGAGATATGCTTGAGATCATATATTAAAACTTAAGAGCCAAATTTGAAATGAAGTAGATTTGGGCAGCAAAGAAAATTGTTCATAAATCGATGTGAAATAGAACTTAAGTGATCATAAATCGATTGTATGTATACAAATAAACATCAATCGGTATGATAATGACACCAATCAAAAAAGAATAAGTATTTATTCACCAATCAGAAAGAAAATAACATCAATCGGTAGAGAATAGGTATTTGTTCACCAATAGGAAGGAAAATAACATCAATCAGAATAGCTTATAACACCAGTCGATTGTATTACTACTACTGAAACTTCGGCTTGTCACGCATCGAAGTTGGACTTTGACTAAATAAAAATACAATGAAGTCAATTGAAGTGGGATTTCATATATGACGAGATGAAACTTCAGATATGATGAAGTGGGACTTTGTATATAAAGATGTGATATGATGTGAAACTTCAGATATGACGAAGTGAGACTTCAACTTACGTCACACTTCGAATGTTCAAGCAACAAATATTCCAATTGATGTAGACATAGAAAAACTTCATGAAGAAAATAATATGGGAGTAACTTGTGTTTTTTAGAATACTTACAGTGATGATCCTTGGTGTCTTATTTATCCTGTTGATAGACTTAATGAAAATAGATATTAAGGAAAAATGTCATCAATATCATTAAGAATAAAATGAATATAAATTAATAAGAATGATAGGACAAAAGTGTGTCAACACCTATGCATTATCTTTCGACATGTGTGCTACACGGGTCGACACCAATGATGAGAATGAAGATGCGATTAAATAGATGAGTACATTAGATGTAGGGATATGTATTTAGTGTATAGTCATGATTAAAGACATGTAATTTTGAGGTTTTTGTTATCACCAAAATACATAGTCATGAAGATAAAAGAGTTAATAGGAACAAACTTCGACAAAAGTCAGGGCAATCAATGCCAGACTCCACTACTGAGTTCTAAAGACTTGTTGTGGCACTTGACATCTCCCCCAATGATTACAGACAATTCTGAAGTATACATTTGGATTACACGTGTAAAATGTTTAGTTGATCCTCTTCAATGTGCACGATATCTCCAATGCCAGCATCACTGCCATGGCCATTGAGAATCAGAACCAATAACGAGTTGCTGAGAAATCTCATGAAGAGACCAAGGAGAGGTCATTGAAGCACAAGAAAGACAAAAATGGAAAGAAAGGTACTAGCTCGTCTAGTTCTTCCAATTCCAATAAGTTTTATAAACATTGTAAATTCACGAGACATGTTAAAGAGACGTGTTGGAAGTTCCATCCAGAGCTATTCCCACTAAAATGGAAGAAGGATGAAAAAGGCAAGCATACGACGATGACAATGACAATCAACACCGATAAGATCAAGATCGAGGAGGTTAAAAAGGCAGACCCTACTCTGTCCCTAATGGCATTGCCAAAGGAGTTAGACTCGATCCCCATTCCTGAGATCGATGAAAGAGAGGAGCTATTCACCTTGTTGATTTAGGTGAAACAAGAGGTGACCAGTGCCATAATCAACACCAGCAGCCAAAAGAACCTCCTTTTAGAAAGCCTTGTACAATAGCTGGGCTTAAAGACAACACCCCATCCACATTCATATCCACTTGGATGAATCTAAAAGTATGTGGAGCTCAAGATCGACCGCTAATGCAAGTTCAAGTTTCCCATCACCAACCAATATATCGATGAGGTGACATGTGACATCGTCTCTCTCAACATCTACCAAGAGGTTTATGGCAATCCCTATATTTGGGATCATGATGGAATCTAATTCTGATGAACCCAAAAATATCGTCTGGTCAAAGACAAAAGCAAGTATCTTGTTCGGAGGGATAAGACGTTGACTCTTTTATCTCCATGACCATATATTTTGGCAATAACAAAAACTGCAAAATCACATGCCTTTAATCATGACTATATCCTAAATACATTTATCATATCTAATGCGCTTATCTATTCTATTGCATCTTCATTCTCATCATAGGTGTCGACCTGTGTAGCACATGTGTCGACAGATAATGCATAGGTGTCGAGTTGTGTAGCACATTTGCCAACAGACAATACATAAGTGTTGACACACTATTACTCTATCATTCTTGATTATGTTTATTTTCTTCTTATTCATAATGATCTTGATGACATTTTGCCTTAATATCTATTTTTCATTAAGTCTATCAACAGGATAAATAAGACTCCAATGATCATCACCATAAGTATTCTAAAGGCTCAAATTAATTTCATATTATTTGCTTCATATTTAAATCATCTTTGATTGAAGAAGAAATCTCTAATTTGTCGAAGTTACCATCCGAAGTTTCACTTCTTCATGCACATTTTCTTCTGATCAGTCAAAGTTACCATTCGAAGTCTCACTTCGTCATGAACATTTTTCTTCTAATCAGTCGAAGGTACCAGTCGATGTTTCACTCCATCATATATGATGTTTCACTTCTTCATATATGGAGTCATATATGAAGTTCCACTTGACTAACAACATTTTTTTCTGGACGAGCTGATGTTCCACTTCAACTGACAATATTTTTTTTTCAGCTCCAGCTGAAGTCCCACTTCGACTTACTGTTTGATATTCATAGCAGTCGAATTTTATATCATGACCAGCCAATGGTTAAATGATATCAATTGGTGAACATTCTATGGATTGGTGTTATAAGCCATTTTGATTGGTGACTACTTACTACATCCAAACGATTAGTGATCAAATAGTTTTAACTCATAACGATTGATGTTATTTCACATGTTTCTACAGATTAGTGTCATTTCATTCTGATTGGTGATCAAAATAATGTTTAATGTTATTTTCTTTCTAGTTGGTGAAAACATATTTATTATGCTCTAATTGGTTCTATTTTATACAGATTGATGCTTACTTGTCTACATGCAATCGATTAATGTTCACTTAAGTTCTATTTCACATCGATTGATAAACAAATTCCTTTGGTGCCCAAATTTTCCTCATTTCAAAATTGTCTCTTAGCCTCAGTTTGGTAATGAGTTAACTTAAAATTAACTCAAAGTTAACTCAAAATGTAGTTTGGTAACAAAAAAAAGTTAACTCAAGTGGGTTAGATTAAAAGTGGGTCAGATGTGAGTTAACTCACAATTTTCCAACCCACCTCTAGAGGTGGATTGGAGTTAACTCAAGTGGGTTAACTACCTTTTTCTCTTGGCGGTACACAACATTAATTGCTACTTTCTCTTTTCTCAACACAACATTAATTGCTACTTTTTTTTTCAAGTCACTTTTTGATATGAAAGTGGGTTAACTCACTTTATCTTGCCAAAGCAATCTCAAGAGGAAGTGGGTTAACTCACTATAGTTAAATTGGGTTAACACACAAGAAAACAAACTAAAAAATGAGTTAACCCTGTATAACTTTAGTCATGGGTTGGAGTTATCTCCAACCCCAACCCATTGCCAAATTGAGGCTTATATTCTTACATTTGATCTCATGCATATCTTTACATTAAATGCTCAGTCAAGCATTTTCAGACCCAGTCTATATGTTCATATCCTGAACATGTTACTGATAGCCTTTCTTTCTTATCAAACCAAAAGGAAGACACCTGTAATAGAAATCTATCAGTAGAAATTGAGGACTTCTGTAGTAGAGGTATGGATGTCTAACTGATAGATGAAATCTCACCTAACATTTTCCTCTCTATGCATTAAAATGCTTGCTAGTGCTCAATACATACGCAAACACAACAACATAGGAAACATTGAAGCTATAGGACTCCAAGATAGCTAACGAATATAAATATCTACATGAACATCTATTGATGATCCAATGACTACTGAAGATGAGTCTAACGAGAAGATCTGTGGAGTAACAGAAAGAAGAGAAGAAGATGATGCTGGAGCTGAAGACTCAATGACTATTTTCTACCAACAGGTTATAAAAGAAAAGATGGATGCAATCATGAGCAGCAATTGTTTTGACCAAATACATAGCCATCTCCCAGTAAGAAAAAGATCAAAATTTTTTAGGAGCACACCAACATCCATATCCTTCCTGAACCTGAGGAGAAAGCAAGAGTTTTCGAAGCCATCTGTTTTTAGATTTCTTCTTCCTCTCCCTCCCTCTCCCTCCCCCACCCCCCTCTCTCTCTATGTTGCTTTCTAATCATTTGTCTGAAATATAGAGTAAGTTGTTTACGTCTGGGAGAAGTATTCATTGTTCAATTTTTTTAGTAAGCATTCCCCTTTGTAGAAGGGAAGATTAGCAAGGAGCTAGGTGTTGTTTGCCCCTTATGAAAGGGGAAGACCAGCAGGGAGTTGGATGCATTGTCCCTTATGAGGATGGGAAGACTAGTAGTTGTATTAGGTCTTGTATTCCCCTTTTTTCAGAGAAGACCAAGGTTTGCTTGGTGGTTTAGTGAAATCCCAAAAGATTGCTTGGGGACTGGATGTGGGACTTCCCTTTGGAAGGGTCAAACTTGGATTAATTTCGTTGTGTTATTTGTGGGATTGTTTCTGTTTTCGTCCGCTGAACACTAACTAAGAGTACTAATAGTCTCACTTAGTGTTTATGTTTTTAGATTTCTGGAAAAGTTCAAAACCGGCCATTCACCCCCCCCTTTGGGCTTGCAATATAGGACAACATGTGTAACACCCCGACGCGGAATATCGGAGCAGAATTACAGTTATTAAATAGTACAGAGCAATAAATAAACATCAAACCATTGCACATTTGGAATAATGCCAAATAAAATCCAACTTCATTAATAATTCATCAACAATCTATTACATCCACCAATCAGAGCCAAAACTAGGGCCCAAAGTACTTTATTGAAATCCAAACTATTACATAACGACTATCTAATGCCTGACTCATAACTATACTAACTAACTACTAAGCATTGGTTGCTGAACTGGTCACTCATGGACATCTTCCTCATTCCCTTCCTTATGAGTGTGGTAATCGCCATCCGACTCACCTGAATACATGAAATAACAATGCTGGATGAGAGAATAACGCCTAGTAGGACTTAATATCTCATGAGAACAAGCATGGTTTAAATGATTAATGTCTTAAAGGTATGATAACTAGAGAGAATAGTCATGCAGAGTAAAGTAGCTATAGCAAGAGAACGATAACACTTGCCATGTAACGATATAGCATGCAACGATAGCACTTGTATGAATAGCACATGAGTAGATTGCACTTGTATTGATAGTACTTTGATTGTCATAGATTAAATCTTGATTTCATAATAGCACTGGATGTATGCCATACACATTCTGATCATGTAACCCTCTCGAGGAAATGGCACTCTTCGGGCGCTCTCCCCAGGACCAGATCGGGCCCTATAGCAGTGGCATGTCATATTTCTTATCTTAGACAATCATTTGTATGGCCAAATATAGTACAAAGAATAGATGAGAGTAATCGACGAATAGGTGAGAGAGTAGAGAGAACGTGAACAGATGAGAGTACAGAGATAGTAGATGAGACAGGGGTATATTCATATAACAACGTTAAACACCGATAGTAACAGTTGCACAGCAGTAGGTCGTGTGCCGACAGTCTGGTAGAAGTCACAACCGCCCACTAGCGGTGCTATGAACATAGGCTAGATGATCCGGCGTGATCCCAAGGTAAGAAGGAAACATACTAAGGCCGTTGGATCATACTGATCCTTAAGAGTGTTACGGGTTTTAAGGGTACAACCAGCTCATCGGCAAAGGACGTGCGCCAAAGCCAAGGAGACTTACGGAGGCCTTGACAAGGAGTCCCTTATCCAGTCAGGAGTATTCCCAATGGAGAGGTGGTCCATGCCAAGAAAGAGTGTGTATAAAATAAGTGTCTGTCGTGCCTCGAGTGCTCGAAGGCCGAGGGAAGCGGTAATGGTGTACAAAGCGCGATTTAAAATGAAGACAATTGTTAATAATCAAATAAGGGGATTTAGTAATTAATTACACTTAATTACCAGATACATTATTGAGTAATTTAATAAGGTCTTATAGCAAACATGAATGTTTAGTGTGTGCAAGTGTAATTGAATCAAGAGAGCATGAAGAGATTGTGCACATGGCTTTTAAATTAATTGATTTCATGTAAATATTACTCATTATCAATTAACAAGTTGAATCTAATCATGACAGTAATTAATTAGGATTAACAGAGTTTAAATGGTATAAATAGAAGGGGAATGTAAGTAAATTGAGGTTCTGGCCGCTCTGCTGAATTCGCGACAGGGTGCCTGCTGTGATTTAGATCGCGACGCACGGTCCGATCGCATTCTGCTGAACTGACTACCAAGGTTGAACCGGGGAATGGTCGCGACGAGTCGACCCGTCGCATTAAGAACGTGACGGTTCTCCTTGTCGCGACCCCCTCTGAGATCACGACAGATTGGGCCGTCGCGACTCCAGAAGGTGGCCCGAGCCCAGAAAAGGAGATTTGTCCCTTTTTGGGTTGAGTACAACCCTCCCATACATGACACAATGCACTTCTAAAATCGATATAAAATCGCACGATGATCCAAAAATCATGAAACCATCTTTAAACGAAACTAGACATGTAGATCTTTCACTGGCATGATTAATTAGAAAATAGACACGTATAGAGCATGCTTTAATTAGGTTACTCTTCCTTGACCAAATCATGCACAGTCATGGAACAACGAATTAATTGGCAAAGGATACATGATGAAAATTGGGGCAATTAGGGGCGTTTGAAAGCTTACATTATGTAGTATTTACGAGAATAATTTCATAGTATGGGATTGAGTACATGCATGGATTGAGAGCAATCATGATGGTCCGGGTGCATGGTAGTGACAGGAATTCAAACATTTAATTCTCCTTCATGGAGGAACGAAAAATAGGGAAGCCATGGGGCTTTCAAAGAGGGATGCATGGCTACCTATGGCCAAAATTTCATGATTTGTGCTTATGAGATTGCCTACCTTTTCTCGTTAGTAAGAAATCCTAGGGTTGATGACGAAAAGGAAGAAGAAATCCCCTTGCTTCAAGCCCTTCCTCTCCTTGCTCCTCGTCCTCAGCCTCCTCCCCTCGTCCTCCAAAGTCCCAGCAACGAAATGAGACTTGGTTGGGGCAAATTAGAGGTGTATAGGGTTGTTTAAGAGACTATTCTTTCTAAAAGTCCTTCTTTCCCTTAAAACTCCTAATTTCCTATTTATCTCCCTATTTCTCTCCTTTATCTACCTAATAGGATTGGGGAGAGATCCACATTCGTGGGTAGAGGGTTAGGGTAAGTCTAGGACTCCTTTTAGGATAATTATGGGTTAATTAGTATTTATCTTAACCCTTTTCTAATTATTAATAATTTTAGGTACAAATTTCACTTAATTAGCTCCCATCCTATGAAGGGCTCTTCACATTTGGGCCCAACCATTCATGTTAGGACCATTAATAAAACCCATCACTAATTTAGCTTAATGGGTATTAGTTTATTTTCCTTTTTATTCAATTTATTCTCCCTTTATTCTAATTAAACACTATTTCTCACATTTATTAAATTAAAATTTTTATTTATTTAGGATTTTAAAAATCAAGGTTGCTACATCCTCCCCCTCTTAAAAAGAATTTGGTCCCCAAATTCATATGATTGTAAGAGGAAGAACGACTTATTGAATAACTCAGGATAGTTCCCTCGCCTGGTTGCTTCGGGTTCCCACGTGGCTTCTTCAACTTCGTGGTTTCTCCATAGCACCTTTACCACTGATATAGGTCGGTTCTGAAGCTGTTGTATCTTTTTGTCTAAAATTTTCACTGGCTTTTCTTCATAGGTCATATCTTTATTCAAAATAATATCATCATAGCTGATTATGTGTGATGGGTCATACACGTATTTCCTTAGCATTGACACATGGAAAACATTATGCACAGTGGAAAACTGAGGAGGTAGTGCTAGACCCAACCAAAGTTATCCAAGTGTTCTCCCAACACTTTCTCCAATTCGCCTGAGCTCTTCTTGCAAGATAGGGTAACTTGTGTTACCTGAGATTAGGTCTCCACTAGATGGACCAATAAAAGTGGGGTCTCTCAATAAATCAGAAAATCTATCGATCTGAAGAGCAAAGATCAATGGCATCACAAGAATACTCTGAAGGGCAATCTGTCAACAAACCACCTATATTTTATGGTGAAGACTACAACTATTGAAAGATAATGATGGAGTTCTTCCTTCAAGAATATGACTATCAGCTGTGGAACATCATCAAATAAGGAGAACTAATAGTCCTCTCCTCACGAGAAAATTGGATAGATAATGACAGAAAAATGGTATCACACAACAACAAGGCCAAGAATCTCATTTGTTGTGCCTTGTCCAAAAGAGAATTCAATAGGATCTCAGCTTGCACATCTGCCAAAGAAATGTGGGACAAATATTGTTTTACTTATGAAGGGACAAACAAAGTCGAGGAAACAAGGATCGACATCTTAGTCACCAAATATGAAAAATTTTAGATGCAACCAGGAGATACCATAACTCAGACGTATAGTAGGTTTACTGACATCACAAATGGTATATCAGGTTTGGGAAAGGCATACAACAATAAGGATATGGTAATAAAAATTCTCAGATCAGCCAACCAAGAAAAGAGGATGGTGAATGACTACCAGAAATTCGTGCTACTATTAGTCCATCTAGTGGAGACCTAATCTCAGGTAACACAAGTTACCCTATCTTGTAAGAAGAGCTTAGGCGAATTGGAGAAAGTGTTGGGAGAACACTTGGATAACTTTGATGAAGTTTGAGGACTACCTACTAAATGATCAGTCGAACATGAAATCCAACTCATCTCTGATTCACCCCTTTCGAACCTCTGCATCTACAGCAACTCAATCCTAGAGAGTGAGGAGATCATGCACTAGGTGATAGAGCTACTTGAGAGTGGAGTTATTAAGCTGAGTAGTTCACCTTGAGGATCCGCCGTGGTATTAGTGCCGAAGAAAGATGGTGGTTGGTGTATGTGTGTTGGCTACCACACCCTCAACAAGATCACCATAAAGAATCAATATCCACTGCCTAAAATAGATGGCCTATTGAGCCAACTGAAGCATGCAACTATCTTCACCAAATTAGATCTGAAGTCTAGCTACCAACAAGTTAGAATCCAAGAGGAGAACACCTAGAAGACTGCATTTAAGACACGACAAAGGCTTTTCAAATGTCTTGTTATGCCATTTGGACTATGTAATGCTCCTATAATGCTTATGCGGTTGATGAATGACGTATTGTGGCCCTACCTTGACAACTTCGTCATTGTGTACCTTGATGACATTCTTATGTACTCCCATACATAGGTAGAACTTTTGGTACATGTGAGGAAGGTACTCGAGCTGTTGGAACAACATCAATTGCATTTGAACCATAAGAAGTGCGAGTGTGGAAAGCAAAGTCTGGTGTACCTTGTGTTCAAGGTAGGTGGTGGTGAAATATGTTGGATTATGGGGGTCTAACAACTCCATTAGGGATTCGTTGTATACTACATGCTAGTCCGAGATCAAGTGTGTGTAGTCAAATCGGTGCTTGACAACCCAACTACCACTACAAGAAGAAGCGGAATAGCGACTAACAAATTCAGTCCCCATTCAGTCACTATTCGATCACTAAAGCAATTGGTGACCGAATAGTGATTGAATGGAGACCGAATATGGCAGTGAAGAATTTTTTGTGACAATATTGTGACCGAAAATTTTCGGTCGCTGATAGTGATCGAAATATTTCGGTCGCTATCTGTGACCGATTACCTTAGTCATTATTTCGGTCACTATATAGTGACCGGAATTTTCAGTTGCTATTAGAGATCGATTGTTTCAGTCACTATATTGGGACTAAAATAACCGATCACTAATCGATCTCTATTTTTTTTTTTCAAATATTCTTTTTTAAAATGATACATATTAAAAAAAAATATGTGCATATAATAAAAATAAAAACTGTCCACTATGATAAATGTCAACAATAATATAACATGTTCACAATAATAATACATAAAATGTTGACAATAATACATAAAATGTCTATAACCATGAAAAGAAAATCATGGATCCTCATCCTCATCGTCCTCGTCTCCGCCCACGCTACTCGATGAAGGAACCGACAATAGATATATAACAATAATAAATTAAAATTACTTACTATAATAAATAAATTATTTAATTTTTTATTTTGTTTATAATTTACTCACTTTTAAACTAAACTAATGTGATGAATAAATATTTAAACTCTGAAATAAAATTGGGAGTCCGATTTGAACTCTATCAGTTTTCACGAGTTATGTTCATCGCCTCTGGCCATGGTAGAACAAACTGGAGCCCGATTGGATTAGTATTTCTAATTTTGGACCCCCAAACCTTTGTTCTTCATTTTAAAACAAAACAAAACTAACTTGCTTAATGTAAATTTGAGTGTCGAGCTCAAACCGGAAGTCCAATTTGAACTTCGTCAGTTTCCACAAGTCACACTCATTGCCTTGACAATGTTGGAATAAATCAAAGGCTGATCAAATTAGTATTTCTAATTTTGGACTGCAAAACCTAAGTTCTTCATTTTTAAACTAAACTAACTTGCTTAATGTGAATTTGAGTGCTGACCTCAAACTTGTAGTCCGATTTGAACTCTGTCAATTTTCACAAGTCACAATCATCGCCTTGGCCATTCTGGAACAAACTAGAGGCCGATCGGATTAGTATTTCTAATTTGGTACTCAAACCTATGTTCTTCATTTTAAAACTAAACTAACTTGCTTAATGTGAATTTGAGCTTCGAGCTCAAACTGAGAGCTCAATTTGAACTCCCTCAATGTTCACAAGTCCAACTCATCGCCTTGATCATGCTGGAATAAATTGAAGGCCGATTAGATTAGTATTTATAATTTTAGACCCCTAAACCTAAGTTCTTCATTATTAAACTAAACTAACTTACTTAATGTGAATTTGAGTGCTGAGCACAAACTGGGAGTCTGATTTGAACTCCGTTTATTTCCACAAGTGACACTCATTGCCCAAGCAGTGCTAGAACAAACCGGTGGCCGATCTGATTAGCATTTCTAATTTTGGACCGCGAAACCTATGTTCTTCCTTTTTAAATTAAACTAAACTATCTTGCATAATGTGAATTTGAGTGCCGAGCTCAAGCTGAGAGTTCGTTTTGAACTCCATCAGTTTCCATAAGTCACACTCATAACCCGACCATGCTGGAACAAATCGGAGACTGATCGGATTAGTATTGCTAATTTTGGACCCCCAAACCAAAGTTCTTCCTTTTTAAACTAAACAAACTTGCTTAATTTGAATTTGAGTGTCGGGCTCAAACTGGGTGTTCAATTTGAACTCCGTGAGTTTCCGCAAGTCACAGTCATCGCCCTGACCGTGCTGGAAAAAACTGGAGGCCAATCAGATTAGTATTTCTATTTTTGGACCCCCAAATGGGACTTCAAATAGTTTCTAACGAATTAATTTGACATCTGTGTATTTAAGCGTCGAGTGCAAATCGAACGTCCGATTTGAACCTTGTCAGTTTCTATAAGTCATGCTCATCGATCCGGTCATGTTGGAACAAATCGGATGCCTATCTAATAGGTATTCCTTATTTTGGATGCCCAAACCTAAGTTCCAATATTTTAAACTTATTGATTAAAAAATTTACTATTAAAATAGAGAAATTAAAATAAAATCAATTTACTCACATGAGGGGCCCCTGTTGATGTCGATGGCACTACCTGAGGAGGAATGCTAACTTGGGAGAGGGCACAGAGATAGTCTGGGATAGAGTCTTGGAGAGCAAGGCCTGAATAGTGTCAGACACTTGCGAATGCATCGTGTGGACTAGACGAGACTGCAAACCAGAGATATCATCTTGAATGAAGCCCATCATCTCATTGGGAGAAGTACTTGGAGCACAAGGTGTGGTGAATGCACTAGTAGCCTGTAATCTTGAACTCGAGGTGCCAAATAACACACTGCCCATGTCCATACTATGCCTAAAACCATACACATGGCCTTTCTTTGGGGCAACAAATGCCGCAACCGATACCTCAGGATCTAACTGCAGAGTTGCTCCTCGACATACTTCTCTGTCATCTGCTAGTTATACAACTCTTGCAAAAAATAAAATTGACAATTTAATATTAATTTGTAACAAGAAAAAATAAATAGTGGCTAGACTATAAATACTTACCGCAACTTCACGTGCTCTGTAGCTAATATATTGATATGTCCCCTTTTTCTTATGTGTCTTATCAAACACATCCTGAAATGTCAGAGGCTGTTTTAGCTCATTTTCCTATTTCACATACAAGCATTACATAAATGAGTTCTATATAAAAAAATATATACCACAAACGGACATATGACTTACCAATCTGGACATATGGGTCGCAAAGGAGACGAACCCACTTCTATGCTTGTTGGCCTCTAGATTGGCAGTTCAATTCACTTTCATTGTTTTGGAGGTTTCTTGCCATCTCTCTGCCGCCCTTATGCTGCACAGACCTTGCCAGTAGCCTCTCCTCATCCATGTCGGTGCGCGCTCCCTCCAAAGAGTTGGGTCTGGACTCTAAGAAATTCGCCGTACATTTTTTCTCGCATTATACAACAAATCTTTAAAATTTAATCGGGTGGTGGCCGTCCATAGTAATCGAGACCGCACCTCATCTGCTGGATGTGTGAATCGATGATTGCGTTGTATAGATAAGAGCTAGTTTACTGAATGTAGGAGTAAGAAAAAAATAGGTTATAATAAGAAATTACATACCACGAACATCTGATACAACAACTCCTGGACGTCTATCGGGAAATCATTGAATGTATGAATATGCCCAGGAATGTGTGCCTAAATTGATCTTGTGATCAATTAAGATGCTTGGGTGACGTCTATTTTATCCTTGTAATTATGTAACTTGTTATAATGAATTTATGAACTAAATAATTGTCCTTAATAAAAGATACATATGAATTTATTACATACCCATTTATCCATACCTCACAGAGTGCCATCATAGAAACTGCACCCCCCCTTTTGTAGACTGACAACATCCTCTGCTTCTGGCACCGTAGATGCACCTGCCAAAAAACCTGGAGGTGCGGAAGCACTCGGTCTTGTACAAAACTTTGACAGATAGAAGCAATGTACAAGAATATAAAATGTTAAAAGAATATAAATAATGACTATACAAATACTTATAAATTCAAATATAGATACCTGCTACCCTAGGAGGAGGAAGAGTAAACTGACCCGAGCCTATAAGAATTTTACTGGCATAAATAATACAAGTGAATCAATGCACTAAGAAACTACAACTTTAAATATACATACTTGTCGCAAGGGTTGGAAATGTAGGAGGCGTGGGAGGACTCGATCCTGTTAGAATGAGAAAATAATAATAAAATATATTAGCAATATATAGATACATACAACTTCAAAACAAGACTTACCTACTGCCAGATGAGGAGGCACAAAAGGACCAAAAGTTGTAACAATTTAAATGACATAAATAATATGTATAAATAATGCACAAAGAAAAATACAAGAGTTATTTGTCATTTCACTAGTTATCTTTCAGCATATATAAGCACATATGATTTCTCATCTTCTTGTGATCAAATCCCTCATTTCCACTTAGTTGAATAAACTCACAAGACTAATTGATGTTGCTAGATGTACGTTCTCACATAAGAGTTATTTGAGCATTTCACTAGCTTCCCAACAACCCAATCATCTACCACCATTACTTCAAAATTAATGTTTCTACTTCCAATTGCACATAAAAGATATATCTTTTAAAAAATGCATCAGAAAAGTAAATTTAATACTTCCAGTTCAATAACTGTGATATCCATATATGTGTATATCTCTGTAATATATATCTACTAAAAAGGAACAAATACAGATCAAGTGTCCCAGTGGTGGATCAAACATCTATATCCTACCTCCACTTTATGAAAAAGTAAAAAGGGGGGAAATGAGAAGAAAAAGGAAAAAAGCCATACCAACATAAATTGCCCAATGCCGGTACATAAAGGCTTATACACTTATATAAGTGTACATATAGAATACCCAAATCATAATACATGAAGAAAATGAGAAGAAAAATAAAAGTTAACACATAAAAAGTGACTTAATCTACTTACTGAATGGAATGATGGTGGTGATTCATGCTGGCACTGTGATCCCATTTCTCCCTCTGCGCCAGCCTCTCTTCTTGTACATTGCTCCCCACCCCCACACCACCATTCCCCCCCTCCCACCACCACACTGTCCTCCCCCCCCCCCCCCCCCCACCCACCGCTGAACCCGCCCTTCCACCCCCCCACACTATCCCCCTACCCCCATACAGCAACCCCCCCTTCCCACCCCCACACTGTCACCCCACCCCCAACCCCCCCTCCTCCTCCCCCACTCCTGAGAAACCCCACCCCTCCCACACACTGCCGAGCTCCCAACATACAAGCACACACACACACAGGCGCAAAGAGAGAGAGAGCACTTACCAGCTATGTGGCAGCTTCTTTCTGAATGGTGACAACATGGAGCTCTAGATGGCGGCAAGACCGATGGCGCGACACCAGCGACTGGACGACGACGACAATAGGGCGTCTCAGCGGGGCGATCCTGACTAGCATCTAGGCGCACGACAAAGCGAAAGAGAAGAGACAGAGTGAGAGAGGAGAAAAGAGAAGGGGGAAGAAGAAAAAGGGCAGAAATAGTGACCAATAATTTGGTCGCTATTCAGTCCCAAATCCTGCAAGATTTAGTGACCGAAATAAATTCAGATACAATTCAGTTGCAGACATAGGGACCGAATTGTGACCGAATAGAATTCGGTCACTTAAACCATGTACTGCCTTGTTTAGGGATGAAATTCTGTGACCGAAATAATTCAATCACAATTTGGTCTCCAATATAGAGACTGAATTGTGACTGAAAGAATGCAGTCATAAAATTTCATCCTTAAACGCGCCAACTACATGGCCTTAGTGACAGAATTATAGTCAGTCACAATTTAGTCTCTGTTTTGGAGACTAAAATATTCGGTCACAACTCGGTCACTAATTTGTGATTGAATTGTGACTGAATAGGATTCAGTGACTGAAATTTTAAGTCACAATTTAGTCTCCGATCTGAGACTGATTAGTGACCGAATATTTTTGTCTTAGATGCGATCTCTAATGCCTCTCTTTCTTATAGTGTGCCACAAGGACTAAAGGGATTATGTGAAGCCACTCAGGCTAGCCCACAACATATTATAGAAGTGGGGCTTTGCACTGCCAAATAAAGAAAATTTGATTTGTCTTCACTATTAGCTCGAGCTTTTGGTGCATCAATTAGTGGCTTGATGCTAAAATCTGGTACCATTATTGAACAACCCTTATATTTATCCATATGTTTTAGTGATAACTAAAACTCATGAATATCATCAATATATTTAATAATATATTTTGAGGTATTTATGTATAAAAAATAAGATAATTTTTATCACGTTAAAAAGACTAAAGTTCCACATTGATTACTGAAGAATGTTTCTATCGATTAAAGACTAAAAGGAAGTTTCTATCGATTTGAGAAGAAATCTTATACCGATTAGAGAACAAGTGTTATACCAATTCCTGAAGAAAGCTTCTATCTATTAGTAAAGAAAAGTTTGATACTAATTATTGAATAAGCAGTGTTCTAATTAGTGAACAAAAGCCTATACCGATAATAGTGGAACTTGCTCTCATGTGTTGTTTCAATTATAAAAGAAACACTTGTTCCGATTAGCGATATGCTACATCGATTACAAAACCATCACCTTTTGATTACATAACATCAATCCAATTACTCTTACATTGTTTTGATTAGAGAATAATTAGTTTATATCATTTGATGTTATGAACATTCCAATTACTAAACAAAGGTTCAATATCCTTTTGATTAGTGAACAATGGTTTAGTGGTATATTGATTAGTGTTATGAATGTCTCGATTATTGATTAAAGATTTTATATTGTTCCAATTAGTGTTATTCAGATATCATTTAGTGAACACTTACGTTATATTCTTCTTGTCAGTGTCGTTAACGCATCGATTATTGAATAAAAGTCATACATTGTATCTATTAGTGAATTCATCCCTTGTAATGTTTGATTGGTGAATAGCTAACATGTGTGCTGCCAATTAGTTTCTAGCTTAAATCAAATACATTGATCGACTATTTCTTTAGTTTGAAAATTTCTCTATCAATTATTTTGGTGCATGTGTAAGATTTGAAATCTTCTGCACATGTTTTACCTATTATTTCCTACCTCTCAAAAAGTGCATTATGTATGACAGCTGCTTCCAACATTTTTTGTCAAACTGCATACTACCTTTTTCATGCTACATTTTCGTGGTAGGTTAGAAAGGTGTCAAGTAGAACCTGCAGACTAAAGGGAAAAGAAGGTAAGGGTTGTCTGACACATGATTTCTCTTACTTAACATGCACTTCCATGCATTTTTTGTATGTAGGTCTACGGTACTCATGCAAAGACCCATGTGAGACCTATTAAAAGGGACTCTTAAAATACACACTAATAAGAGGAAGCAACAGGAAGAAGATGGAGTCTAACAGATATCATTTAAACATTCTTCTTAATTATCTTCAAGAGGCAATGAGCATAAGAAGTAGAAGAAGAGCAATGGTAGAACATGAAGCCCCAACAATTATCCTAATAGTTTTTTTCAAAAGCTCTATAAAGAGTCTAAGACTTTGACACATTAAAGAGTAGAAGAAAAAGATTGCACCAAAAATCCAAAAATATTTTGCTAAAGGTTTCAAGCATTCAAACCCTCATCCCCTCCATGTCTCTATTTGTTATATTATAAATCTGGGAGAGGAATTTTATGAGCTTGAGAGATTGAGCTTCTTTCATTTCCTTTAGCTCTGAAGTTGCTATCGTGATCAAGAGAGTCAAGTACATTATTCCTGAACTTGATCTTGACAACTTGCTCTTTCTTTTATTAAGAAAGACAGGTTCATTCCTCTTCCTGTGAGAAGAGAAGACCAACTGATGTGCTGGGTGGTTTGTCCAGCTAAGGGACTGTACTCAACTTTTCCCTTCTCTTTTGTAGAAGGGAAGACCAGTTAGGGTGCTGGGTGTTGTGTCTGACTGAGGGACTATACTTAGGGTGCCCCTTCTATAGAAGGGAGGACTAGTTATGAACTGAGCATTGTTTGTCCATTAGTAGGACTGCACCCCAATTAGTTAAATCCTGAGAACTTGCTTGGGGACTGAATGTAGAACTTCCATTGAGGGAAATGGAAAACCAGAATAAATATTTGTGTTCTTTTGTGTGAATTTTCTTGTTTGATTGCTTCTTATTTAATTCACTACATTTAAACTCTAACTAACACTTCCACATCGAATTTTTCCAACAAAATATAGGTCGACTTCAAGAAGGTCAAGATGGTCAAGGAACGTCTGAGGCCAAAGTTCGTGACTGAAGTCCATAGCTTTATGGGTGCCTACCAGTACCTTAAAAAATTCATCCGAATTAAAAAATTCATCCGAATTTTTTCTGTGTTGGCTTCTCTTATATACGAGCTTACAAAGACAAACAACAAATTTTAGTGGACTTAGAAACATGAGGACACATTTCTTCTATCGAAAAGGAAGATTGC
This sequence comes from Colocasia esculenta, assembly GCA_014218235.1. Taxonomy (NCBI): domain Eukaryota; kingdom Viridiplantae; phylum Streptophyta; class Magnoliopsida; order Alismatales; family Araceae; genus Colocasia; species Colocasia esculenta. The sequence continues at coordinate 47,955,595 of CM024759.1, read as the reverse complement.
ATTGCCCATTTTACGAAGACCTTTTGAGCTTGACATAGATGCATCAATGTATGCTATGGGGGCTATCTTAATGCAAGACGTGTAACGCCCCGACGCGGAATATTAGAGTGGGATTATAGTTATTAAATAGTACAGAGCGAGAAAATAAATAACAAACTATTGCACAATTGGATAACACCAATTAAATTCTAATTTTTACTAATAATCCGACAATCTCCATTACATTCACTAATAACTCATTATTTTCATAAACTAACTAATACATGAATGTATCGGAGACAAAACTAGGGCCCAGAGTACTTTATTCAAAATCAAACTATTACATAACGACTAACTGACTCACTAACTCATATCTATGCTAACATACTACTACTAGATAGCACTGGTTGCTGAAATGGTCACTCCTGAGTCTCCTCATTGGTCCCATCCTCGTGAGTGTGGTCATGATCCGACTCACCTGAAACATATTAAATAAATACGCAGGATGAGCGAATAACGCCCAATAGGACTTAATATCTCATGAACACAAGCATGCTTTAAATAGTTAATGTTTTAATGGCAGGCTAACTAGAGAGGAAAGTCACGTAGAGCATGTCATGATAGCAAGAGAACAATAGCATCTGGCACAAAAATAGTACAACGAGAATGACAATAGAATGGCCATGTAACAATATAACATGTAAATTGCGCAACGGTGCACTAGTAACAATCACGCTTGCACTTGTAGAGATAGTACTTTGATTGTCATAGATTAATCTAGATAGTAAACTGGCACTGGATGCAGGCCGTAACACATCCTTGATCATTTTAACTCTCATGGGTACTGGCACTTTTCGGGCGCTCCTCCCAGGACCAGATTGGGCCCTATTGCGTTGGCATTAGTCATTTCTTTATCTTAGACAATCACAAGAATGGCCAATAGAGTACCAAGAAGAGATGAGAGTAGTAGACGAGATAGACGAGAGTGTAGAGAGAACGTGAACAAATGAGAGAATATAGATAGTAGATGAGATAGGTGGTCCAAGTCAAGAGAAGTGTGTAGAAAACAGGTCCGTCTTGCCTCGAGTGCTTGAAGGCCGAGGGAATCGATAATGGTATCCGAAACACATGATTAAAACGAAGACAAGTCCATTAAAACAAATAAGGGATATTAAGTGAATAGTTAACTCAATTACCAGATAAATTATTGAGCAATTTAACAAGTTTTTGTGGCAATCATTCATGTATAGTGTGTGCTTGTGTAAGAAAATCATAAGAGCAAGAATGATCGTGCACACATCTTTTATTTGATTAAAAATAGGTGAATAATACACAACATTCATTAACAGGTCGTTACTGTTCTTACAATGCATGATTTGGGTTTAGCAGGGATTAAATGAGGAAATTAGCAAGGTTGTACAAGCAAATCAGGGTTTGGGCCACTCTGTTAAGGTCATGACGTAGGGTTAGGTCGCGTTTAGGTCACGACATATAGTCCGGTCGTGATCAGGTCAAGTCGCGACAGGGTTTCTTGTCACATTCATGTCGCGGCGCGGTGTCCGGTCGCGTCTGCTGAATCGGGCGCTCGAGTGAACCGAGAGGCAGGTCGCGACCTGTCAATCCGCCACGTTCATAACGCGTCAGACCTCGGTGTCGCGACCCCTCTAAGATCGCGACGTATTGTGCTGTCGCGACCTCAGGAGGTGGCCCGAGCCCAGAAAAGAGGGATTTGCCCTTTTCCAGGTGGGTCTACCTGACACATAGCTATTCAAAATTTGATAATAAATCGTATAGAGGTCCAAAAATATGAAACTAGTTTTAAACGAAAGTAGACATATAGATCTATCAACATGCACGATTAATTTGAAAATAGACAAGGTTTAGACATGTTGTGATCAAGTTACATTTCGATGACCTAAACATGTGCAGTGAAGGTTCAATGAATTAATTAGAGACAAATACACATTGAAATTTAGGCAATCGGGTGCATGGATCTGACAGGAATTCAAAGAATTAATTCTCCCTCATGGGAGATCGAAATAGAGCGAAACCAAAGGACTTTTGCTCGGGATCATGAACTCTTCCTAGGGTAATTTTTACACGAATTTGGCTTGAGAGATTGCCTACCTTTGCTTGCAGTAAAGAAAACCCCTAGTTGGTGATGAAAATAAGAGATCTTCCTATGATCCAAGCCTTCTCCCCTTGCTCTCCTCATCCAGAACTCTTCCTCTTTGGTCTCCAAAGCTCCAGCCATGTTCTATGGGTTGGTAGGACCGATTTGGGGGTGCTATGTTGGCTAATAGAGTCCCTCCTTCCATAAGACTCCTTCCTTTCCTAAAACTTTGAATTTCCTTCTTTATCTTCCACTTTCTCTCATTTATCCTCCTAATAGGATTGGGAAGGGATCCAATTTCATGGGTAAATGTTTAGGGTAAGTTTAGGACTCTGTTTAGGATAGATATGCCTTTTTTTAATAGTTAATTTGACCATTTTCTATTTATTAATTAATTAGGTACGAATTTAACCTAATTACCACTCATCCCATGATGGGCTTCACACAATTGGGCCCCTCCAATTAGGTTTGGATCATTAGGGTAACCCATTAATAATTTAGCTTAACGGGGAATGCTTAAATTTCCTTTTGTTCCTCTTATTTTCTATTTATTCTATCTTTATTTTAATTTAATTGATTTATCTCATTTATTTAATTTAAAAATTTTATTTTTCTTGATTTTAAAAATCAAAGTTGCTACAAGACGAATGGCTAGTGGAGTACCCTTCAGAGATATTCCAAGGAGCCCATATGAACTACCCAACATATGATAAGGGGCTATTGGCCCTGCATCAAGCAGTGAAAGACTAGTGTGTCTATATACCTCTTGGGCAAGGAGATGGTGGTACATACTGACCACCGACCACTTCAATATTTAGAATCCAAATCAAAGTTGCAGCAAGCTCACCTCATGAAATGGATGACGTACCTGCAGCAGTTCAACTTGGTGATCAAATATAACAAAGGCATCCAAAAGAAATTGGTAGACTTGTTTTCTCGTCCTCTAATTGCGGCTCTCTACTTGTCTTCATTTATGCAAGTAAAGCCAAGTTTCCATGTGGAGTACACTAACTAGTATGTTGAAAACCCTGTTTTTCGGGGAATGTTGACTAATGTTGAAGTAAGAACTCCCACTGAGTTCACTTTGCGAGGTGGGCTCTTATACAAAAGTTTGCAACTATGTGTGCCAGAAGCTACACATTAAGTTATGTGGATCAGGGAGGCACACACCTCCAAAATAGTTGGACATTTTGGGGTGATCAAGACATTGCAAAATTTGCAACTCTATGTCTACTGGCCACGGATGCAACATGATGTGGCTTGGTTCTTGAGAGGCTACGTATTATGCAATGCATCTAACCCGTCAATCGAAAGTTAGGGTTGTACACTCCTACTAGTTTCGACATGCCCTTGCAAGAGTAACTCTATGAACTTTCTAGTAGGCCTCCTAAGGGCATGACAGGGATTGACATGATTACTTATTTGAGGTGGTTGATAGATTTTGAAAGATAGTGGTGCTCGTACCTTGCAAGAAGATGATCAATGGAGAGGAGGCGGCATGACTATTCATCTAACGTGTTTGGACGCACTTTGGGTTACCAAGCTCGATTGTGTGTAACTGTGATATCCACTTTCTGAGCAAATTTTGGAGATCTTTATGGTCCATGATGGACACAAAACTACAACAAAGCACGGCCTTCCATCCTCAAATTGACGGACAAAGTGAGGTTGTCAATCAGACTATGGTACATCTTCTGCAAGGTTTTAATGCTCGACATCTAAAAAATTTGGATTAGAGCCTTCCCTACATGCAATTTGCCTTCAACAGAGCAGTACATAGTTTGACAAACAAGTCGCCCTTTGAGGTATGCCTAGGCTATCTTCCATAACGCCCATTTGACCTAGAGTTCACGGTACAATGAAAACCACGAACTACTAGGGAGGAAGGTGATATGGTTAAAGCTCAATGATTCCTTCAAGGTATTGAACGAATACACAGTTATGTGAAGGAACAATTACAAAAAACTCAGCAAAAGTACAACGAGTTTCATGACCGACATAGTACTGAAGGTAATTTTAAAGTTTGGTGACATTGTTTGGTTGCATCATGGTAAAGAGCAAATGAAGGGTATAGGCAAGAAGCATTAACCAATCTGATATGTCCCCTTCAAGATCCTACAGAAGATAGGCAACAATGCCTACTGGGGAATTGCCATCTTACATGGTGATGTACTCAATTGCTAATGTCAGTATTTTGAAACCATTCGAGCCATCAATTTTAGATGATGAGTCAGGAGAGACTCTACCATCAGTCTATGACTGAGATAAAAATGCTAGAAGAAGATACTATTTTAGAGAAGAAGATTAAAACCACCAGACATGGAATAGGAGATTCTTTTCGTGTTGAACGGAAGGGTTAATGGCCTAATAAAGCAAATTGGTTCACGAGAGAAGTTGGGGAAGTTGAGTTTGTCATCTCGAGTTCTAAATCCAACAAGAGTTGAACAGGGGGAGCCAGGATCCAGGAGGATCTTTGAATTGGTCCGGTCCTTACATGGGTGTGCCATGGTGAAGTGAAAGTAATTTCCTTCCACTCATTATATATTTTACTTATTTCATATCCCAACCAGTTTTGCCTAGGCAATATAAATAGGTCTTGGAACCTTTGTAAGTAGAACAATTCAATAGACGAAAAAACAAGAAGAAAATGTCTCTCCCAAAGATTTTAGGGGGAGAGTTCCACCCAAAAATATTTGCCTTCTTATTTAATCTATTTTATTTTCTTCATTGTGTGCATTCGGTGTGAGGTGTCGAGGGTTTCTTCTTCGCATACGGATCACTTGGTGAAATTATCCTGAGCTACACAATGATTGACTCTTTTAGTTGTGACCACTTCAACACTTCAGACATGTGAATGGTTCTATGATTACTGAACCCATATATATATTCCTCCATACGGGTATTGGACCTTGCTAAAGAGGGTAGACATTACTTGGATACCCTTAAATTCTTTTAATTACTTCATGCCTCATAAATAATGTTGACGGACTTGAGCATCAAATTAAGGCCCTCTCCATATCCCGGCTGAGGATCCTCAGTGAGTTGTCCCATCCGTGAGGGACCATAAATCTAAAGAGTGGAGAACTCACAACTCCGCATCCCTTCATCACATGCCATCCGACTGTATTCGAACTGAAGAACCTACAGAAATCGCTAGGTGGAATTCTCGGGTAATTAGTAGCATTAACCGTACGTAGCAAGGCCTCCTCCACTTGCTGCATCCATATGGTCGACGAGATCTCACAAAATTGTTATGTATATATGTCCCCTTGATTTTGTTAATTTATACACCTTCCCAATGATGTTTAAACGTGATGACGTAAACATGATCAATGGGTTATGTTATTGCTAGAGTAACTGGTCGGCCTTAGCCGAGAGACTCCCGAGGTAAGTTCGCCGTCCGAGCGATGCCGACCTCCTCCTGCAAGACCACCGAGGTGCCTTGGTGGGGAAACACTCCGACGATCAAGTTAGAGGGGGATTCTATTGGGAAGAGAGTTTTCGGGTTGGAACAGATTGCATACCTTCTTCGTCGCGGAGGCTTCCCTCTTATATAGTGCTCTCACCAGGACAGGTTGGCTAACCACGATCCGCCCGTATCGCGCAGATATCGGCCCACGATCCTCCTGCATCGCGCCGATCTTTGCCCACGATTGTCGTGGATTCGGATTCGTGCCCGAGAATCTCGGCCTCCGCCTTGCGATCTCCACGACGACGGATTCTCAGGGATGACCGTGTCTGACGCTTTCCTAGATTAGTTACTTACAGTTATTGAACGTCGTGCGATACTCTAGTGATCCGAACTTCCTCCCAATGCCTCCCGAATTAACGGGAGAGCCGGCAGCGCACGCATACTGGACTTGGGTCCGAATACTTGACTGTGCGGACGAACTCATATCGGCCCCTAGGGGGAATTAAGCCAATTCGGACTCGCCTGATTCAATGAAGGACTCGGGGCCGAGTTCTGGGCCGCGAGGACCATCTCGTATCATTGGCCCCCTGCCTCCTACTCGGGGTGCTTCATGCGGGCTGAGTGGGAGGCATCACCACTAATCTCCTTGCCGAGATCCCTTCGCGGGTCAGCGGTAGCTTCCTGAGCTGAAGGGGCGCCGTAACTGCCGCGGGACGCGCGATTTCCCACATCTCTGACAGCTGCCGAAGCGTCACGTCGCTCTGCCTCCTGCTCACCTAATGATGGCGGGTGAAGCGACAGGCTTTCATGACGTCGCCTCGACTCTCGCGAGGCGTTACTTGGATCACGATCCATGCCAGCAGCTCCTCGCCGTGCCGGATGGGATATGTGGCGCCCTGCTGGCGCTTCGTTCCGCGCGATGGGCCCTCGTCCGTTGGATCCGGACTGCCGCTGGGAGGGTATAAATAGCGCTTGGAGGCTCGATGGCAGGTTCTCTCGCGCGCGCATAGCTTCTCCGCGAACTTGCTCTTCCGGGAAGCGAGGGGGAGTTGGGTTGTCTGAGCTGAGCTCCGAGTCTTCGTCTTTTCGATCGTCTTCGCAGAGGTAAGCCATGGGCTCACCCTCAGCGTTTTCCTCTTCTTCCTCCCATCCTTCTTCTTCTTCTACCTCCTCAGTGGGATACTCTCCCCCGGAGAGTCCCTCTCGTCATCTTCCCTTGGCCTCTCCTACCCCGGCCTCCGGGCAATCAGGCGATCTCCCACCATCTGGAGACCTCGCCCTGGCCGTGACTCCTGGGGAATACGTTCCTAAGGTTTCTTCGGCTCCTCTCTCCGGCGTGCGTCGAGCTGCTGACTCGGTAGCCGACGCCATAACGGAGATGGACCGCAATACCCTTAGTTGGATCACCGAACACCCAGGCCTCCGTTTCCCCGCAGATTTCTCCGTCCATTCTGATTCTAGCCTCCGAGCTCACTACTCGATGGAAAACGGTTTCTGCCTGTATTCGGAATCCGTCCGAGCCGGCTTCCGACTTCCGCTTCACTCTTTCACCGCTCATCTTCTCTTGTACTTGGGAGTCGCACCTTCGCAGTTGACCCCCAATTCCTGGAGATCGGTCCTCGGCTTTTTGGCCGCTTGCGCTCTGGCGAGGGTCGCGCCGAGTATCCGCCTCTTCTTCTATTGCTTCTCCCTCAAGATTTTGGGGGATTGGTTGTTCTTTTCCGCTCGCTCAGGTCGCCAATTCCTTGGCCGCTCTCCGTCTTCAATTCATGGGTGGAAGAGATCATACTGTTTCGTTCATAGCTCCGAGGGGTGGAGCTTCCCGACTTCTTGGACGGCCATCAATCCTAATGACGCGGTCTTTCGCTCTCCCGTCGATATGAGTGATGCCGAGTTGGCCGATTTTGAGGCATTGCGGGGGGCGACCTTGCCTGACTTGATAAATCCTTCGCCCGAGCTGTTTGCCCTGATCCGAGAGGATAACCGAGGTCCAATGTCACTTTATCATTTCGATGTTTCGCCGTCTTCCCTTCCCTAGGCATGATCTGATTCTCGTTGCTCGTTACAGGGATGGCCGAACCGAGTGCCTCTCGAGGACAAGGGGCCGCCGAGGAGCGGGATGCCGAAGACTATGCGGCGCTGGCCGCGCGACGATTCGACGCTGGAGGAGGTCGCCACAAAAAGAAGACTATCCGAGAACCGAGGCCAACTGACGAGGCCGACGTTCAGATTGTGGAACCTTCTGCCGCGGTCCAGCCTGCGGCCGGCCCCTCGGTGTCGGTGGCTGCCTTTCCGCCCACTGCCCGAGCCCCTCTTCCAAGACCAGGCAAACGGGCCCGCTCGTCTGACTCAACCCTGGTTGAGGGTGGACCCTCCAGCACCGCCCCGCCGAGCGGCCACTCCACTGTCAATCCTGTCGTAGCCGAGCCGTCCTTCCGAGAATGGGGCCGCCGATCCGTTCCGAAAGATGTTAGCTCTCGGATGTCGTCGATGGCGACCTCGGACCTTATTGACGAGGTGTTCAGGGGGCTTCAGCTCAGCCTAGGTTCGTTTGCGAGCATCGTCCATCGAACGGACCGCACCCTGGAGGCGACCGAGGGGAAACTGCGGTCGGCCGAAGAGAAGGTGGCCGCTCTCAAGTTGAAGAATGCGGAGCTGGAGACTTCAGTTTCTGCGGAGGCCGCGCAAGCAAGTCAGTCCAACGACCTAGCCGCCAAGCTGGCCAGAGGGGTCGACAAGCTTAAGGCCTCATTGAAAGAGGAGCGGGAGGCCTTAGCAACCGAGAAGGCGGCTCGAGAAGACGAAGAAAGGGCTCATGAGCAGACGAAGGCCAAGTTCTCGGAGCTCGTCGCCGAGGAACGTCGAAAGGCGATAATGGAGTACAAGAGGTCGGACGCCCACATCGACCAGATAACTGCTCTTTTCAAGGATGGTTACAACCACTGCTTGAAGGCGTTATCTAAAACCTATCCTGATCTGGATCTTTCCCCTGTGCGTCCTCCGTCCGATGACTCGAACGTGGAAGATGTGGGGGCCGAGGTGCCCGTGCATTCGGGGACTAATGATCCGGCTCGTGACTCCACCGATCCTCCAGCTGATGCCCCCGCCGCCTCTTAAAATTGTGTTCTCTTTTTGTTGGCTGACTGGCTCTTCCCCACTGTAAACATTTTGAGGCCTTTGGGCCGTTTGACAGCCGAAAGGCTTAACGTTATGAATGGGCGATTCCTGGTGTTTAACCTTCATTCGGTAGATAGCAGTTAATTTAGTTGCTTCGAGACGACCTCGTTAGATTGGTTAGAGTGCCGAAGCGACCTCGTTATATCATAGAGTGCCGAAGCGACCTCGTTATAGAGTGCCGAAGCGACCTCGTTACATCGTAGAGTGCCGAAGCGACCTCGTTACATCATAGAGTGCCGAAGCGACCTCGTTATATCAGAGTGCCGAAGCGACCTCGTTACATCATAGAGTGCCGAAGCGACCTCGTTATAGAGTGCCGAAGCGACCTCGTTACATCGTAGAGTGCCGAAGCGACCTCGTTACATCATAGAGTGCCGAAGCGACCTCGTTATATCAGAGTGCCGAAGCGACCTCGTTACATCATAGAGTGCCGAAGCGACCTCGTTATAACTCAACAGTAAAAAGGCCGGAGGTGCTCGGCGTTCCACGTCCTCGGGACAACTGAGCCGTTCGTCCCTTCGAGCCGATAAGCCCCCTGGCCTAGGTTTTCAACTACCCGATAGGGGCCTTCCCAAGTAGCTGACAGCTTTCCCACCGCCGATTTGGGGTCTGCGACGGCGAGCTTCCGAAGGACGAGGCTTCCCGCGTCGAAGCGCCTCGGCCTGACCCCCGCGTCATACTTCCGCTTCATTCGGCGCTGATAAACTTCAATTCTGGACGCCGCTTTGTCGCGTCGCTCCTCGATGAGGTCCAATTCGGCGCGCAACGATTGGTTGTTCGCCTCTTGATCGAAGCCTCGAACTCTTCCAGAGGGCACCAACAGTTCGACTGGGGTGACGGCCTCTATGCCGAAGGCAAGGGCGAAAGGAGACTCCTGAGTGGCTTCACGCGGAGTTGCTCGGTACGCCCACAATACGTGGGGTAGTTCATCTACCCATCGTCCCTTGTGCTCGGTGAGGCGCCTCCTTAGTCCTTCGAGCAACGTTCGATTGGTGACCTCGGCCTGTCCGTTGGCTTGAGGATGAGCCACCGAGGTGAATCGGTGATTGATTCCGAGCTCCGTACACTGGCGGCGAAATCGGGCGTTGTCGAACTGTTTGCCGTTGTCCGTGACGAGTGCTCGAGGCAGTCCGAACCTGCAGACAATGTTCTTCCATACGAATCCCCATGCATTAACATCAGTTATCTTCGCGAGTGGCTCGGCTTCCACCCATTTGGTAAAGTAATCGACGCCCACGATGAGGAACTTCCTTTGTCCCGATGCCGGCGGAAATGGACCGAGGATGTCCATTCCCCACTGCGCGAATGGCCAAGGTGCTTGTAGTGGGGTAAGGTTGCACGGAGGCTGCCGATCTACCTTGCTGAAAAGTTGGCATTGTTGACACTTTTGAACATATTCTTCGGCGTCGGCGAGCATGGTTGGCCACCAATAGCCTTGCCGAGATATTCTTCTGACCAGGGATCGAGGACCTGTGTGGCTCCCGCATACGCCCTCGTGCACTTCGGCGACGATGCCTTCTGCTTGCCTCGGGCTCACGCAGCGCAGGTGGGGGAAGCTGAACCCTTTCCTGTAGAGGTCGTCGCCAATCAAAAAGAATCGCGGGGCTCGTCTCTTTACCTTCAATGCTTCTTTCTTGTCAACGGGGAGTTGGCTGTCCCTGATGTATTGGACGAGAGGGGTCATCCAGGTTGGATCGGCGTCCAGGCACATGACTTCTTCTACCCCTGTGGAAGGCTCGTCGAGCTCTTCGACGAGGACGGGGGGCTGCTGCCGACATTCCGAGGCGGCGGCGTATTTGGATAATGCGTCTGCCTGGGAATTATCAGCTCGGGGGATCTTGAGCAGCTCCGCCACCTCGAACTCGGCCATGAGAGCTCGAACCTTGGCCACATAAGGGGTGAGCTTTTCTTCTCTGGCTTCGAACTCCCCTGAGACCTGGCTGACAACGAGCTGCGAGTCACTGTGAACTCGAATCTTCCTGGCCCCCAATGTCTTCGCCATCTTCAGCCCTGAGATTACGGCTTCGTACTCGGCGACATTATTAGAAGCAGTGAAGCCGAACCGAATTGCGTACCTTAGAGTAAGACCTTCTGGTGAGTGCAAGATGATGCCGGCTCCGCTTCCGTGAGACCCGGACGCACCGTCCACGTATGCCATCCACTGCTCCTCCGTTTCTTCTGGCTCGGGTGGTCTCGCGGTACCCTCGGATATAAAGTCGGCCAGGGCCTGAGCTTTGATGGCGACCCGGGGCCTGAAGGACACATCGAACTCCCCTAGTTCCACGGCCCCCTTAGCCATCCTTCCCGAGGCCTCGGGTCGGCTAAATACTTGCTTGATGGGGGCATCGGTGAGGACCACGATCTTGTGTGCCTGGAAATATGGTCGGAGTCGCCGAGCCGCCATCACCAATGCATAACCGGCTTTTTCAATGCTGGAATAGCGTTGCTCTACCCCCCGCAAGGCTTTGCTGGTGTAGTAGACCGGGAGGTGACTTCGGTCTTCTTCCCTTACGAGCACCGAACTAATTGAATAGTCGGTGGCCGAGATATAGAGGAGTAACTCTTCTCCTGCAAGGGGTTTACTTAAGGTGGGGACATTAGCTAAATGTGCTTTGAGCTCATCGAATGCCTCCTGGCACTCGCTGTTCCATTCGAACCGACCCTTCCTTAACACGTTGAAGAATGGTCGGCACCTCTCGGCTGACTTTGACATAAACCTGCTCAGGGCAGTGATTCGGCCGTTAAGCCTTTGTACCTCTTTAATGGTCCTCGGGGCCGTCATGTCGAGGATGGCTTGCACCTTATCAGGGTTGACATCGATGCCTCGGCTAGAGACGAGGTAACCCAGGAACTTTCCCGCACGAACGCCGAAGACGCATTTCTCGGGGTTGAGCTTCATCCCGTATTGCCGTAGAATGCCGAACGCCTCGGACAAATCCCGAATGTGGTCCTTGGTCCTCCGGCTTTTCACCAACATGTCGTCGATATAAATTTCCATGGTCTTCCCGATTTGCTTTTCGAACATCATGTTGACGAGCCTCTGATATGTGGCGCCTGCATTCTTCAATCCGAATGGCATTCGAGTAAAGCAATACAAACCTTTCTCGGTGGTGAATGAAGTCTTCTCCTCGTCTTCTGGCGCCATCCGGATTTGGTGATACCCCGAGTAAGCGTCGAGGAAGCTGAGAAGCTCATGCCCCGCTGTTGAGTCAACGAGTTGATCTATGCGAGGAAGAGGGAAGCTGTCTTTCGGGCAGGCTTTGTTGAGGTCGGTAAAATCCACGCACATACGCCACTTCCCACTGGCCTTCTTCACAAGGACTATGTTTGCTACCCACTCGGGATAGAACGCGTCCCGGACAGTGCCCGCTCGGAGGTATTTCGTCAGGTTCTCATCTACGGCGCCCTGGCGATCTGCTGAGAGGGGGCGCTTCTTCTGCCGCACAGGACGAGCTCGGGGGTCTACCTTTAGGTGATGCTGGATTACCCCCGGGTCGATCCCTGGGAGATCGCTTTCGGCCCAAGCAAAGACGTCTCCGCTCTCGGTGAGATAACGGATCAGCTCCGCTTCCAGCTCGTGGAGCTCGGTGCCGATTTCTAGGGATCTCCCGCTTGCTATTTCGATGTGCTTTGTTTGTTCAGCAGGCTTATGCCTCTCACCATCAATGTCAAACTCAGGCCTGTACTCGGGAACAGAGGGTTCTTTTGCTTTAATGGAGTTTACATAGCACCTGCGGGCCTCGGTTTGGTCCCCCGAGACCTCCCCTACCCCGCATGGCGTTGGGAACTTTAACTTTTGTGATAAGTGGATGGAACCCCTCCCAACTTCCCTAACAGCCCCCGACCAAAGATGGCGTTGTAGGCCGACTTCACTTTGACAACCAGGAAGTCAACCTCAACAGTTACAGAGCATGGGCTGGACCCGAGTGTGACCTTCAGCTTGATTAAGCCTTCAGCGCTGACCGGGGATCCGCTGAAGCCGAAGAGCGGGGTCGTTATTTGCTTTAACTCGGTGCTCAAGTTTGTCATCTTCACGAAACAATCGTAGAAGAGGACGTCTGGGGCGGCTCCGCCATCGACGAGGATTCGGTGAACGCTGTATCCGTCGATGTCGGCGCTGATGACGAGCGCATCGTCGTGAGGGAAATTGAGGCCAACGGAGTCGTCCTCAGAGAATGTGATCACCAAGTTGGACCTCGGTCCTGAGTTTCCCGAAGTCGAGCCCATGACCGAGGCGTACGCCTTCCGCTTCCTGGAGCTGTCGCCTCCGCCTGCTGCGCCTCCGGTGAGGACGAGGACTGCTCCTTTCTCTCCGCGAGGACCGCGTTCTCTTTCCGGCGTTTGCTCTTTCCGCCGACCATCCACGACGTCGCGGCCGATCAGACCTCGACGCAACATCTCGGCGATCTTCAGCTTCAGATTGCGGCACTGGTCGGTAGTGTGACCGAAGCCTTTATGGTAGTCGCAGTAGAGGTCGGCGCCGCGCCCGGAGGGTGGTTTGGCTAACGGCTCGGGCCGTCAGAACTCGGGTAACTTCTTGATCACAGACAGTATCTCGGAGGGAAGACGGCCGAAGCGTGGCAGATCACGCGATCGACGGTACTCGTCCGAGTGGCGGTCGCTGGATCGACGGTTCGAGTCTGACCTCCGATCTCCACGAGCCGAGCTATCTTCCTTCTTTGCCCTTTTGCTGTCTGATGCCTTGCTTGATTCAGCAGGGCGGCTCAGCTTGCCGGCGGCGCCGAGAGTAGATTCCAGCCTCGAGTACTTCTGCATGCGCGATAAAAGGTCGGAGAGACTCACAGGTGGCTTTTTGGCGATGGAGGCCACGAAAGGAGCGTTGGAGCACACTCGGGTGAGTATGTTGACTGCCGTCCGCAGGTCGAGGTCAACAACTTTCATCACTTCGAGCTGGAACCTTTTGGCGTAGTCCCGGAAGAGCTCCCCGCTCTTCTGAGTCACGAGCCACAGGTCATCCGTGCAGAGGGAGTGCTGAACCGTGCTGTAGAAGTGGTCCAGGAACCGCTGCGCAAGCTCGGGGAAGGAGCTGATGGACCTTGGCGGGAGAGCCTTGAACCATTGTAGCGCGGCGTCGTCTAAAGTTGACATAAACGCCCGACACCGTAGGGCATCCGTGAGGTTGACCATCTCGGTTTGCCCCTGAAAACTATCAAGATGATGCACAGGGTTAGTGGTTCCGTTGTACCGCCTGAACTTGGGGAGCTGCATCTTTGCGGGGACCGGAGCCGAGGTGATTTCTTCGGAGAAGGGCGAGGTGGTCAACAAGGTCGCCACTGAAGGCGCCCGAGTTCCTCGCTGTAGAGCCTCGATTTTCCGGTTCATCTCCTGGAGGTCGCTCTTCCATCCAGGTTCCGGTAGGGGGGCGCTGAAGGGGGCTGGGGTTGATTCGGCCGTGTAACGATCCACGTCCGGCGCCCGAGGGATCCCCTGCTCCCATGCCGAGGCCACGACGCCTTGCGTCGCCACTGGGGGTGGCGGCGGCAGTTGAGCCGAAGGGGCAAGGGCGGCCCCCCGGCCATCTGCCAGACTGGTGGAAATTGCCGGAGGAGCCGGCTGCGTCCCGGTGGCGTCGTTGTCGCCACGACCATCTGGGGTAGGGATCGCCGGCCGGTTGGCTGCTTCCACCTGGGTCGTTATCTGCTGCTGCTTCTGCTCCATGCGCGCTAGGATCTCATGGAGCCCAGCCACAAGGCTTTCGACGCGATCTAGTCGAGAGGAGGTGTTTGAGCCTTGTTCTCCCGTACCGGATCCTCCCCCGGCGGTTCCCTCCTCGATGACTGTGAGTGGTGCTTCCTCCTCAGACGCGCGAGTGGTCGCCTTACCTTTGGGAGCCATTAGAGCTTGCTTTTTGTCGCGATAGTTCCCACAGACGGCGCCAAATGTTACTGCTAGAGTAACTGGTCGGCCTTAGCCGAGAGACTCCCGAGGTAAGTTCGCCGTCCGAGCGATGCCGACCTCCTCCTGCAAGACCACCGAGGTGCCTCGGTGGGGAAACACTCCGACGATCAAGTTAGAGGGGGATTCTATTGGGAAGAGAGTTTTCGGGTTGGAACAGATTGCATACCTTCTTCGTCGCGGAGGCTTCCCTCTTATATAGTGCTCTCACCAGGACAGGTTGGCTAACCACGATCCGCCCGTATCGCGCAGATATCGGCCCACGATCCTCCTGCATCGCGCCGATCTTTGCCCACGATTGTCGTGGATTCGGATTCGTGTCCGAGAATCTCGGCCTCCGCCTTGCGATCTCCACGACGCCGGATTCTCAGGGATGACCGTGTCTGATGCTTTCCTAGATTAGTTACTTACAGTTATTGAACGTCGTGCGATACTCTAGTGATCCGAACTTCCTCCCAATGCCTCCCGAATTAACGGGAGAGCCGGCAGCGCACGCATACTGGACTCGGGTCCGAATACTTGACTGTGCGGACGAACTCATATCGGCCCCTAGGGGGAATTAAGCCAATTCGGACTCGCCTGATTCAATGAAGGACTCGGGGCCGAGTTCTTGGCCGCGAGGACCATCTCGTATCAGGTTAGAATGCCCGCTAGCTAGATAGAGGGGGGGCATGGAGTAAGGTATGTTTGTCTCTTTTTTTTTTGGACAGAAGTAACGTATGTTTGTCGCGTGAGTCGCATCCTTGATGCCCATAAAAGAAGGGGAAAATTATTAACTGTAATTATGTGATGGGGACCCTATCTGAGATGAGATGGTTGTTTCTTCATGCGACTGCATATTTTGAACGTTGTGGTCTTGGATTGTCTACTCTCAATGACAGAAGACTCAATGTGTTTGTTGGGTTTATCCATGCAAATTGCTCGTTGTCATATATATTTCTCTAGGGTTCATGCTTGGTTATTAATTTCAACAGGATCGGTTTACCAAGGACTGGTGGTTACGTCTACAAGGAGGACTCTTGGGTTATTGGCCGAGCCATCTTGTGCCACTGCTTCATGATGGTGCGCAAATTCATGATTTTGGAGGTGAGGTTCTCAACAGGAAACCGCCAGGGCAGCACACAGGCACACAGATGGGTTCGGGCCATTTCGCCCACGAAGGCTTTAAGAAATCTGCCTACTTCAGGAACATTCTGATCGTAGACAGCGAGGATCCGTGGAAATACAAATCACCTACGCGTGGTATCATCGTAACAACGCACCCACATTGTTACGACGCGGAAGTAGCCGACAATGTCGAGCTACAGTGGGGATTCTACTTCTTTTATGGGGGCCCTGGCAGATCCGCATCGTGCCTTTAGCTTTGTCAGCCGCATGCCATCATTCAATAATCTCTGCTATCAGTGCGGGGGGGGGGGGGAACATTTGATCAGATGTTGCGTGTACTACTACTGCTTAATCACAGCAACGTATAAATTAATTATATGATATATAATCACACAACTCTAGCTAGATCACAGTCTAAAATCCTCGGATTGTTTGATGTCACAACATGGATATGTATTGCACCAGCTGATTCCCAAAAAATCATACATAAATACATAGTGATTTATGTCTGATTAATTGAGAATTTAGATATGTCTACCTATATAAAACAAAAGGAAGAACGAAAAATATTTTGACACGATAAATAAATAATCTCGATTAAATTAAGGATTAATATATTTAAAAGGCTAGGTAACCTAAATCAATAAAAGTCATTTAACTGAATGTGTTATAAAAACTAAGAATGGTAAAATAATGATTCACTGATAAAAATTTTAATAATAAGGCAATTGAGTTTTATGGTCAGTTTAAAATAAGTTTTCATTAATAAAAGTTAAACTAAAGGAGAACCAATAAATTACTCATCATTTAATTATAATGTTCTCATTCATAATGAAAACTCGATTTGCACTAAATTAATTTTCCAACGTTACTGATTAAAATATTAGTATTTAAATGGAACCTTAATTCTATTAGAGGATTCTAAACCAAAGTACATAGATAAAATGAAGATCTAAAATTCTAATATACCATCTCACATTTAATTTAGTCAATGAATTGTCAAACATTGTGATAATTTATTTATTTCATAGAATATCTTAAAATATTCTAAGTAACAATAAGAGAAGCTTTTACGAGGAAAAGTCATATTCTAACTTTTATAACTAATTAAGATGTGGATTAAGAGACATCTAATTTATAAAATGCCTATAATAAATTATAAAATAATAATAAGTTAAGCTCTTAAAAATGAGAAGAGTATTGTAAAATAATGTGATCACTTTGAATCTCAACTAGTTTAATTAATAGATATATTTAATTCATAGAACTTATTAATTATTGGATCTTTTAGGTTGTAAGATAAAATCTTAATTAATAATGATGTCGAACGATTAATATTTTAATCACCTGGAATTAAGTGAAGAACCATAAACAAAGATAAAACTCTTAAAGTAAAACAACTTGTTATTTAAATTGTAATCCTTTAAAATATGTTTAATAAATAACGGTGAAATTCATAAAGTGGGAAAGACTAGTTATCATATAGTTAAAATATTCCTTAAAGATATTTATAAGAGAAGAAGTAAATAAGAACTCGCAAAATTGATTGGAATGAACAAGGCCATAAACGTATTATTTTCATGCTAATCAATTTTATAGAAAAAAGGGTAAATTAATTAGAAGTCCCTAACTGTAACAGGGAGGTCCTTACTGTAACAGGGTTTAACGTATACTGTAATAGGTGATAGCACTTACTTTAATGAGTTACAGTTCTGTTAGGGACTAACAAATAAGTCAAAAATCTGATAGGAACTCCTAATTAATTTGTCCAAAAAATAAATATTTGGACATAATGATATTAATGAATTGTGCATGTTAATAATAGTGTTAATAAAATAAACTGAACTTGTCTTTCATTTAAATCACTTAATTGTAGTTGGCCAAAGATAATTAAAATAAACTTAAAGTCTAACAGAGATTAAAACACATTAACATTAAAACCACAATGGGCCTCCAAGCGTTAAGAGAAAATTCTAATTGAGTAATTATTTAAGCCAAACCCTAACAACCCTGATTAAACTAATTAGGTTGAAACTTGACAGTGGTTGTGGCGGCTACGACATTAACAGGGATAGTCCTTTTTGTTGATGCTGTTGTTATAGTAATAGCATTTATTTAAAAAAATAATTTGGGAAGTATTGGCTTATCGAGGCTTGGAGTGCATTGAGTAGTTGCTAAATTTTAAATTTGCACTAGTTGAATAGCTCTTTCTTTTGAAAATGTAATAAGATGGTACTGACTACATCATTTAGTTATTGTTCATATATTCATGAACTTATTTTATTTCTATCTATTTGACTATGAAATATATATGGACATTATTTATATTGATGAGAAAATTTTAGCTTCCGCTATCTCATTGTGTATTATGTGATATTCTACCTTAATGTCCACTGTCAAGCTTTGCTTACAATTCAATATGAGTTGGTATAATTGTACCAAATTATGAAGTTGGGATATTACACGATTGTTGTATTTGTTGTTGTGGATATGCATTTTTTTCATGGATGTGTTCTTTATAATTTAAATAGGGTTTTATATTTTTTTTTACATTTAATTAAAAATGTGCCTACACATTCGACAAAAGTTTTGACAAAATCTAATGTCAGAACGTATAAGAAAATTTATCGAAGGATTTTTTTGATCGAAGAAAATTCCATCCATATTGTTACCGACTAATTTTTTGACCAAAACATTTTTACCAATTTTTTTATAAGAAATTAATACATTTATCGATGGATGTTTTGATCATAATTTCATCTGTCAGAAAGTTTTTCGATGAATTTTTGATTGAATTTTTTTTCCATCAAATATTTTTATCATTTTTAAAAATAATATATTTACCAATGTATGTACTGATAGAAAAATAATTAATTATAAATATTGGATCAAAATGGAGCTAAGAGGTCCTAGAGGATCATAAGACTTCCACTTGAAATATTTGTTGAAAGGAGTTAAATATGAAAGCACTAATCAAAGTGTTGTTAGAAGTTAGTGTATTGTAAATGAGCAGAAGCAAAAAGACAAAGGACAAGTAATTTATCCTAGTTCGGATCTCCTCTTCACAAGAGTTCTAGGCACTATTCCCAAGCAACTCTAGGAATTTCCCGCTAACCACCATGCAAACTTTGGTCATCCCTTGAACGAGGGGTATACACCATTTGCTTCTAAGCAAGTCTTCCCTTCATAGAGGGTTAACACTCCACTTACCCAAGTAGGCTCTCCCTTATACAAAAAGGAAACTAATAGGGAACAAACCCCTTGCAGATTACAAGCTCTAATGATTACAGAACAGGTGTTGCTCAACAGATGAGCAAGCACAAACAAAAAAAGAGCTACAACAATGGAAGCTAGATGCACTCTTCTGTTTCTCACTACTAATTGGACTAGCTAAGGATTTTCTAATCAAGACTTTCCACTCAATGAAGAAGACATCAAAACTAGAATGCTTGAACATGCACATGAAGATGAGCTTCTTCTATATCATTTTCCTTGTATATCTCATATGTGTATTCATGTTTAGAAGGCTTAAACAATTCTTTATAAATATCCTTTAATGTCTTTTTCGTTTTCTAGCCGTTTTAATTTTTTTCACTGTTTGATTATCGACATTTGACTGGGAAAGACTTCTTGAAGTGTAACATCTTCAAGCTTCTACCTAACGACCAGTTGAATTACTATAGATGGCTAGCTTGCAGGATACTATTGCACATTGCAATAAGTACTTACATGTATGAAAATGTGCAAAGACACTTTCGTTATTCTAATAGTTAGGATAACAACAGAATCACTATGGACAAAAGGAAAAAGGTAAAACATAATGACTGGGATCGATGCTCATCACTCTTTCCCGTCCCCTTCCAATTCCACATCCTCATTTTTACTACTTGAAAAAAAAGTTAGTAACTTAATGTGCTTGCACGAGTAGGATTTACATCATAATGTGCAGGCAATGATGTAAGTGATTATCATATTGATAAGCAAAATGTCAAATTATGATAGAAGGACAACATGTATAGATGTAAACATGGACATGTGACAAAACAAGAGTAGCAGATCAATGAGTTACTAAGGATTCACGTTGCTGACTAACATAGTTGTCAAGGCGTAGTTGGGGTCTTGGATCGCCTAAGCGATTAGGCACCTGCCTAAGCGATGCCTAGGCCTTTAGGATGAAACCAAGTATAAGTTGTTTTCAAGTGTCCCTCTTATATGATATTTATGTCTCTAAAAATATATATGATGATGAAAATTCAATAAAAAATATCATAATATGACAAACATAAAGATAATGATATATCATATATAGTGCCATGACATCCCTCCCAGTCAATAAAGAGGTGACATGCACACATACCAAATGGAAGCATCTTACACATTGTTATGGGAAGGCCTTCTATGCTGCATGATAATATAGCAGACCAAACACAAGATCTATACATGGTAAAAAAAATTACATATTCATTTTTTCTGCACCAAACACTCGTGCAGAGCACCATGCATATATATACAATAGCATAGTCTATTCAAAGTTACATGCTAGAAAGTCTGAATACAAAAGGGGCACAACCACTACTTAAACTAATTTAAAGCCCTTGAGGTCGCCCAACCTCCAGCCTTTACATAGCGACGAGGTTACCTTGAGGAGAGAACCACGTCAAGATGCAGATCAAACAAAGGCATGAGTTCTAAAAGAACTCAGTAGGCAAACCAACAAGATGTAAAGCATAAGAGCATGGAATATAGCACATTTTAAGATGTTATAGAAACACAAAAATTTCATAAGAGTACATCATAAGCAAGACTTAACAAGTTTCATGTTTACAGATATGCAAGAATCATATTTCATAGACATGATTACTTGGCATGGATTCAAAATCTTGCAAATGGTATTAACAAAGCTCTCAGGGGATGAATAACATATAGCTAATCATCTGCTGAAATTGGAAGTTGCATATACATACGTACTCAAATTTGCCCAACTTAGTGAGCCTAACCACCCACGTTTAATTTGTGGGATGAAACTGTCGTCACGGCTAGCCCCTCATGCATGATGCCAACCATGAGGAGTCCTAACTACCCCTGAGAGAAGGATCACATACTTTGCCAAGACAATCAGACATAGGATTTTCAAAAGTTACCTAAAAGGGTTCATAACAAACTCTTGGATTGAACATGTAGGCTCATAAACAGCACAGTACTGAGGGAATGAAGGATGACTCCTAGAAGGGTCACAATAGAAACAGTTTTGCCTACCTTAGTGTGTGGAACTAGTCGGAGTTCCATGGGGAACTGGGAGGCCAAATCCTCCAGGAAGCTGCAATGGCTCCAAGCTCAAGCCTTCGGTTACCCCAATAGTAGAACACAAAAATGGTCCACTGGGAGTGTGGCCACCAAGGCTTTATAAGGGTTGGAGTTTAAAGTGGGGAGATACTAACAAGGGGATCCAGACACCTCGCCATCATGCAGGCCAAAGGAAGATATGATTCCAGTGAGGATTGACTGAGCGGCGTCTGAGTAGAAGATCTTCCCATGACACCAGCGTGAACTATGGAAAGGAAAGAGTGATTCTGACATGCATAGGGATCCATGCCAGAAAGTTGGAAGGCCAAACGAGTCAAATGATGACGACCATTCCATCAGTCTGATGAAAGCACAAGCACTACGAGATTATACTCAACTCTTACCTAATAAGAGGACATAGACAATATCAATTGGAGAACAAAGAAAGCTTGAGTACTGGAGGCCAATCGATTACTGAACAATGCTCATATCGATTGGTGACTAAAACATCGATTGTTGACCAAAGCATCAATATACAAAGTTCCACTTCGACAGACAACAACTTAAACATAAACAATTGAAGCTCCACTTCGTCATATACGAATCTTCACTTCGACCGATCACAAAAAAATAGAACCAGCCAAAGCTTCATTTCGTCACATACGAAGCTCCACTTTGGCCAACAATGATATAAACAGAAACAGTCGAAGCTTGATTTTGTCATATACGAAGTCCCAATTCATCATATACGAAGCCTCACTTCGAACGACAACGATATAAACTGACCGGACGAAGCTTCACTTCGTCATATAGAAAGCTCCACTTCGACCAACAACACAAATTCTCAATGAGGAACTCAAACTAAGGCCCATATAGGGTAATTAACAAACTACTTGGTAACAATAAATCCCTTACACTATAAAATTTACATTTATTGGAAATTAGTTAATACAAGGCAAAAAAGGGTTAAAGTAACTCAAAGGGTGCTAAGGACAACTAAGGGTACAAAGCTGGAATGCGCTATTACAATTCTACCCCTCTTAAGATAAATTTTGTCCTCAAATTTCAATATTACTTACCAAATAAATGAAAATAAGCGTAGGAACTCGATATTTTAAATAAATAAATAAATAAAAATAATGAAAGAAATAAATTAAATAAAACCCAATAAACATCAAAAGGTAATGGGCTTGATTTGACTAGCTCACTCAAAAGCTATTGGGCCAAATTAGGAGTATGGGTTTTGGAACAAGAGAAAATAACTCTAAATTCGTAAGTAAAATGCATAGAAAATAGGAAAGGGTAATTTAGGGTGAAAACTAATGAAATCAACCGTGAAAGGTAAGCCAATTTGTGACCCACCATAGCTAGCACCTTCTAATGGTGATTCTACTCCAATTGGGAGGAGAAATCTCCAAACTATGGCAAGAACTAGATGGAACCTGCATCCCTCCCTTCCTAGTTACATTAGGAATTGGAATAAACCCTAGACATATAAGTATTCGACCTAAGGCTAAAAGGGAAGGTTCACGATTGTGTTGGGGTTGTGGGAGGTTGTGCTAGGGCACCAGGAGCAGAGGAGAACGGCTGGAGAACAAAGCCTCTTCCTCAACCATGCTCTGTTGCATCCTGTGCATAACCTGGAGTTAGATCTTCACAAAGGTAGGTATTCTCAAGACAAAGACGAATTAACTCATACCATCTTGTAGTGCATCTTGTCTAGTTTTGTTTGCAAGTGATTTTCCCAATTTTCATCATGTATCCACCAAGTTATAAGCATTTTCCCATCATCGCGCAAGACTGTACCATTTTTTGTTCATGCTAGTTTGCACACCTAACGGGACAAAATTGATTTGGTCCAAACACATAGTTCTCTTCTACTTGAGGTTCTCTACAAGTTTCATGTTCATCACTTTGTCCCTAGTACCCTAGTTTGTGAGTTATAAGCATTGCATGAAGATCGCTACATGTTTCTACGTTCTCGGGCTGGATGTTTGAATCGCGATGTAACCATACGTCGCGTTTCAGCGACTGGTATCACATCGGTCATGACCGTCGTGTTTACCTAAAAGGTGACCACCCATGTCATCACATTTTTGTTAGGGTTTTGACCCGTACCGTGAATCAAACTGTGTGCCCATTGGCTGTCAGAAGGTCTCTGAAACGTGACCACTAGGGTCGTCGCATTTCACCGTTGTTTCCTGCCTCTGGGAAATTACACCTTTTGAATAGTTAGAGTTGGCATGAACGCGACGGTTCTCATCGTCGCGTTTCTGGCCTTCTGTTAAATGCGACTATCATCCCCATCGCGATTTACCTGTATTATTCCAGCAGTTAATATTGTGTTAATTAAATGATTAGTTAGACCTGTTAAGCATGTTTATACCCTGTAGTACTGTGTAACGAACGATACTCAACAATGATAACAAAAACTTAGATATATTTACATGTTTCTTAAATTTAAAAACTATTGTGCACGACTCTTACTTGTTCTCATGATTTCATACACATGCACACACACCAACAATTATCTTTGCCATGAGACCATATTGAAAATACTTGAATAAATTATCTGGTAATTTACTTCAATAATTGCATATTAATCACCCATGATAATAATGACATTGTTTCCGTTTCTTACGTGGATTTGGAATACCGTTATCGCCGCTCCATTGTTCTAGAATTCCTCTAGAATGTAGAGCAACTCATTTTCTCTACACACTACTCTCTTGACAAGTTGGAACCTCTCTGTTGGACATTCCGTTCTGGTAGACAAGAGACCTTCTGTTAAGACCTCCGTAAGACTGCGTACTCTGTGGATTCCCTCATGGAAACCGAGCTGGTTGTACCCTAACACCTATAACACCATTAGGGATCAATATGATCCAAATGGCTTCAGAAGTTCTTTCTTATCTTGAATCATGCCAGACCTCTGGACCTATGCATAACATGGCCAGTGGAAGGGTAGTGAATTCCACCTGGCTGCCAACACCAAATGCGCGTGTTGTACAACTGTTCCTATTGCCCATTTAATCGTCATTTTATGCACAATGACCTATAGTTCTTATCTATACTCTACTCGCCCATCTATTCAAACTCTCTCTGCTATCTCGTCTATTCATCTACTAGTACTCATCTATTTCTTGGTACTCTCTATTGGCCATTTGACTGATTATCTAAAGATAAACAATATAACTAATGTCTAGAAATATATAAAGGGTCCAGTTTTGTCCTGGGAGGTGCGCCCAAAAGTGCTAGAGCCCACGGGAGTTAATTGACTAGAGTGTTTTGTCATTACAATCAAGTGCTATCTATCTCAACTATCAAAATGACAATCAAATTGCTATACTATACTCGTTGTGCTATTGCTATACTTTGTGCTATTTGTGCTATGGCCATCCTGCTCTGTACTATATTTGAAAACTTGTGCTATCATGATCCATGCTATTGCTCTATCTCTTATGTTACTTGACTCTTTCTCACTCCATCATATAGTGACTCTGCTTTTAATACATTAATCATGTAAAGTTGCCCGCACCATGTGATATAAATCCTACTGGGCGTTGTCACTCACCCTACATTATTTGTCATTGTGTTCTCAGGTGAGGTTGAGGAGAATGAGTATACTTACGAAGATGGGGAAGACCAAGAGTGATCCACGAGTGCCATGACGTCACCAGGTTATCCTAGATGTCTTACTTAGTCTTTTATTTCCTTTTATGTGCTAGAGTCAATTGGGCCCTATGTTACGGCTTAGAGTTAGTTGATGTAATAGACAAAAATTGAAATATCAATGAAAGATACTTGCTTTCGCATTATTTAAATGTCCAATGGTTTATTGTCTATTCTATGCTCTATACTTGCTACTTGCAATTGCCTCACGTTTTGATATTCCACGTCGGGGCATGACAGTTTTGTGGTATCAGAGCCTAGGATATCCTTACGAGGATAATTAAGTCTAGGATGTTCTAGGACGGACTGCCATGACACGTGTCTAAGTCAACTATCATACCTATGTGAGATTTGGGTAGAAACCAGGGTTAAAATCTAAAAGATAATCACACACGCACGAATTAAACTCCATATCAATGTGTTAACAATAGATTATTTTTGTAGGAACTTAAGAAAGATAAGATGACTGCTGAACGTGCTCAAATGAGGGGCATGCAACAAACGATCCAAGAGCTCAGCTGTGTGCTTCTGCAAGCTGCACAGGGTGGAGGGAATCGCGGCGGTGCAGGCGAGCTGCATCGTAACTTCAGGAGCTTGAACCCGCCTACGTTTAGTGGTTCTACGGATATAGATGAGGCCGAGCATTGGCTGAAGGAGGCAGAAAGAATTTTCCGTGTCATGCAATGTGCAGCGGGAGACAAGCTGCTATTGTCTACATTACAACTAGAGAAGGACGCCCGCTCTTGGTGGGAGTCAGTGGAAGCTACCAGGGAGAATGGTCAATTCACCTGGAATGAATTCAAGGAAGGTTTTAATTCCGAGTACTTCTCTGAGCGTGTCCAGCAGAAGAAGGCTGCGAAGTTTGCTGCCCTTAAATAAAGGAGCATAATTGTGACTGAATATGAAGCATAGTTTTCAAGGCTGGTTCGCTATGCTGAACACTTATTGAATACGGACAAAATGAAGGCTAAGCGCTTCCTCAACGGCCTTAAGCCTCAATATATTACTCAACTGTCCCCTCTTGACATCTAGACATATGCTGAGATGGTGAAGAAAGCTCAACTACTGGAAGATGCTACATACTTCATTAATCGTATCAAAGGGAAGTTCGTGAAGAAAGAACTAACATCTGGTCTATCATCTGCCAAGCCAAATAACGGAAAGAAGCGTCCTTTCAGCATCACGGAAGGACCCAGTCAGGAAGGGAAACCCAAGGTCTTCATCCCCAGTACTCCAGTAAAAATCAACTACAAGCACTGTGATAAGCCAGGTCACACTGCTGACGAGTGCTGGAGGAAATTCGGCGCATGTCTGCGCTGTGGTAGCCACGAGCACCGTATCCCTGAGTGCCCTCTACTGAAGGAAAATGAGAGGAGCACTGTAACGTCACGCGTTTCTCGGATCCTTGTGGATTCTATGTTTAGTGGTTGTGATGGCTATCGTGAGGCCAATGTGGTTTGTGTGTTGTACGTGTGCGTGTTTCAAGGGCTTACTGGGCCGATAGTCTGGGCCTGCAGCACCCTAGTGTCCTCAGCCTATCATCGCGACAGGGAGGAGTGTCGCGTTCTGAATGCGACCGAGGTGACCATCGTGTTCTGGTGGCCGCCTTGGGGCGTTGATCGTCTACATGTGTGCCACGTGTAGCGCGTAGAGCGGCATGCAGGAAGGCGACGCCTAGGTCCGTCGCGACCAGGTCGCGACGCAAAGGTACGTCGCGTTCCAAACTGCTGGGTGTTTTTAAGAAACCCCAGCCGGATAGAACTGTAGTGAGTTCTGCTCGGCCAGGGGAAGGGGAGCTGAGGCGATTTCTAGTGGAAATTCGTGTTTTCGGCATGCTCGTGCCGTGGGAAGCTCGCGTGGAATGAGAGAAACTCCGGGGGAGCGTGGTATCGCGTGTTCTTCTCGAGGTAGGGTGACTCCTCCCGTTTCCGGGGCGAGAATCGTGTGGAATGCAGGGTGTGATCAGTTTAATGCTTTCTACACAATAAATATCATGCCTAGGAATCCATTAAAGCATGAAAAACACTAATTAAGGGTGGTTTGCATGGTGTGGGTTGGTAATTCGTGGAGGGGATCCCGAATTAGGGTTTCCGTCTGCTAAGGCGACGGATCCCCCTGTCGCGATCAAGTAGCGACAGGCCGACCCGTCGCGTTAAGGTTGTGAACGCGGCTTGCTTGTGCGTCGCGTTAATGTGTTGAAGGCGACCTATCGGGTTGTCCCGTTATTAAGGCGACATAGGCCCATGTCACGACCACAGCCGAGTGGTATGAATGTGCATGATTTATGTGATATGATTATCCGGTTGTTATTATTCGATGTATTTGGTAATACCGTGTGGTGCATTGGCACCCGTGGCGTTCTGGGAGCGCATGTTTACGAGGCTAGCATGTTGGTTTCGTAGCTAGCTAGTGGTTTGTGTATTAGCGTGGTACGCACGCGAGTTGTACTGTGTTCACGTGTTGTGGACAATTGTTACTTGAGGTTTACGTGATGTTTCACGTGGTTTGTGTGTGACGTACACGTGGTTCTGTGTGCGTGGCAAGTAGTACGACGCCTACCGTGGTTACCTCTCTAGTTGGGTGCCCCAGGTTCTCTGTGAGCCAGGCTGTTAGCTCGGGGCTTTGTCCCGGTACTTGTGCTGTACCGTCGAGGTCTGTGTCGTCTATCCTGGACACCCTCACTCCTTTGTTTGAGTTGTACGTCCGACTGAGGGAAAGACGACAGTGGGACAGTGACTCTTGTGTTTGTTTTTAGTCACTTGTAGCGCGCTCTTAGTTGGGGGTACGGACACCGGTTGTCGACACTGGTCCCCAGCTAGTCCTTTTCTAGTGCCTCACTCTAGGGTGCTCCGGCCAGAGACCCTAAAGATGCTAGGCATGAGCCTGCAGTTGTGTGTCCACAGGAGTGCTATTTAGTTGGTCTCCAGAGTTGTTTGACTTTTTCACATGGAGCGACAGCTGGACCTTTCGTCCGTGGCTGCGAGACTGATAGGTAGACCTGTGTTAGTTTGTCTGAGTCAGTCACTGGTGTCGCGAACCAGTTCACGTGGCTCGTGTGTGGCGGTCTCTACTGTAGCTCGTACACCTGTTTGGGTTTGCCGTTTATTTATTACAGTTGCTTTACGTAGTCGGTAAACGGTGAGTACATTTACAACTTTAATATCCTGCTTAGTTGTTTTATAATTGCTAGCGCAGTTTACTACTTTCCTACCTGTGTTTTGGTTTGCTCGGTGTTGGGGGAGTTCCCTACTGAGCTAGTGACTAGAGAGGCTCACCCCTCCCCCTCACAGGTGAGGGCGAGGAGGACGTTTCGTTACCGTAGTCCAGTTCAGAGCCGCGTCGCAGCGGTGTTGGACCAGCACCTCCAGCAGTGTAGTTTCTTTTCTCAGTTGTTTTAGTTTACCTCGGGGTATCCCCAGGCTCCTGTACTTTCTTGTACTTTTGTGGAAATTTGGCTATGTAAATCTTGTACATTATATATGAGTTGGTGAATCATATATGTGATCATGTGTACGTTCCTTTGTGTTTTCATGGACGTGTGTATGAGATCCCTTGCGAGGCTTCAACCCGTTCGTGGGAGGCGGACTCGGAGCAAGTTCGTTAGTGGTTTAACGGGCTTGAACGAGACGTTCCATCACAGTTTGTATCAGAGCGAGGTCCCTGTAAATATAAAGGAACTGGGAAATTATATAGCCATATTTCTACATTTGTACACTGCTGGTAGTTGGCCCTCGTTTCTAATGACTTGTTGTTATGTTTGTGGATGGTGTTTTGTTTGTGCAGAAGTTTGAGATGGCTAATAGAAGGGATTGGGGTGGTGGAGGAGAGGACCCTGAAGAGTCCACTCAGCATATGATTGAGAGGATTTGGGAAAGCCTCACTGATATTCAGATGAGGATGGATCAGCAGGCACCGGTACCTCTAGCAGCAGTACCACTAGTTGCTGAAGTACCCGTGGCCCCTGTTGCACCACCGCCAAGGGTGGAGGTACCCTATGTGGCACCTATATCACCACCAATAATGGCAGCAGAAGAGCCAGTGATGCAAGTTGAAAAGTTTTTGAGGTTGCAGCCGCCCACTTATACAAGAGGGCCGAATCCAGATATAGCAGAGCACTGGATTCATGAGGTTGAAAGGGTCTTTACAACCATAAGGTGTCCAGTAGCGGATAAAGTTGTGCTAGCCACATATCAGTTGAGAGGCTTTGCGCAACAGTGGTGGCCTCTGAAGATGCAGACCACTTTTGCAGGCAGGACAGGGGAGGTTATTACCTAGCCAGAATTTCTCGAGGCATTTAATGACACATTCTTTCCACTTCAAGTGCAGTAGGTGAAAAGAGAGCAATTCCAGACACTTCAGAAAGGTAATACCTTAGTTTTAGAATATCAGATGCGATTTATGGCACTTAGCCGATATGCACCTTATGTAGTATCAGATAATGCTATGATGGTTGAATATTTTAATCGGGGTTTGAGAGAAGAGTTGCAGAATGCGGTAATACTGTTAATGTGTAGATCAGTTGAGGAAGCAGCCCAGAGAGCAGCTACTCTTGAGAGATCTATTCGGGCTCGTCAAGCAAGTGGGTCAGGTTCGGGTAGTTTTCGGCTACCTCAGCAGGCAGCAGGAGTTAGTAGGGGAAAGGCTCCAGCAAGACCTTCTTCTTCAGGTTTTGGTAAGTGGGGTCAGAAATTAAAGCAAGTATTCAAGGGCAAAGGAAAAGGAAGAGGGGGTCGTCAGCAGTTTCAGTAGGGGCATGGTTATACGCCAGAGGTAGAAGAGTCGCAGCAGAGTACTGCCAAGCAGCCCACTATTCCACCAGGTTACAGATGTTATAATTGCAATCAGCCAGGGCATTTGATCCACATTTGCCCTTACCCAAGAGAATATGGGTATGGTAGAGGTATTCAGCAGCAGCAGCCCCAACAGCTTTTAGTAGGTCGTGGTGGAGGTGTACCGCAACAGCGAGGTAGAGGCCGGGTTATGGCTATCACCCGTGCCCAGGCGGAGGCATCGAATATGATAGAAGGTATTATACTTATTTATGATTATTCAGCAAGAGTTTTATTTGATTCGGGTGCCTCTCATTCTTTTATTTTCGAAGAATTCCTGAATTGTATGACTCATCCTTTGGAAGAAAAGTCTTGTGAATTGGTAGTGGAGGTTCCTTCTGGTGAGTTTATGCTCACTTCGAGCTACATAGATGAAGCTCCTGTTGTGATTGGAGGGAGCCAGATGTCGGGTCAGTTATATGCCCTGCAATTCATAGATTATGATATTATTTTAATGCACTATACATCACAAGGAATACTCCAGAGTCTCATCATGTAAGTCTGCGAAAGAAATGTGTGATAAACTCCAACTGATCTATGAGGGAACATCTGAGGTAAGGGAGACAAAGGCAACTGTGCTAGTATCAGAATATGAAATGTTTAGGATGAAAAGTGACGAGACTATTTCTGAAATGTTTGCTAGATTTATGCTCATTGTTAATGGTCTTAGAGGTATTGGAAAAGACTATTCTAGCAGTGAGCTTGTGTGGAAGATACTAAGGTCTCTTCCATCTACTTGGCACATAAAGGCCACTGTTATTGAAGATTCAAAAAATTTATCTACCATGCAATTAGATGAGCTGATAGGATCCTTAATGACATATGAAATTAACTTGAAAAGAAATACATTTGTCATTATTTCAAAGAAACCTATTGCCTTGATAGCTTCATCTTTTTTATTTTTAACAAAAGCCCAAGATGGCCGATTTATTATATATATAAGAAGTAACTCTGAAATCAGAGTGAATAACCGACTATAGGTCCTAAGAAAATTTAGAGTTAACTAGAACTCCATAGAAGTTCTATCTCAGGAGTGAGTATGACGAAGGACTGCCCGGGGTCGTAGTCCTGGTCTTCGAGAACAACGCTCCATGTAATCTTCCTCTGAATCCATTCCTGAGACCTCTGAGTCAAATTTAAATTCAGGCATAAATATATTCTCTGCTCTAGCAAGCTCGGCCATAGAAGTAACTTTTGTCCTCCAATCTTTGATATTATCTTGCAGAGTTAGATCTGGCGCATTAATCTCTTCTAAATGCCGCACCGGACTAGGTGAATGATCTCTGACGATCGGTAAAGAAATCCTAACCCCTCCTTTGCGAGAAGGACGTGAAATAGTTTTTTGACGTCTAGAAGAATAACTGCTAGAACGTGTATTGGAGCACTCACCCTGATTCAACTTTTTCGGAACAATTGGGGACTTAGGAGACTGGCACACTACTTGTGCAAACGTCAAAGGGGTAGCTACCATAGCTGCGATCACTTGAACATCCTACCCCATTTGCACCTGTGTAGAAGCTTGAAGAACAGCCGTCTCGCTAGATATTTTTAACTCGCTGGCACCAGGTAAATCTCCTGTATGATGTTGCAATGGTAAAGGCTCCTTAGATGCTTGGACAATAGCCACGTTAGGCTCCACTCCATCCATCGTGGCCTGGTTAGAATGGCCCACTTCATCCACCGTAGGGACTAATGGGCCTAGCAGACCCTGCGCACCATCTTCAAGGCAAAAAGCAGCAGTTTCAGAAGGGGGAAAGTCTTCTGGGGAAGACATGATTTGCACGCCATTACCATGTTTTAAAAATGTGATTGAAAAGTGTGATGAAACTGATGAATCTTCTGATGAAGATGATGATGGTGAATTGGCATTATTGACAAGGCAATTAAAGAATTTTTTGAGAAAGAAAGGAAAAGGTAAATTCAAACCTTCCAATAAGAAAGATTTTTCCAAGAAAACTGATTTCAATAAGAAAATTGAACCAAACAAGAAAACTGACATAATTTGCTATGAATGCAGGAAACCAAGACACATGAGAGGAGAGTGTCCTGATTTGAAGAGAAAGCTAAAACAATCAAATGTTCAAGAAAACCAGAGCCATGTTAGCCACATGGAGTGATGAAGATAAGAAAGAATAAGAAGGAAGTGAATCTGAAGATGAAGAGGTTACATGCCTCATGGCTAGAAATGAAGAGAACACTGAGATAAGCTCTTCATTTGAAGATTTCTCCATTGATGATTAGGATGAAGCATATGCTACTCTGTTTGAAAAACTGTGTGAATTGAAATCTAAGAGTAAATCAGTAAAAAGGAAGCTTCATAGCATATTGCATGATTCTCAAGATTCTGAACATGTCAATTTTCTAAATATTGAAATTGTCAGTTTAAAAAGGGAACAAGAAAATCTGAATGAACAACTTGACAGTGTCAAGGAAAGATGCCAAAACACTAAAAAAGAAAAACAAATTTTGACTGATGAGAATGAAAAGCTTAAGAAAGAGAAAGATATGCTTCAATAACAATTGAAAAATGCTCAAAAGGAATTGAATGACAAGAAAGCAACTCTGTCCAAATTTGTTAAAGGAAAACAAAACCTAGATGCTATATTAGGGGTTCGAATGAACACTACTAAGCATGGATTATGTTTTCTATTTGTGAACAAAATGAAAATTGGACAGACTTTGATAACATCATTTGTTAAAGGAACAACATCTCACAATCAGTTAGAACAGAACACTCAAGGAAAACAATCCATGAACTTAAAACACAAAAGTCAAAATCAATTTAATAATTCCAAAACACAATTCAAACATGGAAGAGTTCATTTTAATAATCAACAGAATTTGAAGCCAATTGTTAGATCCACTTCTTATCTAAAAAACAACAAAAATTTCACATCACAAAAATTCATGTCATGTACAATTTGCAAGAGATCTGGACGTTCTGATGCAAATTGCAGATCAAATATGAATGCATGTAAAGTCAAACAAGTCTGGATTCCAAAACAAATTGTCATTGAATTGAGAAAAATGATGGGACCCAAAGCAATTTGGGTACCAAAATCTTCTTTCTAAATTCGTTGCAGGAATGTCTTACGGCCACAAGAAAGACAAATGGTACCTTGATGTGGCTGTTCAAGACTTATGATTGGAGATAGGGAAAAATTCTGCTCATTAATTGAAAAAGATGGTCAGGTAATTTTCCCAGGTAAAAACAAAGGTCAAATCATTGGAACTGGATATGTTGGTAAGAATCCTTCAAGCTGTATTTAAATTGTCTGTTAGTTGAATGCCTTGATCATAACTTATTGAGCATCAGTCAACTGTGTGACAAAGGCCTTAAGGTAATTTTCAGTTCTGATTCATGTGAAATTGTTGAAAGGTAATCTGGAAAAATAAAGTTTCTTGGTCAAAGGATTAACAATGTCTATCTAGTTGACCTGAATGAACACCAACATGAAAATCTCTGTTTAGTTGCTAACTAGCATGATCTATTTCAACTGTGGCATCGTAGGCTAGGTCATGCTAGTGAAAATGTCTTGAATAAATTGATTAGACATGCTCTTATGAATGGATTGCCTAAAATGAAGAAAAATAAAAATGCAATTGTTTGTTTTGCATGTGCTCAAGGTAAACAAACTAGGAAATCATTCAAGTCTATTGCACCTTTAATAACTTCCAAACCCTTTGAATTGTTACATATGGATCTATTTTGTCCTACAAGGACACTCATTCTTGGTGGACATCAATTTGGGTTTGTAATTGTTGATGACTTTTCTAGGTTTACCTAGGTATTTTTTCTGTCTCACAAGAGTGACACCTTTGAAAATTTTCAAAATTTCTTTAATAAAATTGAACATGGAAAAGAAAATAAAATTTGTTCCATACTTACTGATCATGGAGGAGAATTTGACAATAATTTGTTCGTTGAATTTTGCAGGAATAAAGGGATTGACCATAGATTTGCTTCACCAAGAACTCCCGAACAGAATGGGATTGTTGAAAGGAAAAATAGGACGTTGGTGGAAGTGGCTCGAACTCTATTGATTGAAAGTCATCTTCAAAGGAGCTTTTGGGCAGAAGCTGTCAATACTTGATGTTACATTCTCAACAGAGTCATGGTAAGACCAGTCCTTAAGAAAACATCCTATGAGCTCTTAAAAGCTAAGAAACCTCACATTGCCTATTTTAGAGTCTTTGGAAGTAAAGTCTTCATTTACAATAATGATAAACAAGATCTGGACAAATTTGAAAAGAAAAGTGATTTAGTCATTCTTCTAGGATGTTCTGAGCATTCAAGGTCATATAGGGTATTTAATAATGACTCAAGAATCATGGAGGAAACTCCACATGTCATCTTTGATGAGAATTGTGAAAATAATAATGACCATGATTCTTGCAGGAACCAAGAAGAAGATGCAGATATCCTTTTGAAGGAATCAAATGAATCATTGGAGAATGAAGAAGTTCCTAAACATAAAGATGTGTCGACCCAACATAGCATTAGGTCGACACTAGATCAAGAAAGACCAACTGAAAATGTCATTACACTGACAAGAGGTAACTTCAGATATTCCAAAGATCATCCACTTGAGAATGTTGTATGTAATGTTAATGATAGAGTTCAAACTATATCTCATTTCAAAAATATCATTGAACAAGATCAAATGGCCTTCATATCTCAAGTGGAACCTAAAAACATTGAAGAAGTCTTGAAAGATAATTCTTCGGTTGAAACAATGCATGATGAGTTAAATCAATTCAAAAGAAATAATGTTTGGAGTATAGTTCTTAGAAACCCTGAAAATTCAATAATTGGAACAAGGTGGGTGTTTAGAAACAAACTGAATGAAGAAGGGAAAGTTGTGAGGAATAAAGCTAGATTGGTGGCAAAAGGATACAATCAAGAATTTGGGATAGACTTTGAAGAATCTTTTGCACCAGTAGCTAGGTTGGAAGCTGTAAGAATTTTGTCAGCATATGCATGTTCCAAAAAATTTAAACTGTTTCAAATGGATGTGAACACTGCCTTTCTAAATGGTTATATTAAAGAAGAAGTGTTTGTTGCACAACCACCTAGATTTGAAGATCATGATAAACCTAACCATGTTTATAACATGCACAAAGCTCTTTATGGATTGAAACAGGCTCAAAGAGCGTGGTATAATAGGTTGAGTAATTTCCTAATTAGTAAGAATTATTCTAGAGGTAAGGTGGACCAAACTCTTTTCACAAAATCTGTCCACAATCACATCATTGTAGTTCAGGTATATGTGGATGATATCATTTTTGGTTCCACCAATCCTTCATTATGTGAAGAATTTTCTAATCACATGCATAGTGAATTTGAAAAGGGTCTTATAGGAGAATTTCAAATTTTCCTTGACATGCAGGTCAAACAACTTGAAGATGGATTTTTTATCAATCAAGCAAAATATGTCAAAGTGTTGCTGAAATGATTTCAATTTGAACAAGCCAAGTCAGCATCCACTCCCATGAGTACAAGCATCAAATTGGACAGTGATGAAAAAGGTAAAATGGTTGATGCAAAGCAATATAGAGGTATGATTGGATCTCTCTTATATCTTACTGCAAGTAGACCTGATATTCAATTTAGTGTGTGTCTTTGTGTTAGATTTCAATCTAGTCCCAAAGAGAGTCACTTGCTTGCTGTTAAGAGAATTTTTATATATCTCTGTTGTACATGTGATTTGGGTTTATGGTGCCCAGTTGGTTGTCATGCTGATTTAATTTCATATTCTGATTCTGACTATGCTAGTTGTAAACTTGATAGGAAGAGCACTAGTGGTTGTTGTCAATTCCTAGGAGGTTGCATGGTAACGTGGGCATCCAAAAAGTAACACTCAGTTGCATTCTCTACTGTAGAAGCAGAATATGTTGTTGTAGGGAGCGGTGCAACTCAAGTGTTGTGGATCAAAAGTCAATTACTAGACTACAACATTCATATTGGATGTTCACCTATTATGTGTGACAATACTAGTGCTATCAATCTCTCCAAAAACACAATTCAACACTCTAGGACAAAACACATTGAGATTAAACATCATTTTCTTAGGGATAAAGTCACAAACAAGAACAATGAATTAGAATTCATTCCTATAGAAAAATAAATAGCTTATATTTTTACAAAACCATTGGCAGAGGACAGATTCACATCTTTAAGGAGAAAAACTTGGAATTTTCAATATGTAATAAAAATTGAAAATAATTTGACTTCTTATACAAAGGTTATATGGTATATCAAATGATGATTTGCGGAAGGACAAGTCAAGCTTGTCTGAAAGCTTTCATTATGCGTTAAGGAAAATCCTCTGCCAAGTACCAATGTTCTTCCTTGTGTAAGAGTCATTAATTTTAAAAACAAAAATGGTTGTGATTGAAACATGATTATTTGTTCATTTCATATCTTTTATGATGATCTTGTTTGGATGCTTTCTGAAATTGAGTGCCAAGTAGATTGTGTTTCATTTGAATATCATCTGTTTCATTAATGCACATTTTGAGGGGGAGCATTAATTTTTTTTAGAAGAGCAATTAAGTTTGGAAAAGAGGCTACATTGGTATCAGATTTGCACATGAAATATTTGAGAACAAGCTGCAGGTTTTGATCAGATTTGATCGGGTAATGACAATAACAGTTATGCTTCAGGTCGACATACAATCAGTGTAGTGTTGACACCAGACCACTGTTCCTCAATTGTGAGTGATCATTTTCACAGGTTCTATGTCAACACATATCCATTTCTATGTCGACACTTCTCTTCAATGCTATTCTCAAATCTTTCGATCAGCTTTGAAGAAAATCTGGCATACCTGCTATAATAGACGTGCTTCGGTGTTTTGTTGGAAGCTTATGAACAAAGCTGTTCCAGTTGATCTAAGGGTGGCGGACTGTGGAATTCCTATGGTATCTTGTTGCTCTTGTTGCCTTTCTCCAAGTATTGAAGACTATAACCATCTCTTTATTAGTGGGGACCTGGCTTCCTCCCTATGGAACTGGTTCCTCCCTCTTTGCAACCCCAAGGCAAATCTTCACTGTCATATCACGGTCAGGATTTGGAATCTGCTGGTTGCATCGAATACTTATACTCCCTTTGGGTTTATTTCCATCCACTGCTTTATTCTTATGCTCTGGGAAATTTGGAAGTGTAGATGTAATGCTAGATTTGACTCCAATAAAATTTCAGTTGGGACAGTTATAAACAATATTAAAGCAATGGTAGCCCATTATCTCGTCAATGTTCAGTTCAAGGATGCTCCATCTGCGGATGAACTTACTGTGTTGCAACGATATGATTTCTCTCCACAATTTTCCTCATAGCAGTTGAAGCTAGTCCGTTGGATTCCTCCAATAGTTGGCTTCTGCCTGAATATGAAATGTGCCTGTAAAGGTAATCTAGGAGTTTGTGGTGGAGGAGGTTGCATCCGGGATAGCAAAGGTTCTGTCTTAGTAGCATTTTCCCATTTCTATGGCCATGGTAACAACATAACTGCAGAAATTAGAGCCCTTTGCGATGGACTCCGCTTGGCTTCTAACCTTGGTATCCAACTTTCTATGGTTAATTGTGACTCTATAACACTGGTAAATTCTTTCAAGACGGGGAGGTGTCCTTCTTAGTGTGCATATTATTGGTGGCGGGATGCTAAAGTATATGTGCAGAGGAATTCTTTCTTGCTAAACCATGTTTTCCGGGAATGCAACCAAGTGGCGGATTGCCTAGCAAATCATGGCATTTCCACAGAACTGAACAAGGTCTTCGGGGGACAGTGCAACGTTCCACATTTGTTCAAAGGTCCAATTGTCTTGGATAGATCGGGTCTTTTTCATGTAAGGTCTATATGACCACACATCATGTATTCTTATTTTTTCCATCATTTCCTTAATAATCTTTTGGCCCAGGATCTGTGCTGGTGGAGTGGGTCCATTCTCCCCCTCTGAGGGAGGGTGCACTCTCCCAGACTTTCAACCTGAGGACCGTTTTTGGAAAGAAAAAAAAAATTCTTTCAATCTAATTCAAATTCATTTCATTTAATCTTCTTATGAATTTCATGTTGAAGGACACTCTTTATTTTTGATAATGATTGATCAAGTCAGTAATTCAAAGGGAGCTAAAGACTTCACTGATATTTCTTTCATCAAATCAAAACCAATTTTAGTGTTTTGATGAATATATAATTCATAACCTGATCATTATTTCTTCAGAAAACAACCAGGAATGCATTTTTAATAGTTTTAACATATTCTTCAAATCAACATTCTTTTATTATCTGAAACTCTAAAGTAATCTGATTTGTAATGACCCACTTCCATCCGTACAGTTATACCAACCCACATCGGATGAGAGCAAGCCGCAAGGGAGGGGAAAACCCCAACAAGTAACATATGGGCTGAGATATACATAAATAGAGAACAATATTGCAATGAAAGTAAACAATTCTTTTCCTCAACCTTATCAACCACATTCCACAGTCCATATAGTCCGAGAAAGAAAATGACATAACATAATAAACATTAACATGTAGCCAGTCCAATTACATCTCCAAAGTTCAAATTAAAATTTACATCACATACTAGTAAAGAAAATACAATCTTCAATTTATCCTTCGCGCTCCTCTTCTAATTTAGCAAGTCCTCAGCTACTAATCTCCTGAAATGTTTAACAAGGGTGAGTCTACATAATAGACTCAGAAAGTAACTTAAAATTCAAACTATATACCTATCACACATGCTTTCTAACAATTTAACACTATAAAATTCAGAAAATTAAAGTCATTCATGCTCATGCTATAACATAAATAAAGTAACATGAAATTGTATTAAACAACTATTCTAACACATGTATAACAATAACCTAAACATGATTACTAATAACATGGAACCATTAGCATGAATACAAACATACCATCACATACTTTCATATTTTATTCAAATCATTGCGTAATTCTACAAGATAAGTCATGGAAACATGTACAAGATAGATAGCACTCCTAGCATGATCTCTAACTCACTCCACATGCAAACATAACACTATACTATATTTCTAACTTGTTGTTTTATATAAAATTTATAGCATTTACATGACACTTGAATATAGATCACATTAAACTACACAACATGATACTAAACACATGTGAACCCGGTTCCTTCTCTCTCTACTTCCTAGAGAGAGAAGCTATGGTTTCTGTTTGGTGTGGCGGGTGCTCTGGTTGCCACCACCGCCCTCCTGGCGGTGGGAGGCCAACCATCACTGCTGTAGGTTTTCGCCATGGCTACTGTGCAAGATCTTGGCGATGTGCAGGATTCCACAAAGATGTCTTTTGTGCAAGCCCTTTCGGCGTCTTTGCGACCAAAAAAGGTGCTTATGCCGGTCAAGGCCCCTGCTTTTACAGACGCTGGTGAACCATGATGAGGTTAAGAAGTCTGAAGAAGTTCTAAAGCGAGCGATCATTGTCAAGTGTTCTTATGGTAGGCCTTCCATCCCTGAGGTTAAATCCTGTTTATCTGCTAGGCTGGGACTTAAATCGGACTTCATTGCCAGTATCTGGAATCATCGTCATCTTCTCCTCCGTTTCGAGTCTGATGAAGATTTCTTATTGGTCCTTCTGCACAAGAGCTTATACATCAAAGGATTCTTATTTTGGTTCTTCAGATGGTCTGCCTCCTTCGATTTTGATAAGGATCCAACCTTGATGCCGATCTAGGTTGGCTTTCCAGGTCTACCAGTTAGTTTATACAATGAAGATTATTTGCGCTCCATTGCTAATAATATGGGACAGGTTCTTCGGATCCATGAAGCCACTTTAGCTTGGACTCAAACAGCTAAGGCTTTAGTTTGTATAGATGTGGATATTGCGGCTCGCCTCTAGGACAAAATATGGATTGGCTATGGTGAGCAGGGATTTTGGCAGAAAATTAATTATCACAGAGTCCCACCTTTATGCAAGTTCTGCTATCGCATTGGCCATGATGAAAACATATGTCATAAGAAGAACAAGAGTAATGTGCAGAACTGGGAGACTCAAGAGCCAGGTGTATCTGGCCCTGTCGCTCAGAATGCTCAGGATTGGAGACCAGTTCGAGTATCAAAGAAAAAAAAGATAGAAGTTCGCAATGACATTCCCGTTAGCAATGCTTTTGAGCATCTGCGTGAGGATGTTGTTAACTTAGTTGAGGGCAATGATATGGATTGTGAGATCACATCTGTCCCTACTGGTGATGCTTTTCATGGCCCCCCGGCCAGTCATCAATTGGATTATTCTCATGCAACCTCTGGTGAGCAGTCGCCAATTCTTGGGGTTGAGTTTTCCTGATGAACGGTTGGAGTTGCATGCTGACGTTGGGGTTGTTATTTCTGAGGAATGTTTACAACAGAGGGTGTTGCAAGCTGATGCTGACCATCAACGTATGCATGGCGCTGTTACGTCCTCTGCTAAGGATTGTTGTATGGGAAATTCAGGTGTAGTTGCGCCACCTCCGTTAGCGTCCATGCACGGCGGGTCTCCCGTCGGAGGGATGGAGGATGGTAAATCTCATAATTTAGTTGGTGAATCCTCGGATGGTAATCCAGCTTCGAAGGGCGCTACTTAGGAAACTTCCAACGTCTCTTTAAAGGCAACTGTTGAAAACTTACTTATGCTTCCCCTAACTATTTCTAAAGGTCGGCCTACTCGTTTAAGGGATGGAATCCATACTAGATCGAAGGCAAAGGCTGCCGCGGCACATGATGGGTATGTTTCCTCATGATTAATAATCTTCTTTTCTAGAATATTAGGGGTCTTTCAAATAAGGCCTCTAAACATGCGCTTACGTTACTAGTCAAAAAGAATAAAATTTAGTTCTTGGCAATTTTTGAACCAAAACTGGACCTCAATAAAGCTGCCCGATTTTGCAACTATCTTCATATGGACTACTATGTTCAAGATATTCACTTGGATTCTAAGATTTGGGTTTTCTATAACCGGCCATTTACTTTCCAGCTTATCACTTATAGTTACCAGCATGTAACGGGATTACTTATAAAGGACGGTCGACCACTTATTTTGATTACTTCTGTATATGCTAGATGTCATCTTTGTGATCGGAGAATTCTGTTTAATGATGTTCTAGCTCTTGTGGACAATGTAAATGTTCCCTGGATAGTTGGTGGTGATTTCAACTCTATTACTCAAAATTCGGAGAAAAAAGGTGGTTTGTTGCATAGCACTACATCCATGCTGGAGTTTAATGCCTTCATTTCTACTTGTGGTATGTTGGATATTGGTTTTAAGGGATCCCCTTACACTTGGAGTAATAATCGAATTGGCCATCATTCTATTAAAGCCCGGTTGGATAGATTGCTTGTTGATAACTGGTGTGCTGTGACTTTTCTGGGTTCTACTGTGCATCATCTTTATCGGGGTCCCTATGATCATGCTCCTCTTTTTATTCAATTGAATAATGTGTACACCCAGCCATCTCGCTTTATTTTCAGAACATGTGGACCACTCACCACTCATTCATGGATTATGTTAGTAGTGCTTGGACCTCTGGGGATAAGTGGTATCCTAATTCTTTTTACAAGCTCCAAGATAAACTTAAAAATGTCAAGCTTGCTTTGAGACATTGGAATAAAAATATTTTTGGCCACATTGATGTTAGTATTAAGAAAGCAGAGTTGCGCATTGCTGCTTGCGAGCATCAGTTCGATGATTCACCCACTGCTTCTAACCGTTCGGTTCTAAATGAAGCCAATGCACAGCTGAGACAAATCTTGCACTGTCAGGAGATTTTTTGGTGTCAAAAATCAAGAATTCAGTGGCTATAGGAAGGCGATAGAAATACTGCCTTTTATCATGCAGCTGTCAAAAGTCAGAGAAGCAGAAATTTTATTCATAGATTGAAGATTGATGGTCAATGGTGTGATGATCAAGAAAACCTTAAGGCTGCGGCTGAGCAATATTTTTCTTCCATTCTTTCTTCTGAAAGCCATGCTATATAGGACCAGCTTCTTGATTGCATTCCTATGCTCATCTCTGACCAAGATAATCAGGTGCTTACCGCTATCCCTACGGATGAGGAGGTGAAGCTTACTGTTTGGGGTATGAAAGGTGATAGTGCTCCGGAGCCTAATGATTTTATTGGGAACTTCTATACTTCTTGTTGGGATATTGTTGGCAAGGACGTGATTGAGGCTATTGCTGGTTTTTTTTGCTGGTTTCCCTCTCCCTAGGGGTGTTTCCTCCTCTTTAATTGCTTTAATTCCTAAAGTGGATAATCCCACTACCTTCAGTGATTACCGGCCGATCAGTCTCTGCAACTTCTGCTATAAGATAGTTTCTTTTATCATTAGTAGCCGACTTTCTTCCATTTTTTCAAGAATTATTTCGTCTGAACAGGGAGCTTTTGTTAAAGGGAGGAATATCATGGATAATGTTTTCTTGGCAAGGTAGTTAGCTACTGATTTGGGTAGGAAGGTCCGTGGTCATAATGTGATATTCAAACTTGACATGATGAAAGCCTACAACAGGGTGGAATGGGATTTTTTATTGTCTGTTCTCTGCAAATTTGGCTTTTCTTCCAGATTCACATCTATTGTTGCCATGCTCATATCGAATTGCTGGTTTTCCATCTTATTTAATGGTGCTCTTGCTGGTTACTTGAAGTCCACAAGAGGCCTCCTCCAGGGGGACCCTCTTGCGCCCTCACTATTTATCATCATGGAGGAAACCTTCAGCAGGGGTTTGCGCAAGCTCATGGATACTTCTTCGATCCATCAGACCCTATTATGGACCTCGACGATGCATGGTAATGTCTCACCTGTTGTATGCTGATGATGTTCTCATCTTTCTTAATGGTCAGACATCTAATATTAGGATAATTATGAACTTCCTAATGATTTATGAGGGGTCTTTTGGTCAAAAGATAAATAATGGGAAAAGCTTCTTCCTTATTGCAAAGAAAGCTCTTACTCTCCTGGCTACTAAAATTTCTCGCCTGACTGGTTTCCAGTGCCAAAGAAATGTTATGAATTATCTTGGGATTCCTATCAAACAAGGTAGAATGGTTATTGCAGATTTTAAGCGGCTGATGGATAGAATAAATGTTAGAATGGGTTCCTGGAAATCAAGATTTCTCTCCAAGGCTGGAAGATTAACTTTGGTGAATTCCGTGCTGGCTTCCATGCCTATTTATATTGCTACTGCAGCCGCTATTCCTAAAGTTGTCTTATTTACATTGAACGTCTTGTGCTGGTTTCTTCTGGGCCGGTTCTGGCAGTGATAAGCGTAGGCACTGGGTTTGTTGGGAGACCATTCAAAAACCAATTTCAGAAGGAGGTCTTGGTGTGAAGAATCTTTGGCATGTTCAGATGTCCATGGCTATCAAACTCATTTGGAACATTTTTCATGGCTCTTCTCTGTGGGCTTCCTATGCTAAAGGAAGATTTTTTATGCAGGGCCAAATTATCTCCCATCTGCATGGGATATATAAGAAGCTTTTCTTTTGTGCTTATGATATTGTTACTCAACATACCAGATGGGTGTTGGGTAATGGTGGCGGGATCCATTTTATTGATGATATTTGGTTCGGGAACAAGCCTTTGAGAGAAATATCCTCTAATCTTTCTCAAGAGGATTCACCTACTGTTCGGGAGGTCATTCTTAATCCACAACATCCTCTTCGTCACCTTTTACCTAATGGTCTTCAGGAATTGCATCTTCCTCCTTATGATGACTTTGCTGTCTGGACGGAGACCAATTCTGGTGTGTTCTCTACTAAAAGTGCTTATGAGTTAGTACGCTCTCACGGTGTCCAAAGGACACTGTTCCTTCGCAGCTGGCATCAGCACTTTAGTAGGCGGGATTCTTTATTTGCTTGGCTCCTTTTGCACAGAGCGATCCCCATTGATAGTCGTATTGTGGAGTGTGGCATTCCTCTTGCTTCCCGGTGCTGCTGTTGTATGTGCCCTCAAGTGGAGGATTTTAACCATCTGTTTGTGCATAGTGATATTGCTAAGAATCTTTGGTTATGGGTCGCCCACTCATACAGCCAGGGATTGGTATTCATATGAATATTTCTTTGCGTCTATGGGACATTATTAAGATGAACAATACCAACAACCCACATGGTTTCATTTCCATTTACTGTGATATGCTCTTAACATGGGAGATTTAGAAAGCTCGATGTAGAATGAAGTTTGAACAGGAAGGTTATTCAGAAAAGTATCTAAGACAAAATATTCATGATCATGTCAATACTGCTTTACATTCCATGATTTTCAAAAGGGCCGCCACTCCTCAGCAAATGACCGTGATTAGGGAGATGGGTTTTCATGTTCATACTCATGTCAAACTTTGCAAGCTGGTCAGATGGATCCCACCTTTACATGGTTTTCTTGTTAATGTTGATGGTGCATCTAAAGGTAATTCAGGGCCTTGTGGCGGTGGTGGTGTTGTCAGAAATGCTGCGGGGGCTGTGGTTCTTGCTTTCTCGCATTTCTATGGTAATGGTAATAGTCTTTTAGCTGAAGTTAGATCCATGTGTGATGGTCTTCAATTGGCAGTGGAACGAGGTCTTCCTATTCATCAAATCTACTCGGATTCTATGGTTTTGGTTAATTCCTTACAGACGGGTCGTTCTCCATCCTGGTCTTGCTATAGGTGGTGGAGGTTTATCTCTGATTTTGTTCAGCAGCATAGTGTTCAAGTCTATCATGTTTACAGAGAAGCAAACCAAGTGGCAGATGCACTGGCCACCTTTGCTTGTAATGCCCAATGTAACAGGGTCTTTTCCTCTTCTTCCCAGCTCCCCCGGGCTTGCTTTCCTGCTCTCAATGGGGATCGATTGGGCCTTGTGAATTTCAGATTTTGACATTTCTGTTGTAGCGTTCAGGGCTATTCCCCGTAGTCCTTGTATATTTTTTCATCATTTTACATCCATCTTGTGCCGACT
The DNA here is from genome assembly GCA_014218235.1 of Colocasia esculenta. NCBI lineage: Eukaryota > Viridiplantae > Streptophyta > Magnoliopsida > Alismatales > Araceae > Colocasia > Colocasia esculenta. The sequence goes on along the minus strand of CM024759.1, from coordinate 47,911,160 downwards.
TAGGTTGATCTCAGGTTGACACACATCTCTTCTTGTGCCGAAATAACATGCTGTCAGGTCGTGTCATGCCCCGCCAATTTAGCAGCGAAATAAATCGGGGAGGCATGAACAACATGTATGGTAACATAAATTGCCTGTACAATCGTAAATATCAGAGCAACTAATGAACAATAATTGCTATAAACTCTTTATTTCATTCATAAATCACCTAAACTATTACAACCACTAATTCAGAGCCAAAACATAGGGCTCAAAGACTTCATTATATTGGAAAAGATAATTAAGCAAATATCTAGCTAAACTCTATGATACTAGGGTAATCCATTGCTAAGACTCCAGGTCGCTCATCACTCCAGTCCATTCTCGTTGGTGTGTGTAGGGTCATCATCTGACTTACCTGAAACACATACAACAATAGCGAAGGGTGAGCGATAACGCTCAGTAGACTTAATATCTCATATAAACAAGCAAGCTTTAAATGATTAATATCTTTGTAAAGCCGGTTAACTAGAGAGAATGACAAGTGGAGTCTAGAGAGTAATGTCGTATGATAATGAGAACAATAGCACTTTGCACGAGAGCATAGCACAACAAATATGATAACAGATTGGCCATATAACGAAATAGCATGTAACGATTGGTCGATCATTTTATCAACCGAGAGAGTATAGCATAGTAATTGATTGATTGATTGTCATAGATTAAATATTGATAGTTTTAAATGGTGCTGGGTGCATGACATACACACCTTGATCATGTTACCCTCGCGAGGAAATGACACTCTTCAGGCGCTCTCCCCAGGACCAGATCAGGCCCTATTGCACTGGCATAGTTATGTTTGTTATCTTAGACAATCAACTGTATGTCCAAATAGAGTACCAAGAAGAGATGAGAGTAATAGACGACTAGATGAGAGTGTAGAGAGAAAGTGAATAGATGAGAGGATGGAGACAGTAGACGAGACAGGGACATAATCGTAAAACAACGACAGTCACAGTTGTACAGCACACCATCGTGGGCCAGCTGTCTGGTAGAAGTCACCACCGCCCACTAGCCGTGCTATGAACACGGGCTAGATGGTCTGACGTGATCCCGGTCATGTTGATCCCTAAGGGTGTAACGGGTTTTAAGGGTACAACTAACTCGTCGGTAATTGACGTGCGCCAAAGCCAAGAAAACTTACGGAGGCCTTGACAAGGAGTCCCTGGTCCAGTCAGGAGTATTCCAAACAGAGAGGTGGTCCATTCCTAGAAAAAGTGTGGAACGAAACGTAGTCCGTCTTGCCTCGAGTGCTCGATGACAGAGGGTTGCGATAACGGTGTACAAATCACACGAATAAAACGAAGACAAGTGTCTTTTTTTTTTAGTGTGGCCACAAGATGCCCGATAACATAGCTATCATAGCTGGAATGGTAAACAACTGATTTCAATGGTCATATAATGGGCCGGTGTCATCCTTGTGACAACGAAGACAATTGTCATTAATTAAATGGGGAGATTAAGTGAAGAATTACACTTAATTATCAGATGTATTATTGAATAATTTAATAAGGCCTCATGGCAAACAATTAATGTTTAGTGTGTGCATGTGTAAAGAAATCATGGGATCATGAATAATAGTGCACATGACTTTTAATTATTTGCATTTATGTAATTATTGTCAAATTTTAATATTCAGATTAATACCATTCATAACAGTGCATAATTAAGTTTAAACAAGGGTCAAATGGAAATTGTAATAGGGTATATGAATAATATCAAGGTTCTGGCGCCTTCTTCAAAATGCAACGGAAGTACCCATTGCGTTTCAGAACGCGACGGGCGGTCCGGGCACGACAGATGAACCGGCCGGGCTGGCGCAGTTTGGGAGAAAACCGTGACGGCCCTCTCACGACCTCTCTATTATCACTACGGGTCGGGCCGTCCCAATTTCAGAGAGGCAGCCCGACCCAGAAAAGGGGATCTGCCCTTGTTGTGTTTAGTCCTTCCCTCCCTTTGATGATACAGTACACTTCGAAAATCGATATAAAATCGCACGATGATCCAAAAATTATGAAACTAGTTTTTAATGAAAGTAGGCACGTAGATCTATTAACAAGCATGAGCAATTAGAAAATAGACAAGGTTTGTGCATGCTTTAATTTGGTTACATTTTAGTGACCTAAAACATGCACAATCATGGAAAATGATTTAATTAACAAAGGATACATGATGGAAATTAGGGAAAATAGCGATGTTTATAAGCTAACAACATGTAGTATTTATGAGAATATTCGCAAGGTATGAGATCATGTACATGCATGGATTGAAAGCAAACATGTAGGTTCGGGAACATGGAGATGACAGAGATTGAAGTATTTAATACTCCTTCATGGAACAAAAAAAATAGGGAAAACATGGGACTTTCAAAGAGGGATGTGTGGGCTACCTATGGCCGAAATTACAAGATTTGTGCTTGAGAGATTGCTTACCTTTTTGCTCTGTAAACATCCTAGGGTTTAGGGTGACGAAGGAGAAGATGAAATCCCTTTGCTCCAAGCTTCTTCTCCTTGCTCTCCACGTTCAAAGCCTCCTCTCCTCATTCTCCAGAGCTCCAGCCATGAAATGGGGCTTGGTAGACACGAATTAGAGATCTATTAGGTTGTTCAAGAGTCCAACCTTTCTCCAACTCTTCTTTCTCCTCTTAGTTACGAATATCTATGTATATCTTCCTATTTTCTTGCATTTATCCACCTAATAGGGTAGATGAGAGGTTTAATTTCGTGGGTAGAGGGTTTGGGTAGGTCTAGGACTCTTGTAGAGATATTTATAAGCTATTTTAGTCTTTATCTTACCCTTTTTAATTTATTTAATTATTAATTCCGAATTTCCACATTTATCTCCCCCTATTCTAGCATTTATCATCTAATTAGCTTGGGGAGAGATCTAATTTCGTGGCTAATGGGTTAGGATGGGATGCAGACTCCTTTTTAGGATAATTATGGGTTATTTAATGATTATCTTAATCCTTTTCCACTTATTATTAATTTAAGATCTAATTTAGCTTAATTAATTCCCATCCCAAGATGGGCTCTTCACAATTGGGCCCATCAATCCATGCTTGGACCATTAATACAACCCATTCCTAATTTAGCTTAATGGGTTTTAGTTTAATTCTAATTATTCACCCTTTATTCTAATTTAAATCTATTTAACATATTTATGCAATTGGTTTCTTATTTAATTTAACATTATTTATCCTAACATTTCTAACTTTTATTCATCCTTTGGGCTCTTTCTTTTGGCCCAATAACTTATGTGGGTGTTAATTGTACAACCCATGTATTTAATTTACTTAATGAGTTTTAATTATCCTTTTATTAGAGAATATATTCATGAGCCAAAATTGTCCATTGGTCCAATTATCATAATGGGCTATCAACGCATATTATTTAAAGTCTACCCATGTTTATTTTAATTTATAATCCACTTTGGCTCATATAATAATGGGTTCTCCGACTTATTCCTTAATTACGATAATAAGTCGCATAAATTCTTAAACTTAGTCCAAATATTTTTTCTATGCCTAAATTTCTTGATGGGTCATTAGAGAGTATTATTTAAGGTATAACTACTATTTTTACGAAATTGTTATATGTGTTTATACACATGCGATAATGATGCGTACCTTTTTAACTAGTTTGAATTTATTAATTGATAAATTTTTAATTTATCCTACATTTTAAATTAAATAATTTTCCAGGGTACTACATCCTCCCCCTCTTAAAAAGAATTTGGTCCCAAAATTCTACGACTCCTTCGGTTATATATGGATCAATCATTGTAAAAGGTATTAATCATTGTGAGTTTAGAGGTACCTTCCATGGTTGTCACTTCTACATTTGGAGAGTGTTGTGCTGATGCTTTTAGTGTATCTTGCTATTTTGGTTCCTCATGATGTTGGTCCTTGAATCATGGACAGTCACTAATCTTGTGGTCTGGGCTGCCACATCACAAACATTTTCCTTGTTCCACCAGCAATCCTCTGACGTGTAGCCCCTCCCATCACGGCGCTTGCATCGCCCTCTGCGAATAAGAGCTAATTGTATGTCGTTCTTCCTACTCTTCTTTATTTTTATCTTATCATCGTTTGGCTAGTTCTCTATTGTCATAGAGTTGAGATATTTAGTGTTAGTGGATGGTTCCTTTAGAAGAGGGCAGTCTTATATCTGATGCTCTAAACTTCCACAATGTAAACATGCACCCACTCTTCGCCAACATTCGTTAGCCACATGTCCCGATTTACTACAATGAAGGAAGATGATCTTGCTATGTTTCTTTTGTGTGGTTGCCTTCTTGTCTTGGTTGTCTTTTCTCTTCTCGTTCTTTTTGGTCACTTTTCTAATCTTCTTGGTTGTCCTTAAGGCTCCTTCCAGCAGTTGAGCGGCTTTCCGACACGCCCGGGCTAACTTTTGAGTTGACCTTATTTCATCTTGCAGTGGCGTATGTTTGGCATCCATTTAAGTGTTCTTTCAAGAACAATTTTGGCATTAGGATGCTAAAGTAATATTTAAGTTGATACATATATATAGATAAATGTATTCAGATCTTAACCACGGTTCCACCCAATCCTCACATAGGTATGGTGGTTGATTTAAACACATGTCAAGGCAGTTCACCTAGAACATCCTAGACTTAAAATATCCTAATAAGGACATCCTAGGCTCTGATACAACTGTCATGCCCCGCCAATTTAGCAGCGGAATAAATCGAGGGGGCATGAACAACGTGTATGGTAATGTAAATTGCGCATACAATCGCAAATATCAGAGCAACTAATGAACTATAATTTCAAGAAACTCTTTATTTTATTGATAAATCACCTAAACTATTACAACCACTAATTTAGAGCCAAAACATAGGGCTCAAAGACTTCATTACATTGGAAAAGATAACTAAGCAAATATCTAGCTAAACTCTATGATACTAGGGTAATCCATTGCTAAGACTCCAGGTCACTCATCACTCCAGTACATTCCCGTTGTTGTGTGTAGGGTCATCATCCGACTTACCTAAAACACATACAACAATAGCGCAGGGTGAGCGATAACGCTCAGTAGGACTTAATATCTCATGTATGGGCCTCTTTGGTAATGGGTTAGATTAAAGTTAACTCAGAGTTAATTCAAAATTAACTCAAAAAGTAGTTTGGAAAGGTTACAAAGTTAGCTCAAGTGAGTTAGATTAAAGATGGGTCAAATGTGAGTTAACTCACAATTTTCCAACCCACCTCTGGAGGTGGGTTGGAGTTAATCCATTGAGTTAACTATCTTTTTGCCCTCACGACACACAACATTAATTGTTACTTTTTCTTTTCCCAATGTAGGTTAACTCATTTTTTTTACCAAAGTACATTTGAGAAAAATAAGTTAACTCACTATAGTCAAATGACTTAACTCAGTTGCAAACAAAGTAAATGTAAGTTAAAAGTGGACTAACTTTAGTTTTGGGTTAAAGTTAATTTTAACCCAACCCATTACCAAAGAATCTATGATTAATATCTTTGTAAAGCTAGTTAACTAGATAAAATGACGAGTATAATCTAGAGAGTAATGTCGTATGATAACGAGAACAATAGCACATTGCACGAGAGCATAGCACAACAAATATGATAACGGATTGGCCATATAACGAAATAGCATGTAACGATTGGTTGATCATTTTATCAACCGAGAGAGTATAGCATAGTAATTGATTGATTAATTGTAATAGATTAAATATTGATAGTTTTAAATGGAGTTGGGTGCATGCCGTACACACCCTGATCATGTTACCCTCTCGAGGAAATGGCACTCTTCGGACGCTCTCCCCAGGACCAGATCGTGCCCTATTGCACTGGCATAATTATGTTTGTTATCTTAGACAATCAATTGTATGGCCAAATAAAGTACCAATAAGAGATGAGAGTAATAGACGAATAGATGAGAGTGTAGAGAGAAAGTGAACATATGAGAGGATAGAGACAGTAGACGAGACAGGGACATAATCGTAAAACAACAATAGTCACAGTTCAACGGCAAACCATCGTGGGCCAGCAGTCTGGTTGAAGTCACCACCACCCACTAGCCGTGCTATGAACACAGACTAGATGGTCTGGCATTATCCCAAGGTAAGAGAGAACACACTAAGGCCATTTGAATCATGTTGATCCCTAAGGGTGCAACCGATTTTTAGGTTACAACCAGCTCTTCGGTAATGGACGTGCGCCAAAGCAAAGAAGACTTACGGAGGACTTGACAAGGAGTCCCTTGTCCAGTCAGGAGTATTCCCAATGGAGAGGTGGTCCATGCCAAGAAAAAGTGTCCAAGGAAATTTTGTTCGTCCTGCCTCGAGTGCTCGATGACAGAGGGACGCGATAACAGTGTACAAATCACGCGAATAAAATGAAGACAAATGTCATTAATTAAATGGGAAGATTAAGTGAAGAATTGCACTTAATTTCCAGATGTATTATTTATTAATTTAATAAGGCCTCATGGCAAACAATGAATGTTTAATGTGTGCATATATATGTAAAGAAATCATGGGATCATGAATAATCATGCACATGACTTTTAATTAATTACATTTATGTAATTATTGTCAAATTTTAATATTCAGATTAATACCATTCATAATAGTGCATAATTAAGTTTAAACAAGGGTCAAATGGCAATTGTAACAGAGGTATATGAACAATATCAAGGTTCTGGCGCCTTCTTCAAAACGCGACGGGAGTACCCGTCGCGTTTCAGAACGTGACGGGCAGTCTGGGCGCGATAGATGAACCGGTCGGGCTGGTGCGGTTCGAGAGGAAACTGCGACTGCTCAAGCCATTGAATTTTTAACGCGACGGACCAGCCAGTCGTGACCTCTCTATTATCGCAACGGGTCGGGCCGTCGTGATTTCAGAGAGGCGGCCCGACCCAGAAAAGGGGATGTGCCCTTTTTGGGTTTGGTCCTTCCCTCTCTTTAATGATACAATACACTTCAAAAATCGATATAAAATCGCACGATGATCCAAAAATTATGAAACTAGTTTTTAATAAAAGTAGACACGTAGATCTATCAACATGCATGAGCAATTAAAAAATAGACAAGGTTTGTGCATGCTTTAATTAAGTTACATTTCAGTGATCTAAAACATGAACAGTCTTAGAAAATGATTTAATTAACAAAGAATACACAATGGAAATTAGGGAAAATAGGGGCGTTTGCAAGCTAACAACATGTAGTATTTATGAGAATATTCTCATAGCATGGGATCATGTACATGCATGGATTGAAAGCAAACATGTAGGTTCAGGAACATGGAGATGACAAAGATTGAAGTATTTAATACTCCTTCATGGAGAACAAAAAATAGGGAAAATGTGGGACTTTCAAAGAGGGATGTGTGGGCTACCTATGGCCGAAATTACATGATTTGTGCTTGAGAGATTGCCTACCGTTTTGCACTGAAAACATCCTAGGGTTTGGGGTGACGAAGGAGAAGATGAAATCCCTTTGCTCTAAGCTTCTTCTCCTTGCTCTCCACGTCCAAAGCCTCCTCTCCTCATTCTCCAGAGCTCCAGCCACAAAATGGGGCTTGGTAGACATGAATTAAAGATCTATTAGGTTGTTTAAGAGTCCAACCTTTCTCTAACTCTTCCTTCTCCTCTTATCTACGAATTTCTATGTATATCTTCCTATTTTCTTGCATTTATCCACGTAATAGGGTAGAGGAGAGGTTTAATTTCGTAGGTAGAGGGTTTGGGTAGGTCTAGGACTCTTGTAGAGATACTTATAAGCTATTTTAGTCTTTATCTTACCCTTTTTAATTTATTTAATAATTAATTCCGAATTTCCACATTTATCTTCCCCTATTCTAGCATTTATCATCTAATTGGCTTGGGGATAGATCTAATTTCGTGGCTAATGGGTTAGGATGGGATGAGGACTCCTTTTTAGGATAATTATGGGTTATTTAATGATTATCTTAACCGTTTTCCATTTATTATTAATTTAAGAGCGAATTTAGCTTAATTAATTCTCATCCCAAGATGGGCTCTTCACAATTGGGCCCATCAATCCATGCTTGGACCATTACGACAACCCATTCCTAATTTAGCTTAATGGGTTTTAGTTTAATTCTACTTATTCACCATTTATTCTAATTTAAATCTATTTAACATATTTATTCAATTAATTTCTTATTTTAATTTAATATTATTTATCCTAATATTTATACCCTTTAACCATCCTTTAGGCTCTTGCTTTTGGCCCAATAACTTATGTGGGGCTTAATTGTACAACTCATGTACTTAATTTACTTAATGGGTTTTAATTATCCTTTTATTAAAGAATATATTCATCGGCCAAAATTGTCCATTAGTCCAATTATCATAATGGGCTATCAACCTATATTATTTAAAGTCTACCCACATGTTTATTTTAATTTATAATCCACTTTCGCTCATATAATAATATGTTCTCCGACTTATTCCTTAATTACGATAATAAGTTGCATAAATTCTTAAACTTAGTCCAAATAATTTTTCTATGTCTAAATTTCTTGATGGGTCATTAGAGAGTATTAGTTAAGTTATAACTACTATTTTTACGAAATTTTTATATGGGTTTATACGCATGCGATAATGATGCGTACCTTTTTAACTAGTTTAAATTTATTAATAGATAAAATTTTAATTTATCTTACATTTTAAATTAAAGAATTTTTCGGGGTACTACAGGTCAATGTAATCACGGGGATTGTGCCCCCCCCCAATACACAAGCAAGTATTAAATCTAATAGTATGGAAAGAGGAATGTGATTGCTACCTAGATAGTTGCCTAATAAACGACGAAGATGTGGGCTAACTATGCTAGGAAAGGGATAGAGAACAGAAGTGGACCTGGTATCGCGGTAGGAAGGATGGGAGGGGGATGTCAGCTACCTTTTGAGGATCTATTTGTCTCCTGAGGTCATGGAGCTCCTTCTTCATAGTTGCCCACTCCATAAGAAAATCAGAGGGGGTCGCGACATGGTGGGTAGGGACAAGGGACCGGGGTTGCTCAAAAAAATGAGACCTCTCACGGGGCAGGGGAGCAGGTTCGGCTGCATAGTTTGTTGAGGTTGGAGGGATCTGGGTCGGACCTCTCGTGCTGGAAGGTAGATCAGTTCGGAAAATTGGATGGCCCGAGGATGGAGGGGTGTAGGATCTGTCCCTGAGGAAGATATGTGTGGTGCTGAAGCAACATGGGCTGAGGAAACCGCAGACTGAGCTGAATTGTGAGCAGGTGGAGACAGGGGTCGATTGCCTTTGGTAGCGGCCAGAAATTCACAGACTTGGTCCGGAGTCAAATGCGGGAGAAGCTGACTGAACTGAGAGTGGGGCTCGTCTGCCCCTGGAGGAGAAGGGGGGCGAGACCGACTCCCAATGACGAGAGGGGGTTGGATGTGCCCTGAGAGAATGGCCGCAGAATGTTGGGCCACATCCTCGAGGAGCCCAATGGGCAGGACATCGTCAGCAAGGACCTGGAATTGGTCCATGTCGAACAAAGGATTATGATAAGATACAAAGATTGGAGAGGATTGACTCTATCTTCCTAGACAATGATGCATGCACCTCCCTTACAATTAGGGGGTGATACTAAGACACAGACAACACCTAGACTCTAGCACAACAAGAAGGACTGGGAGGAGAAGGGATGAACCAAAGAACTCAAGTTGTCATGATTAACGTCCAGATTTTAAAATTTACACTTGACTTTTAAATGAATTGATTAATGGGATATCACTCAGCCAAGTGGGACCCTGATAGGTAGGGACTCGAGTCCTCCGGTGTGACTAGGGATGGGATACACTCACAAGCGAGGGGTGGCTCAAACTATGGGTGCGACGGGTACAACCGGCCTGGTGAACCGCAACGTGCGTACGATCATGAGGACTTACGGAGGTCCTCAGAAGGCGGCCCGAGTCAACCTACGAGTGCTCGCAAGTGAGAGGGCTCACTCAACTGAGGGGGAGAACCTAAACAATGGGATTAATAGCGTATGCACGAGCCTAAGTGCCCAACGTGTATGCAAAGAAGCTAATGATCAAATAGGATGACCAACAAGGTCTCGGGCAGAGTCGCGGCGGCAGGGTACACCGCGACCCTATCGCGACAGGGCGGCCTTCCGCGATATGAACAGAACCCCGACAGCAACAGTCAGTCACAAATGAAAAGCAAATAGACTAACCTAGCAGATGATATAAGCATATAATCACCAGATTAATCTTGAAGAGATCATGAATCACCCAGAAATCGATACATGGATGAAAGTAATAACAAACAAAGCGTACCTGTAGACGCGACGCTCATCCACGGCGTGACATTGTCGTGTCCTCACAATACGCCGCGACAGATCCCGAAAACTTACAAGCGAAAGAAAAGGAAAACCCAAACCCTAGCACGACTCTAGCATTCACAAACACGAAAATACATGGCAGAGAAGCATAGAACATGCATATATGAACTCATAGAAGTAGGATAAGGCAGATAGAAGAAGAAATATACTGACCTATTATCACGTCGTCCTCAGACGACGTGATCGTATCGCGTCCCTGCGATACGCCGCGACACTAACAGAGAGCCAAAAACCCAGAAAACCAAAAAACAAAATACTAACAGGGCTCTAAGAAGATAACTAAGGAAGGAAACATGGCAAGCAAGCAAACTCAATCCACGAGGGTAGCACTGAAGGTCCCACCGTGATCGTCAAAAGTTGTAATCACGGGGATTGTGCCCCCCCCCCCCCCCCCCAATACACAAGCAAGTATTAAATCTAATAGTATGGAAAGAGGAATGTGATCGCCACCTAGATAGTTGCCTAATAAACAACGAAGATGTGGGCTAACTATGCTAGGAAAGGGATAGAGAACAGAAGTGGACCTAGTATCGCGGCAGGATTACCTATCGCGACGATACTGATAACTTGTCGCCCTTGGAGGACACGTCTCCTTGTCACATCGTCCTCCTCTGTCGCGTTCTCTTCTGTGGGGGAGATGATGGATGGGACCTTCTTCCTGCCCTCCAGCCGGCTAGAGGACAAGAGCTCCTCGTGGAATATTGCTTGGGTGCCTGCCAAAACAAAGAGAAAGCAATAAAAATCCTATTAGAACAAGTTAAGTGTTGTATCCATTCAAAAATGAAAAGAAAAGAGGGAGCATGGTGGGAACGAACCTGGGGGTGGTTTTTTAAACCCCTAGGGTGTATGAAAATGTGGGAATGGGAAGGGATGCAACCTATCTAGAAATGAAATAAAATGCATGAAGATAAAGGAAGAAAATGGAGGAAGGAATGGATGAGCCCCATGTGGGGCGACTCCCTGGCTTGTGATGGCATCCAAGTCTCGTGCAAAAGCTCCTGGAAAAAGTGGGGGTCACCGTCCTCACGTTCCACGCTCCATGGATGTGAAATGAGCAAGCTTTTGAGGTGGGAATGTGAGGAAAATGAGAGGGAATGGGAGGGCTACGAGGCTAAGTCCAACTCAGTAGAGAATTCGGCAGCCCTTCGGGGTAAAAATGGGGCTCTCTCGTTCATGAAGAGAGGGCCTTGCTTTTATAGGATTTTTGAGTGATTAATAATCAAAATGAGAGATAAAATCCATTGAAATTCATATGGGAGAGTCCAAGGGAGCTCCAAGAGAGTCCCCAAGCCCTAAACCTCGCCCAAGGGGTTGAGATATTGCTTGGAGATAAAGATAAAGCCTTGGGCGAATAAATAGGAGGTGGTTGCGGAGGCTAACAAGCGCAGCTGTTGTCGTGGCATATCATAGGGCCGCGACTTGCTAACGCGACGGCCCTAGGCGTCGCAACAGTATGCCCACATGCATAAATATGCATGGGCTGTCGCGGCGGCCTCTGGTATCGTGACACAGTAATGCGACGCTACGATACGCCGCGTCAAGAAGAATAATTATTTGTGAATTATCAGCCAATAACATGAAAGGATAAGAGTTATTTAGGCCTAAGGACTCTCTCCAAGTGACAATGGGCAGGATTTCATGGAAATTTGAGTTGTTAATGTGCTCAAAACAAAGCTAATGGTGAGCTCAAGGTGAGTGACCAACTAGGGACTCACTAGGATTGCAAGAAATATAGTTCAACTTATAAGTCAGAATCGGGTGTCTACAGATTGCCCCTCCTTGGCTTCCACTTTATAAGAAAACAAAGCGGAAGTGTAGTGGAGGTGTCACAAAGTGACGGTGGAACGGAAATGATGCTGAGTGGACTGAAAAGATGGGAGCCAAGGTAAAGAGACACCCGATCTAACCAACAAGCAATTGTAACCTTCATGAAAGCCCTGAGTTAGCTGCTCGAGCAGAATGCAAAGAAAAAATGCAAATCTGGACGAGAAGGAGAAGAAAGGGATGATCAACCCCTCGATTGAGAGGTACCCTAGCCGATTGGCCTACAAGTTTCGCTTTGGAGGGACATATGCGTGCCAGGCAGGTAACTCATGACTCTGTCTTGGGAGCGGTTCGCAACCAAAACGGATCAAAGGAATAAAATGAAAATTGGATAGGTAATCCAGACAGGGAAATTCTTGTCAAATTGACAGGAACAACTCACTCAGAGGCAAACCTTCCGATTCGGAGTGGAATAAGATTTCTTGTTTGAAGTATGAAGGATAATTGGGCACTCAACAAGGGCTCATCAATAGTCAGGAATGAGTCAGGAAAGCTCAAAGTCCTACATGATGCACACTGGACTAAAATAAAAGAAATCATCAAAACAAATGCAAATAAAAGGAGAAAATAGAAAATATATCAAGGATAATATTGTTAAGCCAAATAAGAACGGGTCAAGAGACTATATACCTACAAGCGCAGTGCAGGCCTGAATCTATCGTCCTCGAACTTACTTAACACAACGACCTATCCAACGATTAGCAATGCGCACCTAGATTATCACTGTTTTTGATAAAGGGGAACTTAAATCCCAGAGCACATTGAGAACCAGCCGGTCCTTGAAACGATATAATAGGTAGAATACCATATAGTAATGCAGGGGGTAAGGAAAGAAATACTTACCTGACTTACCTGTGATGTCCCTTTTTGTGATTTTCTGAATTTTTTTTTTTGACAAAATAGATATAATAAGCACAAAAATGACAATATATACATAAACACAATCAAACAAACAAACATACTATGCACATACATGGAAATAACACACAAGGTAGAGAGGTGACGCCTTTGGAGACCGCGACATAGCCACGTCACTCCGCCATGTCGTGACCTTGTCGCGTCATATCGCGGCGTTGCGACTCAAACTGAACCCTGAAAACGCAAAAGACCCATGTTTATCTCTCTCCTAAGACTCCTAGAACTCCATTAGGACTCCTAGACCTCTCCTAACCTTATCCTAACACCTAGTTACGGGATTGAGATGGGTTTGCACCTCCTAGAGCTCTATAAATAGGGGAGTTTAGGGTGCTAATCCCGCAGCTTTCTCCCTCCTTCTTCTCTTCTTCTGTTTTCTCTCTCCTGCAACCATGAAGAGATCATATTCTACTTTCCAGGAGAAGATACCTCCTTACACCGGTCCCAAAGAGGCGCGGGAGTCTTATGCTGATCTCCAGCAGCTCTCTTCTATCCCGGGGTACATATGCATGCGCGCCCGGAGCTCCAAGTAAGTGCTCTTTCTTCTTCTAAAATTTGAACTTTTGCCCTGTTTTGCTCTACTTTCTTCTTCTTCTTCCTCCCTGTTCTCAACCTTCCCTCTCCCATATCTCTTCAGATTCTTCCTGGCCAAAGGAGATTTTCTAAAGTGCCATGGTTATCTCCTATGATAGAGCTACTTCCGCCTGCCTCAATCCGTCACTTGAAGGAGTGGGGATTGTCCACCGTGTTTGTGCTAGCTAAGCAATATCACAAGATCGTGCATGTGTGGGATAGCATCACAGCACTGGTGGAACTGTGGCATCCCCAAATTTGAGGCCACTATCCTGCTGGAGGAGTTGGAGATCATGCTAGGCTTGCCGAAATACAAGCGAGGGGAGGAATACGCTCTTTCTTACACGGTGGAGCCTATCAACGTGTGGGGTATCACCGAGGAGATCACTACCAGAAAGATGGACCTAAACAGCATGACCAGTCGAAACTTCGTCCACCTTCTTTCAATAGCCTAGTGGGTCATCTCCCAGTGCAAGCGCAAGACCGGGAATCATCTTGCCATCGCCAAGGCAGCCGCCATTTGCATCTGCGGCGTTATCCTATTCCCTGCTGAAGATGGCGCCATCTCCTTCGCCAATCTAAGCATAATCGACTCCATCTTGGAAGGTATGAGCATTGGTTAGGCAGTTCTCGGCTTCCTATATGCTGGACTTTCTTCTGCAGCCACTAGAGGCCCCTTCTACAGCTCTATCATCGCCCTCGAGCTTTGGATGGGCATGCACATACAATTCCGGGAAATGGACAATTTATCTACTGAGTGCAAGACAATGCTCCATCATCCTCTAGCTTTTGTCGGCGGGCCACTTTGCATGACCACGCAGGCGGCCTGGTGCAAGACAGCCCAAGTGAAAGGATTGAAGGCCTGGCGGGATTACTTAAAGAATATGACTGTGGCGGGTTCGACTTGCGTCCGCGCTTCCTGCATAACAGGATGATCCATGTACCACAATGCCTCGGACTGGCACTCCATCTTCTGGGCAATGAAGCCTTAGTCCACTACAACCCGGATCGTTGCTACCTGTAGTGTGGGGCGGCTCACACGGTGGTTCCACCACTTTCTCACTTCCCGGCCATCCAGAAGAGGAAGATGGACGACGATCAGGACGAGAGGGATGTGCGAAGCGCCATAGTTCATTGGGAAGGATGCGCCATGAGTCTCGTCCAAGCGGGAGTAGAGGAAGACGAAGATGTGATCAGAGAATATCTCGAGGCATTGAAGAAGATCCTACTAGCTGCAGTGGAGGCATGAAGATAGGTGGATTGATGTAGGGAAAATGTTAGATGGTAGTTAGGGCAGGACATTGCATTTATTTGAATATAAGGATGATTTAGAATATGTATTGATTGGTTTGAATAAATAAACATGAGATTTGTCCTATTTGTGCATGGCTCTGTTTGTAACGCGACGGGCAGGGAAGTCGCGTTAGAGTCGTGTCGCGGAGGTGAGTCGCGACATGGTCGCGGCCACCAACGGTGACGCGACAATGGCGCGACGGTCCGCTGCGTCGCGTCTTGAACCTATTATTCAAAAACGCAAAAGGGCCTTTCATCTTCCCCCTCCTTCTAGAATTCAAACAAACCGCCCGAGAGAAAGCTTTGAATTCCTCCGAATTTCCTTGCTCCTTGCTCTTCCTCATCCATCCTTTCCCCCAAATTCAAACCTAATCACTCACTAATCCCATGGAAGGAGGAGGCAATGCCGGTGAGGGCTCTTCCCGGGTGAAGAGGCACGCGGAAAGGAGGAGTTCTCGGCGCCGCGTAGAGGCGCCCCCAGCGGAAGAAGTAGACCCGGAGGTGGAGATGGAGGTGGAGGAAGAAATGGAAGGTCCCGCCGTCGATGTGGAGAAGGCGAGGAAGGAGCGCGAGAAAGCGATGAAATCGGTGAGTAACTCGACCCTAAAGCCATGTATGGATGAGTGGGAAAGGGAAAAGCGCCCCCTAGAGGGCGTATGCAGGGCGTGACGCCCAAGGGGAAAAGGATCAGACAAGGGAGGCTCCGTCCGGTCCGTTCCTGAGAACGCGACGGCCTGATCCGTCGCAACACCATTAGTCACGACGGACTTTGGTGGCGCGACCATGTCGCATCGAGGTGGGCCGATGCGTACTAATCGCGTCCTAGGACAGCGACGCGACTAGGTAGCATCATACCGCCCCGTCGCGACAAGGTCGCGGCCTATGCGGGGGTCGCAACTCAAACCGAGCATCAAAAAAAAACTTGACTGCTTTTAACCATCTTGTGTATGCAGGGTGAAATGAGGGCCCGAGTGTCTTGGATATTGGTCCTAGCCGTCTACCTAGCCTTCCCTTCTTTCCAGAGAGAGAGACTTGAGGGGATGGGATTCGGGGAGGTGCTGAGGATGGAGAGGATGCGGGCGGATCCCGTGCTCACTCAGGCTCTACAGAGCAGGTGGGATACGGAGGCGACTGCCTTCGTATTCCCATGGGGTCATATCCCCAGCCTTGAGGATGTGAGCCGGATCACGCGGCTTAGGGTGTACGGGAGGCCTGTGAGCGGGTTTACCTATCCTTGCTACCGAGATCTAGCCGACCGTCTCCTAGGATTACCTGTAGGGCAAAGGTCCTCTCTAGTTCCCAGGGTAGCACTCCAGGAGAGCTTAGGGCTGTACAGCGTGGGGAAGGGATCAGCGGAGACAGCAGACGAGTATTTTCAGAGATTGGTCCGAGTTAGCCGGGAGGAGCTAGCGGGCGAGCCGGGGGTAGAGGCGGACTTGGACTTGCATCACTTCCTCATCCTCTTCCTTGGTAGACTTTTGTTTGCCACGAGGGGCGACGCAGTCCATTGCTGCTTTCTGCCTCTTCTGGAGGACCTGACCGAGGTGGGGAGCAGCGTTCCTGGCGCATCAGTTCGACAGCCTGGGCGCATCTGAACGGTAGACATCCACGAGCGGCTTCTTCCCTTTTCTCCAGGTACACTTCTCTCTCCTTAACCCTTGAACTTGAATGCATTTTGCTTTGAACTATGATATAATTGGCTTCTCGTTTTGCAGGTCTGGACTTACCTCCACTTCCCAGGCCTAGGGAGAGGGATCCTCGCACGGTCGGGCCTCGTGCCCATTGCACACCGGTGGGATTCGCGCCGGGACACACGTACCCTCGGCGACCAGCTAGCACACCTCCAGGAGGCCATTGACTGCTACCCACATTTGGATGTAAGTGTTCTAGTCTTTCTCCCATAGATTAATCCTTGATAAAACTGCTTGGTGACTAATTGTGCTTTGGTGTGTAGGTGGTGTGGCAGCCGTACTTGGAGGAGAGCAATGAGGGACAGCCTTGGTTGGTGCAGGCCCGCCCCTACTTCGGTAGGTCGGTGTTGGTGCATGCACTCAACCTTGTACTACCTCTGCATCTGTTCCTGTGCCAGCTCTCCCTCGGACTTCGGAAGAGTGCGGTGGAGTTCCCTGCCCGAGACCAGTTCCGCAGACCGGGTCAGAGCTTCCGGGGACTCCACGACACGACCGATTGGCGCGAGCGGGCAAAGGAATAGATCCAGAACTGGGAGCGCCGGGGCAAGGCAGTCAAGTCCAGCACGACCTCGGACGACGCGTACCTTTAGGAATATGCCCTGAAGTACGGAGGAAAGGTGTATAAGAGTGCCAGATGCCCGGTAAAACCCCTAAACCACAACTCTACGAAATTATCTTTATGGAAATGAGCTAATGATTTGGAAATGAATTACAGGTGGATGTGGCTGGCGAGACGTCATCACTCCGGGCCCTACTCTTCTCGGCGATGCAGGATCGCGAGGCGGCGCAGAAGGAGGCGGAGCAGCTGGTAAGTACCTACTCAGACTTCGGCACTGTACCAATTTCATAGCTGATTTTAGAAAATCTAACGCGTGTTTTATGTGCAGCGGAGGGAGTTGGAGAGGGTGAGGAGGATGACCGCGAGAGTAGCGAAGAGCTCCCAGTCGGATCTAGAGGACCGGCTGGCAGCCACGGTTAGGTGGGCGGAGGAGACACAGAGGGATCTGGAGGAGCGGGTAAGTAAGATAGAATTTTAGATTGAAAGTTATTAACATTTGGCACTGACTAGACTGTTCCTTTGCAGGAGACGGAGCTGAGGACCGCGACCCAGCTACAGGGGAAGGTCGACACTACTACGGGCGAGAGAGATCAGCTGCGCATCCGGGCAGAGGCAGCCGAGCTGAAGGTGGTAGAGACTATGGCAGAGCTGGTGACACTGCGGGTGCAGGGGCCGTTGACGGATCAGGCAGTGATGATGAGGCTGCGCACGGAGGTGATGGCGCAGAAGATTAGGATAGATGAGCTCCGGGGCATGGTGAAGACCCTTGGAGAGGCAGCTCGGAGTAGGAGCAGGAGTAGGACTGGTGCTAGCAGGGCGAGCGGTGCCTCGGTAGTACAGTACTTCGCAGGTTCCTCCAGTCGACGGAGGAACGAGGAGGATGAGAGGCACCGCCGCGGTGAGGGTAGCACTCAGAGTGGTAGGGGTGGTGGTGAGATGCCACCTCCACCAGAGAGACAGGAGGGATCTGGGGAGGGTGGTGGTGGAGAGTGAGGAGCTTGTTAGCCACCTCCCCTTTATCTTTTGTACATATTGTTCATCACTTAGTGAAACCTTTATTTCATGTCAATGTTTATGAAAATAAATGATTTGCAATTGACACGAATGTGAGACGAGATCCGAATACGGGAGAGAGAGAAAGACAGAGAGTACATAGTGTGGCGTTGAATGTCTTCTCAGAATTTCTTGTCCCTGCACACTTAGCAAAACACATTAGATCTGCTCTTTGGCTCGGCCCCTTACGTAAAGTAGGAATGATTTTGACTTCATAATTGTCAAGGGGCGAAGCCTTATTAAATAGGCGAAAAGGAAAATAAACAATGCATGTTAAAAGAAAGCGATATGTACATACTGATTATTATTTTTTTTTTTAGGATTTTCTGATTTTTTGGGTTTGGGATTTTCTGATTTTTTTTTTTGGATTTTTGGATTTTCTGATTTTTTTGGGTTTTGGATTTTCTTTTTTTTTTTGGATTTTTTTTTTATTTTCTTTAACGCCACCTCTTGCATTCGAGGGATGAGCCATGGGTCCCACTCCCATCTTACGTTTGCCGAATATCTTCCAAGTGCAGCATGCCCTTTTGGTTGTTTTATTTGGCTACACCACAAGGCTGCTTACCCTTAGCCATTAATGTTCCAACATAGACCGGGTGCATGGGCTTTCCGGTCATGAGTGGGAATAGGAAGACTTGGAATGAGGCAAGACTTGGCCTTGGGGCATCGAGACACTGGCTCGCGTGACTTGCAAGGGTACATCCCATGTGGAATCCGTCTGTTGTCCAGAGACTTTATGGCCTTTGCTTTTAGACTGGGGCATGCGTACGACCGGGCTCAAGGGCGTCCCGCGAGGAACTATACTGCCACTCTTTGACATGCCCCTACTTTTATTCATTTTCTTTTCTTGCATCACCACTTCATTATTCAACCTTCTTTTGACCATCTCTATTTAAGATTTCATACACATGGTCTGTACCTTTGTTTATCATGCAAGTCAGCACCCTTTTGCCCCTAGACTTTGTCCGAGTAAGGAAAGAAATGACCTTCGATCCCCCTACACTAGGGCTAGGCAAGAACATAATGGCCAAAAGGGGAATTAACCTTAGGTTGCTGTGTTGTGTGTGCGGCTGGACATAAGAATTATTTAACACAACGAAGGAGAGTGAGACACATGGCTGCCGTCATTCTTCTGCAAATTGGCGTCGTTATTGAAAATAGTTTATTAAGGGTAGAATCTCTTAAGGTACAACCCATTCCACGGGTGAGAGAGCTCCTGACCATCGGCATTAACTAGCCTATACGCATTCCCAGGTTACACCTCCTTAACGACGTACGGCCCTTCCCAGTTTGCCTGCAATTTCGACCTTGGACCTCTAGGTTTTATGAAGATTCGCTTCAAAACCATGTCTCTTTCTTGGATTTTGCGCTCAATTACTTTCTTTTGAAATGATTTTGAGAGTCTATTTTGATATGACAGCACATGATCGGCCGCGACTAGACGCCGTTGATCTAAGAGTTCTAGTTGTGAAAGCAACGCCTCTCGACGTTCATCGGGATTAAGTTCTCTGTACAACTGAAGTCTTAGTGAAGGAATGAGGATCTCGTGTGGACATACCGCCTCCATCCCATAAGTAAGTGAAAAAGGAGTGCGGACGGAGGTGCGGTAGGCCCATAGAGCCTCGACTAATTTCTCTTGCCAATCAGCAAATTTATTAGACTCGCAAGTTTTCTTTAAAAATTTCAAGAGTGTTTTATTCGTTGCCTCGGCTTGGCCATTGCCCTGTGGATAATACGGAGACGAATGATGCAAAGCAATGTTGAATTTCTTACATAAGTCCTGAAGCTCTTGAGATATGAACTGGGCTCCATTGTCGGTGACGAGGTTGCTTGGCACTCCGAACCGCGCGATGATGTTCCTCATGATGAATTTACACACGGTTGACCCTTTGATTTCTGCAAATGCTTCTGCCTCGGCCCACTTGGTGAAGTACTCAGTGGCAGTGAGAATGAAAGATTTTTGTTTTACTTGAGCATTAGGATCACCAAGAGGCCCGATGATATCAAAGGCCCACATGGAGAAAGGCCACAGGGAAGATAGTGGATGCAAGGAGGAAGATGGAGCATGGATCTTATCGGCATGGATCTGGCATTTGACGCACCTACGAACGTAGATGGCACAGTCTTCTTCTAGGGTTGGCAAATAATATCCTTGCCTAAGAATCTTCTTAGCCAACATTTGGCTATTCACATGCCCACCGCACTCACTGGAATTAGATCCTTCCACTACCTTCCATGCTTCTTCGTCGGACAAACACCGGAGGAGCATTCCATTTAGAGCACGCCTGTAGAGTACTTCACCGACGATGGTATACTTTAACTCCGCTCTACGGATGGCACACCTATCCTCAGCTTCAGCTTCTTCTGGGAACGTACCGTCCTTGCAATACTGCTCAATCTCGTGGTACCATGGCCTCTCTTCCGCCATCATTTCTCCTAGTTCCACAAGCATCAACTCCTTTGCTTCTTTTCTCTCTGCCTTCAAAACTAAAGAGCTCCTGAGGTTAATGAACCAAGGGTCCTGAGTGGAGGGAGCCTCTAATCTCTGAACAGTGATTGTCTCAGCACTACGGCTGAGAGGGAAGGAGAGAGATGAGGCCAACGATGCCAAAGCATCAGCCAGGATATTCTGAGAGCACGGAGTATGAATGTAGATGAGCTGACGGAACTGCTTGGCTAGGAGTGTGACCAGATCTTGATAGGGCTTGAGTTTAGGGTCACGAGTGAGGTAGGTAGAAAGGACTTGCCGAAGAACGAGTTGAGAGTCTCCTATGATCTTGAGATGACGCGCGCCTAACAAATAGGCAAGCTTAAGACCGGCAAGGAGAGCCTCATACTCGGAGATATTGTTGGTGGCATGGAATTGGAGTTGGTAGGCTAGAGGAATGGTGATCCCTTCTGGGGTGAGCAAGACAACTCCTATGCCCTGTCCCCTAGAATTGAGAGCTCGATCGAAGTGGAGCGACCAGAAGGGATCGCGAGAGATAAGTGATAGGTTTTCATTGGGAAAATCCTCTTGAGCCGTATCACTGTGAGGAAGAGGAAGGTGAGCAAGGTGCTCAGCGATGACATACCCTTTTATAGCCTTCTGAACTTTAAAGGTGATATCGAACTGAGATAGGAAGCTTTGCCAACGCGCCAATCTGTCGGCAAGGACTGGCTTCTCTAGGAGATACCTATTGGGGTCCATTCTAGAAATCAAACTCACTTTATGGACTACAAAGTAGTGCTTCAATTTCTGCACTACCCATACTAGCACTGCACATGTTTTCTCCATTGTGGTGAGTTTGAGCTCGGAAGGATTGAAGAGCCTAGATAGGTAGTAGACTGCCCTTTCTTTGCCAGACTCGTCATGTTGTGCAAGGACAGCTCCTAGTGAGTCCTCAATGGTCGACAGATATAGGATCAGAGGTTTCCCCGTGATGGGCGCCTGCAGCACAGGCGGATTCATGGGATAACTCTTGAGCTCATCGAAGGCCTCTTGGCACTTACCGTTCCATTCAAACTTGGCTCCTCCTTTTAGCAGTTCATAGAAGGGGCGGCATCTTTGGGAGTGCTGAGATATAAATCTCCTTATGAATTGTAGCCGACCGATCAAACCTCGAAGTTCAGATATATTCTTAGGAGGAGGCATCTTATTGATTGCTTTGGCCTTGTGCGGGTCTATTTGAATCCCCCGTTTGCTAACTATAAACCTTAGCAATTTGCCTGAAGAAACGCCAAACACGCACTTCTTCGGATTCATCTTCAACTGATATTCTTGTGCGTGATGAAACACCTTGGCAAGCACGGAGGAGTGTTCTCTTCGGGTTCTAGACTTCACCACAATATCATCCACGTAAACCTCGACATCAATATGAATCATATCGTGGAAGATAGCTAGCATTGTCCTCTGATAAGTGGCGCCGGCATTCTTTAATCCAAATGGCATAACCACATAGCAATAAGTTCCCCAGGGGGTGGTGAAGGAGGTTTTCTTTTGGTCCTCCGGGGCTAGATGAATCTAATTATAACCTGAGTACCCATCCATAAATGATAGAGTTTCATACCCAGCGGTACTGTCAATCAAGACATCCAAGTGGGGTAACGGGATATCGTCCTTTGGACATGCCTTGTTCAAATCTCGGAAATCTATGCAAATTCGCACCCTTCCATCTTTCTTCATGACCGGGACTATGTTCACCACCCACAACGGATAGAGGACTACACGGATGAACTTGGCTTTGTGCAGTTTATCGATCTCCTCTTTCATCTTCAACACAATGTGGGGGAGGAACCTTCTCAACTTCTGTTTAACAGCAACTTCCCCTGGCTTCAAGATCAACCTATGTTCCACCAACTTAGGGTCAATGCCAGGCATGTCATCATAAGACCAGGCAAAGGAATCCTTGAACTCCCTTAGCATCTCTATGAGCGCCACTTCTTCCTCAGGAGGGAGACTGGAAGCTATAGTCAAGAGCCTAGGGTCTTCTTATGTTCCCACATTTACTTCCTTGGTGGGTTCATCTACTGCCGAGGTGGGTTCATCGAATCTCCTCATGCCACTTGCATACATCTCGCCAACATCCTCTATCTCACAATCTCCTTCGTCTGCAGGGTCATCCTCAGCTAAGATCTCATATACTCCAAATCCGTCGTCTAGCCCTTCTTCTTCGTGCTGAGCTTCCATGTTCAGAACCACTGCTTCTTGGACAAACTCTTCAACAGCTAGAAGAGCGCCACACCTTTGCACCAGATATAGCAAATACCTACAGGGTATGCCACTACCCTTCTTCTTCTTAGATGGGGACGGGGACTTGCTAGCTTCTACCCTTGAATCTAAACTAGGCCTGATATTTACAGAAGGCTCTGGAGGAGTGTCCAGAGGTTTATTGAAATGGGAAGAGAGAGATGCGGCGGGGCCGCAGGAACCCTCCGATGGGTCTGGAGGAAGAGGCGGGCCACCCAAGCTCAGGGTGCCCGCAGCTGAGCTGGGGTGTAGGGGAACAGAAGGCCCCACACCCAAATCGCCCAGAGTGACCATGGCGGTCAGCGGACGGAAAAAATGCAGTTTGAGCAGAATGAGGAGCAGGGCGGGGATCGCCACCAAGGAGAAAAAGGGAGTGACAGGGATCGCCGTCAACAGGAAAGAGGAACGCGGGTGTGACGGGGATCGCCGTCGAAGCAGAGAGGAGTGCGAAGGTGACGAGGATCGCCGTTGAAGCAGAGAGGAGCGCGGGGGTGACGGGGATCGCCGTCAAAGCATAGAGGAGCGCGGGGGTGACGGGGATCGCCGTTGGGAGTAAGGGAGCATGAGGGCAGAAGGTCACCAGCGGTGAACGACGGGGATCGTCGTCATGAGTTAGGATGGGAGTGGAATGGATGCTTGGAAGGAGAAGGGAGGACGGGGATCGCCGTCCGAAGAAGGGGGGAAGGAAGGACGGGGATCACCATCCGAAGAAGGGGGGAAGGAAGGACGGGGATCGCCGTCCGAAGAAGGGGGATTGGGGAGGAGAGAAACACACATTTTTTTGTTCTGTTTTGTTTTTTTTTTTATTTTTTTATTTTTTTGTTTGTTTTTTTATTTTTTTTTAGGAAAAGAACTACATTACATTAGGGGGCGTCGAGGAAGAGACAGAACCGAGCCATTGAGGAAGATAGTGAAGAGAGGTGAAGGGTAGGTGAATGCTTTAATAGCGTCAGGGGAGAGTTGGAGAATAAGTCGGGGAGACAAGGGAATAAAATCAAAATTATGGACAAGAATGGATGAAACAAAATGGTTGGGAGGCCGGGAAAACCCTGGCCAGAGCTCCTCTGTCAAATCAACTGGATTCATGGTCTCAATTTCATCACCAAATCCAAGCAACTGTCGCTTGGTGGTGGCTGCTGGTGCTGATGATGCTGCTGCCTGAGACTGTGAAATATCATCCTCCCTAAACAAGCGGTTGATTGTTGAGATGAAATCCTCTAGTTCTGGCCCCTCTGTCTCGGCTTCTGGGGATGAGATGTTGCTATCTTAATTGAACAACAGACTGACTTCCAAAATTAAATCTTCAAGATCTGGTTCTCCTATTTCTGTCTGCGCCTTCTTCTTCTTGCTGGGTCGTTGAGCTTCCAGGGCTTGATATGCTGACCTCGGTGCCTCTTCCACTGTGGTATTATACCCAGGTTGTATAGGTCCTCTGACAAAGTGGTCATATAACGTCCAGGTAAGAGGGCCACGGTCCGATTGTGAAGAAGATGAGAATGCGGCCCATTCTGTGTATCCTAGGCTGTGTTTTGTAAACTTCTTTGTGCTAACAACTGCCTTAGTTCTTCCTTGGAGATGGGTTCCCAAACCTTTTCTTGTCTGATAGCCAATCCTGAACATGATATCCCAGCCTTTGGCATTTGCTGATGCATCCTTTCTAATGGCTGTCACTGATGGAGACACAATTGGGCGATGGGAAGAGAAAGTATACGCCCAGGGGTAGTTTATATCAAGCATCGAAATAACGGGTCTATTGGATGGCCAGACTGATGGCATCATCTTCTCTATAGCCTCCACAGTGTGAGTAGTCGTTGCACTTTTGACCATGACTATATGCCCTTGGAACGGGAACTTCAAACATTGATGGGTTGTAGATGGTACTGCCCCTAGTGCTTCGATCAACGGGCGCCCTAGGATGGCCTTATAGGTAGGATCAATATTCAACACATAGAATTCTACAGACATGACGAGTGGGCCCAATTCTGCTTGCAGAGAGATAACCCCATGGCAGGCCCGCCGTGAATTGTCGTAGGCGGCTATGGTGGTAGGGGTAGGCTGTAATTGGCACTCTGAAATGTTGCAGGCCCTTAAGGTGCTCAGTGGACATACATTGATGGAACCTCCTGTATCTACCAATGCTGCGTCAATGGCCACTTTATTTATCGTGAGTGTCACGCACAAGTGCATCTTTCTCGCTTCAGGGGAGGCTAACTCGCCATTAGAGAAAGTAATTGTGGGTCCCCTGTTCACAATAGAGAGCACAAAAGGTAGATTATCAGGGTTCATGTCCTCACTTACCATGACCCTTTGCAAGAAGGTCCTTAGGGCATCTTGGTGAGTCTGTGACCTCTTGATTAACTCAAGGATGGAGATTTTGGCGGGAGTTTGATCCAAATGCTTCAAAATATCGTACTGAGTCCCCGGGACAGGATCTATCTCTTCCATGTCTTGCTGCTGTTGAGCATTGGACTGCTGTGCCGGTTGGCCTGGCATAGACATGGATGCATTGGGGTACATCCGGTGAAACATCCGCCTGCTCTGCAAGGCGAGGTTATGGTGGAGTGGAGAAGGAGAGGTATCAAGGATGGAGGGGTTGGCTAATAATGGTGCTGGCGTAGGGGAGAGAGGGATGTTGCTGGGCGAAGGGATAATGGGTGATATGACAGGGAAGTTGTAGGATGGGGAGGTGATTGTGGCAATGGTGGGTGTGAAGGAGGCAGGTACAATGGATGCAGGTGTTGTGGTAGTGGGTGTGATATGGGAAATGACCAAAATCTGGCCCACTTCGTGTTCATCATCGAAGGCCCATGGAGCTTCTGGTGGTGGGTGGTGGATGACTGGGTTAACTTGCGCGGGTGGAGGAGGTGGTAGAGCAGGTTGGGGATTCGGAGCAGGCGGGTGTTGTGGCATAGGATTGAGGATTATGCCGAGGTCATTGGCTGGCTGTTGCGGCTGTTGTGGCTGTTGCTGTCGCTGGTATTGTTGTTGGAAAGGCTGGAATTGTTATTGTTGTTGTTGTTGTTGTGGCTGTCGCTGCTGTCGCCTCCGCTGTTGTTGCTGCTATCTCTGACCCTGCTAGTCCCTCAATGTCTGGATCAACCTCTTCATCTCTGCCAAGTCGATCTGATTCTGCTCATGGAGATCATATATGATGTCCCGGAATTGGAAGCAGTCCGACACATTGTGGCCCGGATGGCGATGGTAGACACAGTACTTTGTCTGGTCCGCTGCCATATTCCAATTCGGCTTCTCAGGAGGGAGTCTAAGAGCATTTAAGGACATGAGGTCTGTAAAGACGTCGGCCAAGGTCTCAAGCAGAGGAAGATATTTGGCTCTCTTGGGTCCGTTGGGTTTTCTGGGGGCATAACCATTTTGGGGTGGAGGGACTTGGTTGTATTGGCACTGGTCTTGCTGAGGATTTTGGCCCTGAGGAGGTGGCTGCCTATTGGTGTTCCACGGTTGCTGGGGCTGCTGAGTGTAGGGGGACCTACCTGTTGGGCCTTGGGGATTATTCACCGCACCCACTTGTTCATTAGTTTGGATCCCTTCGGTAACTGGCCCCTGAGGATTCTTAGGGTAACGGGACTTAGGAGTCTCAAACATGGAGTGGATTGGTGAGTCCTTGAGTTGGGTTTGGATGAAACGGGCTCGGCTATATAGTTGGTGCATGGTAGTAATGTCGTTCATGGCTAAGATGGCTAGGTAAGTCGGAGTGGCATTGGAGATTAACAACTTGACCTTCTCCTCCTCTGGAATGGGGCAACGGACCTTGGCAGCCAGTGAGCGCCACCAGTCGGCATAGGCTGAGAACTCTTCATCAGATTTCATCTTTTTGGCCACCAGATCAACAAAAGAATATTCGGGTCCAACCCGATCTTGGAACTGCTGTAGGAACCTTTCTTGGACATTTTGGAAGTCTTCAGCTTCCTAAGGGGGTAAGGAATAAAACCATTCGAGGGCCGGACCATCTAAGGATTTTCTGAACAAGTATGCCATGAGGTGACGGTCATACTTGTACGGTGTAGACTCATATACAAAATCCTTCAAGTGAACATAAGGGTCCCCTACCCCAGAGTATCATCGATAAACAGGGAGCTCTGACTGGGGTGGAACCCAGAGATACTGGAAGGATGGGAGGGAGATGTTAACTACCTTCCGAGGATCTATTTGTCTCTTGAGGTCATGGAGCTCCTTCTTCATAGTTGCCCACTCCATAAGAAAATCGGAGGGGGTCGCGACATGGTGGGTAGGAACAAGGGAGAGGGGTTGCTCAAAATAATGAGACCTCTCATGGGGCAGGGGAACATGTTTGGCTGCATAGTATGTTGAGGTTGGAGGGGATCTGGGCCGGACCTCTCGTGCTGGAAGGTAGCTCGGTTCTGAAAATTGGATGGCCCGAGGATGGAGGGGTGTAGGATCTGCCCCTGAGGAAGATATGTGTGGTGATGAAGCAACATGGGCTGAGGAAACCGCAGGCTGGGCTGAATTGTGAGCAGGTGGAGACAGGGGTCGCTTGCGTTCGGCAGCGGCCAGAAATTCACGGACTTGGTCCGGAGTCAGATGCGGGAGAAGCTGACTGAACTGAGAGTGGGGGTCGTCTGCCCCTGGAGGAGAAGGGGGGCGGGACCGACTCCCAATGACGAGAGGGTGTTGGATGTGCCCTGAGAGAATGGCCACATCCTCGAGGAGCCCAATGGGCAGGACATCGTCGACAAGGACCTGTAATTGGTCCATGTCGAATAAAGGATTATGATAAGATACAAAGATTGGAGGGGATTGACTAGATCTTCCTAGACAATGACACATGCACTTCCCTTACAATTAGGGGGTGATACCAAGACACAGACAACACCTAGACTCTAGCACAACAAGAAGGACTGAGAGGAGAAGGGATGAACCAAAGCACTCAAGTTGTCATGATTAACGTTCGGATTTTAAAATTTGAACTTGACTTTTAAATGAATTGATTAATGGGATGTCACTCAGCCAAGTGGGACCCTTATAGGTGTTTACTCGAGTCCTCCGGTGTGACTAGGGATGGGATACACTCACAAGTGATGGGTGGCTCAAACAATGGGTGCGACAGGTACAACCAGCCTGGTGAACTGCAACGTGCATACGATCACGAGGACTTACAGAGGTCCTCAGAAGGTGGCCCGAGTCAACCGACGAGTGCTCGCAAGTGAGAGGGCTCACTCAACCGAGGGGGAGAACCTAAACAATGGGATTAATAGCGTATGCACGGGCCTAAGTGCCCAACGTGTATGCAAACTAGCTAATGACCAAACAGGATGACCAACAAGGTCTCGGGCAGAGTCGCGGCGGCAGGGTACACCACGACCCTATCCCGACAGGGCGGCCTGCTGCGATATGAACAGAACCCCGAGAGCAACAGTCAGTCACAAATGCAAAGCAAACAGACTAACCTAGCAGATGATATAAGCATATAATCACCAGATTAATCTTGCAGAGGTCATGAATCACCCAGAAACTGATACATGGATGAAAGCAATAACAAACAAAGCGTACCTGTAGACGCGACGCTCATCCACGGCGCGACATTGTCGCGTCCTCACAATACGCCGCGACAGAGCCCGAAAACTTACAACGGAAAGAAAAGGAAAACCCGAACCCTAGCAGGACTCTAGCATTCACAAACACGAAAATACATGGTAGAGAAGCATAGAACAGGCATACATGAACTCATAGAAGAAGGATACGGTAGATAGAAGAAGAAATATACTAACCTATTATCGCATCCTCCTCAGATGACGCGATCGTATCGCGTCCCCGCGATACACCGCGACACTAACAGAGAGCCAAAAACGCAGAAAACAAAACAACAAAATACTAACAGGGCTCTAAGAAGATAACTAAGGAAGGAAACATGGCAAGCAAGCAAACTCAATCCACGAGGGTAGCACTGAAGGTCCCATCGTGATCTCCAAAAGGTGTAATCACGAGGATTGTGCGCCCTCCCCAATACACAAGCAAGTATTAAATCTAATAGTATGGAAAGAGGAATGTGATCGCCACCTAGATAGTTGCCTAATAAACGACGAAGATGTGGGCTAACTATGCTAGGAAAGGGATAGAGAATAGAAGTGGACCTGGTATCACGACAGGATTACCTATTAGGGCGATACTGATAACGTGTCGCCCTTGGAGGACACGTCTCCTTGTCGTGTCATCCTCCTCCGTCGCGTTCTCTTCTGTGCGGGAGATGATGGAGGAGACCTTCTTCCCGTCCTCCAGCCGGCTAGAGGACAAGAGCTCCTCGTGGAATATTTCTTGGGTGCCTGCCAAAACAAAGAGAAAACAATAAAAACCCTATTAGAACAACTTAAGTGTTGTATCGATTCAAAAATGAAAAGAAAAGAGGGAGCATGGTAGGAACGAACCTGGGGGTGGTTTTTTAAACCCCTTGGGTGTATGAAAAATGTGTGAATGGGAAGGGATGCAACCTATCTAGAAATGAAATAAAATGCATGAAGATAAAGGAAGAAAAGGGAGGAAGGAATGGATGAGCCTCATGTGGGGTGACTCCTTGGCTTGTGATGGCGTCCAAGTCTCGTGCAAAAGCTCCTAGAAAAAGTGGGGGTCATCGTCCTCATGTTCCACGCTCCATGGATGTGAAATGAGCAAGCTTTTAAGGTGGGAATGTGAGGAAAATGAGAGGGAATGGGAGGGCTACGAGGCTAAGTCCAACTCAATAGAGAATTCGGCAGCCCTTCGGGGTAAAAATGGGGGCTCTCTCATTCATGAAGAGAGGGCCTTGCTTTTATAGGATTTTTGAGTTATTAATAATCAAAATGATAGATAAAACCCATTGAAATTCATATGGGAGAGTCCAAGGGGGCTTCAAGAGAGTCCCCAAGCCCTAAACCTCGCCCAAGGGGTTGAGATATTGCTTTGAGATAAAGATAAAGCCTTGGGTGGATAAATAGGAGGTGGTTGCGGAGGCTAACAAGCGCAGCTGTTGTCGCGGCGTATGGTAGGGCCGCGACTTGCTAACGCGACGGCCCTAGGCGTCACGACAGTATGCCCACGTGCATGAATATGCATGGGCTGTCGCGGCGGCCTCTGGCGTCGCGACATAGTAACGCGATGCTACGATACGCCGCGTCAAGAAAATTAATTATTTGTGAATTATCAGCCAATAACATGAAAGGATAAGAGTTATTTAGGCCTAAGGACTCTCTCCAAGTGACAATGGGCGGGATTTCATGGAAAGTTGAGTTGTTAATGGGATCAAAACAAGGCTAATGATGGGCTCAAGGTGAGTGACCAACTAGGGGCTCACTAGGATTGCAAGAAATATAGTTCAACTTATAAGTCAGAATCAGGTGTCTACAGTCAACACATATCTCTTCTGTGTCGACACAGCTGGACCCAGGCGTTGGTTCCGGATTGGGATAAATGGACGTGCAGATCATTATATCTCCTATCATTGATGTTGATCCTTTTCTTAAATGCACTCAACCCTAGGTCGACACTACATTTCCATTTTTCAATCTTTCAAACTTCTATCTTCTCCCACAACCTTGGACGAACGACGCTCTGCTTCCTCTAGATTTCTCCATCATCCTTCATCTCTAGAATCCATGGCTCCCAAGCAGAATCCCAGGCATGGAGCCAAGGCCAGGTGGCAGCAAAGGGTGTGGTTATCCAAGAACCACCAGTGGAAAGAAGAAGAAAGTTCCGCCATGATCCCTCCATGAGGAAATCCAACTCCATCCCCTCTGGTACTCCTTTAAAGCGGGGCAGATCAACATCTTAGAGTAAAGGCAAGTCTATAATGCCATCCCAATACCCTAAAAGGAAGATTCTGCAAGATTCAAGTTCTTCTGATGAGAATGGTTCATCATCATCATCTGATGGTACATCTTCCTCAAACACTAAACCACAGTTGCAAGAAGCTTCTTCTTCATACACCTCCTAGTATACGGTGGCAACACCCTCCAAATCTGTTATAACTGAAGGGAGAACAATTTTAAAAGCAAGGGTTGTTGATATTTCTGATAAAGATCTTACATATGTTTTTCCTGAATTGGTACCTCTGTTTAAGTTTCAAGATTGGCTTAAGTTCATCACTGAGTTCAGAACCTTCTATCCACGACTTTTTCAGGAATTCTATTTGAATTTTATGGATACAGAAGAAGGTTTGAAGTCAGAGGTCATAGGTGTCAAAATGTGTTTCTCTGCAGAATTGGCATCTCAGTTGTTTCAAATTCCGAGTTCTGGTGATAATTATTGAACATATAACTTTGATCTTCATGAGGCATATTCACTTCTCACAGGTCTACCTCATGATAAGAAAAATTCCAAACAAACAAATGTCACCAGTTTCAATACTAATTCCTCTCCTCCACTACTTCGATTGGTGCATCATGTTTTTACCACTATCATCACTCCTCAAGGTGGTGGTAGAAATAGACTAACGAACATTCATAGGTTTGTTCTGTATTGCATGAAAAAAAACATCCAAGTAAATTTGATTGAGATCATGTCTCAAATCATTTTTGAGACAATCAAGAAAGAATTACATAGATTTCTTCCATACGTTGCTCATTTAACTGTTGTTTTTGAGCATTTTGGTGTATCTTTTCTGAATGAAAAAGTACAAAAGATTCCTCAAATAATATTTACTTTTTGCACCATGTGAAGAAGTTTATGAAATTCAGAGTTGAAGGGGATCAGGTCACTAGAGGGCCAGTTGTGGAACAACCAGCAAAACACCTAGAAGAAGGGCCTGTTCCAAATGCAGAAATTCCTCAAGGAGATCCAGTGGAATAGCCACACATTGAGCCTCAAACTCCTCACGCTGTGCCAACTCAATCTACTCCACAAGCATCTCCATCCCCTCATCAACACTTGATTGTTCCTACTTCTTTTTTCCATCAACATCACAATTCAGCATCCACTTCATCTTGTGGTTCATCTGTCCCTCCTGAGCTCTACAAATTTCTTCAAGTTCAGTTTGATAACTTGAATTCTTCAATGAGAGTGATGTCCAGAAATTTTGAGCTCCGAATTCAGCGGCTAGAGAATACTGTTACCAGTCAGTTTATGAAGCAACAAGAGTTAGCTGAACATGCCACTAGAAGATTTAACAGGCTGGTTAGAACATTGGGTGATGCTTCAACTCAACTATCATATCTTCAGTCTAAATTGCAGGCATTACTTTCCGACATTCTTGAGTATACAAAACACAGCATTCACACTGGACAAGAGGCTGTCACACAAGTGTCCAAGTGTAGACTGTCATTTGCTCATTTTGTTGAAGATATAGAGCACATGAAGGCACATACTGCTCATATTCATTAGGAAATTGCAAAACTTAGAACTGATTTTAACAATATCTGGCAGATAAGTAATGATGCTAGTATTAGAGATCACAAACATGCCACTTCATCCTCTGCTGTTCCTCCAATGTCCCAAGGCATTACTCAGATGCAAGCACATATTTTTAAAAATCTTCAAAAAATGGAAGAAACTCTTCACACCAGAATGTCATCTGTTCAGCTGCTTTTGAGAAACAACTTGGGTGCATTATATGCCAAGATGAAGACCATTGAGGACAAGCTACCTCCTCCTCCTCCACCTTAATGATGCTTTTTTCTTTTGATGATGTCAAAGGGGGAGAAAGGGTGTAATGTATGATACTTTACTTCTTTTTTGGTGGTTTAAACACTTTGCTAGCTTATTTTGAGATTGAAACATTGCATGTTATGGTTGGTTTTGATGTGAATATCATATGAATACAACCCAACCTCCAATGAATGTTGTGATTCTGTGATAAATGCTGTGAGTTTGTGATGTGATTGTCTTCTTTATATGACATGGAATGGTGTACATGATTGTTTTTAAAACATCTTGTTTGAGTAGACTGAAATGATAAATGAATCATAGTTGCCATCGTAAAAAAGGGGGAGATTGTTGGATCTCTTGTTTTGATGATGTTTAACTATGATCCATACAAATGTGAATATCTTGCTTCAATCATATCTAACACTATTTTTCATGTTGAGTTCACAGAAATGTTGATATGATGACAGTGGAGTCAATACAATTCTGATAGTGTGTCGACACATGATTTAATCCCAGCGCAAATGGTCATGAAAAGAAGTCATTTGTGTCGACACAGGTACATCATGTGTCGACACATCATCCTCTCACAGAAGCTATTCAGAACTAAAGGTGTCAGTGGTGTCGACACAAGTTCAATATGTTTCGACACGTCCTATGGATCCAGTAAGCAGTGAAGTGTGAAGAAGCCAGTGGTGTCGACACAAGTTGGTTGTGTGTCGAC
Source organism: Colocasia esculenta (assembly GCA_014218235.1). Lineage (NCBI taxonomy): Eukaryota > Viridiplantae > Streptophyta > Magnoliopsida > Alismatales > Araceae > Colocasia > Colocasia esculenta. The sequence goes on along the minus strand of CM024759.1, from coordinate 47,877,801 downwards.
ACATCCTATGCATCCAGAAAATAGTCAGAAGACAAGCAATCTGTGGTGTCGACACATGATGATTGTGTGTCGACACATCTTGTACCTCCTAGAAGCATTGTTTTTGGTGTGTGGTCAGGTGTGTCGACACAAGTGAAATATGTGTCGACACAAGTCACCAGGCAGTGCTGCCAGGACACAAAGCAAGGAACATGTGTTGACACATAACTCAAGTTGTGTCGACACACTTCGACTTTTCTTCCAGATCTTATTTCGTGGACATATGGAAGGATTTGGATCAAGGCTTTTGAGCAGGAATTCTGTGCCCCCAAAACTCCAAGGAACCTCATGGGTACATGGGACTATAAATGCCAATTATCCACACATCTTTTGGAGACACATACACCTCAGTTCCTCATCCTCCAGAAGTAGAAGGCGAAACCATAGTGAGGCTTCATCCATGCAGAATTGCTGTCCAAATCTGATGATTTGGGGATCCAAGTAACTTGGCTGATCAACCTCAAGTGGAATTCCCAGATTCCTGAGTCTACATCTCTGAGCTAAAACTGGAAGTCTGAATCCTCATTTGGAAGTAGTATAGGGGGAAATCGAACCAGTCCTTTCCAATATGCAATTCACTTGTTCTATCTAGTTCTTCAACTTAAACTTAATTCATCTTGTGTGTGGTGCGAAATTGGAGCAATTCTTCTGCTCAATTTCACATGTGTGTTCAAATCTGAGATCTCTGTCATCTCAAAGTGTGTGTGTTGTTGTGTGATCTGTGAGATCTGCTTGAACTGGCGACATAAGCCATTTTGTGTGTGTGTGTGGATGGTGGACGTAGGATACGTAGTTGTGTATTCCGAACCACCCTCATTCCTTGTGTCATTGTGGTTTGATCATTCTCTACGTTAGATGATTGGTAAGCTTGTTGCCCACAAACCACTCAATTTGTTTAAGTTGCTTGAAGTTGTGAATAAGTCACAGACCTAAAATTCTGGTAGGTTTTTAGTGTGCTAATCGATAAATTTATAATTTGGTTTGAAATCTATTCAACCCCCCTTCTAGATTTCATCATGGTTGTTTTCTGCAGTCTTTTAACTTGTTCTTTTAAAAAAAATACTGGGCCACCAGGTCACTTGGGCCGGGCTGAGCCAAGCCCGGGCCCAGCCCGACCCAATCTTACTCCGAGCCGGGCAAGGCCGGGCTCAAAATTTAAATGAGATTAAAATATTCGGCCCAAGCCCGTAAAAAATTGGGACAGGCTACTAAGCCTTTGGGCCGGCCCAGCCCAATTGACACCCCTACACTGCACAGTATTTTTGAGTCTTAAATGACGAGTTCCTTCCTTTCGACACTAGTATTTTTTCTAAATTCCCACTTTACCCTTCTATTTTTTTGTCTTCTCCCTGAACTGTAGATTTATAGCAGTTATAGTAAATCTATACAGCCCTATTGTGGTAAACATTATCCTCTGTTAAAGTGTATGTTCAGTCTCGTTATAGTAAAATTTTCTTGTTACACACTATATGATAGGTCCTATTATAGTAATTGTTATTCTCTATTACATTATATGTTAAGTCTGTAATAGTAAACTTTCAAAAAACAAAAAAAAAATCTATTTATTTGTGGCTATTGAGATTTGAACTCAAGTCTTCAAAAACTCAACATGGAATCCTCACCACTAAGTTACAACCATATTTGTGTTACAACATAACATCACTTATATTTCACTAAGTCTTAACATTACTTACAGTAAACATACACATCATTTATAATAAGTTTTGATATCACTTATAGTATACATTAAGCCCAATTATAGTAAACGTTATTCTTTAATCCATGTTATAGTATACATTAAGTTCCTTTACAATAATCATTATCATGTATTACAGTAAATGTGTAACGCCCTGACGTGGAATATTGGAGCGGAATTACAGTTATTAAATAGTACAGAGTGAGAAAATAAATAACAAACCATTGCACATTTGGAATAATATCAACTGAACTCCAATTTCATTAATAAACCACCAAACTTCATTACAATCACCAATAACTCATCAAACTTCATGAACTAACTACATCAACGTATCATAGCCAAAACTAGGCCCCCGAGTACTTTATTGAAATCTAAACTACTACACAAGAACTAACTGACTCATAACTATACTAGCTAACTTCTAAAGCAGTGGTTGCTGAAACAGGTCACTCTTGGACATCGTCCTCGTTCCCCTCCTCGTGAGTGTGGTCATAATCTGGCTCACCTGAAACACATGAAATAAATACGCAGGATGAGCGAATAACGCCAGTAGGACTTAATATCTCATGAGAACAAGCATGCTTGAAGTAATTAATGTCTTTATGAGGCAGGATACGAGAACAAGTTGTCATGTATAGTCAAGAGAATGATGTAACAAGATAACGTGAAACATTAACACATTCACGAGAGTATAACATCACAAGAATTGGCCATATCACAAGATAGGAAGTAAACTAGTCACGATAGCAAGTATGGGTCGGTATTCTTTCAACCCCGAGTTCAAGTAACAAACAAATGATTGATTGATTGTCATAGATTAAATCTTGCGTGTCATGCGTTAGGTGTATACCATCACCCAGATCAGTAGACCCCCGCGAGTTATAGCCTTTCAAGTGCTCCTCCCAAGGACCAGATCGGGCCCTTATAATGTTGCCTAGCATAGTCATGTTTGTTATCTTAGACAATCAATTGATGGCCAAGTAGAGTACCAAGAAGAGATGAGAGTAATAGATGAACTAGATGAGAGTACAGAGTGAATGTGAACATTTAAGAGTAACGAGATAGGGGTACAATCATAAAATGTCGTTAAACCATGATAGTAACAGTTGCGCGGCACCAGGTCGGGTACTGGCAGTCTAGTAGAGGTCACCACCGCCCACTAGCCGTGCTATGAACACAGGCTAGATGGTCCGGCGTGATCACAAGATAAGAAGGAAGCATAAAGGCCGTTTGGATCGTACTGATCCCTAGGTGTGTAATGGGTTTTAAGGGTACAACCAGCTCGTTGGCTAAGGACGTGCGCCAAAGCCAAGAAGACTTACGGAGGCCTTGACAAGGATTCCTTGGTCCAGTCAGGAGTATTCCCAATGGAGAGGTGGTCTATGCCAAGAGAAAAGTGTGTAGAAAACTGGTCTGTCGTGTCTCGAGTGCTCGAAGGCCGAGGGAAAATGGTAACGGTGTACAAAACGCATAAGTGAAACGAAGACAAGTATAATTATTTAAATATGGAATTTAGTAATTTATTTGCTAAATTACCAGATATATTATTGAATAATTTAACAAGATTTAATGGCAAACATGATGGTTAAGTGTGTGTTGGTGTAGATGAATCAAGAGAACATGTATGGTTGTGCATATAGCTTTTAGTTTAATTAAATCCATGAAATAATGCTCGTTATTATTTAAAAAGTTATTATCTAGCATGTCAACACTTAAACAGAGTCAAATAGACATAAAGATAGGGTAATATCTGTAAATTCTTATGTTCTGGTTGCATTAATAAGGTCGCGACGTCGGCCTCTGTCGCATTCAGGTCGCGACAGGGCTAACCGGTGTGTTCAGGTATCAGGTCGCGATGGGCTTAAAGGCCGCAATCAGGTCGCGACGTACAGGCAGGCTGCGTTAAGGCCATCGCGACGCGCAGACAGGCCGCAACAAGCTGAACCGGCTTTTAGGGTGACCCAGGGGTCAGGTCGCGACCAGTCGACCTGTCGTGTTCAGATCGCGACGGGTCCTGGTGTCGCAACCCCCTCTGAGGTCGAGGCAGATCGGGCCGTCACGATCTCAGGGAGTGGCCCGAGCCCAGAAAAGGGTTTTGCCATTTTTTCCAGGTGGGTCTACACGATACATGGCTATTTAAAATTCGATATAAAATCATACACTGTTCCAAAAAGCATGAAACTAATTTTAAACGAGAGTAAACATGGAGATCTATCACAGGGCATGAGTATTTAGAAAATAGTATTGTATAAAGCATGCTTTGACTAGGTTACTTTTTGTTAACCTAAACATGCACAGTCAAGAACAACTATTTAATTCTCAAGGCATGCTCAATGGAATTTGGGCAAACTGGGCTCGTTAGAACCCTTGCTACCAGTAGGATTTATGGTAATTTTATCAAGGCATGGGCATGAGTGGATTCGAGGTTACAAGCAAAACATGAAGGTTCGGGCAAGACTTATCAACAGAGATTTGGGCATTTAATTCGCCCTCATGCAAGAACGAAAAAGGGCAAAACAAGAGGGCTTTTGAAAGGGATTATGAAGACTACCTAGGGTAATTTTTACACGAATTTGGCTTGAGAGATTGCCTACCTTTTCCGCAGAGTAAAGAAAACCCTAGTTGGTGACGAAAAATGAAGAAGAAATCCCTTGTTCTAGCTCCTCTCCTCCTTGCCTCTTCGTCCTCAGCCCTTCTCCTTCGTTTCCCAAGTCTCCAACAGTGATCTAGGGTTTGGTAGGGCCGAATTGGGAGAGTTTTGTTGGCTAATAGAGTCCAACCATCTTCTAACTCTTCACTTCTCCTCCAACTCCAAAAATTAGTAATTATCCTCCTATTTTCTTCCATTTATCTGCCTAATGGGGTTGGGAAGAGAGCTAAATTCATGGTCATGGGGTTAGGATAGGCTAAGGGCTCTTGTTTAAGATAAATACAAGTTATTTAGTATTTATCCTAGCATTTTACTATTTCTCATTTAATCTAATTAAATATATTTACCTCGTTTATTTTAAAATAAAATTTCATTTTATTTGGATTTTAAAAATCAAGGGTGCTACATCCTCCCTCTCTTAAAAAGAATTTGGTCCCCAAATTCATATGATCGTGAGAGGAAAAATGACTTATTGAATAACTCTGGGTAATTCCGTCGGATTAATGCTTCGGGCTCCCACGTGGCCTCTTCAACTTCGTGATTTCTCCATAATATCTTAACCACGGGTATAGATCGATTCCGAAGTTGTTGTATCTTTTTGTCCAATATCTTCTCCAGTCATTCTGCATAGGTCATATCTTTGTTCAAAATGATATCATCATAGCTGATTACGTGTGACGAATCATACACATATTTCCTTAGCATAGACACATGGAACACGTTGTGTACAGTAGAGAACTGGGGAGGTAGTGCTAGTTGGTAAGCCACCTCCCCAACTCTATCCAACACTTTAAATGGACCTATGAATCGTGGTCTCAATTTGCCTTTCATCCCAAACCTTTGAAATCCTCTAGTCGGGGATACTTCGAGCATCACATGATCTCCGGCTTGAAATTCTAAGTCCCGTCTTCTCTTGTCTGCATAGCTCTTTTGCCTGGACTGAGCTACTTTAATCTTGTCTCAGATGATCTGTATATCTCTACTAGTGCTCTGCACCATGTCTGGTCCTATCCATTATTGTTCTCCTACCTCGATCCAGCACACTGGCGATCTACAGCTTTTGCCATACAGTGCTTCAAAAGGTGTCATCTTAATGCTCGCCTGATGTAACGCCCCGACGCGGAATATCGGAGCAGGATTACAGTTATTAAATAGTACAGAGCGAGAAATAAATGCAAACCATTGCACAATGGAATAATACCAAATAAACTCCAATTTTCATTGATAATCCATCAACTAATTATTACATCAACGTATCAGAGCCAAAACTTGGGCCCAGAGTACTTTATTCAAACCAAACTATTACATAATGACTAACTGACTCACTAACCCATAACTATACTAACAGACTGCTACTAGATAGCACTGGTTGCAAAAAGGTCACTCCTGAGCCTCCTCATCGGTCCCATCCTCGTGAGTGTGGTCATGATCCGACTCACATGAAACACATTAAATATATACGCAGGATGAGCGAATAACGCCCAGTATGACTTAATATCTCATGAACACAAGCATGCTTTAAATAGTTAATGTTTTAATGGCAGGCTAACTAGAGAGTAAAGTCATGTAGAGTATGTCATGATAACAAGAGAACAATGGCAATTGACACAGGGAAAATAGTACAATGAGAACGACAATAGAATGGCCATGTAACGTTATAACATGTAAATTGCACAACGGTGCACTAGTAACGATCACGCTTGCACTTGTAGAGATAGTACTTTGATTGTCATAGATTAATCTAGATAGTAAACTGGTGCTGGATGCATGTCGTAACACATCCTTGATCATTTTAACTCCCATGGGCACTGGCACTTTTCGGGTGCTCCTCCCAGGACCTGATCGGGCCCTATTGCGCTAGCATTAGTCATTTCTTTTATCTTAGACAATCACACGAATGGCCAATAGAGTACCAAGAAGAGATAAGAGAGTACTAGACGAGATAGATGAGAGTGTAGAGAGAACGTGAATAGATGAGAGGATATAGAGAGCAGAAGAGATAAGGTATTATCGTAAAATCACGTTAAACATCGATAGTATGGTTGCACGGCACACCACCGCAGACCGGCAGTCTGGTAGAAATCATCACCGCCCACTAGCTGTGTTATGTACACATGCTAGATGGTCCGGTGTGATCAAAGATAAGGAAAGAACACACTAAGGCCATGGATCGTACCGATCCCTAAGATGTAACGGGTTTTGGGGTACAACCAGCTCGTTGACTAAGGAAGTGCGCCAAAGCCAAGAAGACTTATAGAGGTCTTGACAAGGAGTCTCTGGCCCAGTCGAGTGTATTCCTGATGGAGAGGTGGTCCAAGTCAAGAGAAAGTGTGTAGAAACTGGATCCGTCGTGCCTCGAGTGCTCGAAGTTGAGGGAAAACGTTAATGGTATTTAAAATGCGCGTATAAAATGAAGACAATTGTATTTAATAAAATATAGTAATTTAGTCATTTATTTTGCTTATTTACTGAATATATTATTGCATAATTTATCAGGGACAAATGGCATTTAATAATGTTATGTGTGTGTAATTGTAAAGAAATCTTGAGGATATGACAAGTCGTGCAAATGTCATTTTAAATAATTAAATTTATATCGTTAATGATTTTATTAATGTACCAAGTCGAATTTACTATAACATGGGTTAATCATGGCTAATTAAGGGGTATAAAGCTTAAACAACAGGGCATATACACAATTTTTCAATTCTGGTCGGATTCTTGAAAACGCGGCGGACTTACCCGTCGCGATTCAAGTCGCGACGGGGCGGCCGAGCGTGACAGGTGGACTGGCCGGTCTGGCCCGGTCCAGAGTGGAATCGCGACGGCTTATGCCGCCGCATTCTTGACGCGACGCCATCAGCCAACGCGACCCCACTGATATCGCGGTGGATCGCGCCGACGCGATACCAGGTGGGATTGCCCCTTTTCCCTTTTTCCCAGGGCGAATCCTCTTTGATACATAGACGTTCTAAATTCTATATAAAATAGCACAGTGATCCAAAAAGCACGAAATCAGTTTTAAACGAAAGTAGACATATAGATCTATCAACGTGCATGATTAATTTAAAATTAAATAAGGTTTAGGCATGATAATCTGTGATGTCCCTGATAATATGATAATCTATATGTCCCTACTAGTGCTCTACACCATGTCTGGTCCCAGGCATTGCTGTTCTCCTATCTCGTTCTAGCACACAGGTGATCTGCGGCTTCTTCCGTACAGTGCTTCAAACGGTGCCATTTTAATGCTCGCCTGATAGCTGTTGTTGTAGGCGAATTCAATTAGGGACAACTGTTCATTCCAATATCCCTCAAAATCTATAGTGCAGGCACGTAGAATGTCTTCCACAATCTGATTTGTCCTTTTTGTCTGTCCATCCGTCTGAAGGTGGAAAGCAGTGCTGAAGTTGAGTTTAGTACCCAACGCTGTTTGAAGTCCCTTCCAGAATCTAGATGTGAATCTGGGGTCACGATCTGAGACAATGGACACAGGGACTCCATGCAATCTTACTATCTCCTTTACATACAATGCTGCCAACACATCCACACTCCAAGTGCTCTTAATGGCAAGGAAGTGTGCAGACTTGGTTAAATGGTCCACAATAACCTAGATAGCATCAAGTCCAACACGAGTTCGGGGTAAACCCATGATGAAATCCATGCCGATACTTTCCCACTTCCATTCAGGTATGTCTAGGGGTCTAAGTACACCCGCAGGATGACGGTGCTCGGCTTTCACCTGTTGACAAGTGAGGCAGTGTGCGGCATGCTCAGCCACCTCACGCTTCATGTTTGGCCACCAAAATGACCTTTTCATGTCTTGGTACATCTTGGTTGCGCCTGGATGTATTGTATACTTAGTCTTGTGGGCTTCATCCATCAGTTTCCTTTTTAGCTCTTCATTGTCACGCACGCATGTCCTGGCTTGGAATAATATTCTCCCATCCTCAGCAATGGAGAAATCTGGCTTGTCAGCTATGGTCTCCCTGACTCGGACTAAAAATGGGTCATTTGCCTGATGCTCTCTGATCTCGGCAAATATGTTAGGTTGAGCTCTAAGGTTAGCAACTATCATCTTATCATTTCTCTGCTCAATGTTCAGATTCAGGTTGACGAATTGTTCTAACAATTGCATCTCGCCCATGACTAGACAGGATAACGAAGCTACTGGCTTTCTACTGAGTGCATCAGCTACTGCGTTACCTTTGCCTGGGTGATACTGAATATTGAAATCAAAATCCTTCAAGTACTCCAGCCATCTCCGTTGTCGCATGTTGAGCTCCTTCTGAGAAAATAAGTACTTTAAACTCTTGTGGTCAGAGTAAACAATGAATTATTCCCCATACAGGTAATGCCTCCAGATTTTGAGTGCAAATACTACTACAGCCAATTCTAAATCATGGACAAGATAATTGACTTCATGCGGCTTTAATTGCCTTGAGGAATACGCTATCACCTTCTCATTCTACATTAATACACAGCCTAGACCGATTCCAGATGCATCAGTGTAGACTGAGAATCCTGCTCCTTCGACTGGTAATGCGAGGACAGGTGCAGATGTCAGCAATTGCTTGAGTGTCTGAAAGCTCTTCTCACATTCTTTGCTCCAGACATATGGGTTTTCTTTCCTCGTAAGACGCGTAAGAGGTACACCTATCTTGGAGAAGTCTTTTATGAACCGTCTGTAATATCCAGCCAGCCCAAGAAAGCTTCTGATCACAGTGACATTGGTCGGCCTTTCCCAATTGAGCACGGCTTCTACCTTGGAAGGATCGACAGCGATACCATCTTTGGAAATGACATGGCCTAGGAACGACACCTCCTCAAGCCATAATTCACACTTGCTCAATTTGGTGTAGAGTTGGTTGTCCTACAAGATTTGTAGAGCGATCCTCAGATGCTCCTCATGCTCTTCCTTGGTCTTGAAGTATATGAGAATATCATCAATGGAAACCACGACGAACTTGTCGAGGTATGGTCGATAGATGTTGTTCATTAATTGCATAAAAACTGCAGGAGCATTGGTTAGTCCAAAAGGCATGACAACGAATTCATAATGACCGTACCTGCTCCTGAAAGCTGTCTTGTAAATGTCTGCATCTTTAATTCTCATCTGATGATAACCCGATCTAAGGTCAATTTTAGAAAAATACTTTGCTCCTGATATTTGATCAAATAACTCATCGACATGAGGCAGAGGGTACTTGTTCTTGATAGTGAGATTATTCAACTGCATGTAATCGATGCATAACCTCATAGATCCATCCTTCTTCTTGACGAACAACACTGGTGCTCCCCAAAGAGAAGTACTCGGCCTCATAAATCCCTTTTCTAGAAGTTCCATCAATTGCTCCTTCAACTCCTTCAATTCAGCAGGGGACATCCTGTAGGGTTGGCGTGAAACCGGTGCAGCTCCAGGTACGAGATCAATTGAGAAATTCACATCTCTCTCAGGTGGAATGCCTGGTAGCTCATCGGGAAACACATCAGGGTATTCTTGCACTATGTGGATGTATGATATCTTAACTACTTTCTTTTCAACTATGATGGCGGCAAGAAACGCCGTACTCCCTTTCCTTATCATGTTTTGTGCCTTTATAGCAGAGACGAGGGACAAGTGTCTCTTGTGCCTACGTCCTATGAAGATCAGCTTAGGGAATTCACTAAAGGAAATTTTACCTCTTCTACAGTCCACGATAGCCTCATACGTGGATAGCCAATCGGCTCCCAAAATGACATCGTAGCCCTCCATGGGCATACAGATCAAGTCAGCTCTTAGATTGAGTTCACCAATCTTAACATCAGCCAATGGATAATATTTATTCAATTGAGCCCTTTCTCCTAGTGGTGTTGTGACAGGTAATTCAAATGTCATAGATGCAGGTTTCTCATTTAAGGTGTCAGCAAATGCTTGTGATATGAATGAATGTGTTGCACCAGTATTAAACAAAACAAATGCTGATTGAGAAAAGACCGGTAGGGTACCTTCGACGACTCCACCTTCCTCGGTGGTTTCCACCTCTTGTATAGCTTGAAGTCTGCTTGGCTTCTTTTGTCCTGTAGGACGCTTCTCATTTTCTTTCAATAGGGGGCATTCCAGAATGCGGTGATCACGACTGCCACAGTGAAGGCATGCACCTGCCTTCCTCCAGCACTCTTTTGCAGTATGGCCTAGCTTGTCACAGTGTTTGCATCTGGGCTTGTTGTTTGGGGTAGTAGGAGTAGGGACTTTGGGCTTTTGCTCTTGGGTTGGCCCATCAGTGATACTTAACGGCCTTTTCTTTTCGTTAGTAGGCTTGCTTGGCGCTCGAGAGGTCTGCTCCTTCTTGAACATTCTGCCCTTGATGCGCTCGGTGAGTTCAGTCGCATCCTCCATGCACTGTGCTCTCCTAACCATCTCCGGATAGGTCTGAATGTCAAATGGTGCTAGCTGTGTGATATATGCGGGCCTGAGCCCATTAAGAAACCTCTTTCCCATCATTCTGTCAGTGATAACCAAGTGATTGGCATAACGTGCCAATTGAGAGAACTGAGCCTCATACTCAACAACAGTCAGATTCCTTTGCTTCAAAGCGGAAAACTCATATGCTTTCCTCTCTTGGACCCTCTCTGAGAAGTACTTGGAGTTGAAGTGCTCCTTGAAGTCCTCCCAAGTGAACTGTGCATCCTCTCTAGTCGCCTCAACGGACTCCCACCACATACGGGCGTCCCTTTCTAACTGGAATGTAGCTAGTAACATTTTGTCTCCATCCATGCATTGCATGACGCGGAAGATACACTCAATCTCCTTGAGCCAGTTCTTTGCCTCATCAGGGTCAGTGGTACCACTAAATCGAGGCGGATTCAGGTTGCGGAAATTTCTATGTAAATCACCAGCTCCTCGGTTGTTGTTATTATTGTTGTTGGCTCCAGCAGCCTGAAGTAAGGCTTGAGTGAGGTGCAAGTTAGAACATGTGACTTAGGAATTTGGTATCCTGCTGGTTGCAAGTTAGAATTGTTTGCCTATTGTGATGCTGATTATGCTGGGTGTAAGTTAGATAGAAAAAGCACAAGTGGCTTGTGTGTATTTCTAGGTGGGTGCCTTATTTCTTGGGCTTCTAAGAAGCAACATTCAGTGGCTCTGTCAACAGCAGAAGCTGAATATGTTGCAGCAGGTAGATGTGGAACTCAGATTCTCTGGGTGAAACATCAACTTCTTGATTACAACCAAGATTTAGGGTGTGTACCCATCCTATGTGATAACACAAGTGCAATCAATCTTTCTAAAAACCCCATTCAGCATTCTAGAACAAAACACATTGAAATCAGGCATCATTTCTTGAGAGATGAGGTTGCCAAGAAATCTTTTGAACTCCATTTTATTGTAACTGAAAAACAAATTGCAGACATATTCACAAAACCCCTTCCTGAAAATAGATTCTCATCTTTAAGGAGAGAACTTGGTCTTTGTAAATGTCCATCCTTCTGATCTCTCTTAAAGTTTAGGTTGAATGATGCTTTGTCTAAGGGGGAGTTCTTTGTATTTCATAACTCCTTGCTTCCTCAAGCTACATTGCTCATATCTCTCTCTATTCCAATTCCATTTCCCTTTTTACAATAAATTCTTCACTTCTGATTGTGTTGAAACTTCTTGGTATATCAAATAGTGATTTGGAGAAGGACAGGCTATGCTTGTCTAGACACTTTCACTATGCGTGAGAACATATCTCCGCCAAGTACTAAGAAGTCAATATGCAATAGTTGAGGGGGAGCTTTTATTGTTCAAAGAGAATGTCTTTTTCTGATTTCAAAACATGCACAGTTTTAACCTTCATTTCTTTCTGATAATGAATTCTTCAACTCTTATTGTATTGAAATCTCTTGGTATATCAAATGGTGACTTGGAGAAGGACAGGTTATGCTTGTCTGGACACTTTCACTATGCGAGAGTATATGTCTCCGCCAAGTACCAAGAAATGAATATACAATTGTTGAGAAGAAATCTTTGTTATCCAAAAAGAAACATTCTTTCTGATTTCAAAAAAAAAAAAAAATGCATATCTTTATTTTGATGAAAAATGATTGAAATCATCATCTCAGGGGGAGCTAGAAAATTCACAAGTTATCTTTTTGCAAATTTCAGAACCCTTCTTGCATTTCATCAATTCCTTGCATGATGTCCTCATTCTAAATTCTAGAGTCTCAAAGTGAACCTTGAGTGATACATTATATTTTTTACTAATCAACTTTCCACTATGTCTCTCAATCCACAGAAACTCAGATCTCTTCCTAAACTAAATTACAATTATGTCTTGAACTTAAAACATTACCTTGTTTGCAACTGATGGCTGGATGTATTTGAATTCTATCCTACAAACTCTCCAAAATCTTGTAAAATTCAACAGAGCAATGACATCTGTGCTGAGAAACTGCACACCTTCACAATGAATGAAGTGCTATGCATGTCATGAGGCATTCTTGTTAACTCTGTTCAAAGGGGATCCAAATTGAAAATAACCTCAAAATTTAAGCAATTATGTGCTATGCTTTTTGATGATGACTGAGTAACTGGGAATATTGGCGTCTAAAAAACGTATATTTTCATGTCAAAAAGTCATCATTTACCCCTTTGAGACTTGACAATGCCTACATCTTGAGTATCCAGGGACTATGGTGTGTAAAAAGCACTAGTACTTGAGTGAAAGAGATTTACATCATTTGATAGTTTGTTAAAAGAACAAAAATATGAAAATTATTGGAGATTTGTTTAGAAAGAATCATCTTCCTCCTTCATCAAGTTGTTCTTTAAGTTTGTGTTTTACTTTCAACACAACTGTGTTTAGTCTAGATGATATCTTTAACTCTTGAAAATTGAGAAACATGACAGATTTTGGTTGATTGTAAGATACATTATATCCCTCAATTTATCATTTTGTTGATTCAAGTCTTGGAATGCTAATATCCTATTGGAAATTGTATGAAATACTTGAACTGTAATGAATTTTTTTAAAATACAGCAAATGAATTTTTAGGCCTCTTAAAAATCCTTCAAATGATAATTCCTCTCATTATTTATCATTATAAAGATGTCCCCAAATTTCTCAAAAATTTCCTCTCAAAAATTCTCATTTCTCTCAAAGGCTGTGTCGACACAATCCTCTCTCGTGTCGACACATAATTCCAGTCAGGTCGACACACCCTTCATGTGATTCTTTATCAAATCATTTCTGAAACTACAAGAACGGACTTGAAGAGATCACTTCCTTATGGAGCACATCTGACCTCAGTGTTCAAGCACTTTGGTGTGCCATTGGAATCTGAAAAATCCCAGTCCATTCCCAAGTCAAATATCTATACATTCAAGAATATCCAGAAGTTCATGGGATTTAGATTAGAGGGAAATCAAATTAGAAGAGGACCAGCTGTGGTTGAGGCTCCTCCAGTTCAAGAGGAACAGCCTCAAGACCAAGGGGAACAGCCCCAACCTCAGGAGGACCAGCCTCAGGCTCCAGGGGATCAGCCCCAAGTACAGGAGGAACAGCCTCCAGCTGAAGGGGACCAGCCCCTAAGTCAAGAGGATCAGCCTCCTATGCATGAGGATCAAGCTCTTAATGAAAATGTCAGTCCTTTTCATGATCCTCTCTCACCTCAGCTTCCTCCTTTTTCTCCACAACCCTCATTCCAACCATCCACATCTTCTGGTGGGCCTCCTGTTCCACCAGAATTGATATCTTTCCTAAATGACAAATTTGAATCCTTCAACTCCTCACTTCAATCCATGTCCTCATCTTTTGAGCTACGGATTCAAAGACTGGAAAACACAGTTTCTGCCAAATTTATTGAGCAGAAGGCAGCTTCTGATTATGCAGCTCAGCGATTTAACAGACTCATAGGAACTCTGGGAGATTCCTATATTGAGCTAAAAGAACATCAGGACAAGTTAGAGAAAGTTCTTCAGGGAATTTTGGCCAATTCCCAAGCAGATGTCTTCAACACCAATCAAACATTGCATGAGATTTCCAGCACCAGACTATCATTTGCTCATTTTGTGGATGATTTGGAAAGTATGAGAAATTTCAATGAGCACATTGACAAGCAGCTCACAGATTTGACCAAGGAGTTCAAAATCATGCAAAGACCTGGTTGGTCAGCTGGGTCATCAAGTTCTCAACATGTTTCAGATGAATTGAAAACAACTCAAAGCACCTTGATAGAACATTCTGATAGAATGGAGCATTATCTTCACACTCGGCTGACAACTATCCATGAACAGATAAAGTCAAGCATGAAGTCAATGGATAAGAGATTGTCAGATATTGAAATGCTTCTAGCTCCAATTCCTCCTCCTCCTCCATCTTCTACCTAATGTACATTTTTTTTGATAATGTCAAAGGGGGAGAAGATTGAATGAATTGTAATGATCTTTTGAATGAAATGAATGACATGAAATGGTTGTTTGGCTTCAATACAAATTTTTGTATTTGTGTGTGAATACTTGTTCAATTGTTGACTTGTGTGCACAAATCTTCTAATTTCAAGTAACGTTGTATCTCACAAAAATATCATCAATTGTTACTGAACAATATCAAAAGGACATTGACAAGTATGAACAAAAGAAAAACAAAAACTTAATCAATAAAAATTGCTTAAAAATCACACTTCATCAAAACCACATTCAAATATGGATTTAATGTTGCCATCATCAAAAAGGGGGAGATTGTTGGGTTGAATGTCTAATTCATATCATTTCCCTCCTATTTTGATGATGACAAGAAGTGTTCTTAAAGCAATTTAATTGGAACATGTCAAAAGCATCATACCTGAAAGTCATGCTCAAAAAGCATTTTTCAAACCACATTTATCATTTGTGGTAATGATAAATCATTTAACTAATGATATATGTGTTTATTTTTCAGGTACAAACTTTTTATGCAAAAGATGTGTCGACACACCCATCAATGGTGTCGACACATCAACACAGACTCAAAGAGAAATTGTGCAAAAATGTCAAGAGTGTGTCGACACATGTCAAGAGTGTGTCGACACGAGTGGCAGTTTTCCAGAGATCAAGGGTACCCAGGTCGACACACTCCCAGGGCAGGTCGACACTAGACCCAGTTCCCAGAACAGCCAGTTTGAGGAATTGGGACAGCAGGTCGACACACTCCCAGGGCAGGTCGACACTAGACCCAGTTCCCAGAACAGCCAGTTTGAGGAATTGGGACAGCAGGTCGACACACTCCCAGGGCAGGTCGACACTAGACCCAGTTCCCAGAACAGCCAGTTTGAGGAATTGGGACAGCAGGTCGACACACTCAAGAGCAGGTCGACACGGGACCTTTCTCCCAGAACAGATTCTTCTATCTTTGGAACAGTGTGTCGACACAACCACCAGGGCAGGTCGACACACTACGGAAACTTTTCATCCTAAGAGCTGATGGCTGCCACGTGTCCTTCTAGGGCGATCAGAATCTTCCTAGGGAAGCGTGCCCTTGTACCCCAAAAGGGTATCTTTGGAATCCTAAGGGTATAAAAGGCTCCTTTTGGCCTCCCTTCGAAGAGAGAGACCCAACTAACCTCTTAGAGCCTCCTGAAAAATTCCTGGCGGCCATAAGAGTTCGTGTCTCCCTCCTCTGCTTCCTGGAGTCTCCTGAACACCTCTTCTCACCAATTCAAGGTGTGAGAATTGTGGTTTGATCTTTAAAGAAGCCTCTGAAGCATCTCAAGGAAGTAGATCAGGTAGAAGCCATCGTTGGAGAAGAATTCAAGGAAGGTCCAACCTCCCAGATTGCAGAGCATCGTCTTGGACTTCATGTTTACAAGCTTCTTCCCAATTCAAGCTTCTACAAGGGAGTACACTTGAAGAACGAAGTCATTCAATACCTTTTTACTTTACTTTGTTCTTCTGAGATATCTCTTGAGATTATGCAAGTGCTTCTGCATAATTCTCATTAGTGTTCTCAAATTTCGACTAGATCTGTTGCTAGGAGATCTTGTCTTAAGTTGGTGTCTAGCAAGTCTATGTGTGAGCCTTGTGCTCAGATTGTTGTGAGCCGGTGCGCTCAGTGTTGAGTTGTCAAACTCAAGTGTGTGTTGAGCAGTCTTGCTCAGTTGTTCTAGAGTAGTCTTGCTCTAGAAGTGGTGTGAGTTGTAAGCTCTTCAGTGTTGGAGTTGTCAGGCTCCAGTGGGTGTGTTACCCAGTTGTGTTAGTGAATCCTCACGGGTTGTGAGGGGTGGATGTAGGAATCACATGGGTGATTTCCGAACCACCTAAAAATCCTTGTGCATTTGTGTTCTGTGGTTTGACTGGTTCATCCGCTAGATGCTTGCATAGGACTCGTTTCTAATTCACTTAATCAACTTGATTCTCATCTAAGTTTTTCAACTCACTCCAATCTAATCAGATCAGCAGCTTTTCACTGATATTATTGCCTCTGATTCTAAATAGTTTTAAAATTATTTAAGCTTCCGCAAAAGTGGCTAAGATCTATTCATCCCCCCCTTCTAGATCTTTTCCACACATTTATTTCGATCCTTCAATTGGTATCAGAGCGGGTTTATATCGATCTGATTTGAACTGAGCAGCTTTTGTTTCTGAGTATTGAGTGTTTGTTTGTCTGTCTATCTGGTTGTTTGTTTGCCTGCTTGCTCAACTACTTCTCCTTGCATTTACTTAAGTCTCATGGACTCAAAGGGTTTTATAGCTGAGGGCCATTCCATAAATAGGCCACCATTCTTTAATGGTTTGGACTATTCTTATTGGAAGAACAGAATGCAAGTATTCTTAAGGGCCCAGAACTATGAGATCTGGAAAGTAGTTGAGGCTGGTCCCTATGAAAACCAGGGTGAGGAAGAAACCTGGACGAGGGAGCAAATTAGGAGAGCTACATTGAATTACAGTGCCATGAATATGATTCAATGTGCTGTCCATCCCAAGGAGTATTCGAGAATCTCTATGTGTAAATCTGCCAAAGAGATGTGGGATAAACTCGAACTACTCTATGAGGGAACATCTCAGGTCAAGGAGACCAAGGCAAATATATTAGTTTCAGAATATGAACTTTTCATGATGAAATCTAATGAATCTATTTCTGAAATGTTTGCCAGATTTATGGTGATTGTCAATGGACTCAAGGCTTTGGGTAAGGAGTATACTGATGCAGATTTGGTAAGAAAAATTTTGCGTTCACTTTCTTCAATTTGGCATACCAAGGCCACTGTTATTGAAGATTCAAAAGATTTATCCAAAATGTCTTTGGATGAATTGATTGGATCTTTAATGACGTATGAAATAAACTTAAGAAGAAATGAAGATCTTATCATTAAGACCAAGCCTATGGCACTCAAAGCCTCTTCAAGCAACAAAGATAAAAATCAGGATAAAACAAGTTCTGAAGAGTCTGAGTCAAATGAGGATGAGATTGCCCTCATGACCAGACAATTCAGGAAATTCTTGAAATATAGGAAAGGGAAAATGACTGGGAAAAAGAAATTTTCCCCAGGTAAGAAGAATATTTCCTCTTCCAATTTCAATAAGAATCATAAACCTGATGAGAATGTTATCTGTTACAGGTGCAACAAGCCAGGACACATGAAGGGAGAGTGTCCTGAGAACAAAAAGGAAAAGCACAAAAGATTCCAGAAATACAAGAAGCCCAAGGCCATGGTAGCCACTTGGTCTGATGAAGACACAAGTGAGGAAGAAGAAGAGAAGAAGTCCTCAAGCTCAGAGAGTGAGGAAGTTTGCTTCATGGCCAACAGCACAGATGGAAAGGTAAATACTTCCTTTGAAGATTATAGTGTTGAAGATTGGCAGGATGTGTATGCTGAATTGGTAGAAAGATACTCTGAAATGAGAAAAGAAAACAAACACATCAAAAAGAAAATTGAAAATCTTTACCATAACCAATCTTCAAACAATAGAATCTGTGAACTGGAATCTGAAGTAACAGAATTGGTTGAAGAAAAAGAAAATTTACTGAACCAAATTGATGAATTAAAGCTTGCTTCTCAGAAGGCCTCCCAAGACTTCAGAAATTTAAATGAAAAGCTGGAAATTGAAAAACAAGAAAAACAACAGAAAATCGAAGAAATTGAAATTCTTAAAAACCAGCTAAAGGAAAAGGAGGAGGTTATCCAAACCTTCACAAAAGGCCAAGATAACCTAGAGGCATTGCTAGGATCCAACAAGACAACCACATCTCATGGATTGGGATTCAACAAAAAGAAATCAACAAAAGATAAATCTGGTGAGAAAAAGGGAAAAGCACCATTAATCAACTTTGTTAAAGGTCCCAATCTGGAAAACACTGAAATCCAACAGACAGCAAACAAAACCCCAAACAAAAACCCAAACAAAACTCAAAACAAATCAAAAATTCAAAAACAAAAGAAGACTGTCAGGTCGACACAGTCCCCTGACAGGTCGACCTGTTCAACACCAAAAACCATAATAAACTCAACTAAAAATTCAAATAAAAATCTGAGAAATAAGAAAAAGGGAAAAGAAATGATCCATGAAAAACCTTGGACCTCCAAGACAGCTCCTCAAGAAAATTGGATTAATCCTTGGAACCAATGGTATGAAAATCCCTGTTGGCATTATCCTCAATACCCTTATCCAAATTTCTGGATGTACCAACACAATCCATGGATTCCACCTCCTTCTATGAACTCAAATTTTCAAATGAAAAACTCCCCTCCTACCAAAAACAAAGATCTTGGTGCTTTCATTCCTAAAAGAAAGAACAAACAGAAAAATGCTGAAAACACCAAAGTAACAAAACAAAAATCTAAAACAAATCAAATTTGGGTGAGAAAGGATTTGCTGTCTATGTTAAATCATTCTGATGGTCCCAACTCTGTTTGGGTACCAAAATCTTCTCTCCACTGATCTTGTTGCAGGGAAGTCGTGCACCCAACACAAATGTATGGTTTCTTGACAGTGGGTGTTCACGACATATGACTGGAGATAGAGCCAAATTCTCATTCCTGCTTGAAAAGGAGGGAGGGTCAGTCACCTTTGGAGGTAAAAATAAAGGAAAGATCATTGGATCTGGTAAGGTTGGTCAAACTTCTTCAAACTCTGTAGATAATGTCTTGTTAGTTGATGGACTTGACTATAATTTGCTCAGTATCAGCCAACTATGTGACAAAGGTCACAAAGTTGTGTTTGAATCTGATTTTTGCAAGATAATAGATTCATCAACTGATAAAATCAAATTCTTTGGAAAAAGAGAAAACAATGTCTACATGATCAACCTTAATAAAAACTTTTCTGAAAATCTTTGTTTTGTTGCAAATAAAGATGAAATTGCATGGACTTGGCACAAAAGACTTGGCCATGCAAGCTTCAGAACAATGAATAAGTTGTTAAGATTGAATTTGGTTAAAGGTCTTCCTGAATCCTTTTCTAGTGTTGAAGGTCAAATTTGTGGGATCTGTGCTAAAGGAAAACAAACTAGAAAATCCTTTAAAGTCTTCAATGATGTACTCACATCTAAGCCACTAGAACTTCTTCACATGGACCTCTTTGGGCCAACAAGAGTTCTAAGCTTGAGTGGCAAAAGATATGGATTTGTAATCATTGATGACTTTACTAGATTTACCTGGGTTATTTTTCTATCTCACAAAAGTGATGCATGCCTTGAATTCAGGAACTTTTGTACCACTGTCTTAACCACTTATCCATATAAAATCAAAAACATCTTAACTGATCATGGGGGTGAATTTGAAAACACATCCTTTTCTGATTTTTGTGCTGAATTTCAGATATTCCACAAGTTTTCTTCACCAAGAACTCCAGAACAAAATGGAGTTGTGGAAAGAAAGAACAGAACTCTTGTGGAAATGGCTAGAACCATGCTTCTTGAGAGTAATTTACCCAAATCCTTCTGGGCTGAAGCTGTGAACACAGCAAATCACATACTCAATAGAGCATTGGTCAGACCAAAAATCAAGAAAACCCCCTATGAATTATTGAAAAACAAAAAGCCAACTGTTTCCTATTTTAAAGTCTTTGGGTGCAAATGCTATGTTCACAATAATAACAAAGAAAACCTTGACAAGTTTGATGCTAAGAGTCAGGAAGCTATCTTCCTTGGCTATTCTGAAGTGTCAAGGGCCTTCAAAGTGTACATAATAAAAACCAAATCTATTGAAGAATCTCCACATGTTATTTTTAATGAAAACTCCTTTTCCACTAATGATTCTAAATCTTGCAGGGAAAAACAAGACAATGAAGAGGATGACCTCATTGTGGATTCTTCACCAACCGTTGAGGAGAGTAATAACATTGAAGAAAACCTGAACAACAACTCACAATCTCCAAATGGTTCAGGTAATACTGATTCAGAAGTGGGTACCTCTCAACAGGTAATTTCTGAACCTCGATTTCTAAGAGATCACCCATTAGATAGTGTAGTTGGCAATCTAAATGATAGAGTTAGGACCAGATCATCCTTTTTGCAAAACATTGAAGAAGACTCACTAGCTCTAATTTCCCAAATTAACCCAAGTCAATTGATGAAGCCTTATCCAGTTCTGATTGGATTAATGCTATGCATGATAACTTCATCAATTTGAAAGAAATCAAGTGTGGGAATTAGTGCCTAGACCTAGTGACCAAACAGTGATTGGCACTAGATGGGTTTTCAGAAATAAATTGAATGAAGCTGGTCAAGTAATAAGAAACAAAGCTAGGCTAGTTGCAAAGGGGTATAACCAAGAATTTGGAATTGACTTTGAAGAATCTTATGCCCCTGTAGCTAGACTAGAAGCTGTGAGAATTTTCCTTGCTTTTGCATCCTCCATGAAATTCAAAGTCTTTCAAATGGATGTTAAAAGTGCATTTCTAAATGGATATATAAAGGAAAATGTGTTTGTTGAACAACCTCCTGGATTTGATAATGAAAAATATCCTAACCATGTTTTCAAGCTTAATAAGGCACTCTATGGTCTTAAACAAGCTCCAAGAGCTTGGTATGATCGTTTGAGTTCCTTTTTACTTGAAAAAGGATATTCTAGAGGTAATGTTGATCAAACATTGTTCACTAAAACAGTAAAAAATCAAATAATTGTGGTCCAAATTTATGTTGATGACATAATTTTTGGCTCCACCAATAAAGGCCTTTGCACTGAATTTTCAAATCAAATGCAGAATGAATTTGAAATGAGCTTAATGGGAGACTTAACATTCTTTTTGGGGTTGCAGGTTAACCAAACAATGAAGGTATCTTCATCAGTCAAACCAAATATGTCAAGGAGCTACTGAAAAGGTTTGACTATCAGAACCTTAAACATTCAAGCACACCCATTGCAATAAATGCTAAGCTAGAAGAAGACCCATCTGGTAAGTCAGTAGATCCAAAGACCTACAGAGGTATGATTGGTTCTCTGCTCTACCTTACTACTTCTAGACCTGACATTCAGTTTTGTGTGTGCTTATGTGCTAGATTCCAATCAAATCCTAAAGAAAGTCATATGCTTGCTGTGAAAAGAATTTTTAAATATCTTGTTGGAACATGTGACTTAGGAATTTGGTATCCTGCTGGTTGCAAGTTAGAATTGTTTGCCTATTGTGATGCTGATTATGCTGGGTG
Source organism: Colocasia esculenta (assembly GCA_014218235.1). Taxonomy (NCBI): domain Eukaryota; kingdom Viridiplantae; phylum Streptophyta; class Magnoliopsida; order Alismatales; family Araceae; genus Colocasia; species Colocasia esculenta. The sequence continues at coordinate 47,855,831 of CM024759.1, read as the reverse complement.
TAAGTTAGATAGAAAAAGCACAAGTGGCTTGTGTGTATTTCTAGGTGGGTGCCTTATTTCTTGGGCTTCTAAGAAGCAACATTCAGTGGCTCTGTCAATAGCAGAAGCTGAATATGTTGCAGCAGGTAGATGTGGAACTCAGATTCTCTGGGTGAAACATCAACTTCTTGATTACAACCAAGATTTAGGGTGTGTACCCATCCTATGTGATAACACAAGTGCAATCAATCTTTCTAAAAACCCCATTCAGCATTCTAGAACAAAACACATTGAAATCAGGCATCATTTCTTGAGAGATGAGGTTGCCAAGAAATCTTTTGAACTCCATTTTATTGTAACTGAAAAACAAATTGCAGACATATTCACAAAACCCCTTCCTGAAAATAGATTCTCATCTTTAAGGAGAGAACTTGGTCTTTGTAAATGTCCATCCTTCTGATCTCTCTTAAAGTTTAGGTTGAATGATGCTTTGTCTAAGGGGGAGTTCTTTGTATTTCATAACTCCTTGCTTCCTCAAGCTACATTGCTCATATCTCTCTCTATTCCAATTCCATTTCCCTTTTTACAATAAATTCTTCACTTCTGATTGTGTTGAAACTTCTTGGTATATCAAATAGTGATTTGGAGAAGGACAGGCTATGCTTGTCTAGACACTTTCACTATGCGTGAGAACATATCTCCACCAAGTACTAAGAAGTCAATATGCAATAGTTGAGGGGGAGCTTTTATTGTTCAAAGAGAATGTCTTTTTCTGATTTCAAAACATGCACAGTTTTAACCTTCATTTCTTTCTGATAATGAATTCTTCAACTCTTATTGTATTGAAATCTCTTGGTATATCAAATGGTGACTTGGAGAAGGACAGGTTATGCTTGTCTGGACACTTTCACTATGCGAGAGTATATGTCTCCGCCAAGTACCAAGAAATGAATATACAATTGTTGAGAAGAAATCTTTGTTATCCAAAAAGAAACATTCTTTCTGATTTCAAAAAAAAAAAAATGCATATCTTTATTTTGATGAAAAATGATTGAAATCATCATCTCAGGGGGAGCTAGAAAATTCACAAGTCATCTTTTTGCAAATTTCAGAACCCTTCTTGCATTTCATCAATTCCTTGCATGATGTCCTCATTCTAAATTCTAGAGTCTCAAAGTGAACCTTGAGTGATACATTATATTTTTTACTAATCAACTTTCCACTATGTCTCTCAATCCACAGAAACTCAGATCTCTTCCTAAACTAAATTACAATTATGTCTTGAACTTAAAACATTACCTTGTTTGCAACTGATGGCTGGATGTATTTGAATTCTATCCTACAAACTCTCCAAAATCTTGTAAAATTCAACAGAGCAATGACATCTGTGCTGAGAAACTGCACACCTTCACAATGAATGAAGTGCTATGCATGTCATGAGGCATTCTTGTTAACTCTGTTCAAAGGGGATTCAAATTGAAAATAACCTCAAAATTTAAGCAATTATGTGCTATGCTTTTTGATGATGACTGAGTAACTGGGAATATTGGCGTCTAAAAAACGTATATTTTCATGTCAAAAAGTCATCATTTACCCCTTTGAGACTTGACAATGCCTACATCTTGAGTATCCAGGGACTATGGTGTGTAAAAAGCACTAGTACTTGAGTGAAAGAGATTTACATCATTTGATAGTTTGTTAAAAGAACAAAAATATGAAAATTATTGGAGATTTGTTTAGAAAGAATCATCTTCCTCCTTCATCAAGTTGTTCTTTAAGTTTGTGTTTTACTTTCAACACAACTGTGTTTAGTCTAGATGATATCTTTAACTCTTGAAAATTGAGAAACATGGCAGATTTTGGTTGATTGTAAGATACATTATATCCCTCAATTTATCATTTTGTTGATTCAAGTCTTGGAATGCTAATATCCTATTGGAAATTGTATGAAATACTTGAACTGTAATGAATTTTTGTAAAATACAGCAAATGAATTTTTAGGCCTCTTAAAAATCCTTCAAATGATAATTCCTCTCATTATTTATCATTATAAAGATGTCCCCAAATTTCTCAAAAATTTCCTCTCAAAAATTCTCATTTCTCTCAAAGGCTGTGTCGACACAATCCTCTCTCGTGTCGACACATAATTCCAGTCAGGTCGACACACCCTTCATGTGATTCTTTATCAAATCATTTCTGAAACTACAAGAACGGACTTGAAGAGATCACTTCCTTATGGAGCACATCTGACCTCAGTGTTCAAGCACTTTGGTGTGCCATTGGAATCTGAAAAATCCCAGTCCATTCCCAAGTCAAATATCTATACATTCAAGAATATCCAGAAGTTCATGGGATTTAGATTAGAGGGAAATCAAATTAGAAGAGGACCAGCTGTGGTTGAGGCTCCTCCAGTTCAAGAGGAACAGCCTCAAGACCAAGGGGAACAGCCCCAACCTCAGGAGGACCAGCCTCAGGCTCTAGGGGATCAGCCCCAAGTACAGGAGGAACAGCCTCCAGCTGAAGGGGACCAGCCCCTAAGTCAAGAGGATCAGCCTCCTATGCATGAGGATCAAGCTCTTAATGAAAATGTCAGTCCTTTTCATGATCCTCTCTCACCTCAGCTTCCTCCTTTTTCTCCACAACCCTCATTCCAACCATCCACATCTTCTGGTGGGCCTCCTGTTCCACCAGAATTGATATCTTTCCTAAATGACAAATTTGAATCCTTCAACTCCTCACTTCAATCCATGTCCTCATCTTTTGAGCTACGGATTCAAAGACTGGAAAACACAGTTTCTGCCAAATTTATTGAGCAGAAGGCAGCTTCTGATTATGCAGCTCAGCGATTTAACAGACTCATAGGAACTCTGGGAGATTCCTATATTGAGCTAAAAGAACATCAGGACAAGTTAGAGAAAGTTCTTCAGGGAATTTTGGCCAATTCCCAAGCAGATGTCTTCAACACCAATCAAACATTGCATGAGATTTCCAGCACCAGACTATCATTTGCTCATTTTGTGGATGATTTGGAAAGTATGAGAAATTTCAATGAGCACATTGACAAGCAGCTCACAGATTTGACCAAGGAGTTCAAAATCATGCAAAGACCTGGTTGGTCAGCTGGGTCATCAAGTTCTCAACATGTTTCAGATGAATTGAAAACAACTCAAAGCACCTTGATAGAACATTCTGATAGAATGGAGCATTATCTTCACACTCGGCTGACAACTATCCATGAACAGATAAAGTCAAGCATGAAGTCAATGGATAAGAGATTGTCAGATATTGAAATGCTTCTAGCTCCAATTCCTCCTCCTCCTCCATCTTCTACCTAATGTACATTTTTTTTTGATAATGTCAAAGGGGGAGAAGATTGAATGAATTGTAATGATCTTTTGAATGAAATGAATGACATGAAATGGTTGTTTGGCTTCAATACAAATTTTTGTATTTGTGTGTGAATACTTGTTCAATTGTTGACTTGTGTGCACAAATCTTCTAATTTCAAGTAACGTTGTATCTCACAAAAATATCATCAATTGTTACTGAACAATATCAAAAGGACATTGACAAGTATGAACAAAAGAAAAACAAAAACTTAATCAATAAAAATTGCTTAAAAATCACACTTCATCAAAACCACATTCAAATATGGATTTAATGTTGCCATCATCAAAAAGGGGGAGATTGTTGGGTTGAATGTCTAATTCATATCATTTCCCTCCTATTTTGATGATGACAAGAAGTGTTCTTAAAGCAATTTAATTGGAACATGTCAAAAGCATCATACCTGAAAGTCATGCTCAAAAAGCATTTTTCAAACCACATTTATCATTTGTGGTAATGATAAATCATTTAACTAATGATATATGTGTTTATTTTTCAGGTACAAACTTTTTATGCAAAAGATGTGTCGACACACCCATCAATGGTGTCGACACATCAACACAGACTCAAAGAGAAATTGTGCAAAAATGTCAAGAGTGTGTCGACACATGTCAAGAGTGTGTCGACACGAGTGGCAGTTTTCCAGAGATCAAGGGTACCCAGGTCGACACACTCCCAGGGCAGGTCGACACTAGACCCAGTTCCCAGAACAGCCAGTTTGAGGAATTGGGACAGCAGGTCGACACACTCCCAGGGCAGGTCGACACTAGACCCAGTTCCCAGAACAGCCAGTTTGAGGAATTGGGACAGCAGGTCGACACACTCCCAGGGCAGGTCGACACTAGACCCAGTTCCCAGAACAGCCAGTTTGAGGAATTGGGACAGCAGGTCGACACACTCAAGAGCAGGTCGACACGGGACCTTTCTCCCAGAACAGATTCTTCTATCTTTGGAACAGTGTGTCGACACAACCACCAGGGCAGGTCGACACACTACGGAAACTTTTCATCCTAAGAGCTGATGGCTGCCACGTGTCCTTCTAGGGCGATCAGAATCTTCCTAGGGAAGCGTGCCCTTGTACCCCAAAAGGGTATCTTTGGAATCCTAAGGGTATAAAAGGCTCCTTTTGGCCTCCCTTCGAAGAGAGAGACCCAACTAACCTCTTAGAGCCTCCTGAAAAATTCCTGGCGGCCATAAGAGTTCGTGTCTCCCTCCTCTGCTTCCTGGAGTCTCCTGAACACCTCTTCTCACCAATTCAAGGTGTGAGAATTGTGGTTTGATCTTTAAAGAAGCCTCTGAAGCATCTCAAGGAAGTAGATCAGGTAGAAGCCATCGTTGGAGAAGAATTCAAGGAAGGTCCAACCTCCCAGATTGCAGAGCATCGTCTTGGACTTCATGTTTACAAGCTTCTTCCCAATTCAAGCTTCTACAAGGGAGTACACTTGAAGAACGAAGTCATTCAATACCTTTTTTACTTTACTTTTGTTCTTCTGAGATATCTCTTGAGATTATGCAAGTGCTTCTGCATAATTCTCATTAGTGTTCTCAAATTTCGACTAGATCTGTTGCTAGGAGATCTTGTCTTAAGTTGGTGTCTAGCAAGTCTATGTGTGAGCCTTGTGCTCAGATTGTTGTGAGCCGGTGCGCTCAGTGTTGAGTTGTCAAACTCAAGTGTGTGTTGAGCAGTCTTGCTCAGTTGTTCTAGAGTAGTCTTGCTCTAGAAGTGGTGTGAGTTGTAAGCTCTTCAGTGTTGGAGTTGTCAGGCTCCAGTGGGTGTGTTACCCAGTTGTGTTAGTGAATCCTCACGGGTTGTGAGGGGTGGATGTAGGAATCACATGGGTGATTTCCGAACCACCTAAAAATCCTTGTGCATTTGTGTTCTGTGGTTTGACTGGTTCATCCGCTAGATGCTTGCATAGGACTCGTTTCTAATTCACTTAATCAACTTGATTCTCATCTAAGTTTTTCAACTCACTCCAATCTAATCAGATCAGCAGCTTTTCACTGATATTATTGCCTCTGATTCTAAATAGTTTTAAAATTATTTAAGCTTCCGCAAAAGTGGCTAAGATCTATTCATCCCCCCCTTCTAGATCTTTTCCACACATTTATTTCGATCCTTCATAGATGAGATAGATGAGAGTGTAGAGAGAACGTGAATAGATGAGAGGATATAGAGAGCAGATGAGATAGGGTATTATCGTAAAATCACGTTAAACATCGATAGTACGGTTGCACGGCACACCACCGCAGGCCGACAGTCTGGTAGAAATCAACACCGCCCACTAGCCATGTTATGTACACATGCTAGATGGTTCGGTGTGATCAAAGATAAGGAAAGAACACACTAAGGCCATGGATCGTACTGATCCCTAAGATGTAACGGGTTTTGGGGTACAACCAGCTCGTTGACTAAGGACGTGCGCCAAAGCCAAGAAGACTTACGGAGGTCTTGACAAGTAGTCTTTGGCCCAGTCGAGAGTATTTCCGATGGAGAGGTGGTCCAAGTCAAGAGAAAGTGTGTAGAAACCGGGTCCGTCGTGCCTCGAGTGCTCGAAGTCGAGGGAAAACGATAACGGTATTAAAAATGCGCGTATAAAATGAGGACAATTGTATTTAATAAAATAGGGTAGTTTAGTCATCTATTTCACTAATTTACCGAATATATTATTGCATAATTTATCAAGGTCAAATGGCATTTCATAATGTTATGTGTGTGTAAGTGTAAATAAATCTTGAGGATATGCCAAGTCATGCAAATATCATTTTAAATAATTAAATTTATATCGTTAATGCCATTTATTAACGTACCAAGTCGAATTAACTATAACATGGGTTAATCGTGGCTAATTAAGGGGTATAAAGCTTAAACACATGGCATATGCACAAATTTTCAATTCGACGGGGCGGCCGGGAGCGACAGGTGGACTGGCCGGTCTGGCCCGGTCTGGAGTGGAATTACGGCGGCTTATGCCACCGCGTTCTTGACACGACGCCATCAGCTGGCGTGACCCCACTAATATCGCGGCGGATCGCGCCGACGCGATACCAGGTGGGATTGCCCCTTTTCCCTTTTTCCCAGAGCGAATCCTCTTTGATACATAGATGTTCTAAATTCCATATAAAATAGCACGGTGATCTAAAAAGCACGAAACTAGTTTTAAACGAAAGTAGACATATAGATCTATCAATGTGCATGATTAATTTGAAAATAAACAAGGTTTAGGCATGATTTGATTGGGTTACTTTTGGTGACCTAAACATGCATAGTCAGGGTTCAATGAATTAATTAACCATGGATACATGATGAAAAATTCCGAAACTAGGGGCGCTCAAAATCTAACAAGATGTAGTATTTATGATAATTTTATCATGGTATGAAGTCAAGTATGAACGAGGTTCACAAACAAACAAGAAGGGTCGGGTGCATGGATCTGACAGGGATTCAAAGAATTAATTCTCCCTCATGGGAGATCAAAATAGAGCAAAACTAGGGGTGTTTGAAAGCTAGTATGATGTAGTGTTAATGATAATTTTATCATGGCAGAAGAACAAGTACATGCGGGGGTATAGAGCAAACATGAGGTTTCGAGTTCATAGTAACAGTAGAGTTCAAGCAATTAATTCACCCAAATAGATGAGCGAAATACAACGAAACCAGAGGGCTTCTGAAGAGGTTCATGAAGTCTACCTAGGGTAATTTTTACACGAATTTAGCTTGAGAGATTGCCTACCTTTTGTCGAATCCAAGAAGAACCCTAAGTTGGAGACAAAAACGGGATGAAAACTCCTTTGTCCAAGCTCCCTTCTCCAAGCTCCCACGATCTCCAGCCTCTCCCCTTGTCCTCCAAAGCCTCTACTATGGTTTAGGGTTGCTAGGGACGCGTTTTAGTGTGTTTTGATTGCTAATTAGAGTCCTTTCTATCTAAAACTCTTCCGTCCTATTAAAATCCGAATTTCCATATTTATCTTCCCACTTTCTCTCATTTATCCACCTAATAAGGTTGGGAACAGATCTAATTTCATGGGTAGGGGGTTAGGGTAAGTATAGGACTCATTTTTAGGATATATATGGGTTATTTAGTATTTATCTTAACCCCTTTTCATTTGTTTAATTAATTAAGTATGAATTTAACCTAATTACCTCTTATCCCATAATGGGCTCTCCTCATTTAGGCCCAACAAACCATGTTAGGACCATTAGTACAACCCATTGCTAATTTAGCTTGATGGGCTTTGATTTAAATCATTCTATTTCTATTTATTCCCCTTTTATTAAATGATTTCTATTTTCCTCATTTATATAAAAAATAGAAATTTAATTTTTATTTGGGTTTTAAAAATCAAGGGTGCTACACCTGATAGCTATTGTTACAAGCAAATTCAATTAGGGACAGCTGTTCATTCCAATATCCTTCAAAATCTATAGTGCAGGCACGAAGCATGTCTTCCACAATCTGATTTGACTGTTCTGTCTGTCCATCTGTCTGTGGGTGCAATGCAGTGTTGAAATTAAGTTTAGTATCCAACGCTGTCTGAAGTCCCATCCAGAACCTAGAAGTGAATCTGGAATCACGATCTGAGACTATGGATATGGGAACTCCATGAAATCTTACAATCTCTTTCATATAGAGGGCTGCTAGCACATCTACACTCCAAGTGCTCTTAATGGCAAGGAAATGTGCGGACTTAGTCAAACGGTCCACAATAACCCATATAACATCAAGTCCACCACGAGTTCGGGGTAAACCCACGACGAAATCCATTCCGATGCTTTCCCACTTCCATTCAGGTATGTCCAGGGGTCTGAGTACACCTGTAGGACGACGGTGTTCAACTTTTACCTATTGACAGGTGAGGCAGTGTGCGGCATGCTCAGCCACCTCACGCTTCATATTTGGCCACCAAAATGACCTTTTCATATCCTGGTACATCTTGGTTATGCCCATATGAATGGTATAGTTGGTCTTGTGGGCTTCATCCATTAGTTTTCTCTTCAGCTCCTCATTGTCAGGCACGCATGTCCTGGCTTGGAATAATATTCTTCCATCCTCAGCGATGGAGAAATCCAACTTATCAGCTATGGTCTCCCTAACTCTGACTAGGAATGGATCATTTGCCTGCTGCTCTCTGATCTCGACAAAAATGTCTGGTTGTGCCCTAAGGATGGCAACTATCATCTTATCACTTCTCTTTTCAATGTTCAAGTCCATACTGGCAAATTGTTCCAACAATTGCATCTCGCCCATGACTAAACATGATAATGACGCTACTGGATTTCTACTAAGTGCATCGGCTACTGCATTACCTTTGCCTGGGTGATATTGAATGTTGAAATCAAAGTTCTTCAGATACTCCAGCCATCTTCTTTGTCTCATATTAAGTTCCTTTTGAGAAATAAGTACTTCAGGCTCTTGTGGTCGGAGTAGACGATGAACTGTTCTCTATATAGGTAATGTCTCCAAATCTTGAGTGCAAATACCACTGCAGCTAATTCTAAGTCATGGACTGGGTAGTTGACTTTGTGTGGCTTCAACTGCCTCGAAGAATACGCTATCACTTTTTCGTTCTGCATTAATATGTAGCCTAGACCGATTCCAGATGCATCAGTGTAGTCTGAGAATCCCGCGCCCTCGACTAGTAATGCGAGGACAGGTGTAGACATCAATAATTGCTTCAAGATCTGGAAGCTCTTCTCGTAATCCTTGCTCCAAACATAGGGGTTCTCTTTCCGCGTAAGCCGCGTAAGAGGTACAACTATCTTGGAGAAGTCTTTTATGAACCGTCTATAGTAACCAGCCAGTCCAAGAAAGCTTCTTATCTCTGTTACATTAGTTGGCCTTTCTTAGTTGAGCACAACTTCTACTTTGGAAGGATCGACAACGATACCATCCTTGGAAATAACATGGCCTAGGAATGACACCTCCTCGAGCCAGAATTCACACTTGCTCAATTTGGCGTAGAGTTGGTTGTCCCGTAAGATTTGCAGAACGATCCTCAAATGCTCCTCATGCTCTTCCTTGGTCTTAGAGTATATGAGAATATCATCAGTAAAGACCACGATGAACTTGTTGAGGTAGGGCCGATAGATGTTGTTCATCAGTTGCATAAAAGTTGCAGGAGCATTGGTTAGTCCAAAAGGCATGACTACAAATTCGTAATGATTGTACCTGCTCCTAAAAGCTGTCTTGTAAATGTCTACATCCTTTATTCTCATCTGATGATATCTCGATCTAAGGTCAATCTTAGAAAAATACTTGGCTCCTAATATCTGATCAAACAATTCATCGACGTGAGGCATAGGATATTTGTTTTTGATAGTGAGATTGTTCAGCTGCCTGTAGTCGATACATAGCCGCATAGATCCATCCTTCTTCTTGACGAACAACACTGGTGCTCCCCAAGGAGAAGTACTAGGTCTGATAAAACCTTTTTCTAGCAGTTCTATCAATTGCTCCTTCAATTCTTTCAATTCAGCGGAGGACACCCTGTAGGGTTGCCGTGATACCAGTGCAGCTCCAGGTATGAGATAAATTGAGAAATTCACATCTCTCTCTAGTGGAATGCCTGGCAGCTCATCGGGAAACACATCGGGGTATTCTTGCACTATATGGATGTCTGATATCTTAGTTGCCTTCTTTTCTACCACAAGTGCGGCAAAAAATGCCACTCAACCCTTTCTAATCATGTTTTATGCTTTTATGGCAGAGACGAGAGACAAGTGCCTCTTGTGTCTACGTCCCGTGAAGATCAACTTAGGGAATTCACTAAAGGAAATTTTCCCTCTTCTACGATCAACACAAGCCCCATAAATAGATAGCCAATCGGCTCCCAAAATAACATCGTAGCCCTCCATGGGCATACAGATTAGGTCAGCTCTGAGGTTAAGTTAACCAATCTTAACATCAGCTAAAGGAAAATATTTATTCAACTGAGCTTTTTCTCCTAGTGGGGTGGTGACAGGTAGTTCAAATTCCATAGATGCAGGTTTTTCTTTTAAGGTGTCAGCGAATGCTTGTGATATGAAAGAATGTATTGCGCCAGTATTAAACAAAACAAAAGCTGACAGAGAGAAAACTGGTAAGTACCTTCTACGACCCCACCATCCTTGGTGGTCTCAACTTCCTGCAAGGCTTGAAGTCTGCCGGGCTTCTTTTGTCCTATGGGACGCTTCTCTTTCTCCTGCTCCTTTAACACAAGGCACTCAGAAATACGGGGATTACGATTTCCGCATCGTAGGCAAGCCCCTGCTTTTCTCCAGCATTCAGCGGTAGTGTGACCAGGCTTGTCACAATGTTCACAATTGGTCTTGTTGGTGTTTGGGGGTGTAGGTATCTTGGGCTTTCTTTCCTAGTTCGACCCTCCAGTGATGTTGAATGGCCACTTCTTGCCATTTGTAGGCTTGCTTGAGGAACCTGATGCTGGTTCCTTCTTGACCAATCTACCCTTGATGCGATCAGTGAGATCGGTCGCATCTTCCAGCAATTGATCCTTCTTAACCATTTCAGCATATGTCTTGATGTCCAACGGTGCCAGTTGGGTAATACAAGAAGGCTTAAGCCCATTGAGGAAGCGCCTTGCCTTCATCTTTTCAGTGTTGACTAGGTGATTGACATATTGGGGCAATAAAGAAAATTGTGCTTCATATTCAGCGACTGTAAGGTGCCTCTGCTTTAATGCGGCAAATTCGGATGCCTTCCTCTCTTGGACTCTTTCGGAGAAATACTTGGAGTTGAAGTGTTCCTTGAATTCCTCCCATGTGAATAGTGCATCAGCTCTTGTAGCCTCAATGGACTCCCACCATGCACGAGCGTCCCTTTCTAACTGGAAGGTTGCTAGTAGTAGCTTATCACCATCCGCGCATTGCATAACGCGGAAGATACGCTCAGTCTCCTTGAGCCAATTTTCTGCCTAATCAGGATCTGAATCGGGGTGGATTCAAGTTGCGGAAATTCCGGTGCAAGTCTCCAGCACCACGGTTGTTGTTATTGTTGGCTCCAGCAGCTTGGAGTAAAGCCTGCGTAAGCTGCTGAATGGTCTGTTGCATATCATAGAGTTGTGCACACTCCGCTGCCAATGTTGTGGTTTTAAGTTCCTTCAAAAGAGAATGTAAATATAAGATAATGGTTTTACACTATGTTCGTGCGTGTGTAAGTTCATTTTATCTTATTACCCTTAGTTCTACCCTTCTCACATAGGTATGAAACTTAGACTCTAAAGTCAAGGCAGGTCAAACCTAGATCATCCTATACTTTAAGAATAACCTAGGCTTTGATACCAAAAAACTGTAACGCCCCAACGCGGAATACCGGAGCGGAATTACAGTTATTAAATAGTACAGAGCGAGAAAATAAATAACAAACTATTGCACATTTAGAATAATATCAACAAAACTCCAATTTCATTAATAAACCACCAAACTTCATTACAATCACCAATAACTCATCAAACTTCATGAACTAACTATTACATCAACGTATCAGAACCAAAACTAGGGCCCCGTGTACTTTATTGAAATCTAAACTAATACACAAGAACTAAATGACTCACAACTATACTAGCTAACTTCTAAAGCAGTGGTTGCTGAAACGGGTTACTCTTGGACATCGTCCTCGTTCCCCTCCTCATAAGTGTGGTCATAATCTGACTCACCTGAAACACATGAAATAAATACGCAGGATGAGTGAATAACGCCCAGTAGGACTTAATATCTCATGAGAACAAGCATGCTTAAAGTAATTAATGTCTTTAGGAGGCAGGATACGAGAACAAGTTGTCATGTATAGTGAAGAGAATGATGTAACAAGATAACATAAAACATTAACACATTCACGAGAGTATAACATCACAAGAATTGGCCATATCATGAGATAGCAAGTAAACTAGGCACGATAGCAAGTATGGGTCGGTATTCTTTCAACCCCGAGTTCAAGTAACAAACAAATGATTGATTGATTGTCATAGATTAAATCTTGCGTGTCATGCGTTAGGTGTATGCCATCACCCAGATCAGTAGACCCCCGCGAGTTATAGCCTTTCAGGTGCTCCTCCCAAGGACCAGATCGGGCGCTTATAATGTTGCCTAGCATAGTCATGTTTGTTATCTTAGACAATCAATTGATGGCCAAGTAGAGTACCAAGAAGAGATGAGAGTAATAGATGAACTAGATGAGAGTATAGAGTGAATATGAATATTTAAGAATAACGAGATAGGGGTACAATCGTAAAATGTCGTTAAACCATAATAGTAACAGTTGCGTGGCACCAGGTCGGGTACCGACAATCTGGTAGACGTCACCACCGCCCACTAGCCGTGCTATGAATACAGGCTAGATGGTCCGGCGTGATCACAAGATAAGAAGGAAACACTAAGGCCGTTTGGATCGTACTGATCCCTAGGGGTGTAACGAGTTTTAAGGGTACAACCAGTTCGTCGGCTAAAGACATGCGCCAAAGCCAAGAAGACTTATGGAGGCCTTGACAAGGATTCCCTGGTCCAGTCAGGAGTATTCCCGATGGGGAGGTGGTCCATGCCAAGAGAAAAGTGTGTAGAAAACTGATCCGTCGTGCCTCGAGTGCTCGAAGGCCGGGGGAAAACGGTAACGGTGTACAAAATACACAAGTGAAACAAAGACAAGTATAATTATTTAAATAGAGAATTTAGTAATTTATTTGCTAAATTACCAGATATATTATTTAATTATTTAACAAGGTTTAATGGCAAACATGATGGTTAAGTGTGTGTTGGTGTAGATGAATCAAGAGAACAAGTATGGTTGTGCATATAGCTTTTAGTTTAATTAAATCCATGTAATAACGCTCGTTATTATTTAACAAGTTATTATCTAGCATGTCAACACTTAAACAGAGTCAAATAGACATAAAGACATAGTCATATCTGTAAATTCTTATGTTCTGGTCACATTACTGAGGTCACGATGTCATCCTCTATCACGTTCAGGTCGTGACAGGGCTAACCGGCGCGTTCAGGTATCAGGTCGCGATGGGCTTAAAGGCCGCAATCAGGTCGCGACGTACAGGCGGGCCACGTTAAGGCCATCGTGACGCACGGACGGGCCGCGACAAGCTGAACTGGCTTTTGGGGTGACCTAGGGGTCAGGTTGCGACCAATCGACCTGTCGCGTTCAGATCGCGATGGGTCCTGGTGTCGCGACCCCCTCTGAGGTCGCGGCGGATCGGGCCGTCGCGATCTCAGGGAGTGGTCCGAGCCCAGAAAAGGCTTTTGCCCTTTTTTCCAGGTGGGTCTACACGATACAGGGCTATTCAAAATTCGATATAAATTCATACAGTGTTCCAAAAAGCATGAAACCAATTTTAAACGAGAGTAAACATGGAGATCTATCACAGGGCACGAGTAATTAGAAAATAGTAATGTATAAAGCATGCTTTGACTAGGTTACTTTTCGTTAACCTAAACATGCACAGTCAAGAACAACGATTTAATTCGCAAGGCATGCTCAGTGGAATTTGGGCAAACCGGGTGAGTTAGAACCCTTGCTATTATTAGGGCATGGGCATGAGTGGATTCGAGGTTCCAAGCAAAACATGAAGGTTCGGGCAAGACTTGTCAACCGAGATTTGGGCATTTAATTCGCCCTCATGGAAGAACGAAAAAGGGCGAAACAAGAGGGCTTTTGAAAGGGATCATGAAGACTACCTATGGTAATTTTTACATGAATTTCGCTTGAGAGATTGCCTACCTTTTTCGCGGAGTAAAGAAAACCCTAATTGGTGACGAAAAATGATGAAGAAATCCCTTGTTCTAGCTCCTCTCCTCCTTGCCTCTTCGTCCTCAGCCCTTCTCCTTCGTTTCCCAAGTCTCCAACATCGATCTAGGGTTTGGTAGGGCCGAATTGGGAGAGTTTTGTTGGCTAATAGTGTCCAACCATCTTCTAACTCTTCACTTCTCCTCCAACTCCGAAAATTAGTAATTATCCTCATATTTTCTTCCATTTATCTGCCTAATGGGGTTTGTAAGAGAGCTAAATTCGTGGCCATGGGGTTAGGATAAGCTAAGGGCTCTTGCTTAAGATAAATACAAGTTACTTAGTATTTTTCCTAGCCTTTTACTATTTACTAATTAATTAAATCCGAATTTGGGATATTTAATTCCCATCCCATGATGGGCTTCTCACAATTGGGCCCATCCAATTAGGTTTTGATCATTAGGATAACCCATTATTAATTTAGGTTAATGGGTATTGCTTAAATTTCATTTTATTTCACTTATTTCTCATTTATTCTAATTAAATCTATTTACCTCGTTTATTTTAAAATAAAATTTCATTTTATTTGGATTTCAAAAATCAAAGGTGCTACAAAATTTTATTCTTTATTACAATATATGTTTATTAACTGTTACAGTCTATGTTAAGTCTTGTTACAATAAATATTATTCTCTGTTACAATATACTTTAAATTCTATTATAGTAAACATTATCTTTTATTATAGTAAGTGTTATTCTCTATTACAATATATGTTTATTGATTATTACAGCCCATGTTAAGTCTCGTTACAGTAAATATTATAACAGTGAATAATATTTTCTATAATGAAGGCTTAAAGTATACTGTAACAATATATATTAAGTTTTATTGCAATATACATTAAACTCTGTTACAGTAAATATTGAGTCTCATTACAGTGAAGTTTGCTTGGAACGTGAAGACGAGGGGAGAATGTGACCATCAAGATCGAGGACAAGGAGAAGATCCTCAAGCACAAGATGATCGGCCAAGTCCACTTTCTCTCTTTCTTTGTTTCTCCAATTTTCCCTCCCTTTGTTCGACATATCATGTTTCTTCTCTTCAATGAGATTCGGATTTGTCTATTTTATAGTCCCTTATGGTTACTTAGAACCAGGTTCCTGGCTTTGTCCTCCTTTAATGATCTGGTACCTGGAGCGTATCCTCTCATTAGAATGGGTAGGTTATTACTGCTTGTTGATCAGGCGGAAAGCTGTTAGATGGAGTTCCAAACATTGGCTACTGGGGGGGGGGGGGGGTCGGGCCGTCGGGGGTATTTGAATGATGCATGCCCTCACCATTGAGGCATAACAGGTTTGTAACAAATTTTGTATGTTGGTTTCACGTAAAGTAGGAAGGGGAAATGCACTGTTGCAATACAAAATATGGGAATGTTAATTAAGGATCGTAGTTATGTAGTCATCATCAGTTGGTAATGGAGGACCCTGGGGATGATTTGCCAACATCATTTCATGTGGCTGATCTTCTTGCCGTCAATCCTTTGTTTGTAAGGTGGCGCCAAGTAGATGCTCTCTATAGATAAATGGGATGCATGCCAATCAAAAATAACATGTAGGAAACTGAAAATGAGATAGATGGCATGCATACCAACAAAAATGTCCGTATGCAGTGAAAGTCCATAACAATTTGTAGAAATGAGATTATTCTCTATTAATGTTTACTGTAATAGATTTTAATGTATATTGTAACATGGAATAATATTTACTACAACAAGACTTAACATAGACTATAGTAGAGAAAAACACATATTTTAGCAAAGTTTATTGTATATTATAATAGATAATAATATTTACTGTAACGAGGTTTAACATAGGTTGTAATAGAGAATAAACATATATTGTAATAGATAATAACATTTACTATATAGTAGAGGATAGTGTTTACTGTAAGATTTTGCCACATTACCCCTTGTAGTATTCATCAAAAATTATAATTTCTTATGTTATTTTTATATATTAAAAAAAACTATAAATATAAATGACTAACATTACACAATCTGTAGAGTTACTATAGTGCTATAGTGCTCACTATTCATTTAAGATTTTTCTTATTTTGTTTTCTGAATTTTAATTTTTTTTAGATCAGATTGTCTAATGTTAGTTATTTTAATTTATATTATATATATATATATATATTTTATTAGTGCAGGGTATATGTGGCAAGATCTTATCTTTTGTCCACTATTTCTTATTGTTATAGTAAACACAAAGTTTTGTTATAGTAAACATTAACAAAGCTTACTGTTACAATAAAGAAGGCTTAATGTTTACTATAACAAAGCTTAACTTATATTGTAACAAGACGTATAATGTAACTAGGAATAATTTTTATCGTAACATTTACTGTAATAATGTTTATCATATAATGTAACTGAGAATAATAGTTATTGTAACATTAATTATAACGAGAATTAACATATAGTGTAATAGATGATAATATTTACTGTAATAGCACTTAACGTATATTGTAATATGATTTAAAATATATTGTAATAGGAATTTATAATATTTACTGTAATAAGCATTAACATATGTTGTAATAGAGAATACACATATGTTATAATAGGAAGTAATGTTTGCTATAACATGACTTATTGTATAGCATAAGTGGTGTCAATATGTACTGTAAATGTTGTGTATATTTACTATAAGTGATATCAAGACTTAGTTAAATATAACAGATGTTATGTTGTAATGCATAAACAAATAGATATTTTTACGGTAATGAGACTTCACATATACTATAACAGTTGTTTATTGTAATCAGACTTATCGTATACTATAACATGGAATAATATTTATGTTGTAATAGAGAATAATGTTTACTGTAATCAGACTTATCGTATATTGTAACACAGAATGATATTTACTATAATGAGACTTAGCATAGGCTTTAATAGAGAATAAACATATGTTGTAATAGAGAATAATGTTTGCTGTAATTGGACTTATCGTATACTGTAACAGGAAATACTATTTACTGTAACAAGACTTTTTTTTTTTTTTGGTAAAAGTGGTCCTCAGGTCTCAAAGCTAGGAGAGGGCACCCTCCCCTAGAAGGGGAGAGTGTTCTCACTCCACCAGCGAATACCTGGGCCAGGTTATATATAAATCGAAAGATACATAGACAATTGGGCGAGCCCCTACAAACCGAAAAAAGGCTAGCCTAGCCGAACAGAAGGTAGACCAGTCTTGTCTAAAATTGCTGAACCCCTACAAGCCAGGGGCAGCGCAGAAGAGGACATATAAACATGATTGTCAGTGTTGGAACAAGCATAAGATGCGAGGCCATCTGCAACCTGATTCGCTTCTCTGAAGACGTGGCGGATATTAATCTCATGTCTTTGGTAAATAGAAAGAGTTGGACGCCACCATCTAGAACACTCCCACCTGGGAAGGGATTTAGTAGAGAAAGAGGTAACCAAAGTAGCAGAGTCAGAGTAAGTCAAAGAAATGTGGAAACCAAATTCTTCAGCCAATATAAGACCATCATAGAGTGCTCGAACTTCAGCTTGGAGACTGTTATCGAAACCATAGTGAAAAGCAAAAGTAGGAGAATATCACCTTTAGAATTACTAATACAAACCGCCACCACCACTAGGGCCTAGATTACCTTTAGATGCCCCATCCACGTTAAGGCAGAATTCAAAAATAGGACGGATCCAGCGAACAAGCCTCAATTTGGTTTTGCTACCAATGGGGTCCAGATCAAAGGAGCGCAGTGCACTGTGTTGAACCGCAGTGGGCATATTCTTGAAAGTGATCTGATGGATGGCGTGAGAAATCTGGAATTTAATGTTCTCAATGATAATAGTGTTGGACCTGAAATTCTGATTATAGTGCCTCATGCATCTTTCCTTCCAAATCTCCCAAGTATTAAGAATCATGCCATATAAAGAAGCAAACCCAGTGGGAGATGAGAGTTTGGACTTTTTTATAGCTCTCCAACACCAGGAGGTGAATTGGTCAGAACTGAAGTTTGGAGGGGACAAAAAAGGAGTGAACCAGCGCCATAAAGGAACATCAATATCGCTACCAATAAATAGGTGATCAATATCTTCCAGCGGATGATTACGACAGCAAGAGAACTTTGAAGGCAAGCAAATACCATGATCGGAAATTCTAGATCAACCGGGATCGCCCTGTGGACTACTTTACAGCAGAATAAAGAAGCCTTTTTTAGAAAAAGGTGATGCCAAATCTTAGCTAAAGCAGGTCGATATATACCCCTTGGTCTCAAGATGTTATACGCTGATTTGGAGGTGAAGACGCCATCATTATTGGAGACCAGATGCATTTATCCTCCTCTACAGTAAGAGTGACATTACCTAAAATCTTAACACCAGGTACCAGCAACCACACATGGTGAGAAGGGTCACGCAGAACCTCATGAACAATCGCATGAGAAGCGTTGGAAGGATCCTGCAGCAATAAACGAAGAGGAGCTTTTCCGGCCCAATTATCATAAAGAAGTCAACATTCTTACCATTTTCCAAAATCCATCTAGTGTTTTTTTCAATGACAGCATTTGCAGTAGTGAAGACTTGCTTAGGGAGATTCTGCATGGGTTGGGAGTTCAATCTAGCATAACGAGCCCACAGGGATGTGCCATGGTAAATATTCCAGATATATTTAGCAGCCATAGTTAGTTGAGCATGCCACAAACATCGAACCCCAAGTCCTCCTTCAACAGTAGGATGTTGGATGGTAGACCAAGGTAACCAGTGACACCTTTGAACCCCATCCAGGCCACTCTAGAAAAAGGAAGCACAAGCTTTCTCCAGAAAATGGATAACACCTTTGGGGAGGATCATAGCCGAGGCAGTATATATAGGAATGGAGGAAAGCACTGAATTAATGAGGGTGATCCGACCAGCCTGTGAAAGAAATTTTGATTTCCAGGTAGAGAACATGCTATTGACCTTCTCGAATAAATATTTAAAATCAGAAATCTTAACCCTTCCCTCATGTAGATGAATTCCTAGGTAATTCATGGAGCCCTTCTGAGGTTTGAATCCCGTAATTCTTTTTATGGATGCAGAGGTGACCGCTGAAGCCTTCCAAGATAAGATAAATTGGCTCTTGTTGTTGCTGATACGCTGACCAGAGGCGGCTTCATAGACTTTGAGGAACTAAAGCATCTTATAAATATTTGTAGCATGATCGTTGGTGAAAATAAGAGATGGGATATAGGGGGGCAAGCTCTTGGGCCAGCATACGACTTAATATGGCCACATGATAACTTATTACGCAGCTTAACAAGGGGGTTAGGATGCCAGAAAGTCGACTCCCTCCAGGAGTTACCAACTAAATCCAAGAACTTGTCATGAGTAGCCCACATAGATTGGTAAATAAACTGAGCTGGGGGCTTGGAAATGTTCTTAATAGAGACAAGAAGAGGAGCATGATCAGAGGGAGGTGAGAAACACAAATATCAGGAAAGGAATTATTCCAATCAGTAGAGAATAAAATACGGTCCAATCTAGCTTTAACAGCAGTAGCACCCACTCTGTTATTAGACCAAGTGAACGGAGGACCAGAAAACTCAGCATCAATCAAAGATGAAGCAGATATAAAAGCATTTAGATCAATCATGGAGGCTACGTTTGAAAAGGCACCACCACTTTTCTCCGATGGTTGTGAAATGCAATTAAATCACCACCTATCAACCAAGGTACAATAATGTAAGAGCTAAAGATAAGTGTGGACACCGCCGATGGACGACGTGTAGTCCACAAAGAGGGGGGATTGGATAGTGGAGTGGGAAAGCGAAAAAGACAAAAATAAATAAAAAGATCATGATCGCCAGACACGCGAGGGTGCCGAATGGAGACGCATGACGAGGGGTGCGAGGTGGAAGAGTGATCGCGAGAAATACCTTTTGGAGCAGGGAGATTGCACGGGGATGACGTGGGTCCTGTAATACCCCATATAAGAATATGTTAAATGGACTAAATCAGCAGACTACCAGCAACCCGGACTAGTCATTTTCAGAGCTCAAGCAGGAAAAGAACTCTGAAGTTAAGCGTGCTCAGTTGGGAGTAGTCCCAGGATGGGTGACCTTCCTGGGAAGTCTACCAACTGACACGGTTGTTGGGCCAGTTTGCTGGTTGGGTCGTCACAAATGGTATCAGAGCCTTACCCAGCCGGAAGTGCAGGAACTAAGTGCCACACAGGACAAAGTGCTACGCTATGGGAGCCACCTCTTGAAGCCATAATGGCGCAAAGTGCTACATAGTGGGAGCCACCTCTTGAACCTGTGGGGGCCACCTCTAGAATCCTGCCTGCCTGGGGTTTGATTGTGTGCTATGTGTGAGCAGCGACGAGGACCTCGCTTATATAAGAGGGGTAGATTGTAATACCCCATATAAGAATATGTTAAATGGACTAAATCAGCAGACTACCAACAACCCGGACTAGTCATTTTCAGAGCTCAAGCAGGAAAAGAACTCTGAAGTTAAGCGTGCTCAGTTGGGAGTAGTCCCAGGATGGGTGACCTTCCTGGGAAGTCTACCAACTGACACGGTTGTTGGGCCAGTTTGCTGGTTGGGTCGTCACAGGTCCTCTCTTCCTCTACAAACACGGCCGACCGTGATAGAGGGCATTTTCCATGTTGATTACCCTGATAAAGAAAAAAGACAAAAAAAGTGAAAAGGGGGATTAGCCACGTGTAGTACACAATTCTAAATAAATGAAATGAAAGAATAAGAAGAACATGGGGAACGACTTACCGTGTTGTGGCTTTTAAACCCCTAGAGAATGTGGGTGTGTGTATGCATGCATGTGTGTGTAAAAAAAAGGGAGTAAGAAAAGCCACGTGGAACCCGGAAGTATAAAAAGTATAGAGGGGAGGGGGTGCTTCCCCGAGAGTCCAGTGGCGCGGCGGCGATGCCGGAGTTGGCCGAGGAGGACGGGAAAGAGCTTCCTGCGCATGTGGACAATTGAGGGGACGCCAGTTCCGAACTCCAGGGGAGGAAGGTGCGGATTGGCGTGGAAGGGTGGACGCTCCTTCGTGGGTCGAAGCCGAGGCGAGAATCCAGCGGGGCTTCGCTGCTATCGTTGGGCCCCCTTACAAATGACCATCGGGGATCCATTTATAGGCAACACAGGTTTAAATCACGTCCGGCACAACGGACGCGATATTCACAGTGAAATGCATTTGAGCGACAGGCAGCGATTAGAATAGCATCAGGCAAGCGCGCCGCGACTTGATTTAAATTGCGTCTGGGCAGCAGGCCACAATTCAGAAGGTCAAATTGATGTGATGGGCACATCATGACCGTAGCCTCAGCTACGCTTGGAATCGCGTCGGGTCAGGCCGCCGTGATTTAAAACGCGACGACTTAGCCCGACGCGATTACAACTTGTGTGATTCCGAGGCAATCGGCTCATAAATGCGCTGTCTGCTGACGTGGGATTTCGGATTTGACCTTTTAAATAGCGTCTACTAACGAGGACGTGATTCCAATTAGAGTATGTGCCAGATAAACGCGTCGGCTTCGCCAGCCACGAATAAAGTCCTCCTGAAAAGCGTCCACTCTAGCGGATGCGATCGAACCACATTTGAGAGTTCCGGCCCCACATTTCACCTTAAAATAAAGGGGAAGCACCGGGGAAGAATGGGTGAGATCCAGAAATGATGGAAAAACACTCTTGCGAGGCAAAAGAGGGCCATTTGTGGCATTATGGCACAATATGAAATTTGCTCGCGGTAGAGTCGAATTCGCGTGTCTATAATTAGAAGGTCATCAAATAAAATTCTGTCCTCCCTGTGATTGTATGAGGCATAAACGAAAGTAATGTAGCAAAGGATATCATCACCACTCTTTCTTGCAAGAGAAATATGTTGATTCGAACAATGGGAAATCTGAAGATTGGCCTCCTCCTGCCACATAACCTAGATCTTGGAGTTGTCACCATCATCTCCAGAAACGTCATGCATCTTGATAGATTTGCAGATAGCATCGGCACGATTAAAAGGAATCATGGGTTCTGAGATAGCAATAACATAAGGACACTATTTCCTACAAAGCTGACGAAGGTGACGCCTAGAGGCATGATTTGCAACACCTCTGATCTGGGCTTCGATTGTAGGAATCATTCAGAATACCATCATCACATTTATTGTCATGCAATTGAGAAACATTAGCATGCACGTCGGGGCCTACGTGACAATAATCACGCTCGATGTCACTAGTAGTAGGGACCAAAACAGGCATCTGGGCCACATGCTCATGATGAAGGTCCTCATCTTCAAAAGCAAGGGACTGAAATCTATTAGCAGTGGCCATGGGAACCGTAGGCGGAGCATGATTTATCTTGTGCCAAGTTTGCTTGACAGGCAGCGTTTCAGAGGGTTTGGGAGGGTCCTTAACAGGGACTTCGGAGATCTGATTACTATTGCTCTTCTTCTATTTTTTGTTGCAATCGTCTTCTGAGTACCCAAGCTTGAGGCAAAAGGAGCATAAAGCAGGGACACGATGATAGTTGATCAGTTGCCAAAACGCATCCTTGTCACAGCCAATCCAGATCCTATCAGGTATAGGATTTTTGATGTCCATCTCCACACAGACCAGCGTTTCTTGTATCTGAGTTAAAGCGCTAGTAGCATCATGGATGCGAAGAACATGGCCAAGATTTCCAGCAATAGATTTTAAATAATCATCATAGTAAAAATTTACGGGAAGCAAAGGAAACCCAACCTATACAAGGATCAACGTAGGATCTGCCTCAAAATCAAAAGAAGGTTCCCAATGAAAGAAACGAAACAGAAGCCCTTTGATAAATAAACTTCGTCTAAGGATCACCTTTAAGAAATCTTCCTGGTATTCGAACCTAAAAAGAAGATGGCGTTGGTGCAACGTACTCACAATAAAGTCCTTCTTCAAGTCCAAGCGCTGGTAAGACTTGCCTTGATTTCAGGAATAGAACACCGGCCATAGGAACATATGGCTATGATGGCCAACTGCAATGGTTTAGTAGATAACAGCAACTCCTCCTTCAAGAAAAAGGTAGCTGGCTCTCCTTAGTCGGTGAAGGCGACAGGTTTCACACCAATAGAAATAACCGGTTGCGGTTTAGACGAGGTTGTCATCTGGGCATAGGACAAACGCCCAACAGAACTGCCAGGAACATCTTCTGGAACAACGGGCGCCATGGCAGGGGCCGGCCTAGGCAGCCGCCCACCCCAGGAAGGGCGGCGGCAGCAGAAAACCTAGGTTAGCCGTAGACTTTCTCTCTCTAAACTTTCTCTCTCTCACATGATGAGTGAGCTTCATACTATAACAAAACTTAACATGGGTTTTAATAGAGAATAAACATATGTTGTAATACATAATAACGTTTACTGTAATATGACTTGATGTATACTATAAGTGATGTTAAGACTTTTGTAAATGATGTGTATGTTCGTTGTAAGTGATATCAATAATCAGTAATGTAACACCCCACTTAGACCCGGTACAGTTATACCAACTCTCATCGAGTCCAAGAGACGTGCTACATGGGGAACACGCCCCAACATATATCAAATGTAGGTTGATTCAATCACAAATAAATACTAGTGCAGTAGAAATAAAGAACATCTCATCAACTTTAATACCAAGTCTATATTCCATTAAAGAAGTCCACAATAGCTATATAGTTCAAATACAATGTTCATAACATAATTAAATCCTCAAATACAAATGTCACTCAATCACACAATCAATCTTTATGCTCCGAATCTGATCCCACTACTAAAGCCTCGGGATCCGCCGTCTCACCTGAAATGTTAAGCAAGTATGAGTCTACAATGAAGACTCAGCAAGCAACCCAAAAATGGATTACCAATCTAACATAAATATAATGGTTTCAAATCATGTTATTGCATATACATTTCAGCAATCATACTACTTGCAAAATAATCATTTACTAAATACATCTTAAGTCAAAAGTGTGTACAAATACTAGTTGTATGAAGTATGAATTTAATACATGGTGCTAACCTCAAAATGTTTAGTTTTGAAAAGAGATTTCAGATCTAATCATGATGACATAAATTTAAGTATGAACCTAGTATGTTTGTCATACATGGTTTCAAGAGTTTGCATAATTAAGCATGACTACTAAACATTCATCCAAACAGAAATAAGACAAGTATTACATAAAATCATCATAAATCTGACAACAAACATTTTGCATAACATATACATATGTAAAAATTTTGCCAACACACAACCCAAACCACTCATTAGAAGTCAGATAGACATATGAACATATACTCATCACCTAGGCAATTAGTGAGAGTCTTGGTTATTGCGCAATATTGGGGGAAGCCCTCCCCACCTTAACCAGTGGTACTTGTCCATCTCCAGGATTTCTTCCCATGCCCTCGGGAACATATAACATATTGAACATTTCCATGGGAGCATTACTATGGTCATGTTCCAAATTACTTTTATAGTGGCAGTGTCTTATTGGCCGAATACAAAATCATATACAAATTCCTCCATATTCAAATGCAACATAACATGCTGCCAAAATCATATGCATATATTGATAGAGACATATTTCTAATCAGTCACATGTTATATTTTCTGAAAATTTTCAACAAATCATTTCAATAGAACACATTTCTCATGATGATAACAGACTAAAAATAGTTACTGACATCACAAATTCACAATTATTTTTCAAAATGTGTCCCTGTTCTCATGAATCAAACCAGTAATTTCTCATGATTTTTGGCATATACTCTAATTTCTGCAGTAATCAAATCAGTGATATAAATAGAGAAATATTCATCACACTGAAACCGTCTATCAACCTAGTTCAATATTTTTACTTAGTGTACAAACCACTATTCAAAATCGTACGATTTTTGGAATCCAAGAAGTATTTATCAAATTAAAATAGTGCTACTGATTTTTGTATTTCAATCATGGAAATTACAGAAAACAATCAAACTTGGATTTTAGATCGATCACAGCATGAATATACCCCTGACATGCATTTCTACATAGAAATCACAATTTTTATCACGAACATGAATTAAATATAAAATTTCCTATTAAATCTATGCTTAATTACAGAACTCAAAAATTAACTCAATTTGTAGTATGACAAAAAGATGACCTATTTAACCCCACACATTTCACAGAAAGTCCATTCGAAGTTTGAACACAGAAATATAAATCCGGATGTAAAAACAACTGAAAATAATGGAGAAAAGAACTTGTAGGCAACATTGTTGCCGTTAACATTAATTGATGGCAAAAGGGTTGACGTTATGTTCATCCTTGACGGTAGTCAAGGTTGACGTTAACCTGAGAGGAAACTAGAACCCTACCGGAACTCATATAAATTTCAAATCCGACTGTTGTTTTAATTTTTAAAATCATGGAAAATTTGTAAAAAGATAGAATCTATGGTTGGGAACCCGATCCCTAGGTTACCTGCCTCTCAATCACCAAAGAATCTAAGGATTTAGCCGATGAAGCCCGCCTTGGTCAACCAAGATAGTCCTCTCTCCGGGGTAAAATCCTCGATCAGCAGACCTCCAATGGGACGAGCACATTGGAGACGCCTCCAGCCTTCAAAAACACACCCTTCCAACTCGTAGATGCTAGGTCTATGCCTCTACGAAGATCAAATCGCCGGATCTCCTCAACCTTCCTTGAGACTTAGAGAAACTCCCAAAAAATGGGTCTAAGAAGACTAACCCACCCTTTTTATAAAAGGTTTGGCCTCCCATACTCGATCCACGAGGATAGGAGCCGTAACCCGCAAGCGTTTCCTAAAACTTCACACTTACCATAACACCATCAGAGCTGGACTGAGAAAATTTTTATGTGTGCTCTGGAAGAAGTTGACGTCAAGGGTTACTGCCATTTACACAGAGTTGACGTCAATCGATATGCACGTTTACCTAAAGTTGATGCCAAGGGATGTTACCGTTAACCTACTGTTGACGGCAGTCGATGTTGCCGTCAGTAACCCAGGTCGACACAGCCTACATCCAACCCGAGAACAGACCATACCACTCTACAGAATACTAAACTACAAAAATATATATACAGAAAATTTCAAACACACAATAAAATAGACAACAATTGAAATTAAAATCTAAGAATAAATTTTCAAGGCACCACACTCTCTCCCCCTTAAAATATTCTTCATCCTCGAAGATTGAGTCTAAGAAAACTCACCGAAAAGACGTGGATACTTCATCTTCATTCCTTTTTCTAACTCCCAAGTTACTTCTTCTTGTGCAAAATTCCTCCACAAGGCCTTCACTAAGGGAATTCTCTTGGACCTCAAGTGCTGAACTTTACGATCTAGAATCTTTATAGGCTGCTCCTCAAAGGATAAATCTTGCTGCAAATCTACTAGCTCATAAGTAAGAATATGAAATGGATCTCGTATATACCTTCTTAGCATAGAAATGTGAAATACTAGATGGATGTTCGCCATAAATGGTGGTAATGCCAATTGGTAAGCCACATTCCCAACCTTCTTCAAGATCTCAAATGGTCCAATCAACCTTGGATTCAATTTTCCATGCCGTCCGAATCTAATTACCCACTTAGTTGGATAAACCTTAAGGAAAACATGATCTCCTATCTCAAACTCCAAATCCTTCCTTCTATTATCCGTATAGCTTTTCTACCGGTCTTGAGTTGCCTTTAACCTTTGTTGAATTAGCTGAATTTTACTAGATGTTTCTTGTACAATTTCATGTCCAACCAAGTGTCTATCACCAGCTTCTTCCCAACACAAAGGAGATCTACAAGGCCTGCCATACAAAGCCTCAAATGGAGCCATACCTATGCTTGCTTGGAAACTGTTATCATAGACAAACTCCACAAGAGGTTAATGCCATTCCCAATCAGCCTTCCAATCTAGAGCACATGCTCTCAACATGTCTTCAAGAGTCTGGAATGTCCTTTCGGACTGTTCATCTGTCTGTGGGTGAAATGTTGAGCTAAGCTTCACTTGTGAACCAAGAGCAACCTGCAAACCTTGCCACAACCTTGAAGTAACCTTGGATCTCTATTCGAAATGATGGATTTCGCAACCCCAATCAATTTAACAATATTATCCACATAAAGTTTTGCTAAACTTTCAATAGACTGGTCCTTTTTCATAGGCAAGAAATGTGCGGTCTTGGAGAATCTATCCACAATCACCCAAATCGAGTCATTGCCCCTAAAAGATCTGGGCAAACCTGAGACAAAGTCCATGGTAACTTTTTCCCATTTCTATAACGGAATGTCAATCTTCTGCATTAAGCCTGATGACCTCTGTCGTTCTACCTTCACTTGTTGACATGTCAAGCATCCAACGACAAATATAGCCACATCTCTTTTCATACCTTGCCACCAAAAAGTCCGTTTCAGATCTTGATACATTTTACCATTACCTATATGTGTTGTGAATTTGGACCTATGAGCCTCTTCCAAATTTTTCTTCCAAACATCAGCAATGTCCGGCACACATACTCTATGCTGAAATCGGATAACAACATCATCATCAATCATTTATTGCAATCTAGGATCATCATTCTGACCATCCACCACACTATCTATTATAGAAGACCTGATAGACAACTGAGCCACAAAAGCTTGGCACAATTGTGACTCAACCTTCACTAAAGCACAAGCTACATCTTCCATCATCTTCCAATCCTTTTGCATCACAATCCTCTTCTTGCTGAGTGTGTCGGCTACCACATTAGCATTGCCTGGGTGATAATGCAACTAAAAATCATAGTCCTTTAAGAACTCAATACATCTCCTCTGCCTCAGATTTAGCTCCTTCTGCGAGAACAAGTACCTGAGACTTTGATGATCAATGAATACCTCAAACTTGACACCATAAAGATAGTGTCTCTAGGGCTTCAAAGCATGAACCACTACTGCCAACTCTAAATCATGGGTAGGGTAGTTACGCTCATGCTCCTTTAATTGACAAGAAGCATAGGCAACCACTTTCCCATCCTGCATAAGCACACAACCGAGACCTATGTGAGAAGCATATATGTAGATTGTGAAACCATCTACCCCGCTAGGTAGAACTAACACAGAAGCAGACGTCAATATACCTCTCAAGTCTCTGAAGCTCTGTTCGCATTCCTTGGACAATACAAACTTAACTCCCTTCCTTGTTAGCTTGGTCAACGGTGCCACAATGGATGCAAAGCTTTCTATGAAGCGCTGGTAATAACCAGTTAATCCCAAGAAACTCTATATCTTAGATGGTGATCTTGGAGTCTCCCATTCTAGCACTACCTTTACCTTAGATGGATCCACAACTATACCATCTCCTGAAATCACATGTCCAAGGAAATGAACTTCCTTCATCCAAAAGTCGCACTTACTGAACTTGGCAAAGAATTTGCTTTCTCTTAAAACTTCTAGCACAGTATTCAAATGCTCACTGTGACACGCTTCATCTGGAGAATATATCAAAACATGATCTATGAAGACCACTACAAAACTATCCAGATATGGCCTAAATACCTGATTCATCAAGTCCATAAATGTTGTTGGGGCATTCGTCAGGCCAAAAGGTAATACTAGAAACTCATAATGACCATACTGAGTTCGAAAAGCCGTCTTAGACGTGTCATCGGCCTTTATTCGAAATTCGTGGTAACCCAAACAAAGATCTATCTTAGAAAATACCGAAGCTCCTTGCAATTGATCAAATAGGTCATCATTACAGGGTAAAGGATACATGTTCTTGATTTTTACTTAATTAAGCTTCTGATAATCAATGCAAAGCCTCATCAAACCATCCTTCTTCTTAACAAAGAGGACTAGAGC
This sequence comes from Colocasia esculenta, assembly GCA_014218235.1. NCBI lineage: Eukaryota > Viridiplantae > Streptophyta > Magnoliopsida > Alismatales > Araceae > Colocasia > Colocasia esculenta. The sequence continues at coordinate 47,826,871 of CM024759.1, read as the reverse complement.
TCCCCATTGTGAAGAACTTGGACGAATGAAACCCTTGTCCAACAAGTCTTGCAATTGCCTTCTGAGCTCTGCCAGTTCTGCTGGTGCCATACGATAAGGTGCCTTGGAAATAGGAGTTGTACCTGGCATCAACTCAATAGCGAACTCAATCTCTCTTTCTGGTGGCAAACCAGAAAGATCCTCAGGAAAGACGTTCGCATAATCACGAACAACCTCAATCTCCACAATACGTGGTGTTTCAGTGTCCTTAGACACAACCACACTAGCCAAGTATGCACTGCAACTTTTGCTCAACATCTTGGCCGCCTTCATTGCCGACACCACAAACTTTCCAGCCATGTTCTTGGGTAAGGGATGTGAAAACTCATCCTCACCTGGAATGCGGAAAATAATCTTCTTCTTCTGACAATCTAGTAAAGCATAATTCTCCTCCAACCAATCTAAACTCAGAATGGCATCATAGTCCTTCATCTTCAATAGATAAAAAGCACCCTGGCAATTCGCGCTCTTTTATGCACACATAATGAGGACAAACACTTCTTAGTGATCATAGCTCCTGTTGGTGTATGCACAGATAAGGGAATCTCCAAATCTATAGCTTCTGCATCAGACTCTTTAAGCAATACCTTTGCGAACCTCTCAAACATAAAACACTAGAAGGAAAGTCGAAAATAGCGATCGAACATATCGGTCGCTAACTAGTCGCAATTCGGTCACAGTAGAAGACAACGACCGAATACCAACCGATCAGCGACCGAATAGTAAAGTCACAATATTATGGCCTCTATATTGTGACTGATGACAATCGGTCGCAATATCAATCACAAATTGCGACCGATTGTTATCGGTAGTACATTTGGTCGCTAAAAATAGTGATTGATTAGCGACGAACTCAAATCGGTCGGTGTTCTTAGTGACCGCTGATGTTGGTTTCTAGTCAGTCGCTAATGTTAGCAATTATAATTGCGACCGACAGCTATTGGTCGCTAATCGATCACTAATTTTTTTTTTTTATAAATATACATAAATGACAAGAAATCACCTGATAAATGACAATAAATCACATAAGCCACAATACATCCATCAAACAAATCACAATATCTCATCACACAAATCACTAGAAACATCTACACAAACCCATGAGACATCCATCACATAAATTACAACATCTATCACACAAATGAAAATAAATCACAAACCACAATACACACACATCACAAAATCACAAATCCTCTACGTACGTGTCGTCCTAGTCGTCTTCTCCTCCAACGCCTCACGATGGATGATCATGTATGTCATTTATAAAATAATATAATCAAATATTAAATAAATAAACTATTTTATCTTTAAAATTAAAAACAAGATGTTTTTAACTTAACTTAATTTAACGAACAATAATTTGAGTGTTTTGTTCAAACTGGTAGTCCAATTTGGACTCCGTCAGTTTCTAAAAGTTACTTTCAACCATCAAATTGTGTTGGAATAATTGATAAACTGATTAGTCTTGTGTTTAAAATTTTGGACCCTCAAACCCAAATTCACCGATTTTAAACAAAACTAGCTAAGAAAATGAGAAATTGAATGCCCAGCTGTGCGAGCGTCTGGGAGACGGTCTGAGAGACGATATGTGAGATATTATGAGAGATGGTCTCGTTGATGATCTCCCTAAATTGGGCCGGACTCATGGTCGGGGCAGCACTGGAAGAACCACCTGGGGCTGCAGGTGTGGTAAACGGGGAGGTCGGATGTGAGACGGAGCTCGAGCAAGAGGATGTCACCCTGGCCGTGCCTAAACTATGTCCAAAACCATACACATGGCCTTTCTTGGGTGCACCAGATGCTACAATCCAAATGTCAGGAACCAATTCTGGACATTGACTGTCATCCCTATACTGCTCTTCCATTACTCTACTATATGACTTCTGCAAAAAAGTAAAAACAACTAAACCAAATTATTCTTAATTCTACATTATGCTTTTAAATGAAAACTATTGACATATAAACTTACCGCTACCTCCCGAGCTTTCTCACTAATGTAATCATTCGTCCCTTTCTTCTTATGAGTTTGATAAAAAAGTTCTTGAAATTGAGGTGGCTGTTTGAGCTGTGTTTCCTAATTTTCAAATAAATCATAGTTTACTATTAGGTTTCCAAATTAAAAAAATGTAGAAGTGTACTTAACATTCGCGCTTTAGAGACAGAGCCACCCATATGTACATTTGCCTCGGGATGTGCAGCTCTGTTTATCTTTGCTTGGGCTGAATTTCCAACCCATTCCCCCCCCCCCCTCCATATCCTGCATAACTCCACCCAATACTCTTTTCTCATCCAAACACATTTGTGCTCCTTCCACTGGTTCGTATCTGTGCTTGCACAAACTCTTTCTACATTTCTTCGAACATTATACAATAGATACTTGAAATTTGCTCTTGCAGTGGTTGTCCATGCAGAACTAGCACATGACTCATCTGAACGCTCTGTGAATCGATGATTCCTCTGCATATTAAAAAAAAAAAATTAAACTACATAAGAATTAGTGTACTAAAATAAGAATTGAAGAATACTATCATTGATAAAATAATTCACACACCATGAACATGTCATACAATAAAATCTTAACATCCATCGGAATATCAGAAAATCGATGGATAGGGCCGGGAAAGTGTGCTTCAATTGTCTTTGTAATAAATTGTGATGCTTGGGCTGGCTCTATTTTATTCATGAAATTGAAAATATTAATACCACAATGATGAATAGATAACCAAAATAGTGCATTACATACCATTCATTTATCCATATTGCTCGCATCGTCTCATTATAACTACTCTCCCCCTCGTGATGACTCGTCTTATCATCAGCATGTACTATACGAATTAATTAGCATAAATAAAATAAACTATCAAAACTACACCTATAAATGTGAATGAACGTATCTAGATCTGATGGAGGAGGTGTAGATCCACTCGCCATCTGTGATGGAGATGTAGAGGCTGTCGGCCCTCTGCCGCAATGACATAAAGAATTACATTAAACAAATACTGCAATGCATACAAATCATGACATACATACCTGCTGCCATTGGTAAAGGTGCAGAGGTCATGGGTCCTGTAAGGATAGAAATAAGATATCACAATGATATAAAGAATTATATTAAACAAATACTTCAATGCATACAAATCATGACATGTATATCTACTCCCGGTGGTAGATCTGCGGAGGTCGTTCGTCCTGTAAAGATAGCAATAAGATACCACAATGATGTAAATGGATAATATTAAATAAATACCGCAATGCATACAAATCATGACATATATACCTGTTGTCGGTGGTAGAGGTGCAGAGGTCGTAAGTCCTGTAAGGATAGCAATAAGATACCACAATGACATAAAGAATTATATTAAATAAATAATCCAATGCATACAAATCAAAGTATACCTCTTGCCTATGGTGGAGGTGTAGAAAAGGAACTAAATCTCCTCCCACTACCCTCTCCTTTCCAACCTAAAGAAGTCGCACGTCACCCTCGAACCATATCTTCAAATGGTAATAAAGGGCTTGTATATTCATGAATAGTGGAAGGAAGAAAGATGTAGAGTATTAGAATTTATAGTAAAATTGTCTACCATTAATCAAACATTCTCCATTTCATCTTCAGATGCTGGAGATATATCAAATTCAGCATTGGCATCTGTTAGTTATGGGTGTCCTCAAGCCAATCATAACTTGTACAATCTTGTTCTTTGATAATAATAATAAGGCTTTTATATTCATTATGTGTAATTCATTTATCGTTTCATTATGAAGTCCATGAATATACGCAATGGATATTAATTATGATGAGATCATAACAATGAGATTAATATCCTTTAAACGTATATTCTTAATTGTTCCTAGTCGGAGGATATTCGAGAAGGACATCGGATATCCAGTTAGACTAGTACAGGTTGCACCTGCTCATATGATGAGGGTGACTGGTCTCATAGTCACTTGTGTGGAGACACTAAGGTAAATCTGTAGGTGCTCATTGGAGAATGAGTTCACTGAACTGATCCGTTATGAATCGCTGGATGGTAATGTTACCTAACTGTCAACCAGCTAGATTCATTGTCACAGTGGCGTGATTGGTCGTTAGACCTGAGACACTAAGGACACCTTGTCGGTGGACTTCTAGATTTTGACCTTGACTTATAGATCTCTAGCCATGGGGTCTTAATCAGTTAAGTGTTCGGATCTAGCGGAATACCTTCGAAGGTGATTGTGTGGTTAAGATGGGATCGCTCGCTCTCGGTAATAAGAGAGTGAATGCTTTAGGGAAAGATGCGTGATAGTCCCTGGCCAGGGCAAGACTACTTATCAGAAAAGGGAGTTTTCTGATAATGCTATGCGGCATCTAAACCAAGTGAGTGCGCACATTAGGGTTTGACAGTTGACCATACCCTAAGTGCACTCGGGAGCATTGTACGAGCGAAGGATTATAGTCACGTGGTAACTGATGACAGAAAAAAGGTTCCTTGATTGGGTTGCTGAACCCCAATGCTTTCCAGGATCAAGTGGTGTTGCTTGGCACCCAACTTGATTGGAAGCCCGGTCAATTATCGTGAGACGATAATTGATTGTGTAATTAATTAATATGAGATATTAATTAATTGCAATAAGTCAATAAAGAGTTATTGGACTTAATGGGCTGAAAACTGGACTAGCACTTGGGCCTAGAGGGTCACACGCAATAGAGTTCCGAGTAGACTGGGCAGGATGATCGATATAGACATTAACTGGGTTTTTGTGAAAAATTGCAGGGTCTATATATTTACGTGGAGAGTTAAACCCTGGCCAAGCATCAGGATTTCTCTCCCATGGTCGCCCCCTCCTCTCTCTCTCCCTGGGCGCCCCCCACCTTCTCTCTCCTCTCTCTGGTACATGGTGGAGCTGAGATCCGGGAGACGCGTGGAGAACGAGGAGATCCCGTCTACGTCCGGAGCTCGCGTGGATACGTCTAGAGGCCGGACACTTGAACGGCTTGAAGCACTGGCGCCTCCTGTGCCACCTCCTCCCCGGATTCGGGAGTTTCGCAACACCGCAAAGGTACATATTGGATCTCCCTGTGCGCGGGTTCATGTTTTGTGTTCGATCCGACCGCCGGCAACTATATCTACCTGAGGGAATCGCGCTTTCCGCTGCGCTCTGATCGATTCCTTACAGTGGTATCAGAGCCAGGTTGCTGGCTCGGTCGGAATCGGTATCATATGAATGTCATTTTTGCATTTTCGTCGATTCCTGTTCTGCATGAATCCCTAATTTTTACCTCGTTCTTGGGTCGCACATGGGATGTGCACTTCCCGTTTGGTACACGGAAGTTGTTCATGGAACCAAGGGTTTCGTGAAGAACCCTTTGTGGCGTCATTTGGCCCTTTGTAGAGGCCACACGAACCCTGCAAGATGCCGCCGCCATGCTTCTTGAACAGTCCAAGATGGGCGAAATTTTGCAGGTTTTTAGGGCTTTTTTGGGATGGGTTTTCTGGGCCTGTGGGGCGATGGCAGGCGGTCTTCGGCGCCACCGGCGCCTTCCGCGGCCGCCGGAGGCGGTGCGGAGGGTGGCGTGGCCGCGCCGCACCGGCGCTGCGCCGGTGGGGGCGGCGGCCAGGGTTTCGCCCTGGCCGCAGTTCCTGTCGGGCGGGAGGGGCGACCCTCGCGGGTCGCCATGCGGGCCCCCCGTGTCCGGGTCAACTTACTCGGACCCGGGTGGGGCCAGGGGCACCCACGCGGGTGCCCGCGCCGGGCCGCCTCTGGGCGGACCGGCTACCGGATCCGCCCCGCCCGGATCCGGACTGGCCCCCACTTACCTCCATTTTTTAAGTTTTAAATTGTTTTAAAAAATAAAAAAAAATGTTTTAAAACCCCAAAAACTTTTGAAATTAATTTTAAGAGTTTTTAAAATTGTTTTAACTCTCTATAAATTAAATTTCAGATATTTGACCCAATGTTTAATTAGTTTAAGGAATTCTAAAATTGTTTTAGTTATTTCCTACCATCTAATAAATACATGTTAATTAATTTAAGAATGTGATTCTTGTTAAATTAATTAACTGTAAATTTTGACGGATTCATGCAGCAATGGTGAATGGCATTTATCTAAAGTTGTTTAGATGTTATCCATGTTAGCTAAATTGTTTAGTTAAATGTTTTTCAAAATATAATTATTATATTTTTTAAATAAAAGTTATTTCAGAAGTAATTATGTGATGATTGCTTATTGATGCATGTGATGTGTTGATGTGTGGATGGATGATCATGGACTTAGATGTCATGTGATGATGTTTATGGTTAATGGCATGTGATGTAATTTATGAGGACTGCGTGCCTCCCTCTCTCCCTCTATTAAATCCGGGTTGTACATTCTATCTCCCTCCTGTTATGTACTCCCCTTGACTTGTTCAAGGTTTCTTATTATTATCTGATGTACATTTATGGGTCTGCGAGCCCAATTTAAATATTACTTGTAATTATAAGAAGTGGATTGGCGGAGATGGAGGAGAGTACCATGCAGGACCTTCATGGAGATAGAGTTACATCAAGCAAATGCATTCGATGCGGGGCTGCATTTATTCACCATGTTTGTGGATTACCAACTGGCTCTGGTAATGCCACTCTAGGTTAAAGTCCATGATCATCCATCGTTTTTCTTCATATAAATGATATATGTTGAATGTGCTTTGATATATATAATTAAATATATGATATTCCAAATTCTATATATCAATAGCACACAGATATAGAGACCAAGATAAAATATATCAAAATTGCTCCTTGTTTAAATTTTAAGCCGTAGCGTAATCATTAAGAATGAATTACGTGGCCCTCCATCATTATAGTTTTAGGATTGCCATTAGATCGAGCAAGTTTGTTGTGCTATCCACAAGGCTTGCCAAATCTGATGACAGACTAAAACTATGACATAGTGATGCCTTAAACGGGATAGAGGACCGGTGTAGCTTTGTTGTGCTATCCACAAGGGCTACATCCAAATCTATGCTCGTTACGTAATGATGGTACTGCTTAGACTGTATTTAATGACTTGTTGTGCTATCCACAAGGTCATTAAAATTCAGGGGCCAAAATAAGATCGGATATTGCAGGAGTTGCAAGTGTCAAGAGTTGACCGCTTTCAGATCATAGTATGGTTTGTTGTGCTATCCACAAGATCATGCTATGAGTCTGTAAGATTCTGATCCCCACTAGGAGACCGTCGGAGTCTCCCATTCTGTATATCTGAGGGTTATACAGTCTGTCGGAAAATAGTGGGTGCTAATCTTGATTAAAGTCCTAATCTAGATTTAATTATTATTATGAACATCTGCTAGTTGTGTTTACATTTCCTTTATTGGCAAAAATGTTGTCGGGTAACCCACTCCGTGGCATACTGGATGCCAACAAATTGACAGGCCCGAACTACTCGGATTGGCTCAGGAACCTGAAGATTGTCCTCAGGTCTGAGCGCATTGCCTATGTCTTGGAAGGTGAGTTTAGCTGAGATGCTGAACATGCTGAAGACTGCTGAGGGCAACCTTGAGAAGGAAAAGCTCATTGTTCTCATGATTGGAAAGTCCAACAAGAAGAGGAGAGCAGTGCAAGCCTTTGAGAAACGCAATGCAAAGAAGCAGTCCAAGCAAAAACAAAAGAAGGACATAAGCAAATGAGCAGAAAAGGGAGAGTGCTTCCACTGCAAGAAGAAGGGGCACTGGAAAAGAAATTAAAAGGACTACCTTGCATTGAAGGCTCAGGAGAAGCAGAAGCTTGGCGAAGCTTTAGGTATCTATATGATAGATCTTCACTTGTCTATTAGAGATTCCACATCTTGGGTTTTAGACACTGGATGTGCTTCTCATGTCTGCAATGATGTGCAGATGTTGACAAGTAGAGGGAAGCTGAGCAAGGGCGAGGTGAACTTGAGGCTTGTAAACAGCGCAAGTGTTGCTGCACATACTGTGTGGACAGTGAAGCTCAAGTTACCCTCAGGAGATTTACTTTCATTAGATGATTGCTACTTTGTGCCTAGCATTATTAAGAACATTGTTTCTGTTTCTTGTTTAGACAGAATTGGATACAAGTTTACCATTGAGAACAATAGTTGTTCAGTTTATTTGAGAAATAAACTAGTTGCTTTAGCAAATTTGGTAAATGGTTTGTATCTACTTGATGTTTCTTATGCAAATCTCCATGTTGATGTTTCTCCTAAGAGAAGTAAGAATAGTGTGAACACTGCCTACTTGTGGCATTGTAGGCTTGGTCACATTGGCGAGAATAGGCTTCAAAAGTTGCATAAGAATGGATACTTGGATCCATTTGATTATGAATCATATGCAACTTGCCAATCCTGTTTAATGGGTAAGTTGACCAAATCTTCATTTAGTGGACATGGAGATAGGGCCAAGGACATATTGGAACTAATACACTCGGATGTATGTGGTCTAATGTCTACCCAAGCCAAGGGTGGCTACTCATACTTCATTACATTCACGGATGACTACTCAAGGTTCGGATTTGTTTACTTAATGAAGTACAAATCTGAAGCCTTTGGGAAATTCCAAGAATTTAAGAATGAAGTTGAGAAGCAAATTGGAAAGAGCATTAAAATCCTACGGTCAGACCGAGGAGGTGAATACTTGAGTACAGAGTTCACACAATTCTTAAAGGATAATGGTATCCTTTCTCAATAGACTCCTCCCTATACACCACAGATGAATGGTGTATCGGAAAGGAGAAATCGGACCTTGTTGGACATGGTACGATCTATGATGAGCCGTTCACAGTTACTAGTTTCCCTATGGGGATATGCGCTAGAGTCAGTGGCATATCTGCTGAACAGGGTTCCCAGTAAATCTGTGTCTTCTACTCCATATGAGATATGGAAGGGTAGAAAGCCTGATTTTAAACATGTTAAAATCTGGGGCTGTCCTGCCCATGTAAAGAAACACGACCCAGATAAACTGGACTCCAGAACTGATAAGTGCAGGTTTGTTGGATACCCAAAAGAAACATTTGGGTACTACTTTTACCATCCTGGTGAACAAAGAGTGTTTGTTGCCAGGAGAGCTGTCTTCTTGGAAGAGGAGTACCTTACCCAAGAGGACAGTGGGAGTAAGGTAGATCTAGAAGAGGTTCTAGATCCACAGACTGTGCAAAGTCCACCAGTTGAAACATCAGTTCCGGAACCTGTTCAGGAATATACACACATTCAGCGTAGGTCTGGTAGAGTACCTAGACAGCCTGAAAGATATGTTGGACATATCAGTGAAGGCATGTCTTATAATGAGGATGATGATCCAAAGACCTACCAAGAGGCTGTTGATAGTCCTCAGTCAGGAAATTGGCAAGATGCCATGAATTCTGAGATGCAGTCCATGTACACCAACCAAGTTTGGAACTTGGTAGACTTGCCTAAAGGTATTGTACCTATTGGGTGCAAGTGAATCTTTAAGAGAAAGATCGGTGCAGATGGACAGATCGACATTTATAAGGCAAGGTTGGTGGCAAAGGGGTATCATCAAAAGCAAGGAATTGACTATGACGAAACTTTCTCACCAGTTGCCATGATAAAGTCGATCAAAATTCTTCTCGCCATTGCTGCATACTTTGACTACGAGATCTGGCAGATGGATGTGAAAACTGCTTTCCTCAATGGAAACATTGAGGAAGAAGTGTATATGATACAACCTGAGGGTTTTACATCCAAAGAGTGTCCAGATAAAGTATGCAGGCTTCAAAGGTCTATCTATGGATTCAAGCAAGCTTCTCGTAGTTGGAACATAAGGTTTGATGAGGCTATCAAATCTTATGACTTCATTAAGAATGAAGATGAACCATGTGTGTATAAGAAAATCAGTGGGAGTGCTATCACTTTTCTCATACTTTACGTTGATGACATCTTACTCATTGGGAATGATGTAGGAATGTTATCATCAGTAAAGGTTTGGTTGTCAAAGAACTTCTCTATAAAGGATTTGGGAGAAGCATCCTATGTATTGGGAATACGTATCTATAGAGATAGATCCAAGAGGATGCTTGGCTTGACCCAATCAATGTACATAGATACCATTGTCAAAAGGTTTGGCATGGAAAATTCCAAGAGAGGTCTCATAACAATGAGACATGTGATTAATCTCTCTAAGGAGCAGTCTCCTAAGACTCCTGAAGAGAGGGCAGTCATGGATAGAGTCCCCTATGCTTCGGCTATAGGTTCTATCATGTATGCCATGCTATGTACAAGGCCTGATGTGGCATTTGCTCTAAGTGTTACGAGCAGATATCAGGCAAATCCAGGTGAAACACACTGGATGGCAGTGAAATGTATCCTTAAGTACTTGAGAAGGACTAAAGATATATATTTCTGGTTTATGGAGGAGGGGACTTAAAACTTCGGACATACACTGACTCGAGTTCCAATCAGATCCAGATGATAGCAAGTCTACATCTGGGTTTGTGTTCACCTTAATCGAAGGTGCAGTGAGCTAGAAGAGTTCCAAGCAAGAAACCACTGCAGACTCGACGACAGAGGCTGAGTACATTGCTGCAGCTGAAGCCGCCAAGGAGGCAGTGTGGATGAAGAAGTTCATCACCGACCTTGGTGTGGTGCCGGGTGACTCTGATCCGATCCCATTGCTGTGTGACAACAATGGGGCCATTGCACAAGCGAAAGAGCCGCGGTCTCATCAGAAGTCAAAGCACATTCTGAGGCGATTTCACCTGATCAGGGAGATTATCACTAGAGGAGATGTACTGGTGGAAAGAGTTCCTTCAGTTGACAACATTGCAGATCCACTGACGAAGCCTTTGACTCAAATCGTGTTTGAGCGCCACCTAGAGTCTATGGGTTTAAGACATAAAGGTGATTGGCTTTAGTCCAAGTGAGAGATTGTTAGTTATGGGTGTCCTCAAGCCAATCATAACTTGTACAATCTTGTTCTTTGATAATAATAATAAGGCTTTTATATTCATTATGTGTAATTCGTTTACCGTTTCATTATGAAGTCCATGAATATACGCAATGGATATTAATTATGATGAGATCATAACAATGAGATTAATATCCTTTAAACGTATATTCTTAATTGTTCCTAGTCGGAGGATATTCGAGAAGGACATCAGATATCCGGTTAGACTAGTACAGGTTGCACCTGCTCATATGATGAGGGTGACTGGTCTCATAGTCACTTGTGTGGAGACACTAAGGTAAATCTGTAGGTGCTCATTGGAGAATGAGTTCACTGAACTGATCCGTTATGAATCGTTGGATGGTAATGTTACCTAACTGTCAACCAGCTAGATTCATTGTCACAGTGGCGTGATTGGTCCTTAGACCTGAGACACCAAGGACACCTTGTCGGTGGACTTCTAGATTTTGACCTTGACTTATAGATCTCTAGCCATGGGGTCTTAATCAGTTAAGTGTTCGGATCTAGCGGAATACCTTCGAAGGTGATTGTGTGGTCAACATGGGATCGCTCGCTCTTGGTAATAAGAGAGTGAATGCTCTAGGGAAAGATGCCTGATAGTCCCTGGCCAGGGCAAGACTACTTATCAGAAAATGGAGTTTTCTGATAATGCTATGCGGCATCTAAACCAAGTGAGTGCGCACATTAGGGTTTGACAATTGACCATACCCTAAGTGCACTCGAGAGCATTGTACGAGCGAAGGATTATAGTCACGTGGTAACTGATGACAGAAAAAAGGTTCCTTTATTGGGTTTCTAAACCCCAATGCTTTCCAGGATCAAGTGGTGTTGCTTGGCACCCAACTTGATTGGAAGCCCGGTCAATTATCATGAGACGATAATTGATTGTGTAATTAATTAATATGAGATATTAATTAATTGCAATAAGTCAATAAAGAGTTATTGGGCTTAATGGGCTGAAAACTGGACTAGCACTTGGGCCTAGAGGGTCACACGCAATAGAGTTCCGAGCAGACTGGGCAGGATGACCGATGTAGACATTAACTGGGTTTTTGTGAAAAACCGTAGGGTCTATATATTTACGTGGAGAGTTAAACCCTGGCCAAGCATCAGGATTTCTCTCCCATGGTCGCCCCCTCCTCTCTCTCTCCCTGGGCGCCCCCCACCTTCTCTCTCCTCTCTCTGGTACATGGTGGAGCTGAGATCCGGGAGACGCATGGAGAACGAGGAGATCCTGTCTGCGTCCGGAGCTCGCGTGGATACGTCTAGAGGCCGGACACTTGAACGGCTTGATGCACCGGCGCCTCCTGCGCCACCTCCTCCCCGGATTCGGGAGTTTCGCAACCCCGCAAAGGTACAGATTGGATCTCCCTGTGCGCGGGTTCATGTTTTGTGTTCGATCCGATCGCCGGCAACGATATCTACCTGAGGGAATCGCGCTTTCCGCTGCACTCTGATCGATTCCTTACAGCATCTTCATTATCAGATTCATTTTGATCACTAGGACGTTCATCTTCATCGGAGTCCCCTAAGTCTATTTCATTTTCTTGTGGATTGACGTCTTCCACTTCATTCTCTTTAGATAAAGAAAGTTGCTCCACAAATTTATTTTCATTAAAAGTAGGTAACTCTACATCATCACCCATGTCTGATTGAAAGAATTCGGCATTCACATCCAACTCTCCTATTTCAGTCAAATCCAACTCATAATTTGGGAAAAGCCTTATCTTAACCGTGCAAACTGTCCACCAATCATTTCTTTTTTTATTTCTAGACGATGGATACTTTGTATAATAGACCTGCTGGGCTTGTGTGACCAAAATAAATGGATCATAAGTATTCAATTTGGAGTTATGTTTGATATCGACAATCCCATATGTTGTGTCATTTCGAACAGAATTAGGATCAAACCAATGACACTTGAACAAAAATATATGGTTGTCATCTCCGAGATATTGCAATTATAAGATCTTCTTAACAATACCATAATAATCACATTCATTTTCATTATATGTACTTCCTTTCACACATATCCCGTTGTTCATTGTTGACTTATTCTGCCCATATTGTTTAGTGTGAAATCTATATCCATTTATAATAAATGCTGGATATGTACGTGCAATTTTCGATGAGCCATACCTTATCTCTCGAAGTCTTTGATCAGTAATGAAACCTTTTTCAACCTACATATAGAGAGTACACTAGTCAGAAATTAACATTGGTCTCACGAGAATTAATGAGGAGATCTTAGAATAAGAGTAATCATGCTTACACGATATTTCAGCCAAGAAGTCAATGATTTCTCTCGTTCTTTTAGAACCTCCACGTCAGTGAGATATGGACATCTTTGGATTAATTCTGAGTCAAATTGTATGTATTACGATTATTAGAGTATTATAAATGGAATGAAAACCAAGAAAAAGTTATGGACATAACATAATGTAAGTAGAGCACTTACGTAACATTAGATTCAACCTCCGTACAATTTAAAAGAATATAAATCTCTGCGACGTATAACTCTCTATCATTTAGCATCCGACTCCAAAAATGTCCATACGCATGTCCAGGATACTTAAATATAGAGAGATCATACTGAATGGAGTCTCCCCCATCATCATTACGTGGTGGTCGAGTACGACGAATTTGTATCTCAGGTTTAAGTACATTGAATAGAAATTTGATATTTTTCCATAATGTACGCCTCCACAATGGAACCCTCTACCTTTGCCTTGTTGCGAACTTTCATTTTCAATTCATGCTTAAATCTACCAAAAGGTTCATAGGATAATAAAAAACATATCACAGGAGATAGAATTATAAGGGAAAAAGTTTATACAAATTACCTCTCAAATGGATACATCCATCTAAATTGTACTGGCCCTCCTACTTTAGCCTCGTATGGTAGGTGTATAAGCAGATGCTCCATCGAATCGAAGAATGCAGGTGGAAAAATCTTTTCCAATATACAAAATGTCATGATCACATTCTGTTCAATAGTTTCCACATCTTGATATCTGAGCTCTGATGCACATAAAATCTTGAAAAATTGACTTAACTCAGTCACTGCTCCACATATTGACTTCGGCAACATATCACGAAATACAATAGGTAGCAACTTTGCATAAACACATGACAGTCATGACTTTTCATTCCATATATTTTTCCCTCATTTGTATTCACTCAATGAGCAATGTTGGACACATAGCCATCTGGAAATCTCAATTGTTTTAGCCAAAAGCATACTTCTTTAATCTGTGCAACTCCAAGGGCATAAATTGCTTTCGGTTTAATTGTTGTACCATTTCTATCAAGAAGTTCAAGTTCTGGACGTTTACAATGTATTTTCAAGTCTAAATGAGCATTCACGTTGTCCTTTGTTTTGCATTTTATGTTCATAATGGTGTTGAACATATTATCAAAGACATTCTTCTCAACATGCATGACGTCGAGGTTATGTCATATAAGAAGAGTTGACCAATAAAGCAATTCCCATAAGATAATTTTTTTGACCCAGTTGTGATCCTTCCCAAATCCAAGGAGTTGTCTTGTGCTACTCGATAATTGTGTTATATCTGGTAAGTTCTATACCCTTCCTGCTAAATGTGGACCAGACAACCGTTCAAAATCAACTTCTTCTAATTTAATTTTGTTCTTTAAGAATGCATCTTTTTGCCTTCTAAAAGGATAGTCTCTTGGTATAAATCGTCGATGACAATCAAACCAGCATGACTTGCCACCATGCTTAAGTACAAATGATTTGGTACTGTCCATACAGTAAGGACATGCTAGTTTTCCATGAGTGCTCCAGCCAGATAACATTCCATATGCAGGAACGTCACTTATTGTCGACATCAATGCTGCCTTCATAGTGAAATTTTACTTTCTGGATGCATCATAGGTAGTAACCCCATCGGTCCATAAAAATTTCAACTCATCAATCAACGGCCTAAGATATATGTCTAGTTTTTTTCTAGGACTTTTGGGACCGGGGATCAATAAGGATAAAAATAAATACTCTCGTTTCATGCACATGTTTGGTAGAAGGTTGTATGGTGTCTCGAAAACTGGCCAACTAGAGTAAAACTCACTGAACCTCCAAATGGATTGAAACCATCAGTACATAAACCCAACCTCACATTACCCGACTCTTTTGAGAAACTAGGGTGAGCACGGTTGAAGTGACTCCATGCTTTGGCATCTTCAAGATGACTGATTACATTATTTTCACGAAAAACTCTTTCCGCATGCCATCTCATATGTTGAAGTATATTTGATGACTTATACATTCTTTACAGTCTCGGTGTGAGGGGAAAATACTGCAATGACATGTATGGTATATCTTTTTGCTTTGAATTGTCCCCTTTCTTAGGCTTGAATCTATCATGACCACACATGGAACATGATACCTTATTTTTATCCTCATTTTAATATAGCATGCAATGATTAGGACATGCATCTATTTTCTCATATCCAAGCCCTAAGTCATTGACCATCTTCTTTGCACGGTAAAAATTTTCAGGTAACTTCTCATCTTCTGGCAACATACTTTTGATAATAAGAAACAAACGATAAAAAACAAATCTCACTGATGTGAAATTCAGATTTGAAGTTCAATAATTGTGAGACCGCAGACAGTCGAGAGTGATTTTGACATCCATTCCACAATGGCTCATCAACATCCTTAAGTAACTCTTTCAGTTGTCTTATTTGGCGGGTCTTCATTGTGTACATGCTCCTCATGAACGTTGAATCCTAGACCATATCAATGCATGAACTTCCACTCCCAATATTGGTAGGCTCATAGCACCACAATGTTTCACCATGACATGTCTAGTTTGTATAATCTTTAACAAACCCCTTTCTGTATAAATGACGTTGTACATCCCATGTTGTAAGTCACTTCAAGTTCTTACAGATTACACAAGGACATATGATACAACCCTCACAATCTACAACTTCAATAGGATTTCTCAATGCAAATAGGATGAATCTCTTAATTCCATTTTTAAATTCCACATACACCACCTGATCAACTACTCTACAATACATCCATGAACGATCTTCAGACATTTTTCCTGTGTGAATTAAATGTTAACACACAAATATTTAACAACAAAAAAAGTTCAACCCTTTCCTCACATCGTCCATCTCTGCCATTTTAAATAGGAAAGAAATATTATTTAGATTTTCACTTTTTAACCCATCTGTGAAGGTTTGATCGCACGATTAATTACTATATGTGTTGTGTTATTTGCTACAAAATTTCAGCAGCATCTCCCCACACCTCTCCGATATACCATAAAATATTTAATAATTAAGAAATTTTCTTAAACACTTACTAGTAAGTGGTTAAGAAAATAATCAAAATCAATAAAGGTATATCACAGACAAGTGAAAAGATGCAACCCAAATTTTTAACAAACAACACAAACACATATAGTAGTTAACCATCTAAGTGCGATCAAACATTCAGAAACTATCCAAACGGGACAATTCAAGACTTTGAGTTAGATATACACGTTCTCATCATTCAAAATGAGAACGTGCACATCAATCCCAAAGTCTTCAACGGGTAGGTTGATTGACGTGGACTTAACATGCTCTCCTAAGATGCGTGCAATATTAGATTGTATCCACGCATCTCAGCTCACATACAACATCAAACTAATTAAATATTAACAAGATAATATTGTCAACTAATTTAATATTGACAAGATAATAGCCTTGCTCTTGGGAAATGAAAGTGCATTTAATTTCCTATAAGCAAACATAAAGTCCTTTATCATGTTAGTGACATCCTGACCAACAATGTCATTGATCACCTCCATGTGCATGTTTTGAGTAAGCGAATTGAGTGAGCGGTACAAATGGATAAGATTAACATGAAATAAAAAGAGGTTTACAATGCATCCAGATACAAAATTATTATTTAACAACTTTGCCTCTGGCCAAATGTTTTTTTTTTTTAATCTAGAAGCATGCATACTTAGTCTCCACTAATATTATAGCGATATCAAATGATGCAGCATTAATAATTTTCAAATTTCTTTACACTTTTGGCATTTATTTATCCCCCTAACATTCCATGCAAGAATATTCATCATAAAATTAAACAAGCAAATCAAAAGCGGTGGTCCAAGATATGACACTAATATATTATAATGACATAGTAATATATAAGCTATGAAATCGTAGGTTTCTAGGTCTAATAACAAAAAAATCCTCATTGCAGGTATGTATGCGAAATCTTCCTGGTTAATTTGGTAGCTCCTCCAGTTCTCCACTGAGTTTGGTTCCTTCAATAATTCCTTCTTCGGAGATTGGTCCACACAACACCACTCCACCCTGTCATAGCTTGCTCCATATATATCTAACTTTGACAAACTAGGGTCTGTGGGAAAACAGAATCTAGCTTTGACAAACTTCAGATGCCTTCCTCATCTAGTAAGGTATGTAAGTGATCCTCTGCCTTGATGACTTCAGAGTTGAATATCTAAGGATACTGACTTAGTCCTCTCCCCCACAGCCAGCCATCTACTAGGATGTTAATATCATTACCACTACCCGGGACCCATCTAATGAAATTTCTATACAATTGGTATTCCCATCTAATTCTTCTACAGTATTGTGTTGTCGGGACAGATTTGAAAGGCTGGTCCATACTACCCTTGCTCAGATATTTATCAGCCACTAATTTTGTCCAAATGCTTTCCTCACCTCTACACATTCTAACTGCCTGTTTAAGAAGTAGAGCAGTACTATTCATGGCCTGCAAGTTCAACATCCCTAGACCTCCTTCAGCAATGGGCTTCTTTAGGCATTCCCAACCTATTAGATACATTCCTTTTGTCTCACTACAACCCTTCCAAATGAAATTTCTAAATATGGCTTCGATCTCATTCATCTGTGTTTTTGAAAAGCTATTAACTGCTGTACAGAACAATGGAATGGATTGCAATACATGTGTAGTCAGCACTACGCTTGCTGCCAAGGACAGCAGACTGCCCCGCCATCCAACGAGCTTGGTTTCACTCTACTCGGAACATCCTTGAAAGCTTTCACAGCTGGTTTAAGTGGGTAATCTGAACCCCCATATATCTACGCAGCTCCTCCTGCTTTTTAACCCCTAGAGCTTTCTCAATTTGCTTCACCTGACTTGCTCTTAAGGACCTACTAATGTGACACCTCGATTTCTTGGTGTTTACCCGTTGCCCGCTCCAATTGCAATAACTAGTCACCACCTCTCTGCACGCTGCTATCTCTTTGGCATGTCAGCTCTCACCACCAATAAAATGTCATCGGCATACATGAGGTGATTCACTGAAAAACTCATTTTCTTACCTGAATAACCAATCAGTTTTTCTTGGCTGTTAGCATCCTTGAGGGAGACGGCTAACACCTCAGACAGTAGCACCAACAGGTAAGGTGATAATGGGTCCCCTTGCCTGAGGCCCCTAGTTGGTTTAAACCACTTGGAAGGAGAGCCATTGACTAGAACAGACAAAGATGTACTAGAAAGATATACTTGTATCCATCCCTCCACAACTTTCCAAAACCCATGGCAAATAGGACTTTGTCCACACAACACCACTCCACCCTATCATAGCTTGCTCCATATATATCTAACTTTAGAGCAGTACTAATTCTTTAGGCTTTCTATTTCTATTCATTGACTGAACTAATTCATGTGCAACCAGAACATTATCTACCAAGGATCTGCCAGACACAAAAGCCGTTTGTTGGAGTGAGACCAAACTTGCTGAATTACCTGTCTGGGCCTATTCATCAGTAGTCTATAAATGATTTTATATATGTCATTACATTGACTAATTGGTCTCCAGTCTACCATTCTCCTCGGGTTATCCACCTTCCGCAAAAGAGCTATGAAGGTAGCATTAACCGCTAGTGGAATATATGCATACCAGTACAAGTATTGGACTGTATTGAATATATCTTCTTTCATCATATATCTTCTTTCAAAATTCTAATTATGCTAGGGGATGGGGGGGCGCCTAGAGAGAGAGAGAGAGAGAGGGAGAGAGGGGTTTACCAGCGATGAGGGGCTGTCGACGGTGTCACAAGGAGGCTGGGTGGTGGAAACAACTAGATGCGGTCACGGCGTGGCGGTGACGGAGGGAGGCACGACGTAGACGACAGGAACAAGTGGCGGCCGGGATGTCGACAGAGCCGGCGACAACAGCAGGCAGTGGGGATGTCGATGGTGGTGGCGATAGCAGTTAGTGGCGGTGGCGGCGACGGCGACGACAACAATGACTGCAACAGGCATCCTCGACAATGGCAGCAGGTTTCCTCAGCCACAGTAGGTTCCTCACAGCATGGAAGCATTTGGTGCGAGAGGTGAGGAGGAAATATTAGGGCATCAGAGACCGATCAACGACTGAACTTACTTTGGTCGCCATTCGGTCGCAGAGTGCGACCAATTAGCGACCACATGAATTTCAGTCACTGATAATTAGGACCGAGATTAATGCGGTCACGAATTGGTTGCAATTATGGGACCGATTACGTTGGTCGCTATTCGGTCGCTATTTGCGACCGAATAGCGACCCATATAATCGGTCGTTAAATCGGTCGCTATGTCTACTTTTTCTTGTAGTGAAAGTGTGTTTAGCACCAGTGTCAAAAAGAACTATACCCATAATAGGAATGTACCTCCAGTCACATGCTCTGCCTGCTCTGCATCTTCTTTGGCCAATGCATACACTCGGGCTTGGGCCCAGGGTCTTCCTGCCGGTTTTGCTGCTGCTGGTGCCGCTGCTGTTGCTGTCTACTATGACATCTTTAGGCAATCCTTTATCTTGTGGTCCTTGTTTCCACAACGATGAAATCTTCCTGCACTCAACCAACATACATGTCCTCCATGCCTTTTGCCGCAATGAGTACACAAGGGCTTGTCTTCTTGCTGAAATCTTCCCTACTGAGGTGTCATCTTCCCATAATTAGGTACCTGCTGAGGTACATAGACTGCCTTCTTCTTGTTGTCCTGCCTTAGAAATGGAAATGCTGGCCTCTTGGAAGTAGCCTTCTTCTTTTCAAAGTATTGTTCCATCTCACTTTCTTGTCTGCATGTTGCACTAAACGCTTCCTCCATGGTACGATGATCAAAAGCCACAAGTCTGGTACGCAATGATGGTCTGAGCTCCATCACAAACTTCTTCACCTTCCTTTTCTCAACAGCCACAATATGAGGCGCATACTTCGATAGCTCTGCAAATCTGGCTTCATACTCCAGCACACTCATAGATCCCTGGGTCAAAGATATGAATTCTTGCTCCATCTTATTCTGCACATGCTCGGGAATGAACTTAGTCTTTAATAGGCAAGTAAATTCATCCCAGGTCACCTCTTGGACTCCATCCTCAAAGCTGGTGCGCAGTGTGGATGTCCACCATGCATCAACCCTCTCCTGAAAAGAGTACATCTACATTAGGTATAACCAACCACACTATAATACTTCATAAGTAAATATTGCCTTATAATTACCTATAACATGTAAGTTCCCAAACTAACTTTATCCTCCTCAATCGTTGGGCTACTAGACCATGGAAGGAGACTTCATAGGCGGCTAAACGCAATCAAGCAGCTCATCTGGAGAAGAATGTGCATACTAGTGGGTCAGTATCTTATGCGACCCACAGCAAAAAATTGGTAAGCATATTATTGTTCAATTGCTTAATACATTAATTATTATTGTGAAACTAACTACTTTTGTTGAATTGTAAGTGTCACGAGCTCGAGCCTGCCCCTACCTTTCGCGAGTTATTTGATCGGACTCATAAGCAGAAGGGGACAGATGACTATGTCAGCAAGAGTGCTCGCATGATTGCCGTAAGTCAAAATATAAATTTTGAATTCAATTTAGATATTAAAAAAATATGATTTGAATAATACATTTTTAATTTGTTTTGTAGGAGACCTGTGACAGGATGATGACGGATCACTATGTAGAGAGCACTCACCAACCAAACATGGATCCGGAAACCTTGGTCGATGTAGTGGGAGGGCCGAAGAAGGGCCAAGTGTACAGCTTTGGGGACAACTTGGATACTATTCCAATGTTGTCCTCATATGCGAGTTCGGTCGCTCCTCCGGCCTACACGAGTTCATCTACTGGGACGGTCGGCGGTGGTGGAGAGGACATTAGAACCCTCATCCGGGAAGAGCTGTCGCAGCAGTTGCCGCTGCACCTTGGCACCATGGTCGAGCAGCTGGTCGCTGCCATCCGAGGAGTAGGCCGCTCATAGCAAGCCCATGAGATCAGTATTACTATTAATTTCATATAGTTTGAATGAAATGAAACCACTAATCTAAACTGTTAAAACACGCAAACCACTAATCTTAAAAAAAAAACCCAATTATTGTTTAAGAAGTAGAGTGAAAAATATTATTATTTTTTGTTTAAGAAGTAGAGTGAAATGTAATAATATTTCAATTATTGAAATCTATTTTTCACTTTTCACCCTACTTCTTTAAAGCTGAGGCGGATAATAAGACTTTCCCATATTCCCATAGCTTAAAACTCATTGAAGACATGTCTGATATCTATCCTCACATACAACTGGAGGCCACCCAACTCAATTTATGAGTCGGTGTCCAAAGAGCTCAAAAGGGAAAAAAGAAATCCAAATTAAGAAGCCTAAAAAGAAGGTCCCTTTATACAATCTACCTATGGAAGCATAAACAAAACCATCTGATATGTATAAAAAAAAGATCTATAAAAAAAAAACTTAAGTGGAAAGGATCAAAACACGCAACTCGGGGATCCAAAATCAGAAATAGGGATCTGATCGGTGTGCTGTTAACTCCAACACGACCGGGTGGGTGACAGTGATGTGTGGGACCTGACGGATTCCTAATCAGATTCCCAGTTTGGGTTCGGCGCTCAAATCACTAACCTAAAAAAAACCTAAGTGCAAAGGATCAAAACTCGCCACCCGAGGGTCCAAAATCAGAAAGAGGGATCTGATCGCATGTCGTTCACTCTGACACGATAGGGTGGATGACAGTGATGTATGCTAACTGACGGAATTCTAATCGAATTCCCGGTTTAGGTTCGGTGCTCAAATCACTAACCTAAAAAAAACCTAAGAGTAAAGGATCAAAACACGCAACCCGGGGATCCAAAATCAGAAATACGGATCCGATCGGCGTGCCGTTCGCTCGACATGAGCGGGTGGGTAAGAGTGACGTATAAGAATTGACAGAATTCTATTCGGATTCTCGGATTGGGTTTGGCGCTCAAACCACTAATCTTAAAAAAAAAACATAAATGAAAAGGATTAAAACACGCATTCCAGGGGTCCAAAATCAGAAATAGGGATCCGATCGGTGTGTCGTTCACTCCGACACGACCGGATGGGTGACAATGACGTGTGGGAACTGACATAATCCTACTCAGATTCCCGATTTGGGTTCGGCACTCAAATCACTAATCTAAAATAAAAACCTAAGTGTAAAGGATCATAAC
The DNA here is from genome assembly GCA_014218235.1 of Colocasia esculenta. Classification (NCBI taxonomy): domain Eukaryota; kingdom Viridiplantae; phylum Streptophyta; class Magnoliopsida; order Alismatales; family Araceae; genus Colocasia; species Colocasia esculenta. The sequence goes on along the minus strand of CM024759.1, from coordinate 47,804,434 downwards.
AAGCAACCTGGGGCTCCAAAATCAGAAATAAAGATCTGATTGGTGTGCCATTTGCTCCGACATGACCAGGTGGGTGAGAGTGACATATGAGAATTGACGGAATTCTATTCGGATTCCTGGATTGGGTTCGACACTAAAACTACTAATCCTAAAAAAACATAAATGAAAAGGATCAAAATACGCAACTCGGGAGTTCAAAATAAGAAATAGGGATTTGATCGGCGTGTTGTTTGCTCCGACACGACCAGGTGGGTGACAGTAACGTATGGGAACTAACGAAATCCTAATCGGATTCCCGGTTTGGGTTCGGCGTTCAAATCACTAATATAAAAAAACCTAAGTGTAAAGGATCAGAACACACAACCTGGGGGTCCAAAATCAGAAATATGGATCCGATCGGCATGTTGTTCACTCCCACACAACCGGGTGGGTAAGAGTGACGTGTGAGAATTGACGAAATTCTATTCGGATTCCCGGATTGGGTTCGACGCTCAAACCACTAAACTTAAAAAAACATAAATGAAAAGGATCAAAACACGCAACCTGAGGGTCCAAAATAAAAAATAGGGATCTGATCGGCGTGCCGTTCGCTCCGACACGACCGAGTGGGTGACAGTGATGTGTGGAAACTGACAGAATCCTAATCGTATTCTCGGTTTGGGTTCGGCACTCAAATCACTAATCTAAACAAAACCTGTGTAAAGGATCAGAACACGCAACCTGGGGGTCCAAAATAAGAATTAGGGATCTGAACGGCATGTCGTTCGCTCCGACACGACCAGGTGGGTGAGAGTGACGTATGAGAATCGACAGAATTGTATTCAGATGCCTAGATTGGGTTCAGTGCTCCAACCACCAATCTAAAAAAAAATTCAAATGTAAATGATCATGAATATTTTCTAATTAAACTTAGTGAATATTCATATGTTTTAAATTTTAAATTTTAAAAATAATGTTTGTATATTATTTTTTATCTATGTTTCTGTCACGCCCCGACGCGGAATATCGGAGCGCGAAGGCAATTGCAAGTGAACGGGTATAGAGCGAGTACTAGACATCAAACCATTGAACAAGAATAAATACTAAAACAATTTCATTCATTAATAATCTTTCAAATGCCTAGTTACAACCACTAATATCAGAGCCAGTCTATAGGGCCCAATTACATTGAAAGAAAGTAAAAGACTGAACTTCAAACCTAACTAATACAACCCTAATATAGCAATAGGACACTAGGGTACTCAAGACTTCACTCTAGGTCGTTCCTGTCCTCTTGAGTAGACAATCAATTTAATGGCCAAATAATGTTTGTACATTATTTTTTAGACCCTCGCGAGTTATAGCCTTTCAGGTGCTCCTCCCAAGGACCAGACCGGGCCCTTATAATGTTGCCTAGCATAGTCATGTTTTTATATCGTAGACAATCAATTTAATGGCCAAATAGAGTACCAAGAAATAGATGAGAGTACTAGATGAATAGACGAGATAGTAGAGAGAACGTGAATAGACGAGCGAGTAGAGTATAGATGAGAGCTAGTGGACATTGCACGTAATGCGACGAGTAAACAGGCGATAGTAACAGTTGCACAACACGCGCACTTGGTGTTGGCAGTCAGGTGGAACTCACGATCTTCCCGCTGGCCATGTTATGCACAAGTCCAGAGGTCCGACGTGATTCAAGGTAAGAGCGAACTTCTAATAGCCATTTGGATCATATCGATCCCTAAAGGTGTAATGGGTGTTAGGGTACAACCAGCTCGCCGACCATGTGGGAATCCATGATCAGAGGAGACTTACGGAGGCCTTGTGCAAGGGTTCACTAGTCCGGCGAAAGGAATATCCGACGGAGAGATCACCACAAACCAAGTAAAGTGTGTATATAAAACAGGTGCTCGACGTTCTCGAGGAATTCTAGAACAGTGGAGCGTCGAGATCGGTGCTTCAAAACAATGCGAAAATCGAGGACAAGTTCATTTACAAGTAAGGCAATTTAATTGCATAAATTACCAGATATATTATGTCACATGTTCATGCCAATTAAGCCATATTTGGATGGTTCCAAGTGTGTGCATGTGTCATGAAATTGTAGATAGAAAAGATGTCGTGAATATGTATTTTAAAGCATTCAATATAACTCCATGTAAAACAGGTGTTTTTACTGCGTGTATGACTGTTAATAAGGCGTAAGAATATTTTAGAAAGTGAGAGAAATAATTTTTATGGATTTTCATGCAAAATCCTGTGAAGGCGACATAGGCCAGTAAGGATTGCGACAGGGGTAGGGCAGGTAGCGACAGGGCCTGCAAAGGGTTGCGACAGGGCTGCCAGGACAGAAGGCCAGAACGCGACGTAGGTACTGTCGTATTCAGAAAGTGACAAGGAAGGCATCACGACGGATTGAGATCACGACATGTGGATGGTCGCAATCAGACCCAGAAGGCGACATATCGGCATGTCACAATCTGGTGGTCTGCGCCTGACTCTGACAGGAATCAGACCAGGTTTTGGATTGCGGGCCAACTTGAATCAAATTGATACAGGGTTGTTCAGAAATTCATAACTATTTGTATACACAATGAAAAATCATGAAATCAGTTTTGAATTGATCCAGACATGCAAGGGTACTTCCAGTAATTTGGAATTTGAAAACAATCGTGGTATCGTCATGGTTCTAACAAGTGGAACAAGAAGCAACCTGATTCCAGGTGCAGCAGAGATGAATGATTTAATTCTAGCAATATGCTTGATAAAAATTTGGGCTTTTAGGGGCAAAAGATGCCTAACATGCATCAGTCCCTACAGTAAAAATCTCGTAGCATGGGGTTGAGTATACAAGGAGATCAAGAGTTAAGAAGAGGGGTTCGGGGTCATGTAAGTTGCAGAACATGAAAAATCAAGAATTAAAGATATACTCGATGGAAAATTATGAAACTTGAGGGTTTCGTTCCTGATAGATGATACATCCTACAGAAAAAGTTTCATGGTTTATGCTTGTGAGAATGCCTATCTTGACTCGATTTCCTCTTCTAGGGCTAGAACTTGAAGAACGGGGTTGAGAGCTTGAAGGGTTCTTCTTCCCACAAAATCTCCTCCTCCTTGGCCTCTCCTCCTGGTCCAAGAATTCCTTGGCACGAGCTTGGGTCGGCCAAGAGGGTTTAAGAGGTGTATTCATATAAACACAAGTTCCTATTCCTACTACTACTCAAATTCCTCTTAATTCCGAGATTTCCTAACTCCACCTTTCCTCTCTTGCTTTCCAATCTCTAATTAGGGTAGGATAGTATCTAAATTCGTGCTAGACTATATGGGGTAGGTTTAGGAATCCAATTCCTACTATAATTGCCACTTTTATTGCTTTAATAACCCCTTTCCAATTATGATATAATTAAACTCCGAATTTAGGGTATTTTCTTATTATTCTCCCATTGCAAATTCATATTTTTGACCCAATAAATTCTAGGGGATCCATTAAGCAAAGCCCATTACTCTTTTCCATGTAATGGGTTTTATTTAATGCTCTTTTCATTTAAATATCCATTTAGCTAGGTTTTAATTCTTTATTTAATTTTTTATTTTTTCGCAAAAATTCAAGTTGCTACAGTTTCTAATATATATCTTTTTTTAATATAGGATCCTTCATCACTTGACGATCATGAGGCGGGGACAGCGGATGAACCAACAGACCTTTCTTGATTTTATTTCTTATTATTGCATATGATTTATGTTTGTTGTGATTGATGATTTTATGTTAATTGTTATTTATTGTGAAATGTATGAATTTTTAGCAGGTTTTGTAATTTATCATTGTTAATTCCATTATATTTTTTAAAAAATTAAGTGGGCTATTTTCGACGGATTTTTCGTTAGACAATATCCATCGGAAATAATGTCGGCACACAAGACTATTGACGGAATCTATCTGTCGGAAAAATCGTCAGACTTTTCGATGTTTTACTGACGACTATTTTTGTCAGAAGTTACCTACTACCGACGGTTATTTCCGTCGGTGAATCCGTCGAAAGTTCTGACGAATTTCCTGATCGAACTTTCTGTCGGAATTTATCGACAAAATTTTGGCCATCTATTGATTGTCTAAGATAACAAAACATAATCAATGCCAAACAACATTATAAAATGCCTGATCTAGTCTTGGGAGGTGCGCCTGAAAGTGATATTTGCTTATGGGAGTGTCATGATCAGGGTGTACGGCATAACATCCAAGTGCCATACTATCAACATTAATCTGAGATAGTCAATCCAAGTGCTATATTCTCTCAGCTGAGAAAAAGATCAACCAAAGTGCTATCTTGACTATTGTGCTATTGTGCAATTATACGTGCTATCTAATAATACGACCAATTCTTTATTGTGCTAGTTGTGCTATATTCTTTTAAAAAATATTATTGTTCTCTTTATATCATGTGTCATTACTCTCTTGACTATACTTGATCGTTCTCTCCAGTTATTCTGCTATTCAAGACATTAATCACTTAAAGCATTCATATTTTTCGAGATATTAAGTCCTACTGAGCGCCATTACTCACCCTGCATTATTTCTGAGTTGTGTTTCAGGTGAGTTGGATGATGAAGTTACACACATCAATGGGAAAGGACTAGAGTGATGAGAAACATGGCGTCATATCGATGGAATTACCCTAGTATAATAGAGTGTAGTTAGACACTTGCTTAAATTTCCTTTCTAATGTAATGATATCATTGAGCCCTATGTATTGGCTCTGAATTAGTAGATGTTAAATTATCAATAAAATGAAGAGTTTATGTCAAGTATTGTCCATTAGTTGCTTTGAATCACTCGACTCTTCGTGCAATATACACTATTTTGTGCGTTGGTCACGTCTCCACTATTTATTCCATTACTAAATTATTGGGGTGTGACATGAACTATTTGATCAAATTTCTATAGCTAATTATTTTTCTAAGCTCGGTCTTAGATCTTGCTACCACCAGTTTAGAATTTTGGAGGATGATATTTACAAGACGGCCTTTAGGAGCAGGTATGGGCATTATGAATTTGTTGTCATGCCTTTTGGACTGACAAATGCCCCTGCAGCTTTCATGCAGCTATTGAATGATGTGTACTAGCCATACATTGATAAATTTGTGGTAGTGCTCATTGATGATTTCTTGATCTATTCAAAGACTAAGGAAGAACATGAGTAACATTTGAAGACAACCATACAAATGTTAAAAGATAATCAACTGTATGCTAAGTTGAGCAAATGTGAGTTTTGGTTAGAGGAGGTGTCCTTTTTAGGGCATGGGATCACTAAGGATGTTATTGCAGTGGATCCATTGAAAGTGGAGGCTGTAATGAATTAGGAGGAATGTACTAATGTGATAGAAAGAATAAGTTTTCTGGGTGTCATATCAAAGGAGTTGACCCGTAAGGTAATTCCCAAAAGATGTTTTTCTTCACCCAATTGTAATTATTTTCAAATCGCATGAGTTGTCGGGTACTACCAGCCAATTGTACTATATCTGGTAAGTTTTGCACCCACCTCGCTATATGTTGACCGGACACCCATTCCAAATCTGCTTCATCTATTTCAATTGTGTTCTTCAGGAATGAGTCCTTTTACCTTCGAAAAAGATGGTCACTTGGTAGAAATCGCCGATGGCAATCAAACCAACATCATTTTCCACCAGATTTTAGCACAAATGATTTGGAATCGTCCATATAGTAAGGACATGCCAACTTCTCATGTGTACTCAAGCCACATAGCATGCCATATGCAGGGAAGTCACTTATATTATCTACATTAGTGCAACCTTCATATTGAAATTCTATGCATCGTAGGTAACAACTCCATCTGACCATAATAATTTCAGCTCATCAATCAAGAGTCTGAGGTATATATCCAAATTGTTTCCCGGACTTTTTGGATCAGGAATCAGCAAGGACAAAAATAAATTCTCTCGCTTCATGTAGATGTCCAGCGAAATGTTGTACGATGTTAAGAATTCTAGCCAACAAGAGTAAGGTGCCACCGAACCTCCTAATGGATTGAAGCCATCAGTGCATAAACCCAGTCTAACATTATGTGTCTCCATTGAGAAGAAAGAATGAGCACAGGTGAAATGAGTCCAAGCTTCACCATCGGAAGGATGACTGATTTCATCATCATCATAACAGACTCTTTCTGCATGCCATGTCATATGACGAGCTATCTTTGGGGACATATACATCCACTGCAATCTGGGCGTCAGAGGTACAATCCTTCTGCTTTGAATTGTCTCCTCTCTTAGACTTCAATCTGTCATGCTCGCAAATAGAACATGATCTCTTATCTGCATCATCTTCGTTATAGTCACGCCCCCGATTTTAGCAGCGGGATTTAATCGGGAACGTGATGAACAAGCAAGCATGCAGAAGCCATAAGCAAATGACTAATATCGATAGCGCCCATAATTCAATAATCAACTCTTTTATTCATCATAAACGCAGGCTACTACAAGAGATACAGCAAAGATTTCTCCAAAATCGTTATGCTTCTAACTAGACTGACCAGGAATGAAAATTCATTTAGGTGGACAGAAGAGTGTGAGAAGAGTTTTTGCACTCTAAAGGAATGTCTAACTTTGGCTCTTGTCCTTGCCCTACCCAGTGAAGGAGGAAGATTCAATGTGTATACAGATGCGTCAGGTATCAGATTGGGTTGTGCACTAATGCAGTCAGGCAAGGTAATAGCATATGCTTCTAGGCAATTGAAGATACATGAAGTTAATTGCCTTGTCCATGATTTAGAGTTAGCGGCGATGGTGTTTGCATGAAAGATCTGATGACACTATCTTTATAGAGAACAAATCTAGGTATACTCAGATCATAAGAGTCTAAGGTTTATCTTTTTGCAGAAAGAACTTAACATGTGACAAGGGAGATGGTTGAAGTACTTAAAAGACTTTGACTTTTCCATACAATATCACCTAGGGAAAGCCAATTTTGTAGCAGATGCTTTGAGCAAGAAACCCATAGCATCACTAGCCAACTTAATGGTGGGAGAGTGGCGATTGCTAGAACAATTTGCTAACCTGGACCTGAATATAAAGGAGAAAAATGATAGTGTGTTGATCGCCATCATCAACATACAATCGGATCATTTCAGTGAGATCAGAGAATAGCAAGGCAACAATCTAGTTTTGGTAGAGATCAAGGAGAAGATTAATCAAAGGCTGTATTTCGCCATCACTAAAGGTGGCAGGCTAGTATTCAAGGGAAGAACCTGCGTACCAGATAATGAAGAATTGAAGAAGAAGTTCATGACTGAAGCTCATAGATCCAGGTATACAATCCATCCTAAAGCCACAAATATGTATCAAGATGTGAAAAGAACTAATTGGTGGCCGAACATGAAAAGATAGGTAGTTGAGTTCGTGGCACATTGCCTAACTTGTCAACAAGTGAAGGCAGAACTGTTGGATCAAGCCCCAACCGTTGCACCAAAAGCTCGAGGTGATAGTGAAGGCGGATCGTATTTCTTTTATGGCAGCGCAGAACCTCACATCAACATTGTGGTCAGCCTGAGGGGCTTCACACAGGGCGGTTAGTCCCTACGGCGGGGTGGGCTATCAAGCACCGATGCCACTACACACACACAATCCCAGGCCAGCATGTAGTAAAAACTTCTTGGATTATGGGGTCCAGCAACTCCATTAGGGATTCACTGTTACTACATGCTGGCTCGGGATCGGGTGGGTGTAGTTGTATCGGTGCTTGAGAGCCCAGCCCACCGCATAGGCTAACCACTCTATGCGAAGCCCCTTAGGCCGACCACAGTGTTGACGTGGGGTTCTCCACTGCCATAAAGGAAATATGGTCTGCCTTCACTATCAGATTGAGCTTTTGGTGCAACAGTTGAGGCTTGATCCAAGAAGTGGTATCACAGAGAGGTTGCGGGTTCGAATCCCCCGGGTGTCACTGGGGGGAAGTTTGTTGGATTATGGGGTCCAGCAACTCCCTTAGGGATTCACTGTTACTACATGCTGGCCCAGGATCAAGTGTGTGTAGTGGCATCGGTGCATGACAGCCCAGCCTGCCGCAGGGACTAACCGCCTTGTGTGAAGCCTCTCAGGCCGACCACAGTATTGATGTAGGGTTTTGCGCTACCATAAAGGAAATATGGTCCGCCTTCACTATCAGCTCAAGCTTTTGGTGTAACAATTAGGGCTTGATCCAACAAGAACATCTCAAACTAGCAAGTGTGTTACAACCCTTGGACATACCTGAGTGGAAGTGGGAAAGTATAGGAATGGACTTCATCATGGTATTGCGTAAGACTAGAGGATGACTAACTGCAATATGGGTAATTGTGAACCGATTGACAAAATTGGCTCACTTTCTTCCTATATAGAGTAAGTGGTATGTAGATGTGCTAGCTGCTTATGCATTAAAAAGGTGGTTAGACTACATGGAGTTCCCTCATCCATTTTGTTTGACTGAGATCCAAGATTCAGTTCACACTTCTTGAAAGGGTTACAAACTGCACTAGCTATTAAGCTAAATTTCAGTACTGCTTTCCACCAATAGACTGATAGGCAAACGAAAAGGACAAACCAATTTGTGGAAGACATGCTTTGAGCCTATACAATTGATTTTGAAGGATATTGGAGTGATTAACTATCCTTGGTTGAGTTTGCATACAACAATAGCTACCAAGAAAGCTTCAAGATGGCACTGTTTGAGGCATTATATGGTCAGACTTGCAAATAACCTGTGTGCTGGGAAAAAGCAAGAGAGAGGAAATGGTTGGGACCTGAATTAATACCAGACACCACTCAGATGAACTAGATTATTTGGGAATGCCTCATGATAGCACAGTCAAAGTAGAAAAGCTATGCAGATAAAAGGCGAAGGGAATTAGAATTCCAAGTTGGTGACCATGTGTTTTTGAAGGTGTCACCTTCATGTAGAATCCAAAGATCTAGGGTTAGAGGAAAGCTGAGCCCTAGTTTTGTTGGTCCATTCGAAATTCTTGCAAGAGTTTGAGAAGTAGCTTATAGAATAGCACTACCTCTGTCACAAGCAAGCGTACATAACATCTTCCACATCACTATGCTGAGGAAATATGTCTATGATCCCGAGCATGTGATCCAATATGAAGATATGGAAATACGAAAGGACTTGACTTATGTTCAGAAGCCAGTCAAGATCCTGGATAAGAAATTACAACAATTGAGAAACCGAGCCATACCTATGGTAAAGGTCCAATAAATCCAGAAATGAGTAGAAGAAGCTCCATGGGAATTCACTGAAAGAATGAAAAAGAGTCACCAAGAACTATTCCTAGGTATTATGAAACTATTACTTGATTCCTTATGAATTTTGGAACCAAATTCTTTTAAGTGGGGGAGGGTGTAATAACCCAGGTTGTATTCAATATGCATAAGGTACACTCACACACAAGTGCCTTATATGAATACAACAATTGTTTGGCCAATCGATATGTGTTGGTCAACAATTGATAAGAAGGTCACCAATCTGATTGAAACTATGCTTATGACAAAATCTGTAGAGATATAGAAGCAATCAATGGTCCTTAAGGACAATCGATATGTATAACAGTAATCAATGTGTAAGTCAATCAATTACTAACTTCAAATAGTCAAAATACAATGTCCCTGGTCAAAGTAGATCTTCGGATAGAACAGAAAATAATGTTGTCAGTCGAAGTGAAATTTGTATAAGACTTTGGATATGATGAAGTTAGACTTTATATATGACGAAGTTAAGCTTCGACTAATCATGACCATATCGTGCATGACGAAGTGGAACTTCGTATATGAGGAAGTGACGCTTCGTATAGAACAGGAAATAACGTTATCGATCGAAGTGAATTTTGTATAAGACTTTAGATATGACGAAGCGAACCTCGTATATAACGAAGTTAAGCTTTGACTGATTACGACCAAATCACGCATGCAAAGTGAGCTTCGGATATGACAAAGTGAACTTCGTATATTACGAAGTTAGACTTCGTATATGACAAAGTTAGCTTTGACTGATCACAACCAAATCATGCATGATGAAGTTACCGATCATTGCAAAACTATGAAAAACAATAGTGCAAGAATATTCTTAAATATTATTAAATAGATTTAAGATAAACATGAGATTTGTTATCGTTCAAATAATGTAATAAAAGGTAGGAGTGGTCCAACATAAAGGATAGATCTATTAGGATTATTGGACTGATAGGTGGTCAAACATAAGGAAATAATAATAATAATTCATGTTAATACTATACCCAAAGTTAAGTCTAAACATGGGAAGTATGGGCCATAAATCATGACTAAACCTAAGTCCAACAGGGAGAGTCCATATTTGCTCCCTAAAACTCACCAAATAGGAATGAACTTGATAAGAAAATTAACTCCATGAAAGATGTAGACATGATAGGACTCCTACCAAGAGGTTAGGAAACTGCAAACTAAGAATTGAACAATCAAAGCTCTATAAAACCATCTAAGACGCATATAGCCAACTCTAGATCTCTCTCATCGTTGCTGGACGTGGGAAGAGTTTTTAGGAGGAAGGAGACAAGCTGGTAGCAAGGATTCAAGGAGTCTTCATCTCTATGCATCTACTTCGACTTGTAAGGATGCTGGTATTAAAAACAACCAAAGGTAGGTGATCTCGAGCACAACTTTAACATGGTGTATATCATCTGAAAGTCCTTCATGTCTGGTCTCACATGACCCTATTGTATTCGATTCTCGTCGTTCTTCCAAAGAGTCTCAAGCTTTTTCCAAACATTGTGCAAGACCAGAACTTTTCTTTTATTCTTGTGTTTCATGCAACTAAGACCAAACAAGGTGAAATTAGAAACAAAGATCTATTTTACTATGTTTCCAACAACTCTTGGGTTTGCAGTTGCATCCCTGGAACCCTAGATTGGATTTATGGATCAAACTAAGGAGATTACATTGTTTTTCTTGGTCTTGTCGGCATGTTGATTGGTCTAAGTTTGTACTTTGCAAGCTATCAATCACATGTTAAAAGGATTAACTACGTAAATATGATTCTAATGTTCTATATGGAAGTGATTGATCTTACTCTTCATTGATTATACCTCTTCGTCGTTATGTTCCTACTTAATGTTACAAAGAAAAAGGGAAACAACTTCTTGCTATAATATGTGCCATAACCATGTTAATGAGAATACCATGTTGATGGAGCTAGCAAAGGCAATCTAGGGGACTGTGGCGGTGGCGGATGTATCCGGGATAGGCAGTGAACAGTTCATGTGGCTTTTGCTCATTTCTATGGCTATGGTAACAGTATGATCGCTGAGTTTCGTGCGCTTTGTGATGGCCTTCCCTTGGTAGATTTTCTTAGATTTTGTCTTTCAGTCGTTTATTCTGACTCTATGTCTCTGGTTAATTCTATGAAGGTGGGCAAATGTTCATCCTAGATTGCTTACAGCTGCTGGCAGGATGCAAGGGCTAAGTTAAACTAGCATTCGGTTATTGTGTCCCATGCTTATCGAGAAACAAATCAAGTCGCAGATTCTTTAGCAAATTATGCCTGTCAGGTTAAACTCAACAATGTATATTGGGGTCATAATTCTGTTCCTCAATCTTGTAAGGGGCCTATTGTCTTGGATAAATTGGGGCTTATGCATGTTAGGCTACTTTGACAAGGGTTCTCCCTTCTCTTGCTGTACTCCCAATTTTTATCATATATATCCCAGGCCCAGGTGTTCATTCTACTGGAGTGGGAACATTCTCTCCTGCTGGGGGAGAATGCGCTCTCCTAGGCTCTGACCCTGAGGACCTTTTTCTTAAAAAAAAAAAAAGAATACCTACTTGGTTTCGTTGTTAGTCTATTCTTTCCATGATCCTTACTATGTCGTGACAGTCCCACTATGGACTTTCCATTTTGGATATGCTTTTCAATTACTGCATGTACTACCTTCTTTACATACATCTTGATCAAGACACTAATGTTTATGGAACTTAAAGACAAGTCGTTATAGTGTTCGGATTGATCTCTAGAGCTATTGTCATATTTTTGAACTCCATGACAGATCATTATCCTTATTACTATGTACTTGTTCTTGGAAATCTGTGGCCATAATATGTATGTGTGATCGACATAGTATGGGACTTCTATCCAATGACTATTGTCTATGCAAATAAGGGCTCTATCTAGTCCTAGGGAGCAACGCCCCAACATCTTTATTAACCGTGGCAGTATGGACTTGTGGTATGTGGCATGACACTGGTCTATGTGCAAGACTTGAATGTGTCGTCATGTGATAAGATAAGTTTGTTCTGTGTGATATGTGTGATATGGCCAATTCTGTTATTTTCTTATTTGATATGTTCTGTGTCCTTCCATTTCCATCATAATTGTGTGAAAATTTATTTCTTGAATCACTATGAGGTTTTGTTATGCATTTGTCGACCTTACTTGTGTCTGTCGACAGCTGTACACAGATTTGTCATTGGTCAGCTGTGTTCATGATATAAATTCTAAGATATATTTAACTGTTCTTTAATGTGTTAATCATTTATATCACTGCCCGCACATTGAGATACAAATTATACTAGGTGCAAGCTCATTAAGTTCTTGACAATTATCGGTACTGATGATGAGAGTATGGATAATGAAGGGGAAGGGCAACAGTGAAGAGCACCCCAAATATCATGCAACCATGGCATAGAAATCTTAAAATTTGCAAAAGAGTCTGTTGTGGATTATTTTAGTTGAGTCTATTATGCATTTGGACAATGGGCTCTATGGTTGGCCCTGAAGTTTTATGGATGTATTAAGGAGTTGTTATTTTAATTAATATTGGCTTATGGTTTGGTGTTGTCATCTCATTCTATATACATTTGATCTATGTATGATCCGGATACAACTACGCATTTCGATATTCCGCATCGGGGTGTGACAGATGTCCTCATTAATTTTATTGGGCATAGATATAAAGATGTCTCCAATAAATTTATTGGGGATGGATGATATAGATGGCTTATCATCCATCCCCAATAAAATTGTTTGGGATGGCTGCTCATATATCCCCATTAATTTTATTAATAATTTTATTGTGAACAGATGGATAGTCCTTTGAATAATTTACTGGAGACTACTGCACCCATCCCCAATAACCATTACTAGACTAAACAAATCTTATAAAAAAATATTTTTGACACATTTATAATTTGTTAAAATATATACATTCTAAAAAAACTCCAACACTTCAAATTTTAATGTATTACATAAAAATTACACATAGAAACTAATCACAAATCACATTATAAAAGAACTACAATAATTCAAATTTCAATGTTTTACAACACAAATGTATGGAGAACCATGATCATGAATCAGTAGTTGTAGCACCCAAAAATTTTCATTAATTGAAAAATTAGAAATAATTTGAAAATAATAATTTAATGTTCCCAAATTAGTAAAAACCTATGTACCAACATAACGGATACAAAATCACATGGGAAAATTTCATACAAATCATAGTTCAACTCTAAACAATACACCCTAATGACTTATAAAAGAGTACGTGCGAAGAAAAATCGGATTAGCTGAGTTTAAAATGTTTTGCAACTTATTATCGTAATTCATAAATAAGTCGACAAATCATTATCATACGTACTTAGATGAGTCATACAATTAAATAAAAATCATAGATGGACTTCAAATAATATACTATAATGACCAATCAAGAAATTTGGGTCAATAGAAATCATTTGGGCTAGGTTTAAGAGTTATTGTGACTAGTTATCGAAATTAGGGAATAAGTCGGAAATCTATTATCATGTGTATAAAATGTGATGATAAACTAAATTAAAATGATGGATAGACTTTAAACAACATGAATTGATAGCCCATTATCGGATTTGGACTAATGGGCAACTTCTGGCTCATGAATAAAATCAAGTAAGAAAATACCATGGAAATTCGTAACCCAAATTGAGCAGAAAATAGAAAGGGGTAATTAGGGCAAATCCAAAGGCAATTAGTCATATTTAGCAACCCAAATTCGTGCCTAACCATACTAGGAGGTTTTCTAATGGCCAGTCCACTCTAATTGGGATGGGAATCCTCAAACTTAGGAAGGGTCTAACCAAAACACAAAATTTCCCTTTCCTAGACACAATAGGACTACTAAACAACATAACCACTTAAATACTCTTCCTAAAACCCTTGGGGATGAGTTTACTTGGGCTGGGGTCATGTGGAGCAGAGCTTGGACACCATAGGAGGTGGAGATCGCCCCCAACTAGAGCACTCTTCCCCAGCTACTTCTCTGCACTGACCTGTAGAAGACTCTTCTTAACATCGATCAAAGGTAGGTGATCTCGAGCTCAAACTTAAAATGGCATATACCATTGGAAAACTCTTCAAGTCTACTTTCATTTGCTTCTATTTTTCCCAATTGTTATCCGGTAGGTCGTGAGTATTAGGCGTTTTCCTCCAGGCGGTCAGAACTAGGGTTTTCTGGGGAGCGAATCTTATTCAACTCCAAAGGTAGGTCATCTCCATGCGAAACTCTAATTAAACTCATCCATGCTTGCATCCATATGTATAGATTACTGTTGTGATTTAACCTTGACTTGTCTTATGAGTTTCATACCACATTGTGGAGTCATTTTTAGACCGCATGTTCAACGTAGAACTTGTTACCTTGTGAGTCTACTTTCATTTGGCACCAGTTTCTCCAATTTTTATTGACTGTGCTGAGAGTATTAGCCCTAAGATGAGCACTATGTCAGATTCACATAGACAGTAAATTATGTCTAATTACCCAAGCAAACAACCTTTGTTTCTTGATTATTTGTCACAGTACAAAGTATTGGAAGTACTCTAACTAACAAAGGTGGTTTCACCCGATTTGGATCACCTTAACATTTGTTTTGATTTTGCAAACCCACAGGTGTCAAACTTAGTTTGAATCGGACTAGGAAAAACCCCTTATAAAGCACCCCTTGGCAGATCAGCCCTGCTTAGCCCGTTTGACGTCGTTTTCATGCCCCGTCTTCTCTTGTACAAAGTTAGTTACTGATATCATGCATATATCAACCCATATAAAGGTTTAAAACTTGTTTACATGAATTTTAATTGATCTTATGTTCATGATCATATTCTCTACTTGTAGATTATCTACTTCTTGCCTTGTTATCAAACTTGCTAAAAACGCATAGTTACTTGCTAAAATTGGTCATGCATGTTTTAGTACTTATGATACTTGCCATATATAGAGTTTCCAAAAATGAAGTTTCCATAAACGGAGTTTTTATAACTGGAGTTTCCATAATTGGATTCACACATGCACGAGAGCGATTCTCACGTGCGGCATGCACATACACTCTAGCACGATAGGAAAGCCCCTTCTTGACTTGTGGTGAATTCTCTTTCAGATATTCCTTTTGCTAGAATAGTGACCCCTTGACCAAGGCCTCCGTATGTTTCCTCTAACCATGGATTCCCACATGGCTGACGAGCAGGTTGTACCAATGAAGTACCCGGACATTAGTGTGCATGTATCTCTTCTCTCTCGGCATTCTTGACAATATCTTTCTCTCCTCATCTTGACTTTCTCAGAGTGATCGAGTATAACGCATGAAACCAAGTTATTAAAGATAGAATCTATGTAAATGTGTCGTTATGCTTCCAGATTGAACTCTTGACTCGATATTCCTAACGTACCTTTGAACTCTATATCATTATTGACGTGACACTCTCGATAATCATTACTATTGACATGATAGTCCTGAACGTTCTCGACCAGTCTATCCTTATTGACACACATTTCTTTCTTGTGATACATTCTTGAAGTACATTAATGATATTGGAGTCATGGACTCAAAACTCGTTCTTGTCACCCATGAGTCGACGGGCTCATTGTGACACATGCTGGTGTTGCGCAATACGAACCTGACTGAGGGCCCATATCTAGTCTTGGAGATTCTGGAAAAGTCCTGTTACCTATGGATGTGATTGTCGAATTTTCCCCCGACATAGTCTTGTTTACCCCAAGGTGTTGATTGCCTAGTTTTTCCAAAGATGTTTGTTACCCCACGAGTTGATTGTTAGGTTGATCCCCTAACAAAGTCGTATGCCTGGCATGGTGCGGAATCATGATTGGTGCTTGGCATGACACGTACTTGTTACACATGATTAACTTACTTGCTTGTTACCTACTACTGTGTGCTGGTCCCGAGTGGCTGAAGGACGTACTTGCATGAGGCACTAGTAGATCTTGCGTGATATTCTTGTGGAGTGCTCCGAGTGGGTTACTCAAAATGCTTGCTAGTGAAATGGCCAATCTTATTACATGCTATCTTGTTCTTGCTTGTTGCCATCTTGCTAGATCATTGTTCATTCTATCCTGAGATATTGAATACAACCCTCTTGCTAGATTGATCTTTACATCTCTTGATCTCACAATCTTGCATGATACACTGCACATGTGTTACTACTGCCGTTTTAATTGCATTGTACATATCATGTTCATACCCTCTAGCTTTTAAACTGTTAAATACTTATATCATTGCTGGAAGATATAAATCCTACTAGGTAAGTGCGCTTACTACATACTTTCCAACCTTTCAGGTGAACAAGATATGGAACATGTAGAGAACCAAGACTATACTGGGGATGAACAAGAGTGAAGAGTGCTCTCTAGCCTTAGTATTGAAGCCTTAATATCTTAGTGTCTTAGTGTTATAGTTTGAGAATGAGAGTACTGGAGATTTGTAGTAGGAGTAAGGATAGTATGTAATTTTCCCTTTATTTGAGTCTTAGTCTTGTAGTTTGATTTGAGTTGGAATATGTACTAGTTACCATTTTTAAATAAATAAAGAGTTTGAGTTTTATTATAAGCACAATTAGTTGTGTTATGTGTGATTCCTCACTAGAGGCTTATTTGCCGATTGTTCACGTCTCAACACTTCAATCAAATTCTTCCGCTGTCGTGCTTTGAGATGTGACAGTAGTGAAGTCTCACTCATCCTCGCCAAAAGAACCCTCATCCTCGTCACCCTCTCCCTCCTCCTTCATTGGCACAACTAGTGTCCCACGTCCATGTATCTAAGCTGTAAACAAACTTCTGCAACTGTCAAACCAGGTCCTACCATATGTGTCTCCAACATAGAAACTCGAGCCTTCACATGAGCGTCCATATCTGTGCTCTATGCTGTGAGTCGTTGCTCTTGATATTCAATGATTTTCTTCATTGTTTCAATCTCATACTTCTATAGAGATTGCTCCTCCAAGAGATGCTGATACTTAGTGCTATTGCTACTACCACTCTCACACAGTCTGTACCAACTCCTCAAAGTCTGTCCTAGACCATCACACTAAATATATCAAGGCAAGTCTCTCCTAAACACCTGACATAAGGTGACCTTCTGCACTAACTATTGAGTGAGTCGAGCCATGCCATTCGATGTATCTAAGGGAGTGAGAGCCATCAACTATATCATTTGATCCTGTAATTAATACAAGACGATTAATACATAATAAATAAGTTGAATGTTTGAAATGATACTAAGATTTATAATCATCGTCACCATCGTATGATGACTTCTTTCATTTCTCCAAATGGCAAGGGCGTCTGATGTTGTCCTAGCTTAAGTCATTTGAAACATCTTGAGACGCATGAGATGACAGCCTTCCTTTTTCACCTATTTAACATTTAAAATATATAATTACACTAGAATAAACTCAAATTAATAATTAAAATTAGTTCTAATAAAATCATTGCTCAACTAATAAATATTTGTGTGCACTATTTGATAAGACTTCAATAAATGAGATTGATTAAATAATTTTTTTTTACACTGAAGATAGGTTGTGTAATATATCATGGGAGGAGGTACATAGGAAGGCCAGCGGCCAATAGAAAGCAATGTGAGCAGGTATCCAAACAAGGAGGGTGGGAACTCAGGGCACGGTGATAGCAGAGAGCCATGAAATCAGGGACCAAGAGTCTAGAGAAGATGGGCAAGAGCCCAAAAACCATCGAAACCACAGGGTGGGGAGACCCAAAGTCGTCCGACGCACAAGGCGCCTCCAATTGACGTCGTTCGTCACTAGCATCTTTGTGACGGGGGAAGGCGCATCCTCGGGCACCACTTTTGTTGGAGGTGAGCTTGATGGGGTGGAACTTGAGACCACATGAAACTGACTAGTTGGAGCACGACCGCCTCACTGCTTCTCGCGGGGCCAAGCAGCGAGCAGACCACAAAGGATACACAAATAAGAAACAAAAAAACACACTAACAAACTAAGCTAAGCCACCGCTGGACCTTCGAACCATCGATGAAGCAACCACCGATGTCGGAGAAGATACCCCTCCTTTGAGAGGAGAAGCCCCTTCCGGAGGGAGAAAAACCCTCCTACCAAAGTAGATGGAAACAAAAACCTCCCTCATCAAAGGGGAAAAACCATCCATGACAATGAAGATGGGATGTCCATCTAGAGGGAAGAACACCACCCGTTCGTGGCCAACGGAGGAGCAGATCAGCTTCCACCGGACGATCCGATGACAACAAGGACCCCAGGGGGGTGGTCCCCCCCCCCTCCTTGAGGCCTCAGCAAGATGAGGCAGGGGTTTTTCCTCAGCACTCAGCAACCTAGGGCTTCACGAGAGGAAAAAGCAGTACTTCCCATATTGATTAGATTTATTCCTTTGATTTACTCGTTGCATTCATAAAAAAATTAGGTAAATTAATTAGAAGTCCTTGACTGTAACATGGAGGTCTTTACTGTAACAGGGCTTAACATATACTGTAACAGGTGATATCACTTACTGTAATGAGTTCCAACTCTGTAACAGGGCTTAACATATACTGTAATAGGGTGTTTGGTTACAGTTTTTTATCTCTTTTTTCTCTAAATTTTAAAAAAGAGAGAAGTCAGATACAAAGTAGTGTTTGGTAAGTAAATTTTTTTTTAGGGAAGAATTTTTTCTCTATGTAAATCTCTCTTAAAAAAAAACAAGTCTCACCCTGTTTTTTTTTTTAAGAACACTGATTCCTGCGCCCTCACCCCCCCCCCCCCCACCGCCAGCCGGAAGCCCCCCCCCCCCCCCCCCCCCCCCAGCCCCAAACCCCCCCCGCCCCCCCCGGCCCTGCTCCCCTGCCCCAGAGCCCCCCAACCGGCGGCCCCCCCCCCCTGCTCCCCCGCCCCCGGCCCCCCCCCGGCCCCGCGCGCACCCCCCTCCCGGCCCCGACCCCCCCGGTGCCCCCACCCAGGCCCTCCCTTGCCCCCCAGCCCCGGCGCACCCCTCCGCGCCCCCCCCCCCCCCCCCCCCCCCCCCCCCCCCCCCCCCCCCCCCCCCCCCCCCCGCTCCTGCCCCCCCCCCCCCGGCCCCCCCCCCCCCCCCCGGCCCCCCCCCCCCGGCCTGCTCCCCCCCCCGACGCCCCCCCCCACCCCGGCCCTGCGCCCCCGCCCCTGCTCCCCCGCCCCCGGCGCCCCCCCACCCGCCCCTGCTCCCCCGCCCCCAACGCCCCTCCTTCGCCCCTGCCCGGGCGCCCTCCCCCCTCCGGCCCCCAGCGTCCTCCTTTCTCCCCCTCCTTGGCCCATGCCAAACATCTTACAACACTTTTTTATAATTTTAAAATTTAGATAGAAAGAGAACATGTTATAATTTTTTAGATAGAAATAGTCTTTTAAAAAAAGTTGCTCCCAAACACCCTATAACAAATAAATCAAAAATCTGATAGGGACTCCTAATTAATTTGCCCCAAAAAAAATTAAAAAAATTGGACAATAATATCTTCCGTGATTTCACCAGATTCCATTTGGCTTTATCCCTGGAGTGAAGGAGAATAGCATTTCATGCATTCAATATGACGTGACGTTGCTGGGATTATCTAGCCATAATGTTTGGTGGTTCGAACGGCTTGTTCAGTGCTGGCAAATATTAATATTTTCATATGACGTAACATCCAAGAAAGACAAAAATCCACTGAAATGTCATGTTGCTGGCTGAAGACCAGCAGACACTTACAACTCAATTTAATATATCTTTTTGTTTTTACAACTCAATTCTTGTTCCTTTAAAATTAAATGGAGCAAACGTTCTAACCGACACGCACACACGCGTACACTGTCACATGTAATCTTGCTCAACTATACATGGAAATTCCCACGATTCTAAAGTCAATTGAGTTCAAATTCTGTAACTTGCATTCAGTAAAATGAGGAAAGGGAGTGGAGGGAGGTAGTTCTCCAACTTCTTTTAAAACCGAACTATGGGTGCGTTTGATAACACTTAAAAGATGTTTAATATCTAAAGTGGTAAAATATTGTATTTTCAGATTGTTTGATAAAACATCTAAAGTTATGCCTAAATGAACATCTATTCTCTTACTTCTCCTCTTAAAAAAAGTGAAGGATATATCACTTTTTTTTCAGTCATGTAACGCTCTTAGCTCTCGGTGCTCGACAGTCAGCGCCCGGCATCCGACGACTGACGCCCGACGCCAGACTCTAGACAGTTGGCTGCTGGGTCTCGGTGGTAAAATATTGTATTTTCAAAATCGTTACGTGAAGCAAATCATTGTGATAAACTTAACAAATCGTTGCACGAAGCAATTCGTTGTGATAAACTTAACAAATCGTTACGCGAAGCAAATCGTTGTGATAAACTTAACAAATCGTTGCGCGAAGCAAATCGTTGTGATAAACTTAACAAATCCTTGCGCGAAGCAAATCGTTGTGATAAACTTAACAAATCGTTACGCGAAGCAAATCGTTGTGATAAACTTAACAAATCGTTACGCGAAGCAAATCGTTGTGATAAACATAACAAATCGTTGCGCGAAGCAAATCGTTGTGATGACTAAATGAATCGTTGCGATGAGCAAATCGTTACGACGACTAAAGGAATCGTTGCGATGAACAAATCGTTACGATAATTAAAGGAATCGTTGCGATGAGCAAATCGTTACGATGACTAAAGAAATCGTTGCGATGAGCAAATCGTTACGATGACTAAAGAAGTCGTTGCGATGAGCAAATCATTACAATGACTAAAAGAATCGTTACGGGAACGATTTGTTGGTAACCACATGATGTTTCAGTCTTATAAAGAAATCGTTAAGATACTTGTGAAACCGTTATGATATCAAATCGTTATAGCTCTATTAAAATCGATATACATAAAGGAAATCGTTGTGACTTTCAACAGAAGTCGATGTGGACTTAGAGAAATATAATCTTGAAATAATTAATGCTTCAGAAAGATGATACTTACAAATATTGGCTTGTTTGACCTTGGTATATTTCCTGTACTTAAGACTTATGGAATATGTTAGAAATCTTTGATAGGGTTTTGTTAATCACCAAAATAAATATGTAATTAAGTAAAATTACATGGGGACAGAATGATCGTCAAGCCATTGCTCACAAATCACACTAGTGAGCTACCGCTCACTAACCACGACCTGTGGTAAAGCACGAGTTGGAAAGGAACGACGCCACCACACGAGAACAGACTATTGGCTGATCAGGCTAGTATCCAACCTGGACAACACAACACAAGAACTACCTCTCAGTCTCGTAGTCACGGACAAAAGGTCCAACTGCCGCTCCACAAGCACAAGCCAAAGAATAGTGGAGACCAACCAACACCGCACCTGCAGACCACACAGCTGCAGGCCCATGCCTGACACCTTTAGGGACTCTGGCCTAAGCTCCCTAAAGTGAGGCACTGGAAAACAGGATTAGCTGGGGACCAGTGTTGACTACTGGTGTCCGTACCCCCAACTACGAGCGCGCTACAAGCGACTGCACACCCACAAATGCAAGCCGCTGCCCTACTGTCGTCTTTCCCTCAGCCGAACGTACAACTCAAACACAGGAGTGAGGGTGTCCAGGACAGACAACACAGACCTCGATGGTACAACACGAGTACCGGGACAAACCCCGAGCACAACAAGCACACATGCCTGGCTCACACAGAACCTGGGGTACCCGACTGCAGAGGTATTCCGGAACAAGCGCCGGACCACCAAACTCGGCAACGCACAAATCACGATATATACATATATAGTCTTTATTTATAAATCATGATATACATGTGTTAGGATTAGCTTAACATCGGTCACCATGTGACCCCAAGGCTATCCTACACCAACACATACATGAACCACAATTTTGCCTATCATCGGCCACCTCGTGACCTCCGTGGCAACACACACACCACTTAACACATAAATCAGTATAATATTCTTCGAAGGAAGGACAACAACAGACCAGGGCTAGGTCCACACATGACATTCACTGCCCAATCACCTCAGAGTAACTACACAAATTATATTACAATAATCATATCGACGACCACTAGACATGCACACATATGCATGACACACAAATCATGGAAACACCACAATGTCACGGCTAGGTTCACACAGGAACCTCACTGCCCAATTACTACGACAAATCATAAGAATTACATTACGACAATGCTTGTGCCATACACACACCCAAACCACGTAAACCTTACACCTATAACACAAACGATACACCAACCACCTAAAGCATGCTCACCTAGTGAGCATCGCGCTCTACAAGCACCACATGTGCCAGCGCACCACAAACCGGTGCCATGCACAACATTTAATAAATAATCGGATAAACGTACTTTAAAAACATGCATCAAAGACCTCATGGCTGAGGTCGCGACATGGGGTACAGTCGCAATCAGGTCACAACGCCCCGATAGACCGCGATCAGAATACTTAACGTGACAGGGTGCAACGACGCAATGAGATCACGCCACCCCGACATGTCGCGTTAGGAAACATTATTGCGACGGGTCGACCTATCGCGACCATGTCGCGACAGGGGGTTCCGTCGCTATCTCAGCTAGGAACCCTAATCCGGAAACCTTCTCCGGATCACCCCCGCAAACACTATAAAACACACTTAATTCACATTTTTCATGCTTTAGTGTAAACCCTAGCATGATATCTATGGTTTATAAACTGGAAAACACATCAACCACACCATGCACACGATCCAAACATCAAAACAAGGTGGGATCTCCCTACCTTCAAGAAGAACACGAACTCCAGGCATTTCCCCCTCTCTGCACGACGTCCTCGCGGCGAGAACACACCGAACACAACACCAGAATTCCGAATCGCCCAAAATCCCACAGCAAACTCCCCTCCTGGCCGAGCAGAGCTTCCCTAGCTCTGTTCGAACAAAACTCCTTTAAAAATGCACACCGGTTAAGATCGCGACATGCACCTCCGTCGCGACCTGATCGCGACCTCGGTGACCGTTGCCTTCTCAAGGCCGACTGCCCGGCGCGCAACACGCGGCAGCCATGAAGACGAAGACCGCCTAGCAGCGGCAACGTGAACGCAAGCCACAAGGCCGTCACGTTCAGAATGCGACGCAACCTATTGTCTCATTCACAGGCACAAGACTTGTGAGCACTTTGGGCCCAACGGCCGGCCCACCAAGCCTTACAACTCGCTCGAACACCTAAAACACAAGCTAATAGGCCACACATTGGCCACCAAACCCACTAAACAAGGATCCACAAAGATCTGAAAAATGCGCGACGTTACATTATTATCACCTAAAAAGAAATGTCGTCCTCGACATTCAGAACAAATTATAATAAACCAGATTATCACCTAAAAAGAAACAAAACTGTATACAAAACAAGTAGGATATGCTTCTTCTGTTCTTGCCTTTCAAATCATTTGCACTGACTGAATCTGCCGATTCACAAATCAAATCTATTCTGCCCTTTCTTTATCTTCCAATTGTAAGCGAGTTTACCTTGCCAATGGCGCTTTATCTCCTTGGACTCAACCTGCTTTCACATTTTCTAGGCTGTGTTTGCCACATTTCTCTTCCGAGCCATTTTTCTTGCTCAAATTCTCACTTTATTCTGCTACCTTTGGATGCTCTTTCGTGCTAAACTTTGCTTAAATTCTCGAATTTCTTAATGCCATTTCATTACTCATTTGTCACTGTTAACCATTATTCTACTTTATATGCATTCACATACTTAACTGTCTAACCTATGAGTTATTGTCCCACCACGCTTCTGTTGCACCACTCTGATTATACCGAATGCTGAGCAAAACCATAACTCTGACCTCAATTTCTACTTTATTGACTTTCGTAATTATTCTATTTATTCACTTACCACTAGATAAAAACACTATTATTTCCAGTCTGCTTTTCTTACTCTGATTGAGCCACCTGCTCCAACTCTAAATTTTAGCATACCATTGTCAACATTTTTTACCTTAATTCTTATTCTTAGACTGACGTTGCACTTTTCTATCTCATAATTATACTGCTTAACTAACCCTGCTCGGATTTTGTCTTCAATTATTTCTGTGCCACATTAAATTATGAATTTTACCATATCACTGCCAACACACTTTACCCTTTACATATTTTCCTCCCTTCACACAATATTTTCTGACTGACTCAGCAAACCAAACCCATATCTTTTTACAATTTCTATTCTCACTGTTGTAACACTGTTATCAAAACAACTTACTCGATGTCATCTTATCCAGAATTCCTTGTTGCTAAACTGATCATATCTTTCCTTATCCTTTCTGTTTTGCTTTGCCACCTCTTAATCTATTCACTATTCTTTAACTATTATGCTGCAACTTTTACATTAAACTTAGGAGACATTTTTATACGAAATTCCTTCATTTACTTGGATCACTTTACTGCTTACTATTTACACAAATTCCTACTGCACATTCCTTGATTCATCTGATTATCATTGCTCTATAATTAATCACATTCTCTTTTTTTGTTCTCTCTTTTTTTTTCATCTGATTAGTAATACTGAACTTTAACTTTACTGCCAACAACATAATTTTCATTTTTGTAAAGCATTCCTCTTAACTATTCTGCTAACTAATTAATCTCACTGTGCCATCTTCACTACAATCTTTCTTATTAAAATACTGCCATAGCCATAAACTGAAACCATTTCCTTCAATCACAATATCTGGTTCTGTCTGGCCTCTCTATTCTACATTACTGGTCCACTACCAAATAAAAACAATTCCACTATTGCAGCTTACTCACAAATATCTATTCACAATTTGCCTTGCCTTGACTTTAATTTGCTTCTGATAAAATCTTTATTTTCCTGTGCCCACAAATTGCACATAATTGCTGGCATTACCGCTCTTATTTTGAACACTATGACTCTGTACAAATCTTTCTGCAAAATCCTTATCCACTGCTACTTACTAACTAACCATCTTTCTTATAAAATTCCCAGACAAGTCTGGATGCCCATGGCTTTTCCTTTATTCTTTCTTTACCCAACTGCTTAACTCTGAATATTTTTTTTTGCATCAAACTTTCTATTACCATCTTTATTCATAATAGCATCATTATGAAACTCTTCACTACACCCATCTCTAACCACAAAACACACTTCATCTGACTGCCACGCATTACTGTTCCTCTGTTTAATAATACCATATCTTTAACTGAACTATCTCACTTAAACACTTCAAACCTGACACATCACTTAATCACACCACTTCCTTAATATCTATCCACACAAACCTCAAATACATTAATTAGTTTTGCCAAAATTCTCAGCCACAACTCATGTCTAACATTCCTAATCACACAGCTCTATTTCCCACCATAGCACTGTTCCCTCTGGCATTCCATCACATCATTACTCTATACCTGTCTCTGCTAACTCTGGTCCTTATTAAAACACTTTCACTGATTTCTACAACTGAATTCATCAATCTCTTTAATTTCTATAATTGAGAACCTTTAAACAATTATAATTTAATCACAAACTAGCACCCCAATGTGACCACACTCACTCTGCACTATTAACCGTGTCATTTCTCTGCCATTTCTAAGAACTACTAGTTTAACAAACAAAAACACACAATTTTCATGCAAAACGCTCTCGTGAAAACCACATTGGAAATCACATAAAACCACAAACTTACTACTAGCAGTGGACATTAAACCATATTTTGGGACATTGTACCCTCAATGTCTTTTCATATTCTAACTGGACCATGCTCTGATACCAACTGTGACGGCCCTGGATATTTATGCTTGATAAGGGTCCATATCCAGATCCGTCTCCCGCGAACAGACCGAAGTCTCGCAAAGGATATCTCACACACGTGTCCAGTAAGAATATAAAATACAACCACATAGTACAAGACACAAGAAAGTACATGTGCTCATACCTGCATATTACAATTTACAACTGTCCCAATACATTATATGTCCAAATTAAAAGTACAACTACCTGGGGCATATCCCGAGGGAGCACAAACTCAAAGCTCACACAACACTAACTACTACACTACTGCTGGTGGTACGAGTCTGCTACAACGCTGCTGTAAGCCAATCACACAGCAAGTCCTGAAAGAAACTGTAGGAGAGTGAGCCTCAACAAGTCACAGGCTTAGTAGGGGACCACCCAAAAACCTCAACAACTAAACAGAAGAGACCTCAACCCCAGAGGGTCTCACTGGCAACACTAAAAGCCAAACCATGGCATGCTCACATCATTACAATAATTAACAACTAAACATAATCATGACAATAAACATAAAGTCCTCGGAAGAAACGTCAAACCATAGAACTAGTACAACACTACTAGTCTGCCCCACAACTGAAGTGCCTAAGCTATAAGCCACACAGGCAAATCACTGCCCAGGCTACAAGCTTCACAGGCGAACCTCAAACACTTAGGTAACAGGACTGCTAACCAAGAGCTAGTCTCTTATACCCCAAACCACACTACGCCGGAAGCTACACACAAGGTATCAGGACTAGCTACCGCGAAGCCAATCCATAACACACTAAAACCATAATTGGAATCTTACCCTAGAAAGGGAAAAACACAACGAATGGAAGGTCACACTACACGACCTTTAAGAGTACATGGTCTCCCACTTGAAATTCTAAATCTCGCCTCCTCTTGTCAGCAGGCTTCTGTGTTCTACCTTTACTTGTTGACAAGTGAGACAATGAGCAGCATGCTCGGCAACCTCTCTCTTCATGTTCGGCCACCAAAACGTTCTTTTCATGTCCTGATACATTTTGGTACCTCCAGGATGAATGGTATACTTTGTCTGATGAGCTTCACCCATTAACTTCCTCTTTAGCTCTTCATTCTCTGGAACACATGTCCTTCCTTGGAATAGTAGCCTTCCATCCTCGGTCATAGCAAAATCGGGTCTCTCAGCTAAGGTTTCCTTGATATGCACCAAGAATGGATCGTTGTCCTGTTGTGCTTTAATCTCTTCCAGCATGTCAGATTGAATCTTGATGTTGGCAACCAAGACTCGATCATCCCTATGTTCAATATTCAAGTCCAACCTTGCGAATTGTTCTAGTAATTGCATCTCGTGAAGAACTAGACTCGATAAGATGCCATTGGCTTTCTACTAAGAGCATCAGCCACAACGTTTCCCTTGCCTAGATGGTACTGGATGTTGAAATCAAAATCATTTAGGTATTCTAGCCATCTCCTCTGCCTCATGTTAAGTTCTTTATAAGAGAATAAATACTTCATACTTTTATGGTCTGAGTAGACCATGAATTGCTCACCATATAAACAATGTCTCGAGATTTTTAAGGCGAAGACCATGGCAGCCAACTCTAGATCATGCACAGGGTAGTTGAGTTCCTGCATCTTCAGTTGTCTTGAAGAATAAGCAATAACTCTCCTTTTGCATCAGTACACAGCCTAAACCAATTTCTGAAGCATCAGTATAGACTGAGAAACCTTCTCCCTTTATTGGGAGAGTGAGAACAGGGGTAGAGGTCAGACATTCTTTTAGAGTTTGGAAACTCTTCTCACACTCTTTACTCCAGGAGTAGGGATTCTCCTTTCGTGTAAGATATGTGAGAGGAACGATGATCTTGGAGAAGTCCTTTATGAACCGCCTGTAGTAGCCAGCCAGACCTAAGAAGCTTCTGATTTCTATGACATTAGTTGGTCTCTCCGATTTGAGTACAGCTTCAACTTTGGAGGGATTAACAGAGATGTCGTCCTTTGAGATGACATGGCCTAAGAAAGACACTTCTTCGAGCTAAAATTTGCACTTGCTCCACTTTGCGTATAATTTGTTGTCTCCCAAGACTTGCAGAGCTATCCTTAGATGTTCTTCATGTTCTTCTTTGGTCTTGGAATATATGGGGATGTCATCAATGAAGACGACCACGAACTTGTCAAGATATGATCGGTATATGCTGTTCATGAGTTGCATAAAGGCTGCAGGAGCATTGGTCAAACCAAAAGGCATAACAATGAATTCATAGTGTCCATACCTGCTCCTGAAATCCATTTTGAAAATATCGTCATCCTTGATCCTCATTTGATGATAGCCAGATCGGAGGTCAATCTTGGAGAAATATTGAGCTCCAGATATCTGGTCGAAAAGTTCATCGACCCGGGGCAATGGGTACTTGTTCTTGATGGTTAGCTGATTGAGTTTTTGATAGTCAATACATAGCCTCATTGATCCATCGTTCTTTTTAACGAACAGCACGGGTGCTCCCCATGGGAAAGTACTTGGTCTGATGAACCCCTTCTCTTGCAGCTCCATCAGTTGACATTTCAGTTCCTTTAATTTGGCAGGTGACATCTAATATGGTTGGCGCGACATCGGGGCAGCTCCAGGGATTAACTCAATAACAAAATTCACATCACGTTCCGGGGGAATCCCTGGCAGATCTTTGGGGAACACATCTGGGAAATCCTGGACTATGTGTATGTCTTCTATCTTAGACCCCCTTCTTTGCAACTATCACGGCCACAAGGAAAGTGAAGCAACCTTTCCTAATCATGTTGTGGGCCTTTATGGCAGAAACTAGAGACATCCGTCTCTTATGTCTAATTCCAGTGAATGACAACATAGGGATTTCACTAAATGTAACTTTCCCTTTCTTACAGTCCACACTTGCCCCATAAGTGGACAACCAGTCGGCTCCCAAAATCACATCATAGCCTTCCATGGGCATACATACTAGGTCGGCCTTGAGGTTTTGTTCTCCGATCATCACATCGGCAGATGGAAAATATTTGTTCAATTTCTCTTTCTCTCCCAGTGGTGTTGTGACAGAGAATTCACACCCTATACATATAGGTTTAACATTCAAGGTATCAGCAAAATTTAGAGATATAAATGAATGGGTTGCGCCAATATCAAATAAAACAAATGCTGAAATGGAGAAAACTTGCAGTGTACCTTCCACCACGCCACCTTCCTCAGTGGGCTCTTCATCACGTAGGGCTTGCAGTCTTCCTTGTTTCTTAGGCACATTGGTGCGTGTGACGGAACGCCTCATTCAAGCCCGTTAAACTACAAACGAACTTGATCCGAGTCCGCCTCCCGCGAACGGGTCGAAGCCTCACAAGGGATATCATACACACGTCCCTGAAAACACAAAGGAACACACCTGATCACATATATGATTCACC
The DNA here is from genome assembly GCA_014218235.1 of Colocasia esculenta. Classification (NCBI taxonomy): domain Eukaryota; kingdom Viridiplantae; phylum Streptophyta; class Magnoliopsida; order Alismatales; family Araceae; genus Colocasia; species Colocasia esculenta. Next base: position 47,774,966 of record CM024759.1, on the reverse strand, counting down.
AACTCATATATAATGTACAAGATTTACATAGCCAAATTTCAAAAAAAAGTACAAGAAAGTACAGGAGGCTCGGGCATACCCCGAGGTAAACTAGTACAACTGAGAAAAGAAACTACACTGCTGGAGGTGCTGGTCCAACACCGCTGTGACGCGGCTCCGAACTGGACGACGGTAACGAAACGTCCTCCTCGCCTTCACCTGTGGGGGGTAGGGGTGAGCCTCTCTAGTCACTGGCTCAGTAGGGAACTCCCCCAACACCGAGCAAACCAAAACACACGTACGAAAGCAGTAAACTGTGCTAGCAATTTATAAAACAACTAAGCAGGATATTAAAGCTGTAAATGTACTCACTGTTTGCCGACTACGTAAAGCAACTGTAATAAATAAACGGCAAACCCAAACAGGTGTACGAGCTACAGTAGAGACCGTCACACACAAGCCACGTGAACTAGTTCGCGACACCAGTGACTGACTCGCACAAACTAACACAGGTCTACCTCTCAGTCTCACAGCCACAGATGAAAGGTCCAGCTACCGCTCCACGTGGAAAAGTCAAACAACTGTGGAGACCAACTAAACACCACTCCTTCGGACACACAACCGTAGGCCCATGCCTGGCACCTTTAGGGTCTCTGGCCGGAGCACCCTAGAGTGAGGAATTGGAAAAGGACTAGCTGGGGACCAGTGTCGACAACCGGTGTCTGTACCCCCAACTAAGAGCACGCTACAAGTGACTAAAAACAAACACAAGAGTCACTGTCCCACTATCGTCTTTCCCTCAACCGAACGTACAACTCAAACAAAGGAGTGAGGGTGTCCAGGACAGACAACACAGACCTCGACGGTACAGCACAAGTACCGGGACAAAGCCCCAAGCTAACAGCTTGGCTCACAGAGAACCTGGGGCACCCAACTAGAGAGGTAACCACAGTAGGCGTCGTACTACTTTCCACGCACACAGAACCACGTGTACGTCACACACAAACCACGTGAAACGTCACGTAAACCTCAAGTAATAATTGTCCACAACACGTGAACACAGTGCAACTCGAGTGCGTACCACGCTAACACACAAACCACTAGCTAGCTACGAAACCAATATGCTAGCCTTGTAAACATGCGCTCCCAGAATGCCACGGGTTCCAATGCACCACACGGTATTACCAAATACATCGAATAATAACAACCGGATAATCATATCACATAAATTATGCACATTCAGACCACTCGGTTGTGGTCGCGACATGGGCATGTGTCGCCTTAATAATGCGATAGCCCGATAGGTCGCCTTCAACACATTAACGCAACGCACAAGCAAGCCGCGTTCACAACCTTAACGCGACGGGTCGGCCCGTCGTTACCTAATCGCGACAGGGGGATCCGTCGCCTTAGCAGACGGAAACCCTAATCCGGGATCCCCTCCACGGATTACCAACCCACACCATGCAAACTACCCTTAATTAGTGTTTTTCATGTTTTAATGGATTCCTAGGCATGATATCTATTGTGTAGAAAGCATTAAACTGATCACACCCTGCATTCCACTCGATTCTCGCCACGGAAACGGGAGGAGTCACCCTACCTCGCGAAGAACACGGGATACCACGCTCCCCCGGAGTTTCTCTCATTCCACGCGAGCTTCCCACGGCACGAGCACGTCGAAAACACGGATTTCCACTAGAAATCGCCGCAGCTCCCCTTCCCCTGGCCGAGCAGAACTCACTGCAGTTCTGTCCGGCTGGGGTTTCTTAAAAACACCCAGCAGTTTGGAACGCGACGTACCTTCACGTTGCGACCTGGTCTCGACGGACCTAGGCGTCGCCTTCCTGCATGCCGCTCTGTGCGCTACACGTGGCGCACATGCAGACGATCAACACCCCAAGGCGGCCACCAGAACACGATGTTTACCTCGGTTGCGTTCAGAACGTGACACTCCTCCCTGTCGCGATGACAGGCTGAGGACACTAGGGTGCTGCAGGCCCAGACTATCGGCCCAATAAGCCCTTGAAACACGCACACATACCACACACAAACCACATTGGCCTTACGATAGCCATCACAACCACTAAACACAGAATCCACAAGGATCCGAGAAACGCGCGACGTTACATTACTATCATCTAAAAAAATTTTGACCTCAAAATTCATAACTTAAATACAAGAAGTTTCATCACACATATTTACAAGTACTATCATCTAAAAAGAAATGCAAAACCTTACTCAAATAAGTAAGGATACCCTTTAGCCATTTCATCAGCTAATTCCCAAGTATCCTCACCACCCATCCTATTCTCCCATCTCACCTTGACTAATTCAATTTCTTTATTTCTCAGCTTCTTTATTTTACGGCCAGTAATCTGCACTGGATACTCTGGCATAGTCATATCTGGCCTCAAGTCACCACCTTGGTAACTGATTATCTATGCTGGATCTTCAATGCACTTTCTTAACATAGAAACATGGAAAATATCATGAACATCTGCAAAGTCAGCTGGCAAATCAAGTCTATAAGCTGTTTCCCCGATTCTTTCTAACACCTGAAAGGGTCCCACATATCTCGGACTCAACTTTCTGGTCTTGCCAAACCTCATAATACCCTTACTAGGGGAAACTCTTAGAAAAACAAAGTCTCCCACTTCAAACTGAAGTGGTCTTATATGATTATCGGCATAACTCTTCTACCTGCTTTGAGCTGCCTGTAACGTTTCTTTAATGAGTTTCACTATTTCCGTGGTTTGTTGAATTAATTCAGGATCCACCATCTGCCTTTCCCCCACTTCATGCCAGTTTAATGGGGTTCTACATGGTCTCCCATATAGAGCTTCATATGGTGCCATCCCAAGACTGGTATGATAACTATTGTTATAAGCAAACTCAACCATACTTAAATGATGCTCCCAGCTACCTCCCCAAACTAAACAACAAGCTCGCAACATATCTTCAATTGTCTGAATAGTCCTCACTATTTGACCATCCGTCTGGGGATGATAAGTGGAGCTATATCTCAACTCGGTGCCAATTACCCTCTGCAAGCTCCTCCAAAAGCCAGAAGTAAACCTTGGATCTCTATCAGATACAATAGTCTTCGGAATACCATGCAGTGGAACAATTCTATCAACATAAATCTTCGCTAATCTGTCCACTGTCCTAGACATACTTACTGCTACCAACCTGCACACTTTGGTTAATCTGTCAACGAATACCCATATTCCATTATTTCTTGTGGCTGACCTTGGCAAACCTGCTACAAAGTCCATAGCAATATCATCCCATTTCCACTGTGGAATGGGCAATGGTTGCAATAGACCTGCATGCTTCTGATGCTATGCCTTGATCTGTTGATAAATTGCACATCTTGAGACAAATTCTGCTATTTCCTTTTTCATATGAGGCCACCAGAAATGCTTCTTCAAGTCCTGGTACATTTTAGTACAACCGGGGTGAATAGTGTACCGGGATTTATGGGCCTCTTCTAATATTTTCTGCTTTACTTCTCTTTCTGCTAGCACAAATAACCTACCTCTGAGCCTGACCACACAGTTATCATCAATAGTAACTCCTTCCATTTTCACAATCTCAGCTAAATTCACATCTGCTTTTTGGGCCTCAACAATTTGCCAATACAGCGACGGTTCCACAGCACTACTAGCTAGTATTGCCCGTCGCTGACTACTTGGCACATACAAGGAGTTCTCTGCTATTTCCTCATATAACTTCCATTCCTTGATCATCATTTAACTTAAATATGTTTTTCTGCTTAGGGCATCAGCCACCACATTGGCTTTACTCGGATGGTAAGCCAAACTAAAATCATAATCTTTTAAATACTCCACCCATCTACGCTGACGGAGATTCAAATCTTTCTAGGAAAAGATATACTTTAAACTTTTATGATCTATAAAAATTTCAAATCTTTCACTATAAAGATAATGCCTCCACATCTTTAAGGCAAACACAATTGCTGCTAACTCTAAATCATGAGTGGGGTAATTCTCTTCTGCTGGTTTCAATTGTGTGGATGCATAAGCAATTACCTTGCTATGATGCATTAGCACTGCGCCAAGCCCCCTTCTAGATGCATCTGTATATACAACAAAACCACCATTACATGTTGGTAATGTCAACACAGGTGCCGCTGTAAGCCTCTTCTTTAGTTCTATGAAACTTCTTTAACATTCACCAGACCATACAAATGGTACACCCTTTCTAGTTAGTCTAGTCATGGGTGCCGTAATTCTAGAAAAATCTTGAATGAAACGCCTATAATAGCCTGCTAACCCCAAAAAGCTTCTTATTTTCGTAATTGTCTTAGGCACTTCCCATTTCATCACTGCTTCCACTTTACTTGGGTCAACTGCCACTCCCTCAGCTAATATGACGTGACCCAAGAACTGAATTTCCTTTAACCAAAATTCACATTTACTGAATTTGGCAAACAACTGATTATCTCTTAATAACTGCAAAGCAAATCTCAAATGCGCTACATGCTCCTCTTCAGATGCTGAGTAAATCAGAATATCATCTATAAAGACACAATGAATTGGTCCAAATACGGATGAAAAATCCTATTCATCAGATCCATGAAAGCTACAAGAGCATTGGTTAGCCCAAATGGCATAACCACAAACTCATAGTGACCATATCTGGTTCTAAATGTTGTTTTATCTATATCTTCCTCCCTAATCCTTAACTGATGGTACCCAGATCTCAAAACAATTTTAGAAAATACCTTTGCTGACTGCAATTGATCAAACATATCATCTATTCTCGGTAATGGGCACTTATTCTTAATGGTCACATCATTTAACTTCTTGTAATCTATGCACATGCGAAACTACCATCTTTCTTTTTCACGAACAACACCGGTGCTCCCCACAGGGAATGACTCGGTCTAATAAACCCTTTCTGCAATAACTCCTCTAATTGCTTTTTCAACTCTTTAAGCTTTCCTGGTGCCATCCGATATGGAGCTTTAGAGATCGGAATGGTACCTGGCAATAACTCAATAGTAAAGTCCACCTCTCTGTGTGGAGCTAAACTAGGCAAATCTTCTGGAAAAACATCGATAAATTCCCTAACCACGGGAACTGCCTCCACTGACTGACTAGCCTCTATCAGACTCACTGAAGCTAAATAAGCCACACATCCTGCATTTATCAACTTTCTAGCTCTAATTGCAGAAATTATAAACTTAGGAGTACAAAAAGGCATACCTTGATATTCAAACACCGCACCATTAGGATGACAAAACCTGATCTTTTTCTTTTTGCAATCTAACATTGCTCCATAAGTCTCAAGCCAATCCATTCCTACATTATATTCATCGCACTCCAGTTGAGTGTGGATTTCTTGATTTGTTCATTTGTCCATAAATCTTCATCTTCTGGCAATTCAACAGGACCCTTATCAACAATCTTCCAGAGTTCATAGTCCTGTGCTCTGAAAAACACCTACATCCTGTTTTTCTAGTAATAATAGTCAGATCCATCAAAAAATGGAGGTCTAGTAACTGAGTGACCCTCAGCTATAAACCCCTTAGTGATTTCCATAGCTAAAACCCTTGATCGCTAGATCAAACACTTAGCAAGTGCAACGAGAACCTTCTGTGATACCAAATGAAAGATAGTGGAAAATAGCTATGATGACATCTAGAAGGGGGGGTTGAGTAGATTTCAAACCAAATTAAAAATTAATCGATTAGCAAACCAGAAACCGATCAGAATTTTAGATCTGTGACTTATGCACAACTTCAAGCAAGTTAAACAAATTGAGTGGTGTGTGAGCAACGAGCCTACCAATCATCTAACGCAGAGAATGATCAAACCACAATGACACAAGATTTAGGGTGGTTCGGATTACACAACTGAGTATCCTATGTCGACCATCCACACACACATACAAAATGACTTATGTCGCCAGTTCAAGTAGATCTCATGGTTCATACTACAACACACACTCTAAAATGACATACATCTCAGATCTGAACACACACGTTGTCACGCCACCGATTTTAGCAGCAGAATTTAATTGAAAATGCGACGAACAAGCAAGCATTCAGAAGCCATAGACAAATGAATAATATCAATAGGGCCCATAATTCAATAATGAACTATTTTATTAATCATAAACAATTATTACAATCTCCAAGGTCAAAATAAGAACAACTCTCTACTACTAGTCTAATCTATCTCTCAAGGAAGACAAAATTACAATAATGACTATTCGCTCACTAACTAACTAAACAATGACTCTCTATGGTGTATGTCACGCTCGGCGCACAAGTCCCATCATCAAATGTACTCCTCATCTCCACTACCTGAAATGTTAGATGGCAAGTATGAGCAAACTAGCCCAGTAGGATTTATATCTCAATGTGCAGGCAATGATATAAGTGATTAATGCTTTAAGAACTAGACAAGTACGAGTAATCAAGCTAAATGATAAACATGACAAAATCGATGACAAAGTGCTATCAGGATACCATGAAGACAAAACATATCGAAACAGTAGAATTTAGACGATCAAGGTATAAGGTGTTTTTCACGAGATGAGCAAGTACTTTACTTCATTCAAGCAATAACAAGAAACAGTAGTGGAACAATAGCAGTGCAATAGGAGAGTATGACAGTAGCCAATCAATAACAGGATAGTAACAATTCAGTAACAGTCAGTGGCAGTACTGTAACGGCCCGAGAACCTGACCCTCGGCCCACGCCGAGGACCCGATTTTCGTGGTCGCCGCCCACGGATCCGGGGACTCGGAAGGGCCATAATCTATGTCTAACAGGATATGTAACGGAAGTAAACATCAACTACTAATCTAGAAGTGTACATGCAGAAACAGAAAAGAGAGTGAGACCACCACGTACCACTCTAAGTATAGTCCCAACGTACGCACGCTAGTACAAGTAAAGGCAGGGGAAGAACAAGTCCCTTAGGGGCATACCCCGAGGGTGACGTACACTGAAGAAAGGGGAACCACTGCTAGCTACGGGTACTCCGACTACCACACCGTCTCCTCCGCCCAGCGCGCGCCCTACCGCTGCTGAGAAGTCTCACCTGGGAAAAGGAGGGATGAGCTTCAGAATAGAAGCTCAGTAGGGACGACCAATCTCCTACTGTCTCTAAACAGGCAGGAGAAATATATATATATATATATATCAAATGAATGACAGCAGCTTATATCTTCTAACTACAAACGGAAGTGCGGAAGCAAAACTACAACCAGCACGGTACGGAAAGTACACGCGGTCGGAAACTCCGTACGACTGCTCGTCGTGACCACCACACGGCTAGAAAACACAGATGGAGGGAACTCCGCCTGGACAAAGAACACTAGCTACGGAAGCACTACCACTAGTCACGGTCAGGTGCATCCACCAACGTCTTATCCTCGACTCGGGTCCTGATCCTCACGTCTCGTCAGAGCGAGGTAGGACACAAGTAACACAACAGTAACCGACGTAGTCTGACTGGACTACGGTCCCACACCTGGCCTCTCTAAGCGGTTCCGGGGCCGCAAAGAGCGAGGTAGTGAGAAGAAGGACTGGCTGGCCTGTGCCGAGTAGAACTCCTAACTGTCCTCGGCGTCCCAGACCACCCACGAGAGCTCTACAAGTGACTCACATGCCACTGTCCTAACCACCGTTTTCCCCTAAGCTCCAGAGTCCGCCTGGTGGCTGCCAACTCGAGCGCACTCTTAGCCCGGAGTACTCCCTCAACAGGCTCCCAAGGATGGGGATCCCAGGCAATGGTAACAACCTCTCAAACGGGAGAAGCCCTCAAGTGTCGAGCACCGGGCGAAAGACTAGCGTAGACCGTACTAGGGAACTAGCACAGGTGCCACGGTACAGCAAAGCAAAGCGGAAACGGTGTCAGGCGAAAACCTGTCTCTCGGTCGATGATGTGATAGGGCAGACCGTCGTGACCATGTAGCGACGCCCTAGCGTGTCGTGACCTTAACGTGACGCTCAGGAGTGACGCGACCACGTCGCGACCGGGCACGCCGTCACGACATGGTCGCGGCCTCCGAGGCTGTCGTGTTTCCAGCCGAGCAGGGTTCCGGAGCAGTCCCTCTAGGAACCCTCCCAAAAACACGAAATATATTCACAAGGGGGAAGGGGATCATGCACAACATGCATTAAAAGCTATAAATCCACCAAACCACCCACGGCCCCTCAAAAGCATGGATCTACGCTCGAAGGAAACCTCACTCAACTCGAGCATTGAGTTCTCACACTCCCAAGCCCCAAACCACAAGAAAACCATGGTCTAGAGGGGAGGGGATCATGCTTAGGGCGAGAGGGTCGGACGTCCCTACCTCCACACGAAGAACGCACCCGTTGGGGCCTTCTCGTAGGAATGGCCGTCTCCTCCTCGCACCGCACGCCACAAGCACGACCCCTGCACGAACGGCACGTCCACGCCTCAGCACGAGCACCACGAGCAAGGAAAAACACCGAGAAACTGCGAGAGAGCTCGAGAGGGAGAAGAAGAGGAAGAGGAAGAAGAGAGGAAAAATGGGGCGCGCAGTCGGTTTTAAACCAATGGCCCCTCAGACGCTGTCGCGACGCCCAGGAGCATCGCGACCATGTCGTGACCACCCGCCACATCGCGACGCAAAAAGCACGATCAAACCTTGAAAACCGGAAAAGCAAATGCGGTGGCCTGGTAGGTCGCATCAACGCTGCATGACCCTGCCACCCGACACGACCGTTCTGACAAACAAGATAGCGGTCAAGCCGTGTCAGAACACAGTCGCGATAGCCAGGGGTGACGCGACAAGGACGCGATGCTCACCCCCTTCGCGACACGAACCGCCAATTCTGTCGCGGCAGGCCGCTCTGGCGCGACCATGTCGCGGCCAGGGCACCTGTCGCGACCTTGAGGATGGGGCCTAGGGCCCAAGGGGGCCAGGTCTTACATCCAACCCACCTTATGACATTTCGTCCTCGAAATAAAGATAACTCGGTCTCAACTCGGAAAACAGTGAAGGGAGATAACAACATACTGGTCAATCAAACAAATAAGGGAACTGCTCCCGCATCTCATCCTCGCGCTCCCAGGTGGCCTCGCCACCAACGCGGTTATGCCAAACGACCTTCACCAGCTGAATCTGCTTCCTGCGCAATTACTGAACTCTGCGGTTGACAACTCTGACCGGGTACTCTGGCACTGACAAGTCTGGCGCTACCTCTAGCTGCGAGTAGTCCAACACGTGCGAAGGATCTGCGACGTACCTCCTGAGCTGTGAAACGTGAAACACACTGTGCACACCTACTAGCTCTGCCGAAAGACTCAACCTGTAAGCCACCTCGCCGACCCTCACGGTGATAGGGAAAGGCCCGACGTACCTCAGATTGAGCTTTCCCTTTATGCCAAACCTCATGACGCCCTTGGTCGGCGAGACCCGCAAGAAAACAAGGTCACCAACACTGAACTGTAACGGTCTCCTGCGAACATCTGCATAACTCTTCTATCTGCTCTGCACTGCCCGAAGCCTCTGCCTGATCAGACTGACCATGTCTGCACACTGTTGCACTAACTCTGGCCCCAAAAGCTGCCTCTCACCAACCTCGAACCAGTGAAGAGGTGTCCTGCATGGGCGACCATACAAAGCCTCGTATGGTGCCATTCCAATGCTCGAGTGATAACTGTTGTTATACGCGAACTCCACCATCGGAAGGTGCGAATCCCCCGTGCAGCTCCAGTCTAAACAGCATGCTCTCAGCATGTCCTCCAGTGTCTGAATGGTCCGCTCTGACTGTCCATCTGTCTGAGGGTGGTATGCTGTGCTGAACCTCAACTCTGTACCCAATGCTCTCTAAAGACTGCGCCAAAACCTTGACATGAACCACGGATCTCTGTCGGAGACTACTGAAACTGGGATCCCGTGCAAAGAAACAACTCTGTCCACGTACAGCCTGGCTAACCTGTCCACTGACCACGACATCCTAATCGGAAGAAAGTGTGCTGCCTTGGTCAAACGATCCACAATCACCCAGATACCATGGTGCCTCTGCGGGGTGCGGGGCAAACCAACCACGAAGTCCATGGTGATGTCGTCCCACTTCCACACGGGAATGGGCAACGGCTGCAGCTCACCACCATGACGCTGATGCTCGGCCTTCACCTGCTGACAGGTAAGGCACCGAGCAACAAACTCTGCCACGCCCCTCTTCATCCCTGGCCACCAGAAGGACCTCCTCAAGCAATGGTACATCTTGGTGGAGCCAGGATGAACAACATACCTCGATCTGTGAGCCTCTGACAAAACTATCTGGCGCGCCTCCTCAAGAACGTACAAGCGGTCTCTGAATCTGACCTCACTGTCCTCGTCGAGCTCAACATCTGGCACATATAAAATGTTCGCCAACTGAGGGTCTGCCTACTGTGCCTGCAACACCTGCCTGAACACTGACGGCTGAACCAACAAACTGCTCGCCACTACACGGTCTCTGGTCCTTGACGGAACGAACACTCCCTGGGACAGCTCCTCGAACAGCCTCCACTCTCTGACCATCTGCGAACTCAAGCGCACGTGCCTAATCAAAGCATCGGCTACGACATTAGCCATTCCTGGGTGATAGGAGAGGGTTAGGTCATAGTCCTTCAAATACTCCATCCATCGGTGCTGCCTCAAGTTCAGATCCCTCTGGGTGAAAATATACTGCAAGCTCTGGTGGTCGGTGAAGATCTGAAAAGCCTCGCCATACAGGTAGTGCCTCCACCACTTTAGAGCGAACACCACTGCTGCCAGCTCCAAGTCATGGGTGGGGTAGTTCTCCTCATGCTTCTTGAGCTGCTGAGAAACATAGGCAATGACCCCACCGTGCTGCATCAGCACGGCACCCAAACCTGACCTCGACGCATTGGAGTAGGCCACAAAACCACCGCTGCCCGACGACAAGACTAACACTGACGCTGAAGTCAACCTCGCCTTTAGCTACTGAAAACTCTACTCACAGTCCTCTGAAAAAACAAACCTGACGTCCTGCCTAGTCAACCTGGTCAACGGCGCTGCTAGCTTGGCAAAATCCTGAATGAACCTCCGGTAGTAACCGGCCAAACCCAGAAAACTGCGGACCTCTGACACCGATGTGGGCTGCTCCCACGACAACACGGCATCCACCTTGGCAGGGTCCACTGCCACACCAGAACCCGAGATCACATGCCCGAGAAAGTGCACCTCCCTCAGCCAAAATTCGCACTTGTCGAACTTGGCATAAAGGCGGTGACTCCGCAGGGTCTCCAGCACGATCCTCAGGTGCTCCTCGTGCTCCTCCTCAGAAGCCGAGTAGACCAGGATATCATCGACAAAAACAACCACAAAGCGATCTAGGTACTCACTGAACACCCTATGCATCATATCCATGAATGCTGCAGGTGCGTTCGTCAGCCCAAATGGCATCACGACGAACTCAAAGTGACCGTACCTGGAATGGAAAGCCGTCAAACCAACATTTGACTCTCTGATCTGCATCCGATAGTAACTGGATCTCAAGTCAATCTTCGAGAAAACTCAGGACGACTGCAACTGATCAAATAAATCATTGATCCTCGACAACGGGTACCTGTTCTTCACAGTAACCTGGTTCAACTGCCGATAATCGATGCACAAACGAAGACTGCCATCCTTCTTCCACACAAACAAAACAGGCGCGCCCCACGGCGAACGACTCGGGCGAATGAAGCCTAGCTCAAGAAGCTCATGCAACTGGCGCTTCAACTCACGCAGCTCCGCCGGGGCCATCCGGTAGGGTGCCTTGGACAAAGGCATCGTACCGGGCAAAAGCTCGATGGAGAACTCTACCTCCCGCTCAGGCGGCAAACCAGATAGATCCTCTGGGAAGACGTTGGAGAACTCATAAACAACCGGCATGTCAAAAACTGAAGATCCACTAGGCTCCAAAGAACAAACCGAAATAAGGTACGACACACAGCCATCGCGGATCAAACGGCGAGCTCTACACAAGGAAATAAATGGCCGACGGGTAGACCGGATACCTCGGAAGCAGAGGACGGGCTCTCCAGGTATCCTAAACCGAACGGTCTTCCGCTGGCAATCAACAACGGCTGAGTGAGCCTCCAACCAGTCCATGCCCATGATGACGTCAAAGTCGCAAAGCTGCAGTGCGTACAACCTGGCCGGCAACTGGTGCCCCTCAACCTCGACTGCCACACCCTCCAGGTAACCAAAGGAACGCATATAGTCACCAGACGGGAGATTGAACATCACGTCACACTGCCTCTCAGGAGCGTGACAAGCAAGGGACTCAGAGAATTCCTCAGAAGTAAAACACAAAGAAGTACTGGGGTCGACCAAAACATGAGCAGCTCTGCCAAGGATAGGTAGAGTACCTATAACAAGGTTTGACGCCTCTGCCTGCTCTCGGGTGAGCGCCATCAAGAGACCACGACCACGCCCATGCTGCGGCGCCTGCTGGGGCTGCTGCTGAGGGTACTACACTGGCTTATGCTGGTACGACTGGTACTGCTGCGGCTATGGAAACTGCTGAGCCTACTGCTGGTACTGCCCTCGCTACTGTTGACGCGGTGCTTGCTGCTGGGGAGGGTACTGGTACTGAGGCGGCTGCTGAGCGTACTGCACTGGCTGCTGCTGCTACGGGGCTTGCCCCATGGGGCAATCCCTCCTGAAGTGGCCCGATAAGCCACAAGTGTAGCAAACTGCCTCCTGACTGCCCTGCTCAGCTCCCTGAACAACTGACTGCTCTGCAAACCTGGACTGGCGCTTCTGCTGCTGGCTCCAACCGCCCCCGCGAGTAGACAACTTTCTAAACTGCGAGCGAATCCCGGCGCTGCGGGAACTGCCCGAGCCAGAGGAAGAGGAAGTCGCACTACCGTGGCTACCCGATGGACACTGGTAAGGTGAGGACCTGCAAGAGGCTCCTCCCTGCTGCTGCTGCTGCTGCTGCTGCTGCTGTTGAGGCTGCTAGGTATCTCTATCTAAAGCGGTGGCCTTCGCCACGGCCTCTCCCAAGGTGGTACACATGTGTGCCGTCACACCCACCTCAGGTCTGGTCTCAGTCCTGCTATGAACCTCTCTGCACACGCCTGATCGCTGCCTGCGACATGAGGCACATGCCTCAACAACCAGACAAACCTCTGGTGGCACTGCGAAACTGTGAGGTCATCCTGAACCAACGCGTGGAACTGGTCCCGTCTCTCACGTCGAGCGTAGTCAGGGAAGTACTCGCTGTGGAAGACCTCTGAAAACTGCAGCCAAGTGATATGATCCAACCTCAGCCCTTGGAAGTGCGTCTGCCTCTGAACTCTCCACCACTCATGGGCTGCTCCCTTGAGCTGGTACACTGCCAGTCGAACCTGGTCCTCCTCAGCGCACTCCATCGTCTCGAAGATGCGCTCCAGCTCATGGGTCCAACTCTCTACCTTGTCTGGATCATACTCATCGTGGTACATCGGTGGCTGAAGGCGCAGGAACCTCTCAAGGAGAGCAGTCCTATCCTCCGTAACCGTCGTCCTCCGCCGCCCGGCCCGGGTACTCCCAGTGCCCGACCACTGCTGACGCTATGGCTGCTCCACCTCTGGCTCTACCTGCGGCTGCTCCAGTATCGCTGGAGGAGGTACCGGAAACTGAACACCTGCTGCTGCCTGCCTGGGCTGGTACGCTGCCTGGTACAAGGTCCTAAAGAACTGCTTTGCTAAGGGAAACTAGTCTGCGTACTGCTGCGGCTGAGGCTGGTACTCCTACTGCTGCTGCCCACCTGCCGCTGCTGCTGCTGCTGCAGCCTGAGGCTGTGCCACTGACTCATATGCTGACACCTCCTCCTAGACCTGCCCCTGCGCGGGCATCTCGGACTCATCTTGCTGCTCGATCAACTGTCTAGCCTGACTGCGCCTACGCGGAGCCATATCCTACATGACACAAAACCAACAAGGGTTAACAATACCACTCGGGCGGCTAGCAGTGTACTTGTACTACCGTTGGGACTTCCGGTTACAGTTCAAATCCATTACAAGTCTTGTCAGACTCTCGCTCTGATACCAACTGTAACGACCCGAGAACCCGACCCTCGGCCGATGCCGAGGACCCGATTTTCGCGATCGCCGCCCACGGATCTGGGGACCCGGAAGGGCCATAATCTATGTCTAATAGGATATGTAACGGAAGTAAACGTCAACTACTAATCTAGAAGTGTACGTGCGGAAACAGAAAAGAGAGTGAGACCACCACGTACCACTCTAAGTACAGTCCCAACGCACGCACGCTAGTACAAGTAAAAGGCAGGGGAAGAACAAGTCCCTTAGGGGCATACCCCAAGGGTGACGTACACTGAAGAAAGGGGAACCACTGCTAGCTACGGGGACTCCGACTACCGCTCCGTCTCCTCCGCCCGGCGCGCGCCCTGCCACTGCTGAGAAGTCTCACCTGGGAAAAGGAGGGATGAGCTTCACAACAGAAGCTCAGTAGGGACTACCAATCTCCTACTGGCTCTAAACAGGTAGGAGAAATATATATATATATATATATATATATATATATATATATATATATATATATATCAAATAAATGACAGCAGTTTATATCTTCTACCTACAAACGGAAGTGCAGAAGCAAAACTACAACCAACACGGTACGGAAAGTACACGTGGTTGGAAACTCCGTACGACTACTCGTCGTGACCACCACACGGCTAGCAAACACAGACGGAGGGAACTCCGCCTGGACAAAGAACACTAGCTACGGAAGCACTACCACTAGTCACGGTCAGGTGCGTCCACTGACGTCTTATCCTCGACCCGGGTCCTGACCCTCACGTCTCTTCAGAGCTAGGTAGGACACAAGTAACACAACAGTAACTGCCGTAGTCTGGCCGAACTACGGTCCCACGCTTGGCCTCTCTAAGCGATTCCAGGGCCGCAAAGAGCGAGGCAGTGAGAAGAAGGACTGGCTAGCCTGCACCGAGTAGAACTCCTAACTGTCCTCAGCATCCCAGACCACCCACGAGAGCTCTGCAAGTGACTCACACGCCACTATCCTAACCACTGTTTTCCCCTAAGCTCTAGAGTCTGCCTGGTGGCTGCCAACTCGAGCGCACTCGTAGCCCGGAGTACTCCCTCAACAGGCTCCCGAGGATGGGGTCCCAGGCAACGGTAACAACCTCTCAAACGGGACAAGCCCTCAAGTGCTGAGCACCGGGCGAAAGACGAGCGTAGACCATACTAGGGAACTAGCACAGGTGCCACGGTACAGCAAAGCAAAGTAGAAACGGTGTCAAGCGAAAACCTGTCTCTCGGTCGATGACGCGACAGGGCGGACCGTCGCGACCATGCCTCCGAGGCTGCCGCGTTTCCAGCCGAGCAGGGTTCCGGAGCAGTCCCTCCAGGAACCCTCTCCAAAACACGAAATACATTCACAAGGGGGAAGGGGATCATGCACAACATGCATTAAAAGCTATAAATCCAACAAACCACCCACGGTCCCTCAAAAGCATGGATCTACGCTCGAAGGAAACCTCACTCAACTCGAGCATGGAGTTCTCACACTCCCAAGCCCCAAACCACAAGAAAACCATGGTCTAGAGGGGAGGGGATCATGCTTAGGGCGAGAGGGTCGGACGTCCCTACCTCCACACGAAGAACGCACCCGTTGGGGCCTTCTCGTAGGAATGGCCGTCTCCTCCTCGCACCGCACGCCACAAGCACAACCTCTGCACAAACGGCACGTCCACGCCTCAGCACGAGCACCACGAGCAAGGAGAAACACCGAGAAACCGCGAGAGAGCTCGAGAGGGAGAAGAAGAGGAAGAGGAAGAAGAGAGGAAAAATGGGGCATACTGTCGGTTTTAAACCGATGGCCCCTCAGACGCTGTCGCGACGCCCAGGAGCATCGCGACCATGTCGTGACCGCCTGCCACATCGCGACACAAAAAGCACAGTCAAACCTCGAAGACCGGAAAAGCAAACGCGGCGGCCTGGCAGGTCACGCCAACGTTGCATGACCCTGCCACCCGACACGACCGTTCTGACAGACAGGACAGTTGTCAAGCCGTGTTATAACACAGTCGCGACAGCCAGGGGTGATGCGACAAGGATGCGACGCTCACCCTCGTCGCGACACGAACCGCCAATCCTGTCGCGGCAGGCCACTCTGGCACGACCATGTCTCTGCCAGGGCGCCTTTCGCAACCTTGAGGACGGGGCCTAGGGCCCAAGGGGGCCGAGTCTTACAGTACAGTAATAGTGCAGTACGTCTGAACTAACAGACTCATAGTAACAGTATAACAGTCAGATGTCTATCTAATTAAGAATAGTCAGTCAGAACCGGTGTAAATGCAGACACCATCATTAGCCCCAACAAGTATTTTCAGGTGGCTCTCTGCCCCAGGACTAGATTAGAGCCCCTCGAACACTCTCTATGCCCTCAGCAGTATGCATTCAAGTCTAGTAGAGTCGCAAGACCTGTTATAGAGCTAGAAGTTAAGAACAGTACAAAATAGTAGGAGCCACAACAACTCAAAGGATCCCAAGAGAGTACTTTCAAGAGTTCAAGAATGTCATGTCAGGATGTCCGAGAACATTAGTACGATCATGTCACGGGACAATGTTCACTAGTAGTCCATGACTATCATATCAAGAGCGAGTTCAAGAGCATGTAACACGAACAAGATTGTCAAGAACTTACTGACTATCAAGTCAATAACGATGGTTCGGAGTGTCATAGTGTCATATCCATAATGATTTCAAGCATAACAAGTCAGGTGAACATGATTTCATGATAACAATGATCAAGAGAGAATTTCGATAGCATAACGGTGCTTTTGCATTAATTCGAGTAATAGATCAAATTAACAATAGCTTTGAGAGATTTAAGACGAGGGAGAGAGAAAGAGAGGTGCAAACTAACATCGGGGAACTTCGTGGTAATCCATGGTCAGAGGAGACTTATGGAGGCCTTGGTCAAGGGGTCACTAGTTCGATAGAAGGAATATTCGACGGAGAGTTCACCACAAGCCATGAAAGGGCTTTCCTTTCGTGCAAGAGTGTATGCGCGTGCCGTGCATGAGAATCGCTCAAGTGCATGTGCGAGTACTTTCTTAAATCAGATTATGGAAACTCCACATTGAACATGTAACAAGAATGTTATAATAAGAGACAAATCATGCATGACCAATTTTAGCATGTTGTCATGAGCTTATTTTAGCAAGTTCGATAACAAGGCAAGGAAGAGAGAATAATTGGCAAGTAGAGAGCACAATCAATCACTTAAGTTCAATTAGAATCATGTAAAAATCATTACTTCTTATTCATGGGTTGATTAATGCATGATAAGACCTTATAGAACCTTTCTAGAATAGATCAAACTCACACATGTGAATAAACGACGCAAAACGATGAAAACCAAGTTGTATGACCCTTAGAAAACAACGGTAGTCCCATCCCTTCACTTCTTCAGGTCATAACTCAGTTATTTCTTATTCAAATTTGACACATGAATATACCATCTTGTAGCCCTTTGAGTAAGGAATCCAACAAAAAACATGGCTCGTTAATCCGAGGTCTATAGGAATAGTTATAACCATTTACGCGAACACTACACAGAAGGAAGGTCACGACAGCAAAGCCTGTCACGTTCTGAACGCAACAGGACGATACGTCGCTTGCTGGACAGGGATTTTGGGTTGCCAAATGCACCCAGGTTGACTCCTACTTAGATCGAGTTGATATGGAGCACTTCTAAGGCTTATAACTCGCTGTATAGAGCATGAAAAATTGTGAAACTAAGTTCATTGGATTTCTATCTCACTAGCTAACTACTGTAATGAGGAAGTAGAAAATCAATCACATTTACTGGGTCAACTTGACTTTGTGGGACAGATCATAGAAAACTGACACAGTAGAGATATTTGGGTCACTGCTCTCTACACACACCATGAAAGAGAGTGATTTTAGTCTTGTTTGAAAGTAGACTTAAAGGGGAACATTATTCATGTTGAGTGCTTGATCTTAAAATGACTCAGACGAGAGGTAGAAGACTCTTAAGATAGTGTAATGGTTTCATCAGGCAGAAAAAATGACTATGATGATACAAGATTTATTTCGATGACACAACATGACATAAATTGGGAAAAATAGTATAAACATGATCTACATATATGTATGCAATCATGCACGTGTTTAATTAGAGTTTGGCTCAGAGAAGACCTACCTTTTGGTTAGAAGAAAAGTCGTCCTCCAGAAAATCCCTAGTTCTGACCGCCTGAGAGAACGCCTAATACTCTTGATCTACTTAATAAAAGTTTGGCAAAATAGTTTCATAAGAAACTAGACTCGTAGATCTTTCCAGGGATGTATGGTTTGCACAGTTTGGTTGAGATTTCACTAACCTTTGGTGACGATCTTGAAGGGGCTCAAGTGCAGGTTGCAGATGAAGAAGAGCACAAGTTGCTTCTTCTCAAGCCTTCCTCCATGCATTGCCCAGCATCCAGAGCCTCCAAGCACGACCTCAGCAACCCTAGCAGTCATCCCATGGGAGAGAGGGGGCTTATATAAAGGGGTGTGGGTCTTTAGTTGTCTAATTTAAATTAGGAAACTCATGGGTACGAATTTGGTGTGTCCTTCCCTTAATGCAGGATTTCTCTCCCCAATTCATGGTAGGAGTCCTATGGAAACCTCCCTTAGGTGGTAACCACGAGTTTGGGCTTAGTTTGAAGTCAAATGGTGGTCTCTTCGGTGAGAATTTACTCAATCATGGTCCATTAGTGATAATTTCTAAATTTCGAGTTATTTTCCTAGCATGAATTTATTTATGGCCCAAAAGACTTCCTTTGGCCTATTTATTTCATTGAGTTGTCAATACCCATTGTTTGAAGTACAACCATAAATTTTATTCTATTTTTGGACTCCATTAAGTATATGTGATAATGATTTTCTGACTTATTTCTTAATTACGATAATAAGTCACAAAACACCTTAATCTTGGCCAATCGGAATTTTCTTTGCACAAATTTCTTCGTGGGTCATTTGGGAGTATTATTTAGAGTTGAACTATCATTTTTATAGTGTTGTCCAGTGTGTTTTTGTACACATGATAATGGCACGTATGTTTTTTACTATTATTAAATTATTATTTCTAATTTTCTCATAATAAAATTTTTGGGGTGCTACATACGTGAAATTGAGCAGAAGAATTGCCCCAATTTCACACCACACAAGATGAATCAAGTTTAAGATGAAGAACCAGAAAGAACAAGTGAATTGCAGATTGGAAAGGACTGGTTCGATTTCCCCCTGTACTACTTCCAGATGAGGATTCAGACTTCCAGCTTCAGCTCAGAGATGTAGACTCAGGAATCTAGGAATTTTACTTGAGGTTGATTAGCCAAGATACTTGGATCCCCAAATCTTCAGATCTGGACAACAATTTTGCACAGATGAATCCTCCCTTTAGTATCGCCTTCTGCTTCTGAAGGATGAGGAACTGAGGTGTGTGTGCCCCAAGGATGTGTGGATAATGGGCATTTATAGTCCCATGTACCCACGAGGTGCCTTGGAGTTTTTGGGGCACAGAATTCCCGCTCAAAAGCCTTGATCCAAATCCTTCCACGTGTCGACGAAATCAGATCTGGAATAAAAGTCGAAGTGTGTCGACACAACTTGAGTTATGTGTCGACACATGTTCCTTGCTTTGTGTCCTGGCAGCACTAACTGGTGACTTGTGTCGACACACCTGACCACATACCAAAAACAATACTTCTAGGAGGTATAGGATGTGTCGACACACAATCATCCTGTGTCGACAACACAAACTGCTTGTCTTCTGACTATTTTATGGATGCATAGGATGTGTTGACACACAACCAACTTTTGTCGACACCACTGGCTTCTTCACACTTCACTACTTATTGGATCCAAAGGATGTGTCGACACACACTAAACTTGTGTCGACACCACTGACACCTTTAGTTCTGAATAGCTTCTGTGAGAGGATGATGTGTCGACACATGATGTACCTGTGTCGACACAACTGACTTCTTTTCATGAACATTTGCTCTGGGATTGAATCATGTGTCGACACACTATCAAAATTGTGTCTACACCACTGTCATCATATCAACATTTTTGTGAACTCAACATGAAAAATAGTGTTAGATATTATTGAAATAGGATATTCACATTTGTATGGATCATAGTTAAATATCATCAAAACAAGAGATCCAACACAAGTGACACGACGGTTATTTTAATATTCTAAAATTTTAGATTGAAAATTGTGTTGTAGAGTTATGTGTAATGACTTAATATTTATTACATATTTGTAGTAAGTAGAAATAAGTTTATAAAAATTAGTATAATGTTTATTTTATGTTGTTTTGATCCAATGAACATAAATGTTATTGTAAAAATAAATAAAAATACCTTTAACAAGGTAAAAGCAGGTCGGGTCGGGCCTGGGCCGGGCTTTACATAATCGTCCCAGGCGAAGTCTGGTTTCTAAAAACCGGGTCTCACCCTGGGCCGAGTCGGGCCTAGGCCAGTCGGTTAGAGATTGGGCTGGACCTAGGCCAACCCAGGCTCGACCCATTTCCACCCCTAGTGTAGAGGCTAAAAATTAAATTGTATAAAAAGTAAGGACTCTGTAGCTTCTGAAATTCTTACAGAGACTGGAATTAAGTCATTCCATCTGACAGAGATTCTAATTAATTTTCCCTATTATCATTTATATACACCCATGCATTGATGATAATGTTAAAGTATAACACAACCATAACCATATAAGACCAGTGTATTATGATCACTTTAAGCTAGGATGGAAAGTATATATCCCTTACTTCAGCAACTGCAAAATAGCACTAACATGTGGTCAGCTTAATCTTACATGAAGAGATTGACACATGGATGTCAGGGAGCAAATTGGAGAGGAGAGGGCTTTCATTTCTGAGAAATATTTAGTCTCCACCAAAGATGGGCTATTAAATTGGTCACACTCATTAGAGTTGTGTCACTTATCTCTAGGTTTTAAAAAATGATGGTGGAGGATATATTAAAAATCTCCAAATCAAGTGTCACAACTCAAGTAAATGTGACGAATTTAGTGCATATCTTATCTGAATAGGTGTGACTAATTTAGCCCATCTCTTCTTTCCATCTATCCACAAGGGAAAGAAAACGGACTACTTTGCTTCGTGTGCTTAGTATGTACTTTTGTAGATAGACTTCTTGCTTACTACTTTTATGTCATTAAGACCGTGAAGATGTGAATCTTTTGACTTTAGTTGTCCGATTTCCTTTCAAAAAATAAAATTAAATAAACTTTATTTGTCCGATTCAGTGTTAATATGAAGAAGATTTCGATAATATGATGATGATCTCTTCAAATCTTTCTGTGGACTTGACATGGGATTTTGTTCTTAAGGAATCTGGGACTTTTGTCACTTGCACATTCATATCCGTATCTACTTTTGAATGCAAAAGGAATTATATAAAGCAATCCCATGGTCAGTACTGATCTCATTTTTTTTAGAAACATTTTTGTGCGCCCAGTACAATGGGCAAACTTTGCCTAAACAACCATGCGCTTTGGTGGAGCTTGTTCTACATCTCTTCTTTTGCATTATTAGGCAATGCAGGTACCGGCAAAAGCCTTACTCTGGCTATGAAGGGTCGTCCCTATTTCAAGGAGGAGGCAATATTGAAGACATTTGAAGTAATTCTTTCTATCCAACCTTGCTCCATAATGCTTTATTTCATGTAGGGACCTTTCTTTATAATTAAGCATGGAATGCACATACAATTTTGTGAGACGTTCTCCTGTGATTTATTTGGAAATTCTACGTACTAAAATTTGATACGATTATATGCTTCCAAATCAGATAAAGTAGTCACGACACTGTTCATTAACACAAGGCTATGAGATCAAAAACATATGCGAATATCTTGAACTTTGTTTTCTTATTTGGCATAGAATATTCTTGGTTCCCCACTATGTTGTGATACACGATAATAGTTCAATTAAAATTTTGTTGCACTAGGTAGAATCCACTACAAGGAAGAAAGTCAGAAATAGCGACTGACAACATCGGTCGCAATTCAGTCGCAACGAGAAATAGTGACCGAATTGCAACAGATCCGTGACCAACTGGTTAGGTCTAAATATTATGGTCGCTATATTGCAACCGACAACAATCGGTCGCAATATTATGGCCTCAATATTATGGTCGTTATATTGCGTCCGACAACAATCGGTCGCAATATCAGTCGTCAATTGCGACTGATTGTTATCGGTCGTAAATTTGGTCGCTAAAAACAGCGACTAATTAGCGAGCAACTAGAATCAGTCACTGTTCTTAGAGACCGCTAATGTTGGTCACTAATCGGTCGCTAATGTTAGCGGCCATAGTTGCGACCGATAGTAATCGATCGCTAATCGGTCACTAATTGTAGTATATTTTATTTTTATAAATAAACATAAATGACAAGAAATCACTTGATAAATGATAATAAATCGCATAAGCCACCATACATCCATCACACAAATCACAATATCTCATCACACAAACCACTAGAAACATCTACACAAACCCATGAGACATCCATCACATAAATTACAACATCCATCAAACAAATAAAAATAAATCACAAACCACAATGCACAAACATAAAAAATTCTCAAATCTTTTGCGTATGTGCCGTCTTGATCACCATCTCCTCCAACGCAGTTTCAACGGGTTACTTTCAACCCTCAAATTCTGTTGGAATAATCGATAAACTGATTATACCTGTGTTTTAAATTTTAGACCCTCAAACCCAAGTTCACTGATTTAAACAAAACTAGCAAAGAAAATGAGAAATTGAATGCCCAGGTCAAATCGGGAGTCTAATTTGGACACCGTCAGTTTCTACAAGTCACTCTCACCCAACTGATCGTGTTGGAATCACTGACAAATTAATCAGGCCTACATTTTATATTTTGACCCTCACAAACCTATGTTTATTGACTTTAAGCTAAGTTGTTTTAGAAAATATAAATTTGAGCATAGAGCTCAAATCGGTAGTATAATTTTGACTCCGTTAGTTTCTACGGGTTACTTTCAACCCTTAACTTGTGTTGGAACAATCGATAAACTAATTGGACCTGTGTTTTAAATTTTGGACCCTCAAACTCAAGTTCACCGATTTTGAACAAAACTAGTTAAGAAAATGAGAAATTGAGTGTCTCATTCAAATCGAGGGTCTAATTTGAACACCGTGAGTTTCTACAAGTCACTCTCACCCTCTCGGTCAGGTTGGAATCATTAAAAATCAATGAGGCCTACATTTTAGATTTTGACCCTCCTAAACCCGTGTTTATTGACTTTAACCTAATTTATTTTAGATAATATAAATTTGATCATCGAGCTCAAACCTAGAGTCCAATTTGGACTCCATCAATTTCTATAGGTTACTTTCACCCCCCCCCCCCCCCCCCAAGTCGTATCGAAACAATCGATAACCTAATTGGACCTGTGTTTTAAAGTCTGGACCCTCAAATTGAAGTTCACCAATTTTAAACAAAACTAGTTAAGAAAATGAGAAATTGAGTGCTCAGTTCAAATTGGTAGTCTAATTTGGACGCCGTCAGTTTCTACAAGAAACTCTCACCTTCCCACGGTTGTGTTGGAATCATTGACAAATTAATCAGGCCTACATTTATATTTCTACCCTCCCAAACCCGATCAGACAAGTATTTTTAGTCTTGTACCTTCTATTTCCCAAGTTCTTGCATTTTATAAGATCATATTTAGAGTTAAGAAATAAAAAATCAATCAAATATTTACATGTGGTTGCTGTGCAGGAGGTGCTCTAGCACCAAGAAGCCCTAGCTATGCGAGAGTCTGGAGACGATCTGAGAGGCGATATGTAAGATATTCTGAGATATGGTCTCGTTGACGATCTCCCTAAATTGTGTCGGAGTCATGGTCGGGGCAGCCCTGGAAGAACCACCTGGGGCTGTAGGTGTGGTAAACGGGGAGGTCACATGTGAGATGGAGCTCAAGCACGAGGATATCACCCTATCCGTGCCTAAACTATGTCCAAAACCATACACGTGTCCTTTCTTGGGTGCATACCAGATGCTGTAATCCAAATGTCAGGATCCAATTCTAGACGCTGAATGTCAGCCCTATACCTCTCTTCCATTCCTCTACTATATGAATCCTGCAAAAAGTACAAAAAATAAATAAAATTATTCTTAATTCTACATTATGCTTTTAAATAAAAACTATTGACATACAAACTTACTGCTACCTCCCGAGCTTTCTCACTAATGTAATCATTCATCCCTTTCTTCTTATGAGTTTTATCAAAAAGTTCTTGGAATTGAGGTGGCCGCTTGAGCTGTGTTTCCTATTTTTCAAATAAATCACAATTTATTATTATATTTACAAATTTAAAGAATCTAGAAGTGTACTTACCATTCGCGCTTTATGCATTGCAAAAGAGACAGAGCCACCCGTATGTACAATTGCTTGGGGATGTGCAACTCTGTTCATCTTTTCTTGGACTGAATTTCCAACCCATTTCTCCCCCCTCCATATCCCACAGAACTCCACCCAATACACTTTTCACATCGAAATAGGTCCGTGGTCTTTCCACTAGTTCGTATATGTACTTGCACAAACGTATTCTACATTTCTTTGAACATTATACAATAGATGCTTGAAATTTGCTCTTGCAGTGGTTGTCCATGCTGATGTAGCACATGACTCGTCTGAACGCTGTGTGAATCGATCATTCCTCTCCATATTAAAATAATAATAATAAACTAAATAAGAATTAGTGTACTAAACTAAGAATTGAAGGATACTATCATTGATAAAATAACTCACATACCATGAACATATAATACAATAATTCTTGAACATTCATCGGAAAATCAGAAAATCGATGGATAGGGCTAGGAAAATGTGCTTGAATTGTCTTTGTAATAAATTGTAATACTTGGGGTGGCTCTATTTTATTCCTGAAATTGAAAATATTAATACCACAATGACGAATAGATAACAAAAAAAGTGCACTACATAACCTTCATTTATCCACATTGTTCGCATCGTCTCATTATAACTGCCCTCCCCCTCATGATGACTTGTCTCATCATCAGCATGTACTATACG
The DNA here is from genome assembly GCA_014218235.1 of Colocasia esculenta. NCBI lineage: Eukaryota > Viridiplantae > Streptophyta > Magnoliopsida > Alismatales > Araceae > Colocasia > Colocasia esculenta. The sequence continues at coordinate 47,749,833 of CM024759.1, read as the reverse complement.
AATTAATTAGCATAAATAAAATAAACTATAAGAAATATACATATAAATGTGAATGAACATACATGGGTCTGATGGAGGAGGTGTAGATCAACTCGCCATATGTGATGGTGATGCAGAGGCCGTCGGTCCTATACCGCAAGGACATAAAGAATTATATTAAACAAATACTGCAATGCATACAAATCATGACATACATACCTGCTGCCAATGGTAGAGGTGCAGAGGTCATGGGTCCTGTAAGGATAGAAATAAGATACCACAATGGCATAAAGAATTATATTAAACAAATACTACAATGCATACAAATCATGACATATATACTTGTTGTCGGTGGTAGAGGTGCAGAGGTCATGGGTCCAAGCAATAAGATATCACAATGACATAAAGAATTATATTAAATAAATACTGCAATGCATGCAAATCATGACATATTTACATGCTGTCGGTGGTAGAGGTCGTAGGTAAGGATAGCAATAAGATTCTACAATGACATAAAGAATTATATTAAATAAATACTACAATGCATACAAATCAAAGTATATATACCTCTTGCCGATAGTGCAGGTGTAGAAAAGGAACTAAATCTCCTCCCACTACCCTCTCCACTCCCACCTGAAGAAGTCGCACGTCGTCCTCGAACCATTTCTTCAAATGGTAATAAAAGACATGCATATTCATCAATAGTGGAAGAAAGAAAGATGTAGAATATTAGAATTTATAATAAAATTGTCTACCATTAATCAAACATTCTCCATTTCATCTTCAGATGTTGGGGCTATATCAAATTCAGCATTAGCATCTTCATTATTAGAATCATTTTGATCATTAGTACGTTCATCTTCATTAGAGTCCCCTAACTCTATTTCTTTTTCTTGTGAATCGACGTCTTCCACTTCATTCTCTTTAGATAAAGAAAGTTGTTGCACATATTCATTTTCATTAAAAGTAGGTAACTCTACATCATCACCCAAGTCTGACTGAAAGAATTGTGCATTCACATCCAACTCTACTGTTTCATTCAATTCTAACTTATAATTTAGGAAAAGCCTTGTCCTAACCTTGCAAACTGCCCACCAATCATTTCTTTATTTCTTTGTATAATAGACCTGCTGGGCTTGTGCGGCCGAAATAAATGGATCATAAGTATTCACTTTGGACTTATGTCTGATATCAACAATCTCATATGTTGTGTCATTTCGAACAGAATTAGGATCAAACCAATGACACTTGAACAAAAATATATGGTTGTCATATCTGAGATATTGCAATTCTAAGATCTCCTCAATAATACCATAATAATCACATTCATTTTCATTATATGTACTTCCTTTCACACATACCCCGTTGTTCATTATTGACTTAATCTGCCCATATTGTTTAGTGTGAATACCATATTCATTCACAATAAATGCTAGATATGTACGTGGAATTTTCGATGGGCCAAAACTTATCTCTCAAAGTCTTTAATCCGTAATGAAATTTTTTTCAACCTACATATAGAGAATACACTACTTAGAAATTGACATTGGTCTCATGATAATTAATGAGGAGATCTTAGAATAAGACTAATCATGCTTACAAGATATTTCAGCCAAGAAGTCAATGATTTCTCTCGTTCTTTTTAACCTCCACATCAGTGAGACATGAACATCTTTGGATTAATTGTGAGTCAAATTGTCTGTATTATGAATATTAGAGCATTATAAATTGAATGAAAACCAAGAAAAAGTTATGGACATAACATAATGTAAGCAGTGCACTTACGCAACATAAGATTCAACCTCAATACAATTTAAAAGAATATAAATCTTTGCGACGTGCAACTCTTTATCATTTAGCATCTGACTCGAAGAATGTCCATACGCACGGCCAAGATACTTAAATATAGAGAGCCAGTCGGATTGAACGGAGTCTCCCCGATCATCATTACGTGGTGGTCAAGTACGATGTGTTTGTATCTCGGGTTCAAAGTACATCCAACAGAAATTTGATATTTTTTCCATAATATACGCCTCTGCAATGGAGCCCTCTACCTTCACCTTGTTGCAAATTTTCATTTTCAATTCATGCATGCACCTACACGACCATTCGTAGGATAATGACAAACATATCACAAGAGGTAGAATTATAAGAAAAAAATACAAATTACCTCTCAAATGGATACATCCATCTAAATTGTACTGACCCTCCTTCTTTAGACTCATATGGTAGGTGTATAAGCAAGTGCTCTATCGAATCGAAGAATGCGGGTGGAAATATCTTTTCCAATCTACAAACTGTCGTGATCACATTCTGTTCAATAGTTTCCACATCCTGATACCTGAGCTCTGATGAACATAGAATCTTGAAAAACTGACTTAACTCAGTCACTGCTCCCCATATCGACTTCAACAACATATCACGGAATACAATAGGTAGCAACCTCTGCATAAGCACATGACAGTCATGACTTTTCATTCCATATATTTTTCCCTTGTTTGTATTCACGCAACGAGCAATGTTGGACACATAGTCATCTGGAAATCTAAATTGTTTTAACCAAAAGCACACTTCTTTAATATATGCAGCTCCAAGGGTGTAAATTATTTTCGGTTTAACTGTTGTACCATTTCTATCAAGAAGTTCCAATTCCGGACATTTACAATGTATTTTCAAAGAGCATTCACATTGTCTTTTGTTTTGCCTTTTATGTCCATAATGGTGTTGAACACATTATCCAAGACATTCTTCTCAACATGCTTGACGTCGAGGTTATGTTGTATAAGAGGAGTTGACTAATAAGGCAATTCCCAGAAGATACGTTTTTTGACCTAGTTGTGATCCTTCCCAAATCTAGGGTGTTGTCTTGTGCTGCATGACAATTGTGCTATATCTAGTAAATTATGTACCCTTGCCGCTAAATGTGGACGAGGCAACTGTTCAAAATCAACTTCTTCCAATTCAATTTTATTCTTTAAGAATGCATCTTTTTGCCTTTTAAAAGGATGGTCCCTTGGTAGAAATTGTCGATTACAATCAAACCAGCATGACTTGCCACCATGCTTAAGTACAAATGATTCGGTACTGTCCATACAGTACGGACATGGTAGTTTTCCATGGGTGCTCCAGCCAGATCACATTTCATATGTAGGAAAGTCACTTATTGTCCACATCAATGTAGCCTTCATAGTAAAATTTTGCTTTGGAGATGCATCATAAGTAGTAACTCCATCGGTCCATAACAATTTCAACTCATCAATCAATGGCCTGAGATATATGTCTAGTTTTTTCAAGGACTTTTTGTGCTAGTGATCAATAAGGATAGAAATATATGCTCTCATTTCAAGCACATGTTCGACAGAAGGTTGTATGGTGTCAAGGAAACTGGCCAGCTAGAGTAAGAAGTCACTGAGCCTCCAAATGGATTGAAACCATCAGTACATAAACCCAACCTCACATTACGTGACTCTTTTAAGAAACTAGGGTGTGCACGGTTGAAGTTACTCTAATTAGCTTTGCCATCTGTAGGATGGCTGATTACATTCTATTCACGACGTACTCTTTCTGCATGCCATCTCATATGTTGAGCTATAATTGATGGCATATACATTAGCTACAGTCTCGGTGTGAGGGGAAAATACCGCAATGACATGTATGGTATATAATTATGAACATTTTAACAGGTTTCAGAGATTTTGCAAAAAAAATGAATTTGGAGATGTAAAATTTTTCATTTATTTCTATTTTCCCTCCTTTCTAGCAAAATACTGCCTCATTTGCGTAAGATTCATGGGTTTGATATCTCAGACTATCCACAATGGAGGTTGCCATGTTCTTGGGTAATGGGTTTAAACTTCATCTTTAGGATTTGTTTTAATATGTTACGTTCTGGTTTTTCTGTTCTGTACCTGTGCTTGATGCACATTTGCGTCATTCTTTATTGACATACTTGTTTCTGTTTGATCACTTGTACAAGGTAATTCAAACAGCATTGACGCCTCTTGAGGTGTGCTACTGCCCATCGTAGGCTTTTTCCTTCTTTCTTGACCTTAATTATAGCAAATTGGGTTTAACTTTAGTGAAGAGAGAAAAAAAAAAGAGACAAATTTCCCAGTATCTTTGGCAAATATCATGTTTTGGGCCATAGGACCATCAGACTCTTTACCTGGGCATCCCATTACTAATGGGGAAAAACAAAATGGAACAGCTAAATTTCCTAGAGGAGAAATGCAAGAAGAGACTAAACATGTGGAAAGCCAATACACACAATGCAGTCGGGAAGACTATCCTCATCAAATCCACTCTCGGTGCGATTCCAGTCCTCCTAATGAATACATTGCTAATTCCCAAAGGTACTATCAATAAGCTGCATGCTATCCAAATAAATTTTTGGTGAGGCAACAAAAATGGCATTCAGAAAACTCCACTACTGGCCTGGATCAAAATGTAAAGACCCAAGTGATTAGGCGGCCTCGGATTTAGGGACATGCATGAATTTAATAAACCTGCAATTATGAAGCAAGCCTAGAGATTCCTCAAAAATTTTTCAAGCCTGTGGTCTAGACTCATGAGAGCTAAATACTGTAGTACTAACTTCTTTTGGCATCTCAAGGGCAACAGGAAGGCATCCTATGTTTGGCAGTCTATTATGTCCATCAGAGAAGTACTTAAAGAAAGTTGTTTCTGGGTGGTCAAAATAGGCTATAACATTAAAATTTCGGAAGACAAATGGATCCAAGATAAAGTGGATTCTCTGATCCCTAGGAAGGATCACAATGGTTCAGTGCCTTCTTTAGTAGCTGGGCTTATAGTTAATGGACATTGGAATGTACAACTAATTACTAGGATTGTTGAGGAGAGGTATAAGGAGGCCATTATGAGAATTAGACTCCCACAGAACCCTCAGGAGGACTATGATCAGTTGGTGTGGTCTAAAACTAAAGATGGTCAACTAAATACCAAGTCTGCCTACCGTTATCTCTGTGATATGAAACAAATTCCCCATTTTCGGCACCTTCCAGCCTCATCAATATTATCAACCTCAGCTGATTCCCATATCTTTTTGTTTGCCTGCAAAATCCTGCTGCTTTGATGATGATACTACATGCATTCAGATTATAATTTACCTTTTCCCTGTGGAATATAATCTCATTTATATTTCTCCATGCTACTTCCAGGGCCATTGTAGTGATAGCCTTACTAGCTGTGCACATTTAATCCATAAGTCTTCCAGGCTCTCTACCTTGAATGATTAGCCAAGATGATTGGCTAACTCATCCCAGATATGGGCAATTTTGTTGCAAGTAACCAAGACATAGTTTGCATCCTCCTCCTCAAGTCCACAACATTGACAAGTTAGGTCTGCAACAATGTTGCAATAAATCAGATGGGCAATGGAAGGCAGTCTACCCTAACCTGAGAAAAAAAGACAGATGACCAAGTCTCATATACATATATAGCACCTTATCTTCTTAACAGCAACCAAAAAAAGAGTAGGAAGAAAAAAAATAATCATTCATGCACTAAGGAAGAGCTAGCAAAAGGAGACGAGTCTATCTAGATCAACCACATCTCTCAGAAGCTAGATTGGAAGGAGACGAGCACCAAAAGTAGCACCACCAGGGCCAGCACCCCCCACGGTGAGCTGCTCTCCTGGGCGCTGCTGCCGCTGTACCACCCCGTCCTTCGCCTGTCATAGGGAGATGGAGTTGAGGACGAGGAGGGGGCAACGGTGGTGGAGCGGTGATCGGGCACAACGATGGATGGGTGTGGGAGGGAGAGACGGGAAGAGGGCCACGACTAAGCCTCCCACCCTCCAATCGAGCCCGAGAGAGAGAGAGAGAGAGAGAGAGAGAGAGAGAGAGAGAGAGAGAGAGAGAGACTAACTGGAAACGGCGAGAAGATCGGATGGAGGGAGGCGGTGGTGGCGATGTCGACGGCGGCGGCGACGGTGATGGCCACGACAGCAGGCGACGTCAGCGGCGATGGCCAGGGCCATGGCAGCAGGCGTCCGCGAGAGAGCAGAGTTCTCAGGCGAGAGGGCATCCACAAGTCTCTTGTGCGAGGGGGAAGGGGGAACCGGGGTGGGGAGAAATCAGGGCTGTAGCGAACGATTTTGTGACCGATAAATATCAGTTGCAAATCGGTCCCAAATAGAGATCGATTAGCGACCAACGTAAGTTCGGTCGCTATTGTTTAGCGATCAAAATCGTTTCGGTCGCTAATTAGTCACAATAATTGGACCGATTAGTTTGGTCGCTATTCAGTCGCTATATGCGAAAAAATAAAAACCGATATGATCGGTTGCAAATGCGGTCGCAATATCGGTCGCTCTATCCGCTAATTCTTGTAGTGATCAACCATAATTTATCATAAAGCATCATTTTTTTCCCGAGTGCATCAAATTTCTAAATTATTAAATCTTATGGGTAGACAAAAGTTAGCCCCTAATAATTAGGCTTAACCATTGGATCATTCCAATTAATCAATATTCATTTTGGGAGAAATTAATATGAGTGACTAAAACAATGATCAATGAAGTTGCAATTGACTGTAATATCGAAGGTCCAGTTGTATAGTGACCTAGTAGGTCAAATATTTTTCTACATAAATGTGCAATCGTGGGAAGAGCCAAGACAATAGTTGAGGGTATATTCGCTTATGAATGGCTACAATGGTAAGAGAGCATACTTGACAATACTACTTTGACATCTGGTATTATTTGTGGATAGCCTAAAGGTTCTTCCATTTTCTACGATATATCATTATTTAGTCCATCAAATCAGAAGAGTTTTGTAGATATGGAGAAAACTCACTTCCTAAAATACTTCTAGAAGTACTTATAGAACTACTTCTTCAGACCATGTGATTGTTACTTCTTAACAATGTTGTTTAACTAATATATATGAATAAGAAATCTTCAGTCTACCAAAAAATCTAGAGTTTGTTATGCACATTAATTATTCGTTTCGTTATCATGGATACACCGTGAACATGTTTTGACACTTTTGTTATATGTTATTCACGACTTTTTTGTAGTCGGATGGTGACGTAATTGACTGCGTTGATATCTACAAGCAGCCAGCTTTTGATCATCCATTGCTTAAAAATCATACAATTTCGGTAAGTCTAATTCCTTCCTTTTTTTTCTCTCAGACAAATTCAACTAATTTAATGCATTTTTTAATGGAACATTTGTTCATCATGTACTGTTAGATGTGTTAAAAGAAAAGAATATTCCGCCATCAAGAATGAATTTATTATAATGCACTGGAAGAAAAAAGTGCAATTTCAAATTTAGCATTAAATATGAACTTTGAGAAAGGAACCATAACAATGGATAATCAGCCTCTAACCGAGCTATGGCATCTTGTCAAAAAGAAAAGCTCTTCTGCAAATATTTTAGTTCAAAGGATTAGGAACACATCCTTTTCTATTTCCTTAAGAAACTATAAGTATATCATATTTTTATGAACCTGATCGGCCAACACTGTCATCAGCCTACAATGATGAGATGGCAGTCTTTTATTTTTTGACAAAGAAAGAAGGAAAATTTCCCCGTCAAATAGACAATGTTTCAAGATGGTGGATAAGTATACCATGGATCAAATCCCTTTCAAAGTGAACAAATTGTTAAAATAACAAATACAGATGGTTTTTGCCTAAATCACAAAACAGTACAAAATAAAATGAGAGAGCTACTCATTCCACTGATGGGAAGAAGCCCAAGCCAGATATAGAACGCGATTGCAGCTCTTCTCCAGCTGCTGAAACCTAACGGGAGAAGGAATTTATTGTTCATTATTTTGACAAAGGAATAAATAGGTAGGGAAAGAGCGGAATGGATATATTATGCTTCTGAAAGTGCATCTCAACACCTCCCAAAAATGCCCCCAAGAGGCACTGGGAGGCGTCTACATGCGCACTCCCTAATGAGCGGCAGAGCGGAGCCCGTACCCGAGCCACCCCACTAGAGGCTTGGAAAATCTCGGCGGCGACACCCCTGCCGAGAAATGGTAGGGGTAGGGTGAACCCGAGTACCCTTTTTCCCATTTGATCTCCTCCAACTTACACAGGTCTCAATGGAACCTTACATGAGGCATTTGCACCTCCTAGCATCTCTTCATTGCAAGCATGCAGCAACCCTCATTTACCTCCTCATGAGCAATTGGAGAAGAATAAAAGAGAAGTCTAGGGAAGGAGAATTCTAAGTGATGATCCAAGAGAACAAACAGGTTGTAGCATGCTTCAAAGATCCCATTTTAAGGACGTGTGACCATATGATTGTACACTAAAAATGACTCAGTTGGTAAGATACTCTATTATACATCATGTGGGAGGGGTTGGATAGATTTTCAAATTTGTGAAGATTATAAAGAGTTTTTTTTTCTATGAAATTGTAAATAGGCATGATATTGGTACACATCCTAAGCATCGAACTAATGATGTGTCTTTATTTTTATTTAGTCTAAGTCAACCAACCTAAAACACACACACACACACACACAAAGTACGATTATACATAAATGTAACAGTACACCTAAAAATGCACTCATACTTCACCATAACCTATGCCTTTCATCAATCTTGTACAATATGTCAGGTTATAGGTCCAGTTATAATTAAGTTCATAGATAATATAACAAGAATATCATGAAATAAATTGACAGCACAGTTTCATATAATTGAGATAGGATCACTCCAGCTGTAACTGTTAATATTAGTTTAGGCCTCTTAGGACTGTCCTCTTCCTCTGTCTATTTTATGTCATAGCGGCCGGAAAGTTATCAATTCTTCATTGAGTATATTATAAATATGAGAAAGATTTTCTGTATTTGTGAAAGTGTAGAAATACTTAATCATCTTGCACTTTGTTTTTTTTATTGGTGGAAAAGAGAAGAAAAATCTATGTGTCAACTTGATTCCCACCAATAAAAAAGAGAAAGTGTAAGATGATTAGGTATTTCTGCACTTTCACAAGTGCAGAATTTTTTTTTCTATATATATTGTTTGACCGTTTAAAACAATGTGCGGATCAGAGAAAGTTGTTTTAATGTGAGCAATATGTCTGACTTGTTATTGTAGATGAAGCCTACCTTTACACCAGAGAGATCAACAGAATACTCGAAGGCCTCAACTATAAACGTCTCTGCGGTGGAAGACAGTCATCCATGGCTCTTTACGAAAGGTTGCCCAGAAGGATCCATTCCTATCACCAGGATGTCATATATGAATGGCCTTTTCGGAAACAATGCTTCCGCAAGTGATTCGCACTTACATTATCCTCGCTATCTTCATGAGCAAGGAGGTCGACCAAAGGACAAAAAGGTTGATGATCCTACATGGCATGAGGTAAGCATTTATTTAGGTTAATTCTACCACATCTAGAACAAATTAACCAAGCATGCATTTATATATGATCGCATTTATATAGTTTGATATACATGTTTTAGTCGATTTATGTGGAATCTTAACGATTCTTGACCACGGCTCCTCATTTTCTGATTTTATTTTTGGTAGGTTAACAAAAAGTAAATACACACCAAAAGCAAACTCACAGACACCTAACAACCAGCCAAAACACAGAGCCCAACTTGAAATCATCCTTAAAAATCTAATCCCTGAACTTGTAGAGAGTTGCCTTCATTTTATGGTGGTTCCCAATACCTGTAATGCCCCAGATATTCCCTTACTAGAGGATGATCTCCTCCATTGCCAACCTTCTCGTGAGTTTCAACCAGTATGATAGTATATTCACCCTTTTCTTCATCACTTTTCTCCCAAGTAATCCGCCATAACTTTACTGATGTTAATTTCATGGCTTTCTGCAGTATGCCCTCGTGAGATTTACTGCTGACAAGTTGCATGGTGCAAGCGCTGAATTCAACTTGCATCTCCCGAAGCTTGAGGTGCCGCATGAGTTTAGCCTAGCTCAAATATGGGTCATCTCAAATGATGGAACCACTACAGTGGAAGCTGGATGGATAGTAATGATTCTGCCTCAGATTTGTTTTTCTGAAAAGCAAAGATCACAAATATTTATAGATGCACACAATTACATGAAACTCTTGAACAAGAACATTTGACAATGACGAAGATGTTGTCCGTAAATTGATCGAGCATAATTAACTTTTATAATCTAACCAAATAGTCTTAGAATTTTTCTGCATATAGCCCTCATCTCCCATCCACTTATTTCAAGGACATGATGTGTCAAACTTTACTAATCTTATAGTAATGGATGCTCCCTTATTTTGCACTTATGGACTCCGGCCCCTATATTCTTCTTAATTTCCTTCCTTACCCCTGCCCCTTATGAAATGATTATTACACGGACATAGTGTTGTAACTATTCTGTCGGGCATACTGGCTTGTTGTAGCGAAAATCTTTAACACTTTCCCTTGTTGGTTTATCATTTGTTGATCAGAAATGAAAAGACAGCGTATATATATAGCTGATTCCTTGATTAATTAGTGCCCATCTTAATTTTAGCGAATCCGAATTTGATGTCCAAACCTTCGTTTCAGGTCTACCCACAGCTGTACCGTGATTACAGAAGTAGGTTTTTCACACTCTGGACGGTGAGTAGTTATCATTTCGTGATAATCAATATTATTCTATTTGTCATTGGATGCATATATAGCGTCATTCCGTACGCACAAGTTTCCAACTATTCAATTTGTGTTTTATGATTGCCACAGTCTTATTGTTCTTCTGATCACAAGATATAACAGTCTTCAATAAACTAGTATGTAACCGCAGGTTTATATTTCTTACACCTTTTTCTTTCTCGTTTGTTAGTTGGAAGTTAGCTAGTAGCCTTAATTACGGCAGATCGACTTCAAGTTAGGCCCAAACTTAAACTCCTATTTGGGAAGACAGGTGACCTCTTCCTGTCACGAGCATACAATAAATATTCCACATCAAGATCTTTACTCTAATCATATTGAAGGACTGATAGTGTGGCATACTAGGAGAGGCGGTGAATTGAGTTTACCCAAACATAAATTTAAACCACACCCAAATTCAATCAACAACACAATACGATCTAACGATCAGCAGAATGCGCAACACCACAGCTTTGCACAGAAGTAAGATGTGAAATGCCTAATTAAATAATGTGTACAAATTTCAATTAAATAAGATATGACAGGAGGGTCCAATAAGATGCCGAAATAAACTGTGCACAAGAAAGGGTTAGGAGAGACGGACAAACACATAACTACATAGAGATTTTTTATGTGGTTCGAGCGCACCAAGTGAGATCTACATCAGCCCCTTAACAACTCGTGAAGACTTCACAATCTTGACCAAGGATTTAGAAGACACACACACACAGAGTACCCTCGTACCCTACGGATGTGGCAAGCACCCAAAACACATACACTCACTATGGCCTCACACACAGACTATAAATGTCAAGTTCAAAGTATAGATATGTACACAATGCTCAAGAATCAAAATATGCACAAAGCATAAGGCTCAGAAAGATGAAATCCCCCAATTGTGGCCATCCATGTTGACGGAAGATCAACGATCACATCACACTGCCTCTCCGGGGTCTGACAGACGAGCGCCTCGTAAAACTCCTCGGAAGCAAACCAAAGTGAAGCACCGAGATCTACAAGAACACGAGCAACTTTACTAAGAATAGGAAAAGTACCTATGACCAGGTTCAACGACTTAGCGTCCTCCTTAGTAAGGGCCATCATGCAACCACGACCATGCCCATGCTGCGCCACCTGTTGGGGCTGCTGCTGCTGTGGGGGCTACTAGTACTGCCCCTGCTGGTATTGTTGGAACTGCTGCGGTTGCTGATACTGCTGAAACTGTTGTGGCTGCTGCTGCTGCTAGCGGGGTGCCTACTACTGTAGTGGGTACTAGTACTGCAGTAACTGTTGAGTAAACTACAACTGCACTGGCTGCTACGGCCGCTGGACTTGCCCCATCAGGCAATCCCTTCTGTAATGGCCTGACAAAGTGCAGTGTAACAGATCACCTCCTATCTGCCCTGCTCAGCTCCCTGTTGGACTGACTGCTCTGCCAATCTTGACTGACACTTCTGCTGCTGCCGGTACTGCCTACCCCCACGAGTGGTCATCCGCCTAAGCCCCGAGCATAGATTGGAACTGCCTGAGCCTGAAGAAGAGGATGAAGTCGCACAACCATGGCTACCAATGGGATGCTGGTACGGGGTGGTCCTAGAGGAACCTCCTCCCTACTGCTGCTGCTACTATTGCTGGGACTGTGAAACCTCTCTCTCCTAATGCCATTGCCACTCCCAAGGTGGCACACATGTGAGCGGTCATGCACCACTAGAAATCTAGCCTCAGTGTCGCAATAAATCTCTCTGCACAAGTCTACTCGCAGCTGGATACATGGGGAACATGTCTCAACAACTGGACAAACCTTTGACGATATTGTGCAACCATCATATCCCTCTGTGCCAACTCATGGAACTGATCTCGCCTCTCACGTCAAGCATAATCCGAGAAATACTCGGCGTGGAAGACCTCCAAGAACCGCTGCGAAGAAATCTGATCTAATCTATGCCCAGGGAAGTGTGTCTGCCTATGAATTCTCCACCACTCATGGGCTGGTTCCTTTAGCTGATACACCATCTCACCAGGTCATCCTCGACGCACTCCATGGTCTCAAAAGTATGCTCCAACTCGTGAGCCCAACTCTCAGCCCTATATGGGCCATAGTCGTCGAAGAATGTCGGTGGTCGAAGATGCAAAAACTTCTCAAAGAGGGTGGTTCGGTCCTCAATCGTTGTTTTCCTCACCCTGGGAGGTCAGGTACTACCGGTAATTGACATCTACTATACTACTAGTGGTTATGCCTGCTACTCTGGTACTACTAGGGGAGGTATTGGCAGTTGTCCTCCTGCTCTCGTCTGCCCTAGCTACCATGGCCCCTGGAACATGGCCCTGAAAAGCTGCTCGACCATGGCGAACATGGTCTCGAACTGCAGTGGAAGGGGCTGGTACCACTGCTACTGCTGCTCACCCGGTGTCGTTGTTGCAGCTGACTCTTGAGACTGTGCTACTGACTCCTCTACTGAAACATCTTCCTAAACCTCACCAAGCGAGGGCATATCTAGCTCTCCGTTCTGCTCCATCAGCTCCCTAGCTTGCCTGCGTCGGCGGGGACCCATATCCTACACGACACATAACCAACAAGGTCAATGACACTAACTCACGCGACTAGTAGTGTACTTGTACTTCTGCTAGGACTTTCCTATTGTTGTTTGAATCCACTACAGGTCTTGATAGACTCTCACTCTAATACCAACTGTAATGACCTGAGAACCCGATCCTCAGCTAAAGCTGAGAACCCAATTTTCTCGGTCGCCACCCACAGATCCAGAGACCCGGAAGGGCTATAAGACAAGTCTAGTAGGATATGTAAAGGAAATAAATGTCAACTTCTGAACTAGGAGTACACACAGAAGTAGACAAAGGAAAGAGCGAGTGTACTGCGTATCTCTCTAGGTACAATCCCATCTCATAGCTAGTACAAGTAAGCCAAGGGAAGAACCCCGAGGGTGAAGTACAACTGAAGGGGGAAACCACTGCTAACCACGGGGATGACGACTACTGCCCTACCTCCTCACCTGGAAAAAGGAGGGATGAGCGTTACAATAGAAGTTATGTAGGGACTGCCAATCTCCTACTGGCTCTAACATGCGTAAAAAATATAATTAACATAAATAATAGCAATTATATATTCTATCCTAACACAAGAAAGTGCAGAAGGAAATCTAAATAACTAGAAATCGTACGGGAAAACACAACACGGTAAGAAACTCCGTACGACCTGCATGTCGTGATCACCATGAGGCTGTAAACATAGACAGAGGGAACCCTATCTAGACAAACGACAATAGCTACAGAAACCACTACCACTAGTCAACTGGTTAGAAGTGTCCACTGACGTCTTACCCTCGACCGCAGTCCTGGCCTCCACATGTCATCAGAGTGGAGCCGAGGAACACAAAGTAACCACAATGGTAACCGCCGTAGTCTACCCAGACTACGGTCCCATGCCTCACCTCTCTAGGTGGTTCCGATGCCACATAGAGTGAGGCAGTGAGAAGGACTGGCTAGCCTACGCCGGAAGAGCACTGGACGACCTCAGCATCCCAAACCAACTAAGAGAGCTCTGCAAATGACTCAACGTCGTTGTCCTTACCACCATTTTCCCCTTTGCTTCAAAGTTCCTGACTCGAGCACACCCTTCGCCTAGAGCACATCTTAAATGGATGCACGAGCATGGGGGTTCTAGGTACAGAGTAAAAACCTCTCACGGGACAAGCCCTCTAGTCCCGAGCACCGGACAATGACTAGTGTAGGACTGTACTAGGAACTAGCACTGGTGCCATGGGTACAGAAAGAACTAAGAATGAGCAAAGACTCAATGAGAAATAGACTCCGCACGAACCATATGTGTGTCTGTCCCTATCGCGATGCCCATGGCTGTCGCGACACTGTCACGACGGCAAGGCAGGTCATGGTAATGTCCCGACACCCTGAGTATGTAAGCTTGTCGTGGTCGGCGCATGCATTGTGACACCATCGCAGCCCCAAGACCGGTCGTGATATCAGATAGAGGGGTCCCAATACAGTCCACCTAGGGATGGCCGCAAAAACACCAAAAATCATACCATCCGTGGGAGGGGAGCATCGGAAACACTAGAGGAGCATGTAAACAAGGAAAATAACCCTTAAACCCCATGAATTATGCATTAAACAATAAGTTCTACTCTTAAAGAAACCTCTCAAACAACGAAACATGGATCTCTCACCCTAAGCCCCAAGCACAATGGGGGCCCGAGAATCTCAAGGGGAAGGGGAGCATGCTAGAACAAGAGGAAGAAGATGAGTCCCTACCTCAAGAAGTAAAGCCAACCCGTTGGGGCCTTCACATAGGACTGGCCACCTTCTCCTCGCTCCATGCACCACATGAACGTCGCCTACACGAATGGGACGTCATCTCCATGCCAAGAGCTCCAAGAATTCACCGGAAGAAGTAAGAGGGCTCGAAGGAGGAAGAAGGAAGAATAATAAGAAAAGAAGAAGGAGAAGGGGAAAATGGGGCGCCTGTGTCAGTTTTGAACCGACGGCCTCTGAAATGTGACAGGTCAACGCAGCGCGACAAGAACACTATCGCGACCACCCAAGCAGTCGCGACACCATGTTGCGACCGACCCTGCTTGAAATACAGCGAAAAATAGCTATGCTGAAATCTAGAAGGGGGGGATTGAATAGATTTCAACTGATTTTAAAATTTACTCAATTAGCAACTCAGAGAAACTATTGAGAAGCTGAGATCTATGACTTATGCACAATTCTGAACAGTCTAGACAAATTAAATGATGTGAGAGCCATGAGCCTACCAACCATCTAACGCAAGAACATTCAAACCACAATGGCACAAGAATTTAGGGTGGTTTGGATTACACAATTGTGCATCTTACGTCCACCTTCCACACACACACACAAAGTGGCTTATTTCGCTAGTCCAAATAGGTCACACTACAACACACACACTCTGAGATGATAGAGATCTTAGATCTGAACACACACATGAAATTGAGCACAAAAGTTGCTTCAATTTCACAAAACACACAATAGCAAATGAGTTTAGAGCAAGGAACCAGAAAGAACAATTGAATTGTAGATTGAAAATGTCTGGTTCGATTTCCCCCTGTTCAGCTTCTAGATGAGGATTCAGGCTACTAGCTTCAGCTCCAGGATGTAGACTCTGGAATCTGGGAATTCCACTTGAGGTTGATCAGCCAAGGTACTTGGATCTCTCAATTCTTTAGATCTGGACAGCAATTCTTCAGGATGAAGCCTCTCTCTTGTTTCGCCTTCTGCTTCTGGGAGTTGATGAAACTTAGGTGTTTGTGTCCCCAAAGATGTGTGGATGATGGGCATTTATAGTCCCATGTACCCACTACGTGCCTTAGAATTTAGGGGCACAAAAATCCCGCTCAAAAGAACTTTGATCCAAAATCATCCACATATTCACAACATCAGATCTAGAATATAAGTCGAAGTGTGTCGACGCAACATGAGTTATGTGTCGACACATGTTCCTGGCTTTGTGTCTTGACAGCTCTGACTGGTAAGTTGTGTCGACACACATTTCACTTGTGTCGACACACTTGACTTCAGACCACAAAACATGTTTCTAGGAGGGATAGGATGTGTCAACACACAATCATCCTATGTCAACACCACAGACCACTTAACTTCTAACCGTTTCCTAGTTACATAGGATGTGTCGACACATAACCAACATGTGTCGCCGCCACTGGCTATTTCAACCTTCACTGCTTACTGGATGCATGGGATGTGTAGACACTATTAAACTTGTGTCGACACCACTGGCACTTTTAGTTCTTAAAAGCTTCTGTGAGAGGATGATGTGTCGACACATGATGAACATGTGTCGACACAACTGGCTTGCTTCCATGATTATTTGGTCTCGGATTGAATCATGAGTCGACACACTATCAGAATTGTGTCGACACCACTATCATCAAATCAACATTTATGTGAGCTACACATGGAAAATAGTGTTAGATATGATTGAAGCATGATTTCCACATTTGTATGGATCATAGTTAAACATCATCAAAATTAGAGATCCAACAATCTCCCCCTTTTTCATGATGGCAACTATGATTCTCTTATCATTTTAGTCTACTTAAGCAAGATGTTTTAAAACAATTATGTACATCATTGCATTATATACAAAGAGGACAATCATATCACAAATTCACATCATTTGTCACGGAAACACAACATTCATTGAAGGTTGGATTGAATTCACATGTTGTTCACATCAAAAGAAATATAACATTCAATCTTCAAATCCCAAAATAAGCAAACATAGCATTCAATGTTTAAACCATCACCATCAAAAACAACTAAAGTGTCACACATTACACCCTTTCTCCCCCTTTGACATCATCAATAGAAAAATAACATCATGGAGATGGAGGAGGAGGCAGCTTGTTTTCAATGGTCTTCATTTTGGCTTCCAAAGAATCCAAATTAATCCTCAGCTGGAATTGCACAGATGTCAGACTGGTATGTAGTGTTTCTTCCATTTTTTGTAGATTTTTAGAAATATGAGCTTGCATCTAAGTAAATCCTTGAGACATTGGAGAAATAGCAGTGGATGAACTAGCATGTTTGTGATCTCTAGAATTAGCAACAGTACTCATCTGCCAGTTATTATTGAAATCAGTTCTAGGATCTGCAATTTTCCTGATCAATATGGCAGTATGTGCCTTCATGTGTTTCATATCTTCAACAAAATGAGCAAATGACAGTCGACACCTGGACACTTGAACCACAACTTCATGTCCAGTATGAATACTTTATTGTGTATGTTCAAGAATGTTTGGAAGCACAGCTTGCAAATCAGATTGAAGACATTGTAGTTGATTAGAAGCATCACCTAAAGTGCCAACCAGTCTGTTAAACCTCATTGTGGCATGCTCAGCTAACTCCTATTGTCTTAGAAACTGACTATTGACAATGTTTTCTAGTCTTTGAATTCTGAGCTCAAAATTGGTGGAACTCTCCCTCATAGAAGAATTCAAGTTGTCAAACTGAACTTGAAGAAATTTGTAGAGCTCAGGAGGAACAGATGAACCACTAGAAGATGTGGATGCTGAAGTATGATGTTGATGGAAAAATGAAGTAGGAACAAGCAAGTGTTGAGGAGGTGTTGGAGATGCTTGAGGAGTGGATTGTGCTGACACATCTTGTGGAATGTCAGACTCAATTGTGGCTATTCCACTGGATTTTCTGGAGGAATTTCTATAGCTGGAACATGCTATTCATCTAAGTGTTCAGCTGACTATTCCACAACTGGCCCTCTAGTGACCTGATCTCCTTCAACTCTAAATCTCATGAATTTCATCATATGGTGCAAACAATAGATGTTATTCTGAGGAATCTTTTGTACCTTCTCATTCAGGAAAGATACACCAAAATGCTCAAAAACTATGGTTAAATGAGCAGCATAAGCAAGAGACCTGTGAAGTTCTTTCTTCATTGTCTCAGAGATGATTTGAGACATGATTTCAATCAGGTTAACTTTGATGTTCTTCTTCATGGAGTACAAGACAAATCTCTAAATATCGGTAAGTCTATTTCTACCACCACCTTGAGGAGTAATAATGGTGGTAAAAGCATGATGCACCAATCTGAGTAGTGGAGGGAAAGTGTTGGTATTGAAACTGGTGACATTGGTTTGTTTGGAGTTTTTCTTATCATTAGGGAGGTCTGTGAGAAGTGTATATGCCTCATGAAGATCAAAGTGATATGTACAATAATCCTCACCTGAGTCAGGTATGTGAAACAACTGAGATGCCGATTCTGGAGAAAAAAGGATTTTAACACCCTTGACCTCTGACTTGAACCCTTCTTTAGTATCCACAATATTCAAATAAAACTCTTGCACTGGCCGTGGATAAAAAGTTCTGAATTCAAAAATGAACTTAAGCCAGCCTTGAAATTCAAAGAAAGGTACAAATTCAGGAAAAACATTTGTAAGATCTTTATTAGAAAGATCAATAGCCCTAGGTTTCAAGATTGTTCTTCCTTTAGATAAAATGGACTTGGAGGGTGTTGCTACCAGAGTCTGAGATGTGTCTAAGGAAGATGTATCGGTAGAAGATGATGAACCATCCTCATCAGAAGAATCTAAATCTTGCAAAATCTTCCTCTTAGGGTATCAAGATGGCATAGGAGACTTGCCTTTGCTCTGAGGTGTTGACCTGCATCTCTTGGAAGGTGTACCAGAATAGATGGAGTGAGATTTCCTTTTGGAAGGATCATGGCGGAACTTGCTCCTTCTCTTCACTGGTGGTTCTTCTATGACCACACCCTTTGCAACTGCCTTTGTCTTGGCTCCACGCCTGGGAGTCTGCTTGGGTGCCATTCATTCCAGAAATGAAGAAGTATGGAAAAGCCTGGAGGAAGGATGAAGAACCCTGGGAGAACGTAGAGGATCGGTTCCGTCCTAGGTTGTGGGAGAAGAGGGAAGTTTGAAAGGTTATGAAACCGACACGTAGGGTCGACCTAGGTTTTAGTGCATTTAAGGAGAGGATCGACACAAAAAGAAAGGAGATAAAATGAACCGCAGGTCCATTTACCCCAAACCTGAACTGCCCCCTGGGTGTAGTTGTGTCGACACAGAAAATATGTGTGCCGACCTGAGATGATGTTGTGTCGACACAGAAGATGACATGTGTCAACCTGAGTTCAACTTGAGTCGATACATGATAGATGTGTGTCGACCTGAGATGACAAGAAATGTAGAATTTTGGAAAATTTATGAGAAGGAAAATAATCTTTATTAAGATGAAAAAGATCTAAAATCAATTATTCAAGGATTTTTAACATGTTAAAAATTTCACATTCAAGTTTTCATCAACATTCCTTTGAAAATTTACTAATTTGAAGAATATCATGCAAAGTTTGATCATTAAATGATTCTAAAGAACCTGGATTACAACTTAATTGAGTTAAAATATTCTTCTCAGTACAAATCATTCTTTTAAACCGTACTAAACCAAAGTAAGATGATTTCTCCAGGATAAATGCAATTAGTATTGAAGTTAAACACTCTTAAAAGATATGGAATTAAGCAAGAAGTTGTCCATTTTGTTTGATTGATTTTCCTTTGAATTAGAGGCAATGAGCATTCAAATATAGTAAACTTGTTCACTCAAGTGCACATATTTTTTACAGACCAGAGTCCCTGGTTACTTAAGATTTATTAATTATTCTTGTCTCAA
The DNA here is from genome assembly GCA_014218235.1 of Colocasia esculenta. Lineage (NCBI taxonomy): Eukaryota > Viridiplantae > Streptophyta > Magnoliopsida > Alismatales > Araceae > Colocasia > Colocasia esculenta. The sequence goes on along the minus strand of CM024759.1, from coordinate 47,730,025 downwards.
AGGGTTAATGAAAATCTTTTGACATGGAAATATATGTTTATCAGACGTCAATATTTCTAGTTACTCAATTAACATTGATCTTGAGAATTTTGATTAAACCCCTTAGAACAAAGATAGCATGACACTTCATGACATACATGGCTCATCACTTTTGTTGAAGGTGTGCAGTTTCTCAATATTCATGCCATTGCTCTACCAGAAAAAATAATTTTAATGATTCAGCAAGAATTGGACACAACTTTAACCTTTATCAAACTTGAAAGAAATGTGTAAAGACAATAATGAATTGAACACTTTTCAACCAAAGAAATCAAATTATTGTAGGATTTCAGATAATAAAAGAATGTTGGCTTCAAGAATATGTTAAGACTATTAAGATTGTATTCCTAGTTGTGTTCACAAAAGATAATGATCAGGTTATGAATTACATATTCATCAAAGCACTAAATTGGTTTTGGTTTGATGAGAGAAAAATCAGTGAAGCCTTTAGCTCCCCCTGAATTATTGAATTGATCAATTTTCATCAAAAATAAAGTGTCCTCCTTCAACATGGAGTTCACAAGAAAGTTAAATGAAATGAATTTGAATCATATTAACAAAAGTGAGAATGGCATTGAAGAGATGTGTCGACACAGAAATAGATATGTGTTCACACTGAATTTGTGAAAATGATTATTCACATCTAAAAAATAATGATTTGGTGTCGACACAACACTGATTGTATGGATGATAGTTAAACATCATCAAAACAAGAGATCCAACACTACTAGCGTGACACTGACATCCGACAATACTATTCTGACAAGGAGGGACGGACCATCACAACGATCAGAAAACAAGGTTGCATTGCCTCCAGTCGGCGTGTTCAGAACATGTCGCCTCCAGAAGCCGCAATAAGAACACGTCGCCCAAGGCTTGCATGATAAGAACTGTGTCACGATCGACTTTGCTAGCGTGACACTATAGCACCGGCTGGCCCATTATGACCTTGAGGATGGGGCCAAAGGCCCAAGATAGCCGAATCTTACAGGCCAGTTAGGTGGACTGGGCACTGTAGAGGTGTGGGGCGGCGAAGGGTGGGGGCGACATATGCTGGGGGTATGAGGGCAACACGTTGCGAGGGGATGGGGGGCATGTGTGTGTGTGTGTGTGTGTGTGTGTGTGTGTTGTGTGTGTGTGTGTGAGAGAGAGAGAGAGAGAGAGAGAGAGAGAGAGAGAGAGAGAGAGAGAGAGAGAGAGAGAGAGAGAGAGATACTAGCAATGAGGGGTTGCCTGTGGCGACGAGCTTTTGGGAAAGGGAAAGGGGCACAAACATCGACGGGCTTCCGGAAGACGGAATGGGGCATCGACAGAGGGAAAAGTGAGAGGGAAAGGCGGTGGGGAGGGGGGGAAATATTATTTTTAGTTTCAATTATTCTATAATCAACGACCAATTTGTCACCGATAAGATTGGTTGTTGACGACTACAGTGACCAATTTGCGATGGAACAAGTCAGTCACTATTTGGTCTCAAGTCTTAGACCAAATAATGACCGAAATGATGTCGGTTGCTGAAACTGAGCATGTTGTTCAGTCACTAATCGGTCTCCAACTTAAGATTGAATACTAACCGACAAGATCGGTCGGAGATTGCTCGTTGAGACCCTTTCTTATATATATATATTTATTTATCTCTCTAACTATATACTATATATATGTACATTTAATATATATATATTTGTATCTTTATACATGTTTTGTACATATTTATCTCTCTCTCTCTCTCTACATATATATATATATTTATATATCAAAATATATTTCTATATATCTATATAAATATATATGTCTTAATATGGATATCTACATACGTGATGGCCCAAATGAATATATCTATATACGCAAAGTCAACACAACTATACATGTATAAATACTACAAATCTAAATAATCGTATCAAGATTTGTCAGTTCCATTTGCTTTCAATATTAAAACCTCTCATTGTATTTGAGATTGATCAATATCGGATGGGTGGATTTACTCACGATTTACATATTATTAAGATCCAACAAAATTATCATTCAGAATGCGATTGTTGGATTTCATACGAACCTAAAAATCCAACAATTGGATTAATCATTCTTGATCTATGTACACTAAGATCTGATAGTTTGATTTGCTCATATTTATATAGATTCAATATCTAACATTAAGATTTTATCCCAACCTAAAATCTAATCGTTGGATTTACTCTTAATATGTGTACAACTGATCAGTTTGACTCGTGGTCAGTGTAAAACAATCTTATCAAAATTTGCTAGTTTGAGTTGGATTAGTTTGAGTTGCTGCCATTCTAAAATAATCTTATATATATATATATATATATATATATATATAATATATATATATAAAAGGAATGATGTGGTGTGGCGGTCCAACGGTGCCCGATGGGGTGCGGCAGGGCTGCACCGCCACACCCCATCATTTCTCTCTCTCTCTCTCTCTATATATACCAATTCTATTTGATGCGAATCAAAATACTAACCGTTGAATTTAACTTTGATGAAAATTTGATAGTTACTTTCACCCCTGATCTATATCTGATTAAGATCCAACTCTTAAATCAACTATCATTAATTAGACTCTCGTATTGAATCTGATCCCAATTAAACAAAGAGAACTGATATATTTTCTTTTGATCTAAATTATAATTGATTAACTATAAATAATAAATCCTTAATTTATCACATAATAAAATATAAAACTAATATTTATTAAAATATTTAATATTACAATACATAATAAACACATATAAAATTAGGCCATATGATTCACTCTCAATATAAAATCATAATTACTAATCAATATATAATATCAAATAATTAGTATAAGATCTAATAATAGTATACTACATAATTATACTAAAAAAACTTCAATAATAAATTTTATATTATGAAAGAATATTATACTCCTAGTGTTCTAATATATAGTAATCTTACGCAGTAGAATACCAAATCATATTAGTTAAAAATTACATTATATATAAATTATCTAATTATATAAAAATATGATATCTATTAATTAATATAAAAAACATAAAGCTCATAATAATTACAAGTGCGATCACAATTCGGTCGTTAATTAGCATCTGATTTGTCAACTATTCTATAGATCGCAATGCATGATGGTAGAATGAACTTCAATCATCGAAGTTTTGTGATTGACTTTATCAGTCGCTATTTGTTCTCAAATATGCGATCGATTTGAGACCGAAGAATGTCAATCTCAAATTCGTTGCAGATTTGGGATCAATTTTATCAGTCTTTATTTGGTCATAGTTTGCGACCGAATAGGACCGATTTTTTTGGTCACAATTTCGGTCGCTAAAAGTGTTTTTGCATTATCGCTTGATACACGGTTTTACCTCCTTATAAATGCGAAGAATTGTTATTACGCGGGTGTGGGCCGTTTTGGGACTCTCCCCACGATTGGATGATTAACTCTCTCTAATAAACACCCCACCATAGATTTCCGCATAACTACTCGTAACCACATCAATAACAATTTACTGTTGTACTGGATCACATGGTGAAGCCCATAAAAACTCACAATGCTAAGGTAACCCTAATTAAGGCAGAAACTTTTGGTGAAGAAGAATCTACTTGCTCTAACCAACTCTGACTTATGCATCGGAGACTTTTTTCTGAGAACTCATTCCCATAACCCTTATTCGTTTTCTGCCTTGCAAGTTGGTACTGCCAAGAGAATTCAACAGGTAAACGAAGATCACCCACTTCAATGTCATTTCTTAAGATTGTTGATCTTTATAATTTTCATTGTTATATTCTCCTAAGTTAGGATATTTTGTTTTGTCTTGGCCGCAGTCCCTTAGATATTCTTCTTTTCTTGGGTCTGGCCTCCATTTTGTCATAAGGTTACCCTTCGTACGGCCGTTGCCCCCGTGTTTTTGCAAGTGGATTTTGGCGCTCCATTCTTTTTCTCATTTATTAATATATATATATATATATATATATATATATATATATGTATATACTTCTCCTAATTCCGAAGGTAGTAATTAGTTCTTGCAGTCTCCGCCCTTCTTAAAGGAGGGTTTACCACGAGATTTCTAGAAGGAAGTAAGTAGAGATTTTTACTAAAAGCAAAATTGAGCTGGCCTATGAGTGCTCACCAGCCCGAATTCGTGGTATATAGGCGTTTTTCTGCAACATAATTAAAATGACACGATTACGCACCCACCTCATAATAAAAGAAACATATACTTGTTCACGACAAAAAAACCTTAATTCAATTAAGCAACATATACCCAACGAGTTGCCCCTCTTATATGTCATGAGTGAGACATTGTCCTATTTTTTGTTCTGTTACTTCATTCTATTCTATTGGTTTGTTATATACAAAACTTCTTCATCAATTTTCATTTTAAAAATCACTGTAATTTTCAGAACAACGGTTATGAGACATATTGCTACAACCTACAATGCCCTGGGTTTGTTTGGACCAATCACGCCATACGCCTAGACACCGCTCTGGTACCTGTGTCCGTGTATGGAGGCCTGCAATATGATGTAAAAATTGATGTATTCCAGGTATGAAACTTCTAAGCTCTTACTTCTCCGGAATTTTCTTGTCCCGTAGAAAAATATTAGTTTATGATAGTTCTTCAAACAGCCAACTGAACAAAACACAATCATTTGCACTGTCGGGAAATGTGAAATAGAAAAAGAAACAGATGTAAAACATTGTTGAGTTACTTATAGGTCGTACACAAGAGTACTCCAATATATAGGACATCATTGTTTCGTTTACTATAAAGAGTTATGTATATGATATCATTGTTCTAATGTCTTCCTTCTCATGACCACAAAGTAAGTTGTTACTTTTTGATCATCCTATTATTCCTCGTGGAAGTATTTTAATTTCAAATTCAGTTTTCAGCCACTAATTAATTTCTTGTATATATGACTTGAAATTGCTATCCAAACCAATGCGAATAGTTTTGAAACTATAAAACCACAATCACAAATATTACATCTCTTCAAATTTTCCGCCTCTACACTTATCCCGAAAAAAATGACAGATATAACAACAGTAAACATAAAGTATTCAGTTAATTGGAAAACTAGCTAGAAATCTTGGTTGGCTTTGAAGCGGGCCGGTTAACATCTTTCATGAGGATTAGACTGGAGCTGTTCTACTTTGCATAATTTGCTTGGAAGCATGTTTCACTCGGAACGTTAATTTGTGCAATTTTATGAAATAGAAGTCCTTTGGAAAAAGGCAATGCACGCAAACTGATAAGTAGATTACTTCTGTCTGCTACAATGTTCCTAGCGATTCACCTTGCGATAGGGACAATATTCAAGTTGTATTTATTTCATTACATCGTCTCTTCTCTTAGGCGCACGTCGATTTTAATTGAAGCATATTGTACTCTTCTTCTAAAAAAGAAAATAGTTCAGTAACGCACTTGATGAACGCACCTTTTAATACGCCAATTAAAATACACCACAACCTATAACTTATGTGGTGTTTTGACTTTCTCCCGACAATTGTTAATGTGACACTTTTTCTTTTTACATGATGTCACTTTAGTGTGCCTGAAAATGGTGTTACAAAATCATGTTTCCCTTCGAAAAATGAAATGGAAGTATGGCATTTGTACACTTTAATTAGTGTGTCTACAAAGAGTCTTTAAACTGATCAGGACTACAGGGGCTTTCACCCATTTGGTTAAAACGGATATAAAGTGAACTGGCTGCTGATGTATATTAATTGTTGCAGTTGGAAAGGCACAATGTTAGTCATCATCATGATATATGCTCATCTGCTTTCCGTAGATAATGCAAATAACAAACTGCCTCAAGGGAATAAAAATAGTGTTAACGTGTTTAAAAAAAATAAAGAAACATCGTTGCAAAACTAATATAGTGCAATGCAGAAATGCTCAAACACCCGATGTCTGTCCCGCCACTCTCTCCCTCCCTCCTCCGAAATATGGATGGGGATCGCAAGACAACAATCCGAATTCAACCCTTCGCTCTCTCTTCCATAAGCCAATGGGATTACTTTTTTGCAATACGCCTTCTAAAAGTAAGATTTGGATAAACTGGCCACGTTTATGTTTCATTCTGTACAATGTATGGTAATACCCACCCTTCCTTTATGACAAATAAATTGAGATAGAAAATTAAATTACTCTCATTTTTTCATGCATGTGACCATCCCCGTGGTGATTTATTTGTTCATGCAGTTGCATAACTAATTGTTAACATATAGTGGACTTCAGTGTTCTTCATTCTATATTAATGTGTTCCGCTCGCCCTTCATTTTGGAACTTGGTTATTTTTTCTCAATTAAAGAAATTACATAGCTGTTCGCATCTACATATTGCGTTCGTTCGTTGAGTACTTCACAAATATATGTTAGTATTTATTTTATTTCTTTTTTCGCTACTTATATCTATTATGATCTAATGAAATATGTAGGATAGGAACAGCGGGGACTGGTGGGTAATGCTACAAGGACAGATGCTGGGGTATTGGCCGAAGAGTCTTGTGCCGAAGCTTGAAGATGGTGCACAAGTTCATAGCTTCGGAGGAGAGATCCTAAACAAGAAAGTGTCAGGACAGCACACAAGCACACAGATGGGTTCCGGTCATTTTGCTGTAGAAGGCTACAGGAAAGCGGCCTACATAAGAAACGTCCAGATTGTGGAAGCTCATGATCGCACCAAATACATATCACCTGTTCATGGTGATGGGATCGTCACACACTCCAATTGCTATGACCTGCAACCTGGCCACGTGCCCGATTTGCAGTGGGGATACTACTTCTACTTCGGAGGACCCGGCAGATCTGCGACATGCACTTAACTAGCTCGTCACCCGTACCACCTCTTTCTCTCAGTTCTCATGAAATAAATTAAGTCGACCATGCCCTATATCTGTGGAGACTTGCACTTCTCGTCATGTGCTAGCCTTAGTTCTCAATAAAGCTGGTATAATCTTAAACCAACCCTGTTATAGTTCGTTAAAAACACTTTGCTGCAGCTAGGGAAAACACGAGGCATGCATGCACAATAAAATAGTGCCAAACCCATAAACCGTAAAAATTAAATTTCGTTAATGAATAGTATCAGCTATATACATCATGCATCAGCTTACGAAAATGGCTAAGTTTGCTTACTATGCTATGTTCTCCGTCATTAAAAAAAGAGAAAGTTTTATGCTTAAGAGATTGCTTAAAAGTTTTATGCCTCGGTCACTACGCATCGCAGCTATTCTTGGATGCCCCCATTGTCTAAAAGGGGTGTAAATAGGTGGTGATCCAACATTGAGAAAAAGGCTTTCAGATGCTATGCTATATCATGAGGGTGCAATGGCCTACCGTGCATGGCAATATTGTACCATGGCCAACCAAACATAACTATAGACAATCTAGTTCTTCTTCTTCCTTTTTCCTTTTCCTCTTTACTTGATCATCAAATGTTTTCTTCTTCTTCCTTTATTTCTCATGACATAACCTGTGTGGTTCGATGCCACAACTACTTTTTGCAAGGCTGCCGAGGTCTGCAACTACAATCGCAGCATTCTGTTTTCGGTTTAATGTTGGCCTTCTTAATCTAATGCAATTGTGGTCCGCAAGAAACAAAGCCAAATCTGATAGGATTGTTAATTAGTATTAATGGCCAACACAATAGAAAAATAGGAAACAGCCTAAAATTAAGGCATTGATCAGAAGTAAGGGTGTAAATGAGGTGTCGAACGCCATCCACAATGCCCGCAATCTCTTGCTGCCTCAGCCCTTGCACCTAAATCCCTCTACACTATGCCCCCTGCACCTGCGGCACCACCCCCTGCACCGACCCCCACCTCGCATTCTCATAATCTCACATCAGAAGTGAAAAGAAAACTTGTGGAGTTAGCATTTATAAAAATGGCCGCCTCAACCGATTTTCAAAGAACATTGTCATGCCCCCAATTTAGTAGTAGAATTAGAATCAGGAGATGCGACAAGTAAGCATTTAGAAGCATGGGACAAATGATTGCTACACAGGGGGCCCACAATTCACTCATCCAAAACTCTTCTTTTATTCATCATCAATGAAATTACAACCTTTAATACTGAAATAAAAACACTCTTCACTTACTACTCTATCTCTCTCTCATAAGAAGGGTGAAAATTTTTACAACAGTGATCACTCACGACTTAAGTAACTAGAATCTAGAATGACTTTCTAAAGGTACTCAACGCTGGGTGGATAAGCCCCATCTCTGTAAGATTCACATCTTAATGTGTGGACAATGATATAAGTAAAATATTTTAGCAAGTAGGATTTCTACAAGATGGAACGATAGTGTATGGAAGATAGTAAACAAAAATCATATGACAAGAGCAAGAATCATAGTCAGTAGGTTGTATGGCGATTCATGAAAAGAATTTCCAATAGGCAGTAAACAAGGGATTAAAAAAAAAACTTCACAAATGATCAAGTTATAAACTTGCCAGAAGTAGTGAATAGAGTTCCAAGGATTAGTACATAGCAAATGAACAATTCAAGGTTGGCCATATTTCACACATACAAATTTCACATATCATATCAAAATGAAGGCACTTTCAAATCTTGCACACATTCCAATCTCATGCCACACACTATGTCACACCCCGATGCGTAATACCAAGGCGTGAGATACTTAATATAGTGAGAGTATAGAGAGAAATAACCAACAAACCAGTGCACAGGTTGAATAACACAAAACCAACTAAATTCCATCATTCCTTCCATGATGTCTATTATATTTACTAAGTCAGAGCCAAAACTATGGGCCGAGAGAACTTCCTCATGCTTAAACAAAACAACTAGCTATACTAAACTTTGACAGAACAGGACGACAACTGGGTCACTCTTGGTCTCATTCCTTTCCTCCTGAGTGTGGTCCTCATGATCATCATACTCACCGAGATCATATCACAATAACATAGGGTGAGAGATAAAGCTTAGTAGGACTTAATATCTTGTAAAGAAGGAATGCTTTAATTGATTACATGTGCTAAGGTAGAGAAACTAATGACGAAGAAAGTCAAGTAATGTCCAAAGAGCAATAACACTGATAGCATGGTAAACATAGCACTTGTTTTAGGTAAAGCACAAAAACTAGATGACCATAGCACAATAGCACAACATAGTCCATGATAACAAAAAGTATAACGAGTCAAGTATAATATAGCACTTTGATTGTCAATAGATAGCACTTGAGTGTAATGCCAAAACACTCTGATCAATAAACTCCCATGGGCATTAGCACTTTCAGGTGCACCTCCCAGAACTAGACTGGGCCCCTTATAATATTGCCAAGCATTGATCATGTTTTTTTTTTAAATCTTTAGACAATCAGTCAAAGGCCAATAGACTATAAAGAATAGATAACTGTAAGAAGAAACATATGATGATATAGCAATAACATGAATAGATGATATTATAGAGAAATAGGGATAAGAACTTTAGGTTGTACTTGTAAAATGACGAGTAAAACAAACGATAGTATCTACTGCGCAGTACACAGTCGGTACTGGTAGAAAGTTTGGATTTTTTTTATTTTATTTGGTGTGTGCTTGTGAATAAAAATCAAAGGATAGTGATATAAGATCATGCACATGACTATTGGACAAGGAATTAGCATAGTTTAACATTTATATCACTTGATATTGTGTTACAGTGTTCACAAGAACATAATGACAGACTCATCAGGGTAATATAACACATGATGGTTCAGAACTTAAGGTTTCGGGTTTAGAGAAAAAATCAGATATATATAAATTATGAAACCATTTTAAAACAAAACTAACACGCTTCATAACAGGGTATACTCAAAAGAAATCAAGGATTTTGACAAGGATTTCATGGCGAATAAGAGCAAACAAGAGGTCGCGGCTATGAATGCACTTAAAACACCACAAAGAATAATTAAAATAAAAAGAAAAAAATAGTTTTTTTAACCAATAAGAGATGGAGAAGGATGGATATGAAGAAAAGGGAGGGAAAAGAAGAAGAAAGTGCGTGTGTGGACTAGGGATGGAGTGTGATCGTAGGTACTCATGGGTACCGAAGGAGAGAGCGAAGGATAGTTACTTACATTCACTCGAACATCGTGTGGGTGATGAGTTGGGATGACTCTTACTCTTTGTGGTTGTGTTTTCCTTGCTAGTTAATGGGCCGAGTAGGTCTCCACTAGAAGAGAGGGAAGCAATGGTCACCGACGCAGACAATGACCTGCAAGATTAGAACATGAGTTAGGAGGGCCCGGTTGAAGAACAGGGGAACCTTCCGATGCCTAAGTTAGGCATGACTGTCTCAAGAGGCGAGAAGGGAAGGTTCCTTTTGGGTGTGTGAGTGTCGCGATTGGACGAGTGTGTGTGGGGATCATTGCCAGTACCTCTCCGTAGGAGGCCACCTACCCTTTATAAAGGAGAAGGGGTCTAACAAACTCTAGCACGCCTTCCTCCAATGGCAAGAGGTGAGATGTGACCGTTAGGAGTTCGAGGCGAAGGGACATCCACTCAGACCGTCCCATGGGGATCCCGTGCCTAGGACTAAGGACTCCGTGCAAAGACTGCTACATCGATGGGGAAGCATAACACATCGTACCATTTAATGCGGCGCGAGGCCCAAGGATGGATACTCATCATTTCCCTTTATTGGGATCGAACAGAAAATTGTGGGCCAGTCTGGTGTTCGGGGCCCTCCTACCTGGCAGCGGGTGCTCGGTAACATGCTTGCTCGGGCGTGCCCGGGGGTGTTCGAAGCCCGAACGTCTGGAGACCCTTAGGCTCGAAGTGGCGGAGGCGTGTTCGGGAGCTTGGAGCTGTGTCCGAGGACACGTGGCTGAAGAACCATTGCCTTGCTACCTTATTGGGTCGTGACGGGCTTATGGGCCTATACGGCTAGAAACAACCTCCACACTTGCCCCCCACCCCCTCAAGCTTGCTCGGGGGGCATTAGTGAGCACTTAAGGGGGGAGATGACTGATCGGCATCACTTCTGCATTTAGATGCGATGTTGGCCGCGATGGTGCGTACAGGCGTCGGGGAAGCCGTTGGAGTCCTCTTGGTAACCCCGTTTCATGATGGCGGGGGAGGTATGATGTGACTGGGAGTCGGAACGGTCATTTGATCGAGCCGTAGCAGCAGGCTAACCACCATTCCCAATCTTTGAATTTTACGCCTCTTCTTCCTTATAAGGAAGGGAAGAGGGTGGGGAAGAACACTTCACACTTTCATACTCCGGATAACGCTCCCTTCCAACTCCCAATCCACTCGCTTTCCTTGCATTCCTCGCTCACCCCTTCCATCAACGATCTCTCCTCCAATGGCACAGAGGGAAGGGAAAGTGGCCGCCGTAGCAAAGGCAAGCGGACCGTCACTGGTGACAATGAAGAAGATAAAGTACCAGAGCATTGAAGGCCTACACGAGTGGCTTCGGATCGGGGATGAATACAAACTCATCCTGATGCGTGAGGACCAGACCTACTTGACGGACAAGTCAGGCTGCTTCATCCTCTCCCTGGACTTGTTGGAGGCGGGGTTCCAACTACCAGTACTACAAATCGCCAAGGATTTGCTCCGCGCCTGGAAAATTGCACCAATCCAGCTAACACCTAACTCGTGGGGGACGATCATCGTCTTCCATATCATGTGCCATAAGCGAGGAATACATGGGACGACGGACCTATTCTGCAACCATTTCATCCTCGAGATGTCATTGCAGTCTAGGTACAGTATCGTGTATACCAAACACCGGGCCAACAGGATGCAGATTCTCTTCTCCCCCATATTCTCTCAAACAACAAGCGGTGGACGGGGCGGTTGTTCCTCGTCGGTCGGAAGAAGGGGAGCGGTTCTCCGCGGTGGGGGTTCCCCACCAGAGTATGCGAGCCACTGAAGAACATAGACGCCGCACATTTTCTGGTCCAAGACGCCGCCTAGGCTTCTATGGCGTTGTCGAGCGTGCTCGTGGAGTAGGCCGAGCTACTCCTGGCTGAGTACAAGCTTGTTAAATACAAGTTGAGCCGCACCTGGGGTAAGCTTCTCATCTTTGGTCTTGTTCTGTTCTTTGTCGAAGGGTAGTTCCTAAACTCTGTTTATTTCTTTTCAGGTGCTGCTGAGATGGTTGCTGGTTGGAACCAGAAGGACTAGGCTAGGTATGCTGAGTAAATCATTGTTAGGCTGTACTTGACGTATAATGGCGAGGATGCACCGGCGGTGGTGATGGAGGCCATTCAGCTTGTGCTCGAGGGCCAACCTTTTGGGCAGAGGCCTCTAAGGATCAGCCTCCAAAAGCAGGCTGGTGCTCTAGTGAAGGAGGCGACAACTTTGAGGTCCGCAGCCGAGGAGGAAGTGGATGCCGCCCCCCAACTCCAGCCCTAGACGTGGAACAAAGTGGTGATGGTGACCGAGCAGAAGAGGTCGAGGACCTCATCGATTGCAGTAGAGCCCCTGACCGTAAAGGTGATGCTTTCGGAGTTGGGCCTTGACGGTGAGGACGTAGTCACCGTCAACGACCAGTTCGATTGGGACTCCTTGGATGAGCTCCTCGGGGCATTGGGAACCTTGGCGCCCGAAGCAGGGTGCCTGCGGCGATAGAGGGAGTTCCATGGCCGTGGAGGATGCACTGGCTGTAGAGGTGGCTCCAGTAGAGTCCATGGTGGAGCTCGTGCTAGTGCTTTCACCATTCACGAGGGAGGCACCGAGCTCCCCATCGATTGTGAAAGAGGCATCGGTCTCCGTGCCGACCGCGGGGGTGGCGTCGGATTCCATGCCATTCACTAGGGAAGCACCAATGGGGTCCGTCGTGGAGCGGATGCCTGCGGTCTCTGTCGAGCAGTTGTGGACTAGGAGAGAGTGATGATTCCATGTGGGTCACCTGCGGAGGATGTCAGGGCTAGTGCCCAGTCGACTAGAGTGGCCGACGAAGCTGTTGTGGCAGTGGTCGAACCTTCCGAGCAACTCATTGGGGCGGCCAGCATGACGGCAGAAACCAATGACGATCATGCACCCCTAACAATGGTTCTTGCAATGAAGGCTTCTGGTCGGCCTTTAGAGGCCGACCTGGAGGCAGCCCTGGATTGCCTACGAGGTGGTCCTCCAACTAGGGCCGTCCCCCACTGTCCCATAGCTTCGCAGCTGGAGGTACTGATGAGGTGCCAAAGGGGAGGCTCGGAGGACACAATGGTGAGGGTGGATGAGGTATCCTGCTCGAAAGGAGGGGCTTTCGAGGTCGACGTTGACGGCCTTGTGAGCGGGATCGTGTGATGGGTGGAAGGCCTATGGAAGGTTGCTTCCTTTGGGCACCTCCACCAAGCCCTCTGGGATGCCGATATGGCGGGTTCGGCGGAGAGGGAGAAGCAGGGTCAACACCGTGAGGCCGAGAAGCGGAAGGAGATCGGAGACCTCTGAGCTGCGCTGAACGCTTCCAACCTGAAGCTCGCCATGGTCGAGGCCGAGAAAGCTGCCGTTGCTGTGGTGCTTCATGAAGCCGAGGCCCGGGGCGTTGCTGAGTACAAGGCTGGGCCAAAGTTCCAAAAGTCTTAGAGCAATACGGTGCCACTTGTTACGAGGACAGCCTCGAGGTCGTAGACTGATGGGGGAGTCTCTATGCCACGATGGAGTACGCTAGGGAGGCCTTTAGCTCTGCTCTTCGAGAGTGCCGACGATAGAAGCGGGACCGCCACCTTGACGGGATACGCTTTGCGATCTTTCGATCGGGGAGGATGTCGTCTGATGCTGAAGACGCTGGTCTCTCCAATTAGGCCCCCTTAGGGCGTGTATTTTTGTGTTTTTTTTGGTACGTAACTTGCCTTTCTATGGCATGTACAATTTTTTATGAATGCAAAAGAAAGTGTTATCCTTTTTCGATCTTTTCCTTTCTCATCAGGTTTTTAACAAATGGGGATCTGTTAGGGTGTTTGGGGCTTAAGTACTACACAAGCTGTCCGAGCTGAAGAGCTCCGGCTAGGGGTTGTACAGAAACACCCCCTCCCCACAAACTGTTAGAAAATGAATGGAGAAGTAGGGACTTTAACTTTTCTAATGGACGGTACAAGGGGGCCTTCTTACGAATAGTAGGCCTACAGATTCGAAACATGCCAAGTCCTTGGTATGGTTCTGCCATCGAGGGTAGATAGCTTGTCAGAATCTTTCCCGAGAACCTGGGTTACCATAAAAGATCCTTCCCATTTCTGGGCGAGTTCGCCTGTTGCTCTTCAGGGATCCGAAGTAGAGCAACAACGTAGCACCAGCCCCCCTTCGAAGAAGCGCCGTTCACGAACTTTGGAGTTGTAATATTGCGCGAGTCGCTATTGGTAGGAGACCAACTTTATGCTAGCATCGTTTCAACGTTCACCGAGCATGTCTAGGTTTTCCCTTATCTCGCGGTTGTTGGTTGCTTCGTTGAAGTGGCTTGTTCCGAGCGTTGGGAGAGCAACTTCCAGGGGGACCATAGCTTCTATGCCGTAGGTCAAGTGGAAGGGGGTTTCTCCAGTGGCGACCCGAGCAGTTGTTCGGTGACAACAGAATACATTAGGTAACTCTTCCGTCCACAAACCCCCCACCGCCTCCACCCTCGAGCGTATCTCGTGCAGCATTGTTCGGTTGGGGTTTTCCACCAAACCATTGCTTGGGGGTGGGATATCGAGGTTAAGTGGTTGTAGATTTTGAGCTTAGAGCATTTCTGTTTGAAAAATGTGTTCTTGAACTGCTTCCCGTTGTAAGCTGTAAAAACCTTTGGGACACCGAACTAGCGTAGGATGTTCTTCCATATGAATTTCCATGTTGCTTAGTCGGTGATGGTGGTGACTGGTTCTACTTCGATCCATTTACTAAAGTAGTCGATGGCAACTAGGAGAAACACCTTCTGCCTTGGGCTTCTTGGAACAGCCCCATGATGTCAATTCCCCAACGAGTAAAGGGTCGTGGTTCGAAGAGGGAATGTAACTGTTTAGCAGGCCGATGAATAAGCTGACCAAACTTTTGACATTTTGGACACTTTTTCGCATAGGACAGACAATCCTTTTGCAAAGTTGGCCACCAGAATCCTACACGAAAGATGTTGTGTGCTAGGGACCTTCCGCCCAGGTGGCTACCGCACAGACCCTCATGCACCCCTTCCATCGCCAGTGTCACTTCGGAAGGACTAAGGCATTTCAAGAGAGGTTTGGAGAGAGAGCGTCGGTAGAGCTGACCTTCAATGATGGTGAATGTTCGGCTGCATAACCAAACCTTACGAGCCACAGCCTTGTTAGAAGGATGCTTACCTCGAAGAAAGGACAGGATAGGATCCATCCAGCTCGGGACTTGTCGGACGTCATCTATGGCTGCGACGTCTATCTCCGTGCTTGGCGAGGTGAGTTCCTCAATGAAAATAAATCACGAGTGAGTGATGTCTCCTGAAGACGCTAGTCTGGAAAGCGCGTCTTCCTGCGTAATTAAACCTTACGAGCCTCGGCTTGGTTAGAAGGATGCTCACCTCGGAGAAAGGACATGATAGGATCCTTCCAGCTCGGGACTGCTCTGACGTCTTCTATGGCTGCGACGTCTATCTGTGTGCTTGGCGAGGTGAGTTCTTCGATGAAAATAGATCGTGAGTGAGAGATCTCTTCTGAAGATGCTAGTCTAGCAAGTGCATCTACCTACATGTGTTTCATCTCGAGGGATGTGCACCACTTCGACATAGCGAAGACCTTAAGCCTGGCACTTGACTTGTTGGAGGTAGTATGCCATGCGGGGCTCCCTCGCCTTGAACTGTCTGTTGACATGGCTGGCAACCAACTGCGAGTCACTGAAGGCCCGTAGCCAAAGCACTTCAAGGTGCCTAGCCATTCGGATCCCAGATAGTAGTGCTTCATATTCGGCTGTGTTGTTGGAGGCGGTGAAGTAGAATTTGAGGGCGTACTGGAATTCCAACCACTTCGGGGAGGTGAGGACCAGCCCTGCACTGCTCCCTGTGACGAAAGAATATCCATCCACGTAGAGCTCCCATGGTGGTTCGTTTGTCAGTAGAGGGTCTGTGTTGGTGGGGATGGTACATTCTACCAGGAAGTTTGTTAGCGCTTGAGCCTTGATAGCAGTCCTTGGTCGGTAACTGATTTCAAATTCGTCGACCTTGATGGCCCATTTGATAAGTCTTTTAGAAGCTTCTGGGCACTGTAGAATGAGCTTCAGTGGCTGGTCGGTTAGCACCTTGATTGGATGGGCCTGGAAGTATGGCTTGAGTTTCCATGCAGCCGTGATGAGTGCCAACGCCAGCTTTTCTACTCGGGGATATCTCCTTTCGGTCACTTGTAGCACTTTTCTGACGTAGTAAACTAGGTGCTGCACTGTTGCCTCTTCTTTGATCAGTACCATACTGATGGAGTGTTCGGTGACTGACAAGTATACAAACAATTGTTCTCCACCAACATGTTTTGAAAGAATTGGCAGAGCAACAAGGTACTTCTTCAGATCGGTGAAGGCCGATTTACAATCTTGGGTCCACAGCACCTACCCCTATTCCGATGAGGGGCCTTTGGGGACTCACAGTAATTTGAAGAAGGGGAATCCCTTTTCTGTTGCTCGGGACATGAACCGGTTGAGGGCCGTGAGATGCCCAGTGAGCCGTTGGACGTCGCGTACTGTCTTCGGACTGCTCATCCCCAAGATTGTCTAAATCTTCTCGGGGTTCTCGTCGATTCCTCTGTTGGACACGGGGAATCTGAGGAACTTCCCCAATCGAACTCCGAAGGTGCACTTGGCGGGGTTGAGCTTCATGTTGTACCTCCACAGAGTTGCGAATGTCTCTTCCAGATCAACGAGGTGACAGGTGATCAAGTGTGTCTTGACCAGCATGCCATCGATGTAGACTTCCATGTTGCGCCTGATCTGATGCTCAAATATCTTGTTAACCAATCGTTGATACGTTGCACCCAAGTTCTTCAGTCCGAACGACATTCTGGTAAAGCAGTAGAGGCCGAGGTCGGTCACGAATTTTATGGCGTCCTGATCCGAGAGGTGCTTGCTGATCTGGTGATAACCAGAGTAGGCATCTAGAAAGCTGAGGAGCTCGTGCCCGAACGTTGCATCTACCAGCTGGTCTATGCACGGCAAAGGAAAGATGTCCTTCGGCGTTGCTTTATTAAGATCTTAGTAATCCATGCACACTCACCTCTTGCCATTGGCCTTGCGGACGAGGACAACAATCAAGATCCACCTCGGATACTCAGCCACTCAGAGGAGGCCGATTGATCGGCTTTTGGTGACGTGGTCATAGATCACAGCCTGTCATTCTCGATTGACAAGACACCTTCTCTATTGTATGGGTGGTACCCTTGGGTCCAGATTTATGATAGGTGTGTGATCACCTCGGGTGGGATACCAGGCAGTTCATCGTTCGACTAGGTGAATGCATCTAGGTTGGTGAGCAAGAAGGGCCTTCTATTGACGTTGCTCTGCTTTTGGTAGCAGTGCGCCAATGTAGAGAATGTGTTCGAGATCGTCGTCCACTTGGATTTGGCAGTAGGACATCAGCAGGCATCCCTCGGCTAGTCGAAGTCTCTTCGGCGGGTGCGGGAGGGACCAGTGGGTCTTCTACTATGGGTTGTCTGTCCCTTAAGAAGTGGACATAGTGCCGCCAAGACTCGTGTTGGTTTCCGAGTACCTCTCCCACGCCTTGTGGGGTAGGGAACTTCATTTTCTGGGGTAGTGATGAGGGTACAACCTTGATACGGTCTATCAAACCTCTACCGAGGATGGCGTTGTACCCTGGAATGCTCCTGATCACCAGAAAGTCTACCATTTTTGTCACACTTTTCGGCATTGTTCCCAGAGAAATAGGCCGACGGATCCAACCCATTGGATGCACTAAGACTCTGGAGAATCCGAACATGGACTCTACTAGAGATAGTTGCTCAGCTTTCATGCCCAACACAAGGAAACAGTCGTATGCCAACACATCAGACTCACTTCCATTATTCACTAGTATGCACCGTACATTATAGTGATTGATGGTGGCCGAAACAACTAGCGCATCAGTGTGTGGAGTTGTGACTCCTACAAGGTTACCATCTGAGAAGGTGATAGCTTCCTCAGATTGTGTGCGAGCAGGGCTTAGTGGGTAAGGGGTGGAGCGCGATGCTAGAGGCCACTCCACTTGATGCACCTTTCTATAGACATATTTTTTTCAAAACACACCCCACAAAGAAATGATTAAAAAAGAATTAAAAAAATAAAAAAAAATAGGGCGATGGCGTAATGGAAGAGGGAAAGAACAAAACGTGTGTATGTGCACAATATGGAGGCGTGATCGCTAGGTACACGAGGGTACCAAAGGAGACGGGTGAAGAGGAAGACACGGAGGGTACTTACCTTCACCCAAAGATCACGGGAGAGTGGTGTGCGGGTTCACTTCTACTCCTTCCACCGGCCGGCTGACGAAGAAGATTAAGCTCTGATGGTTACCTTGCAAAAAGGAAAGACAAGAAAACAAGTGAAAGAGAGGATTAGACTATGAGGTGCAGCACCAAGATTAAAGGAAATGAAATAAAAAATAACAGCATGGACATTAACACACCTCATGGGGTGGTGTTAAATTCCTAAAAATGTGGGTGTGGGGAAAATGATGTGTGTGTGTGTGAAAATAGTGTGATGAAATGCACTAGAAAAAAAAAGTACGAATAAACAAAAGAAAGGAGAGAAGATGGCGATGTGAGCCATTGCTTATAGATGGATGAAGTGGAGGAAGAAGTCGCCCCCCTCCTCGCTCCAATGCACATGAGGAAGATGGAGGATCCAAACTCCAAGGAATGAATGCGTGGAGTAGCTTGGAATGGTAGATGCTCCTCCTTGGTTTGGAGGTCGAGTCTCTAGTTCAGCAGGGCTTCACCGTAGTGCGTGGGTGATGCTCAAAATAGAAGCCTCGGGGGTCTATTTATAGGGAAAAAAATCCATAAATTGCGTCAGACATAGTGGACGCCTATTAAAGAGAATCGCATCCGGACACACCGCCACGATTTCCAACATTGACTTGCTACGGTTAAGCCCTTCCAAACAACGATTATGGCTATTTTAAGAACCGTGTCGACTAAGGCCGCCACGTTTAAAACCCTTCCACTTTCAAATGATTCTTTCCAAATAATAATAATGGAAATATTGAATCGCGACGGCATAGGCCACTGCGTATTTGAACAGAATCGTTTTCCGATGGAAATGGATCTACTTTCAAGAGAAGGTTAAAAACACATCGGCCTATGCGGATGCAATTCTTATTAGCAACAAAATCTTTCCAAAAATGATTTTGGAAATTGCCATAATTCGAAAATGGAAACTCTTAATCGCGACGGCTTGTTTGGACGCGAATCAAAACAAGGTAAGCACCAGAAAATGAAGTGTAATACGCATCGATTTTAAACACTGTGGATCAAACGTCATAAAAGGCATCCACTGCATCAGACGTGAATCACATAAGCTTAACAGACCCCTTTGGACCCCTTAGAAAAATTAATAAACAAATCTAGAAAAATCCCCAAAAAATAGGAAAATCACTCAGGAGGTTAATTGAAGAGAGCCACTTTGAGGAATCACGGTATAACATGAAATTTGTTCGATATGTTGCCAAAATGGAGTGTCTACAGCTGCCTCACCATGGCGTCTGCTTTGCAAGGAAATGGAGTGGAGTGACACGAAATGAGGGCAATGAAATGGGATGAATTGAGTGGAATAAAGTGGAATGACTGAAAAGTAGACGCCAATGTGTGATGAGACACGCCTCAACAACACATGACTGGAGCTGTTCATCAATTCAAAATGAAGCAGCTTGCAGAAAAACTTAGAAGAAAACTCAATATTTAGACGAAAGGAGAAGGAGTGTGCACGTGGGCACGGAAGGGAGAAAAGATCAAATTCTAGTATCGGGGAAGTACTTAAGGACACAATCTGTTAGGTTGCACCATTGAGGGTGTCTGCTGCTACCTCAGGTGGATCTTAGGGAAAATAAATTAATTGAAATAGGAATCCAAAACAATGGGTTTCTCAAGAACTAATCTCCAAACATCAACAAGATAAACTGAGTACTTGACTCGGAATGGAATATTTTATGTTACTTGGGAATTAAGGATAAGTGGTTCTCTTCAGTTAAACACGAGAGTGATTTTATGGAATTATGCTCAAAGTCGTACATGATGCATGATGGGCTAAAAGAAAAAGATTAAAACAAAAGAAAATATAAAATAATCAAGGATAATATTGCTATAATGTCGAAGTCAAGAAATAAGACGGAGTTCATCGTTCTTCTGCAACGCAACGACCTATCCTCAAGTCGTAAGAATCTTCTGGAATTATCACTGTTTTTGGCGGAGGAGGGGAGCTCAAATTCTAGATTCATCAGAGACTCAAGGTCCTTGATGTATTCTAATAAAGTATACCATATAGTAAGGTGCAATATATAAAATACCTGGCTGGGGATCGCGGAAGATGATCGTGGAATGTACGGCGACAAGTGCGTCCAGAATCTGCGCTCAAAGATTCATCAACATTGACAAGCAATAAATAGTAGAGCAAAAATGTGAAATAATATTGCTTGAAATCACAACAGGATAAATGGACGCCTTTTAACTCACATGAATCACGTCGAACAAGTCAGTCACGATTTAACTTTACTTGTCACAATGGAAGTCAAAGTAGGCGCTTTGAATCACGACGACTGCATTGGACGCGATTTGGACCTTTCACCCAAGACTTGATTTTCTTGCCTGTTTTTCATTCTTGCTCTCTTTTGTGGCTTGCCTTCGGGCTAATGCGAGCCAAGGGGCTATAAAACATCTCTCAACCAGCTCTTTTCATGCTCTCTCTCTCCCCAAAGTGCATAAATCAAGTGTTTGAAGCAAGAAGAAAGAAGAAGGAGAAGAATTGAAGCTTTGGACAATGGAGCATGATAGAGCTCCCTCATCCAAGAGGCCAAGAATTGAGTGATTCTAAAGGCTTAGCAAGGTGGAAGGACACATTTGAAGACACATTCAAGCTAAATTGGTAAGTTCATGTGATTTTTGCATTTAATGTAATGAATTCGTGGTGTGTTCTTAATGCTCTTATCTTCTATTTTTTTTTCTCATTTCTCTCTTCTTCTCTTCCCAATGGAATGGCCGATCTCCTCATCCCCATCCATGATGACTCAACCATCCTACCCACACCATGGCCATACTCCCATGCAACCATCATCACAATGACCATGTGCTCATGACCCATGCACCAATCCATCCATATGTCTCTTCTACCTATGGCCATATCCAACCATGTACATGTCCTTCCACAGGACTATCCCCTCTTCCTGGGCAACTGTAGATACCTGAGGCTCCCATGGCTGCAAAAATTAACTGCCTCCTTTAGCCTAGACATGAAGACCATCCTCTCTAATTGGGGCATTAATAACCTAGCTCTTCATGCCAAAAGATACTATGAAATCCACCTAGATTGGGCAGCTATGGGGCATTGGTAGAGCTTTGGCACCCTCAAATTCTTACCTTCCTCGTCAAAACTTTTAAGGCAACTATCCTATTAGAAGAGGTTGAACTATTGCTAGGTTCAAAAAGGATGAAAAAAGGGCAAGGAAGACGAGATGACAATCATGCCGAGAAGCTATACAAGCAAGGCAGTGCTTGAAGGCTTCATAGATACAAGGTCGGCCCAAGACATCCAGACCTAAGAAGGAATTGACCTGCAAAAGCTGGTGGCTTGGACAATGAAAGAGATACCCAAG
The DNA here is from genome assembly GCA_014218235.1 of Colocasia esculenta. Classification (NCBI taxonomy): domain Eukaryota; kingdom Viridiplantae; phylum Streptophyta; class Magnoliopsida; order Alismatales; family Araceae; genus Colocasia; species Colocasia esculenta. The sequence continues at coordinate 47,708,246 of CM024759.1, read as the reverse complement.
GCAGAGAACGACGAGACGCTGGAGAATGTGATGAGAGGGTTCGCCATCTGCGTGGCGGGTGCACTCCTCTTCCCTTCAATTGACAACATTCTGGAGGAGGACCAATTAAGTGCGGTGTGTGGCATATGGGAGGGTGAGAGACTGGGACTGGCAGTCCTGGCCTTCCTCTACAGCAGACTGATGGCAGCAAGTTTGGGTAGGCCTCCTTATGGTTCTATGTTATTATTCACTTGTTGGACTGACCTGCACTTCAATTTTGATGTTGACAATGAAGTTCCTAGCTCATCCCGTATCTTCTTCAAACGTCTGCTCCGTCATTTGGACAATCTAGTTGGCTTCGAAGGGCGCGTGGCTAACCGAGTGTCACAACTCAAGATGCGGGCTGATTGGCGTGATTATCTCCGAAGCATGCCCAGAAACGTGTTCACTTGTACTCCAACTCCTCCTCTAACCAGGGCCCTACGCACACGGGCAGCACCTGGTGTGGACTTGCGACTAATCGGGGCATCTGAATTCATGCTCTTCAACCCACACCGTTGCCTCTCTCAACTCGGGCTTCCACAGTGCAACTTCGAGCGGCCGTCTCACCTTTCACCAATCAAAAGGCGGGAAATTGGGACAAACAACGACAATGAAGAGGCAGACACTATTAAAGCAGTGTGGAAGGTTTTCTCCTTCAGGAGGCCGGTCCCACATGTGGAGGAGGTGGAAGATGACTGGATGACATATGTAAGGGAACTCGAGAAAATTTGGCCCGAGGTGGCCATTTGTAAACGCCGAAATTAATTCCTTAATAAGAAATAAATTGCATCCTTTACACGGCCAAAATTCACCCTCATATGTGATTGTATCATCCAAACACCTTTTGATGATTAGATTTTTCCCATGTAATTTAAATGAATTACATATCTATTTTGGTGATTAACAAAACTAAGACAATGTGCATTTCTAACATATTTTCTTTGAGATTTGAGCACAAGAAATCTAATAAAGAAAAACAAGCTAAACTGGTAAGTATTCTTCATACTAGCAATTTAAAGTTCAGGACATATAATTTTTCTAAGTACACATCAACTCCCTGTGAAGTGTAACGATTTCAGTAGAGTCATAACGATTTCCACACTTTCATAACGACTTTATGTGTTTTACCTATTTGGGTATTATAACGATTTCATAAGTATCTTATCGATTTGCCTCTCATAACAATTCGCTAAGAGATCGCAATGATGTGCCTCTCATAACGATTCACTAAGAGATCACAAAGATTTCCCTCTCATAACGATTCGCTAAGAGATCGCAACGATTTGCCTCTCATAACGATTCACTAAGAGATCCCAACGATTTGCGTCATAACGATTCGATAAGAGATCGCAACGATTTGCTCTCAGAACGATTCGATAAGTGTACACATCGATTCCGAGCTCATAACGATTTGGTTATCGCATCGATTTCTAAAGTGAGAACAACGATTTGCTCTTACAACGATTTAGGTTTCACAACGACTCATTAAGTCTCATAACGATTCCATAAGTTACACAATGACTCAGTCACTGTAACGATTCATTAAGTTACATAACGACTAGGTCACCATAATGATTCGATACATTAAACAACGAATTATATCGACTCAATAAGTGAAACAACGATTTGCTCATAACGATTTGGTTATAACGACTTGTCCATAATGACTTGCTGATAGTATCATAACGATTTGTCTCTACAACGATTCGATTATTAATGCATAATGATTTGTGTGTACATCGACTTGTTTATGAATGTATAACGATTCACATGAAAAACGACTCATCCACACATCGGTTTCATAAGTTATGCTCATATCGATTTCATGGTCTATAACAACTTAATATTCAAACATATTCTCAGATAGTTTGAAAAGTCAAAGTCTTCCCTTGCTTTTCACTCACATCCATGCATTTATTATGACTGATCATATCACTGCACTGCATGCAAACGATATCTTCTATTTCCATGCTTATACTGTAAACATCTTTTTAGAAGAATAGAATGGAATTTCCATTTCAGTATAAAACCTTTCTTAACGTTGACTGACACCGAGAGACAGCTTAGCTTTCTATCGTTTAAGTTTTTAATTGGGGCAAATCTCTGATAGCTCATTCTTATACAACGTTGGACATAATAGAAGCCGAAGGATATCAAAGAGGATTCTCTCTCTTTGTGGGCATGAAAAGCTAACGACCGTTGACTGAAAGCTCTACAGTGCCATGCAGTTTAACGTAAATAAAAGCTTAGAGATAACAAACACTTCAACGTTCAATTTTCAAATGAAAGACATATATAGAAGACTGAAGCTCCAGAAATAGAGAACACTCATGACAATCTTTTACAAGCTTTCTGCGAGCATCTGAAAGAGCGAAGCTTCACTCCTTTGCTTGTCTAGCTCTTAGCTCTCTGCATTCATTGTGTTAGCCTTGAGAGCTTCTGTGTACTGAGAGTGTTCCTCATCGTAAAACATTCCCTCTCAGTCATTGCTTCAGATCGAGCGTTGGTCTTTAAGCTTGATCTAAGGGCGTATCATCCCTTGTATACATTCCTGTGTACTTTCCCTTTGTGTTAAAGGAAGACCTAGTGGGTTCCAGGGTGTTTGTTTCCCTTCGTGTTGAAGGAAGACCTGGTGAGTTCCAGGGTGTTGTATTTCCTCTTCGGGTTGTGAAGAGAAGACCAGCTGTGGCTGGGTGTGTAAGTGTCCTTGAGGGGGACTGTACCCTTGGGTAGTGAAATCCTGAGTTGTTGCTCAGGAACTGGACGTAGGACACTTGTGGAGAGGAGGTCCGAACCAAGATAAATTCCTTGTGTCGTGTGTTTGATTGCCTTGTGTTTGCTATCCTCTTTTTACTAACACTAATAGTCATCGAAGTGTGTTTTGTGTAAACGTTTTTGTGAACAGGGTTAGGTACTCAAATTTTAAGAATCCCATTCACCCCCCCTAGGCTCGCTAGCTGGGCAACACCTTTGACTTTCTCCTCAAAAACAACCCTCGGGTGGGCACTTTGAATCGAGATGAACACAGACATCGCGTATCTCATCTTGATCCGCGTCCAATGAAACCGCCGTATTTAACATTAATCGCATCCTCTGGCCCTGACGCGTTTCAATTGTACTTCAAAAATTCAAAAGTCGTGCTCCTTAAAGTAAGCACTGGGGCAATGATGGCATTCTGAATCACGTCGACGGATTCCAAGGCATTTAATATAGATGGTTCAAATTTACGTCGGCTGTAGCGGACGCAATTTCTACTTTTGCCGAGGCTACATAATGCCCGAGGGCGTGACCTTCCAACTCTTTCGCTTCTATCGCCACCTCGCCCTCTCTCGAGCACTCTCCCTCATCTCTCCCTACTCTCTCGACTCTCTCTCTCTTGACTCCTCCTAGCCCAGATGAAGAAAATGATGACCAAACACCAACGAGGGGAGGGGGCTTCAGCAAAGGAACATGTCTCACCGGAGGTGGAAGGGACGATGGAGGATGTGGAGATGCCGGGCACTGCAACCCAGTTGATGGTGGACGAGCTCATCGCCGCCAGGGAGGGGTTGGTGGCGATCATGGAGGAGGAGGAGGCCCAGGGGACAGAGGAGGTACCACCGGTGGCACCTATAAAAGAGGAGGTGGTGGATGAAGGGGAAGATGCAAGGAGGTGGCGGAGAGTTCGCCTCGGACGGGAGGCTCCCCCACATCCGGACTCGGTAACTCCCCTTCCTTAAGCCATCAGTTTGCGCCGGTGAGAGGAGAGGTGGAGAGGTGGGCCGTTGGGCCAAAGGAAGACGACGGGGTTGAATCGCGACGACTTCAGTCGTCGCGGTTCAATATGTTGAATTGTGAAGGCCTAAGCCGTCGCATTTCAAAATGAAACGCGACCATTTCAGTGGTCACGATTCAAGATGAACCGCGACCACTGAGTTGGTTGTGATTCAAAAGGCAGCTCGAGAGGAGGGAATTAGGTCTGATTTGCACATTTAGTTATTTAATTGTTGTTCAACTCGGGCTGACTTGTGTGTGTTTTCTTTTGGTGCAGGGTGTGATGAGGCTGAGATTGCAGTGGCCCTTAGTGCTGGCGGTGTACCAAGGGTTCCCAGATTTTCTGAGGGAGAGAGTCCGAGAGATGGGATTCAGGCTGATCTTGGAGAACGAGCCCTTTTATGTAGACAACCCCCTGATATAGGCGATCAGGGAGAGGTAGGATAGGACTAGCCGGGCGTTTTTTGTTCCCATGGGGGTACATGGTGCCATGTTTGGAGGACGTGACTCGGATCATGGGGCTGTGAGTTTACGGGGAGGCAGTGACGGGTGTGACATACACGGACTACACTGAGCACACCCGAGACTTGCTAGGCCTGGAGCCCAAGGGAGAGGACAAGTTCGACGACCGGAGGATGGTAGATTGAGTTGTATTGCTGGAGAGCTTAGGTCTGTGGGGAGTGAGGTAGACTGGGGAGGAGACTCTGCAGGAGTTTGTGCAGCGTGCAACAGGTCTGGCGAGGGAGGTTTATTGTTAGGACCCCGAGGACCGAGAGAGAGCAGACCGAGACCTGAGGAGGTTCCTAGTATTTTTCTTAGGGAAGATGTTGCTGGGCACAAAGGGGGACGACATTCATTGCTGATTTCTAGAAAATTTGGAGGATCTGGAGAGGGTTGGCCAGTACGCATGGGATGCGGCCTTCTTGGTGCACACATTTGTGGACCTCTCCAGCGGCACCGACCGAGAGACTACCATGGGCGGGTTCACGCCCTTTCTTCAGGTATGCCTTTCTTGCTCTTCCTTTTCTGCATTTAAATTGTTAGTTATCTAATCAATATGTGCATGTATGTAGGTCTGGAGCTATTACTATATTCCTTTAGGATGGGCGACCGAGGTGTGCCCCGACGCGCTTCCCCTCGCACGGACGTGGCTACTAGTTGTAATGGGAGCATCCTTCAGCCTACTGCTCGACACCCTGCGTCGAGACATCTGGGACTTCCCGGCACTCCTGGTACGTGTTTGCTTCATTTCTTTCTTGCATTTAATGTGATTGAATTGTGACTGACTGATGCATGTGTGTAGGTTGTGTGGCAGCCCTACATGGGCATGGGTGACGACGGCCAGCTGTGGGTGGAGAGCAGCTGTCCTCGGTTCGGGCGGGTCCTTTGGGTCCATTGCCTGAACGAGATCAAGCCACTCTGCTTCTGACTCACTGCACGTACCCTAGGGTTGCACCTGGTGTGGCATGATGAGACGGAGCCCAATGGGATAGCGAGGCAGACGCATGGGAAGGCGAAGAGGGTGGACTGGCGCCAGTGATTCCCCGACCAGTTCATCGACTGGCAGCGAGGCGGGCACCTGGTGGAGTCGAATGCTGCCGACAGCCTCGCGTACCACCTACGGTTCCAGGATGAGTACGAGGATCGAGACTTCATGAGGCCAGTGAGGGTATGCACTTCTAAACTTTGACTTGCCCCATTGTGATTTGCATGATATTCTAATAAATTTGTGCATGTGCAGGATGCCCGGGATGGGCTCATTGATACGCTGTGGGCCTTGTTGGCGAGCACTGAGGCCCAGCTGGCAGAGGAACATGATGCATTGGAGGCTCTGTTAAGTTTAACAGATCATACCTTTGCTTTTTACCTTACCATGTGATAACCTGATCTTTAATGTGTGCAGCGTGCGGCGTAGGGGACCGTGGAGCGCACCGATGCAGCGGGTGCCTCCACAAGTAGGAACGTGCGCGACCCGGAGGTGACCTCGCTCCGAGAGTAGTTGGCGGCAGCAGTGGCCTGGGCGGAGGTAGCAGTACGCAGCCTCACTACATGGGTAAGTAAATTGATTAGATGTACATGTGAATTGGATTGACTTATACTTACTTGTGTCTGATTGTTTGCAGTCTGCCGAGCTCCAGAGCGCCATCACCCAGGCGACACTTGCGAGCGCTAAGGTGACTGGGCTGACGCAGTAGCTGTCCGAGCTGCGTACCCAGGTGTCCCAACATGACGCGGACCTCCCTTGTAAAGCTACGGAGTTGTGGATCATGCTCTCCGTGTAGCGTAGGAAGCGCAGGCGAGAGCGTACCCAGTGGGTGGAGGAGCGGGGACACGAGCACAGTCGGTGGGCTGAGGAGCGTAGCCGCTGGGAGGAGGAGCCTGTCCAGTTGTTGTAGGAGCGAGAGCACCTGACCCAGCAGACCGTGGATGCACACGCGAGCTTGGGCGTCACTGAGCGTTTGCTACGGGAGGCAGAGGAGCGGTATCGGCACAGACACAAGTGGCCAGGGAGGGGCGAGCTAGCGCCTACTCTAGGAGCTACCTGGAGACGTCCTCTCAGTACCAGAGGAACATCCAAGAGAGACATGCCGCCCAGGGATCGACTAACTCACGTACCTCCATGAGGCCTCCAGCCCCACGCTCGACAACAGACCCTGGCGAGGCGGAGAGCAGCCGACACCCCCGTCTAGCAGAGAGCGGTGGCAAGATCTGGGCCACCTTTTCATGACATGTACCTTTTTGCTTTCTTCATGATGATGTGTACCTAGTGGGGTACTTATGATTTACTTTTGGGGTCGGCCCCCTCTTGGCCTTGATATATATATATATATATATAGATATATATATATATATATAGATATATATATATATATATATACATGTACGTCTTTCCTTTCTCCTTTCTATGCCTAAAAATCACTAAAACAAACAAGTTAAATGTATGTTCTGGCTCAGCCCCTTGCATATTAGTCGGTCTTGGCTTCATGATCTTGTCAAGGGGCCGAGCCTTTATTAAGTAAGGCAGAAATAAAAGACAATATAATTGAACATGCAACAAGTAGGCAGGCATATTCTAACATGAAATTAAAAATAAGTATGCGTTTGATGCATTCAAGCAAATGAAATGTGATGATTTTTTTTTTATGTTTTCAACATATTTGATTTTTGGATTTTGAAAATATTCATTTTTTTTTAGATTTTTGAAACATAAAATTTTTCAGATTTTGAAATATTCTATGTTTTTGGGTTTTGAAAATATTCATTTTTTTAGATTTTGAAATATTCACTTTTTTTAGATTTTGAAATATTCAATTTTTTTGGGTTTTGAAAATATTCAAATTTTGTTAGATTTTGAGAATATTCAATTTTTTTGGGTTTTGGAAATATCAAACCTTTATTTTTGGAAATATTCAATTTTTTTAGATTTTTGAAATAAGGGCCGCAACCTGGCATAGTCCCTTCTAAAAAAAGACGTGCAGAATGAAGGGTATCCGATCTAATTAGAAAAACTAGGTGTTTGGACCTTTCAATTACTCAGCCATCATTAAAACTTCATTAATAATTCTTAGGTATGCTAGACAGAGGTTAGACATGCTTAAATGGTGCCTCCACCCAAGGTGGCTTTCGGCGACGTCCTCTTTGGTTGATCGTTGCCTCGCCTTAACCCTAAGACATACCGTGAGGAAGAAGGGAAGAAGGTTTAGGAAGTCTGCCAACAGTTTGGATGACCGGGGAGACATTTATTCCTCTACCCTACACTCAGTGGGGTTCAGTCTTTTTGGCTGATGGGGTTTTGCACGCTTACGACCAAGTCTATTTGGATCTCTGTGGGGACTTTGCCACTCTTGACGTGCTTTTATATTTGGTTTGCCTGGTTTTGGAACTTTTGCTTTGGATTTTACGTTGTTTTTCTTTCTTTTCCCCTTATTGGGCCTTGACCTACACATGTTTGAGCTTTGGACAGATTCAGAGGTCGATCCCTCAAGTTCCCCTTTCTATTGGCATACCGAGTGGGAAAGAAACGAGTGATGCCCTAGATTCTTGGTTAGGCATTGAACTCCCTTAGATTTCGTGCCTCTAGCTTCCGAGGGTGGGCGTGTAAGTGTGTGGTTGTCGACACCTCAGGCTAACGCCCCAGGAATAGGAAATGAATTAAGAATGATGACTTTCATTTTAGGATCTGTGTACCATGCTAATCCTGAACACCTAACTAGGGGTAGTAATTCTTATGATAGAGCCCATTCCAAGGATGAGAGAGCCCCTCACCCTCCGCGTTCACTAGCCTGTATGCGTTGTCTGGATATGCTTCCTTAATTACGTACGACCCTTCCTAGTTTGGTTGGAGTTTAGATCGGGGACCACTAGGTTTTACAAAAATTCTTTTTACCACCATTTCACCAACTTTAAATTTCCTCTCAATTACCTTCTTTTGATGAAAACAAGTGAGTCTATTTTGATACGATCATGTGTGTTCTGCAGCGACCAGACGCTTCTCATCTAAGAGTTCCAGTTGTGCTAGGAGTGATTCACGCCGCTCATCGATTGACAATTCCTTATCAGGCTGGACTCTTAGTGAGGGAATGAGAATCTTGTATGGTACTACAGCCTCCATTCTATAAGTGAGGGTGAACGGTGTCTACCCTATAGGAGTACGGATTGAGGTGAGGTAGGCCCATATATCCTCTACTAGCTTTTCTGGCCAATCTGAGAATTTGTTAGACTTATAAGTTTTATTAATGTTTTTATTAGAGTTTTGTTTGTGGCCTCTGCTTGGCCATTGTCTTGTGGATAATATGGTGATGAATGGTGCAATGCAATTTTATACATGTTGCAGAGGTCACACAACTCTTGTAAGATGAATTGTGGTCCGTTGTCGGTGATGATGGTACTTGGAATGTCAAACATGGTGATGATGTTTCTCATGATGAACATGCAGACGGTTGTTGCCTTGATCTCCACATATGCTTCGGCTTCCACCCATTTGGTGAAGTACTCAGTTGCTATGAGGATGTATGACTTGGTTTTGTTCTGGGAGTTGGGATCACCAAGGGGACCAATTATGTCGAAAGCCCACATAGCGAAAGGCCATGGGGAGGATATTCGGTGGACGGCAGAGGATGGAGAGTGGATTTTGTCGCCGTGCAATTGGCACTTGATACACCGACGGACAAAGATGGAACAGTCCTCCTCTAGAGTAGGCCAGTAAAAGCCTTGCCTAAGGATCTTCTTGGAAAGCATTTGGCTATTCACATGGCAACCACACACGCCCAAATGAGCCCCCTCAACAACCTTCAATGCTTCATCATCATCCAGACATCTAAGCAAAACTCCAGTGATTCCCCTTCTATAGAGTGGGTTTCCAACCAAAGTGCACTTCTGGAACAGTCTCCTTATTGCCTTATTCTCATCAGCAGTGGATTCCTTAGAGTACGTCTAATTTCTGCAGTACCTTGCTATCTCATAATACCATAGCTTCTCCTCGTCCTCCAATTCCTCTTTCAACTCCATTAACATGATTTCAGTTTTGCTCTTTCTTTCTGCCCTCTTCAATATCTCATCTTTAACCCAGAGAAAGGTGTGGTCTAGAATGACAGGAATATTACGGCGTTCAATTTGAATGCTGTCAAAATCCCCAAGATAACTCATGTTCATGGTTGCACCAATAGTGGCAAGGGCATCCGCCAGAAGATTCTGATGATGAGGGATGTGGACAAAAATTAGCTTAGAGAATAGCTTGGCATAGGCTGAGGCGAGTTCTTGATAAGGCTTGAGGTTAGGATCACGAGTGTGATATTTGGTGAGCACTTGGTGTAGAACCAGTTGACTATCACCTACAATTCGCATATGGGTGACACTGTAGAAGTGGGCATACTCAAGACCAGCCAACAAAGCTTCATATTCGGCGATGTTATTGGTGGCAGAAAAATCCAACTTATAAGCCCGGGGAATGGTGATACCCTCAGGTGGAAGAAGAGGAATCCCGATACCCTTTCCATGAGAATTCAAAGCTCTATCAAAATATAACGTCCACATAGGATCAGATTAGCTAAGGGACATCAATTCCTCACCTGGAAACTCCGAACGAATAGGATCAAACTATGGAATGGGTGATGAGCAAGATGTTCTGTTATGGCGTAGCCTTTGATGGATTTTTACTGAATGTAGGTGATTTCAAACTAAGAGAGGAAGCTTTGACAACATGCTAGCTTATCAGTGAGGACAGATTTCTCAAGGAGGAACTTCATAGGATTCATACGAGCAATAAGATGGACCTCATGAGCAAGAAAGTAGTACTTGAATTTTTGCACTACCCATACGAGTGCGGCACACATTTTCTCCATTAATGTGCACCTCTGCTGACAGAGGTTGAGAAGCTTCGACAAGTAGTATGCGGCTATCTCCTTGCCTTCTTCATTCACTTGCGCAAGGACAGCTCCTACCGAGTCTTCCAGGACAGATACATAGAGAATGAGTGATTTGCCTGGAGTCAGTGGCCTCAGGATAGGGGGATTAGCTAGATACTTCTTGAGTCCGTCAAAAGCCTCCTGACACTTCTCGTCCCAATGGAATTCGACTCCCAGCTTAGTGAGGTCGTAGAAGGGTCTACACGTCTACGAATGTTGGGAGACGAAACGACAAATAAACTAAAGCCTCCCGATCAATCCTCGAACTTCCTTTAAATTCTTGGGAGAGGGCATCTCTCTTATTGCCTTCGCCTTGATGGGATCTATCTCTATACCCCTCTTGCTCCTAATGAAACCTAGAAGCTTGCTCGATGATACACCAAAGACACACTTTTTGGAGTTCATCTTCAACTGATACTCCCTTGACCTTTGCAAGACTTTTGCTAGAACCCCAGGATGCTCAGCCATGGTCTTCGATTTCACCACCAGGTCATCTACATACACCTCAATATAAATATGGATCATGTTATGATAGATAGCCATCATTGCTCTTTGATAAGTAGCTCCAACATTCTTAAGTCCAAAAGGCATGACCACATAACAATAGGTTCCCCAAGGTGTTGTGAACGAAGTCTTCTCCTGGTCTTCCTTAGCCAACTTGATTTGGTTGTACCCTGAGAAGCCATCCATGATGGAGAGGGTTTCATACCCAGCCGTGTTATCTATGAGCACGTCGAGATGAGGCAATGGGAAATCATCCTTAGGACACGCGCAGTTGAGGTCCCCGAAATCAATCCAAATTCTAACTCTTCCACCCTTCTTCGTGACCGGGACAATGTTTGCCACCCAATTCGAATATGGCACAACTCTAATAAATCTGGCTTTGTGGAGCATGTCGACCTCATCTTTCATCTTCAAAGCCATCTGTGGGTGGAAACACCTTAGTCGCTGCTTAATGGCAATGGACCCCGGCTTAAGTGAAAGATAGTGTTCAACAAGCGCGGTGTCCAAGCCTGTCATATCCTCGTAGCTCCATGAAAACGTGTCCTTATACTCCCTAAGAACCTCGATAATTGCCTCCTCTTCAGATGGTGACAAGTCACTGCTTATGAGGACGGTCCTAGGGTTTTCCTCAGTTCCCAGGTTCATTTCCTTGGTGGTTTCTTCTACGGTAGCTTAGGTTCATCAAATCTCCTCATTACACTTACGAACGCGTCTGCCTCATCCTCGAATCCTTCATAACCTTCCTCAATTGGGTCGTCTTCATCCATTATTTCATAGACTCCGAACCCATCATCAATTAAGCATAACGTCTGCTCATATTTTATATCCAGCACCTGCAAAGGCTCCTCTATGAATTCTGGAATTGCTATACATGCCTTGCACCTACGAGCTAGATCAGCGAGGAATTAGTGTGGAACCCTCCTACCCTTGGACTTTTTCTCCGAGACTACCCCTAGCTTATTGCTACCCTGGACGAAACTCGTACTATAACTACCAGAATCTACAGTAGGGGGTGGAGGAGTAGGAAAAGTAGTAAAAGCCGAATCCCACGTGGGGGAAGATGGAGAAGGGTTCAAAGCAGTAAAAGAACTTCCCTACGTGGGGGAAGGAGGAGGAGGAGGAGGAAAAGCAGTAAAAATCCCCTGCGTGGAGGGGGAAGGAGGTCCCTACATGGAAGGAAATGAGAGATCGATCATAGGATTGGGGAAGAGTGGCCCGCAGGTTGGAGTGCACTCAGATGTAAGGTAGGATGTCTCCTCGATGAAGATGATGGAATCAACCATTGGGAAATTGGCATTTTTCTTTTGGACTTGTCAGTGTTCAGCATGCACAAAGAAAGAGGGTGAGGTGAGATCGCCAATCTAGACAAGTGAGAGATGAGTGCATGCTCAAGAGGAGGAAGATTGGAGGGTAAGCATCTGCTCTAGAGAGTGGAGGGAGATTGCAAAGTGGGGCATTGGTGCTCGAAGAATGCTTAAGTAAATGAGCGAGGGCTTGGTGGTGGCTTGGAGGAGAGAAGGTGTGACGCCTGTAGTGAACAGTAAAGTGGGCACGTTGCTTGAGGAGGAGAGAAAAGGGGACGCGATGCCCGGAGAGAGGAGAGGGGACACGATGCCCAGAGAGAGGAGAAGGGACACGATGCCTAGAGAGAGGAGGCCCGCCCTGAGCCTGATTATTGTGGGAGCTTCTTCGGCTTGTGTATGATGCTCAGGCTCGTCTCCCTGCTGCCTCTTACTCGTAGCCACTGTCAGCTGCTCAGTCTCAACGGGTGCGAAGAGTTGGTTCAAGGAGGTGGTAATGTCACTCATGTTGAACCACCTACTCCATTCTGACTCAGACTCGCCCCTCTTTACTTGCTTTGGTGGCCTATGATCGTCTCGAGCTTTATATGCGGCCAGAGGTGAACGGTGAACATGTTCAGCAGTGATAATGGATGTTTGTTCACTCCCCGGCTGCAATGGCCCCTTCTTGAAATGCTCGTACAAGGTCCATGAGAGTGGCTGCCCCTGCTGGTGATCTGCCCTGCCTGGCTTGTACCCCAATCCTACCTTGGGTCTCATTTTACTGTCCTTCACAGCTTCGGTCCTCCCCTGTAGATGTACTCCTAGCCCTTTGCCTGGTTGATACCCCATGCACATCATAATGTGTCACCCCTTCTCAGTAATGATCTTGCTTCTCTTGGCAGCATTAACAGATGATGGGCTAACTGTACCTAGATTTATGCTGAGTGTCTCGAACACAGACATCAACAACTAGTTGCTTGGCCAAATGGAAGGGACTGAGTTGTCGGTCAAGGCAACCACTTCCAAGAGAGTTCATTTGCTAGCAACTTTAACGACCCGCCCCTTGTAAGGGAATTTCAAGCACCGATGTACAGTTGAGATGACGGCGCCGAGTGCCTGGATAAATGGCCTTCCCAAGATCATGCGGAAACTTGGGTCCATGTCCATAATGTGAAAGTCCATCTAAGTGACAGACGGACCAAGTCCTACCTTCAAGGTGACGACCCCTTTAGGCGGCCTGCTGGTGTTGTTGTAGGCTGTGACAGTGATAGGTGAGGGTCGTAACGTCTGCAGTGTATCCCCACAAAAATTCAACATGTCCGTAGACATGATGTTGATCGATGCTCCAGTGTCCACTAAACATTGGGAGACACAGATCCCACTAATGGTGACTTTCAGACACAGTGCATACCGCTGAAACACTAACGACGCTAGCTCAGATTCATGAAACTCAATAGCCAGATGTTGACTGGTGGGGGTCAAAACTACACTGATCTGGTTCACTGGCAAGTCTTCATTCACCATGAGCTTCTGTAGATACTGCATGAGAGTTTCATGATGCACCGCTGACCTCTTGATCAGTTCTAGAATAGATATTCTGGCCGGAGTCTTGCTTAGATGCTTCAGTAGATCATATTGAGTCCCTGGGATGGACTACTCTTACTGGGCTTCTTCTTCTTGCGATAAGTGTGCCTGTTCTTGCTGCTGGAGGAGGATCCTGTTGAATATGTGCCCACTCCAGAGCACCATGGTTTCTTCTGATTCATCTCCCCCTATCATTGCCGCAGTCGGCGGGATGGAAGGTGGATGAGAGGTAGAAGGCTGTAGGGTGAACATTTGGTGCGGTAGCTAGATACTTGCTGCACTCGGCGGTGGAGTGGAGGTACAGAGAAAGGGGGCTTGGGGATTGGGTGTAATAAGGGGCGCAATTGGTGGTATTCAGAGGAGAGGCGGGTTAGGTGATGGTGGCTAGGGGAAATAGTGGTAGGAGAGGGACGATTTGGTTGTGGCAGTATAGTGGAGGGATTGCATAGAAAGGAATCTTGTGGGTTGGGAGGTGATAATGTTGTGGAGGTGGTGGGGTGTTGGCGGATGAGTGGCGGGTTAGATGGTTGGCTAGATGGTGTGGTATGACGGGTGGCAGCTGCAGGGATACGTAGAAAAGATGGTAATGGGTTAGAAGGGGTGGGTATACAGATGAAGGGAGGTAGAGTGAAGGGGGATTGGGAAGTGGATGTGGCAGATACTTCCATAGGCCGGGGTGGTGTTCCTTCAATGTGGGGAGATGGCATGAGGGCATTCACCTGCTGGATTGGTGCCTGGCACTCCGGAAGGGGGTTCTAGACAATGCCATGTTGGACTGCTACTAGGGTGCTTGGGGCTACTGTTGCTGTTGTGGCTGTAGCTGCTGATCCTACCTGGGCGGCCTTCTCGCCTTCATTTTTGCTATGTACTTCCTCATTTCTTCCCAGTCTATGCCTCCATTGTCATTCAGATCATAGATGTAATCTTTGAAGTGGAAGCATGCCTCCAAAGTGTGGCCCAGTCCCCGATGGAATGCACAGTAATGAGACATATGAACATTGGGAGGCCATTGTAGCCTTTCCCTTGGCAAAGTGAGTGCATTGGTGGCCATCAGAGCGTTGAAGATGTCGGTTAAGGTCTCCGGCAAGGGAGGATAATGGTCTCCACTTGGGCCAGGGGGGCATCTGAGCTGCTGGGGTTCATAGGTGCCTGGAGGGGGTACTTGCTTGTATTGTGGAGGAGGAGGAGGAGGTTGTTGTTGCTGCTATTGAGGAGGGGTCGGTTGACGGTACTGAGGAGGTGGTGGTGGAGCATGATAGTATTGGTTGGTAGGAGGCTATTGGTATTGGGGTTGTTGAGGTTGCTGGGGTTGTTGATGCTGTTGGGTTTGCTAAGGTGGTGCCCTAAACACTGGAGGGTTGTTTGGCTTGAAGGCTGGCTGCTGGGGTTGTTGGGTCTAGTTGTTGGTGTTGGGATGGTAGATAGAGGGACTAGGGTTGCCCATAGCACTCACCTGCTCATTTTACATGACCCCCTTGGTCGTGGGACAGCCAGTAGGGGGAGCACCATTACTCTTCTTAAATGTCCATGCCTTTGGCTCAAACATAGCCATGATCAAAGAGTCCTTCAACTGGGTCTGAATGTAACGGGGGGTCTCTCATACAGTTCCTCCGTGGCCATAAGTTTATTCATTGCTAAGATGTGTCGGAACTGTGATGTGGCATTCGCCGTGATCATCTTGACCTGCTCGGGTTTGGACAATGGATCGCTCAACCTCTCAGCTAATGCTCTCCATCTATCGGCATAGTGCACAAAATCCTCATCTACCTTCATATTTTCATCCATCAGGTTGGTGATTGACAATGCTGGACCACTCAAGGGCCGGCCTTTATGTTGCCTCAAAGTCCTCAGCGTCTGCTGGCTACAGAGAATAGAACCACTCGAGGGCGGACCCATCTAATGATCGACAGAAGAGAAATGCAAGGGCACGATTGTCATTCTGCTAGAAGGAGGATTCGTACATGAATTCCTTAATGTGCACAAAAGGATTGCCACTACCATTGTAGTGGCGATAGATCAGGAGCTCAGAAGGAAGAAGATGAAAGAACGACATGGAAGGGAGTGCTAGTTCAAACGAATCATTCGGTGTGGACACCCTTTTCAAGTCTTGCTCGAGACAGCTCACCTTTGCTAGGAGGGCGTGGGTGAGTTGATCGGAGGATTGTTTATGAGGCACTCCATAAGAATGAGGTTGGGGTGCACTCACTAGGAATGAATTATAGTGGGTAGGTGCACTAGCATGCGTGGAAGCATGGGCCGGAGCCCGAGGAAGATAAGTGGGCCTTGCCGGGGTGGGGCTTGGCCAGACATGAGAAGGCCTCCCAGCAGGGCTGTGGGGGTGAGAATGCGTGACAAAATTGTCCTGCGAGGGGGCAGGAGATGCTCGGGTCTTCGGGTCGTGAGTGGGTTCAGCGTAAACACTCGCGTTTGGGTGAAGAGATTGGATAGGTTCGGGGATGGATTTCCCCTTCAAGGCAGCCTGAACCTCCTGGAGTTGAGAGGCTTGGAGGCTTTGGAGAATGTCCATGAGCTGGGACAGATCAATGGAGGTAGAGGCATTTCCAGTGGCATGCCTCGGAGAAAGGTGAGGAGGTTGTGAATCCACCGCATTGACATGCGAAGTGGACGGACCATCATGGGGTTGATTGTGAATTTGTGCATGGGGGCTAGTGGAGTCATACACATCATCGTAGACATCTTCTTGGTAACCCATGTCCTCATATTCGGCCATTTGGAGGGATCGGCCTGAACGAAGCTGCATAAAACTTAAGCAAACAAGTTGATTATCAAGCAATTAGCAAACAACTACTCAAACAGGTTTGAGAGAAGATGTTAACGGCGTTTAATCAAACACCTGAGGATGCTTACGTCTAATTAAATGTTCAATATAATTCAACGTAGATTTTGATTAAGATGTGTCACTCCAAGTGGGGTATGGGCCTAAATGGGTGAGATGAGAACTTCGGGCCCACTAAACAACACTCCCTCTCACGCAATGGGTGCTCTAACTCAAGTCTCCAGGGTGATACAACCTGCTCGGTCCACCGTGAGGGAATCCACAGGGTACGGAGACTTATGGAGGTCTTGGCAAAGGTCCCCTAGTCTAATGAGACAAAATGCCCAAAGGAGAGGTTGCCTTTACCAAGAAGGGTGTTTGGATCCTAGTGTAAGGAGGGAAGGAGGTCCCTCAGCCAAAGTATGCCCTGCGATGCAAATAATTAAACTAATGACAGAAAACCCCTGCTCTCTGTGACAGACTGAATTGCATCGAGTTCAGTCGCCGTGCTTCAAAGTAAATCACATCCGTTCAGTCAGTCACGGATCTGATAGCTCACAGAAGTTGTAAGAGCCGCGTCAACTCCCTCCGGAGTCTGTCACAGAACCGCGTCGGGGTAAGCCACCGCACAACACCTCAAATCGTGACGACTGAACACGTCGTGAATCAAAGAAACACCCGAGAATAGTAAAATCAACACAACATGAACCATACAAATGGAATGAACAGAGCCAAACCTAGATGCTATCGTTAGGTGAAGGTGAGTAAATAGGGAGAGGAACAAAATGATTTTTTTAAATCAAATTTTATGGAAAATGTAGAGAAATTAACACAAATACAAATCGATAATGGCGATGGGAGATCTCAAAGAGCACCGCGTGGGGTGCAAAAGGAGGGAATGTACCGCATGGGGTACGAAGGGAGGGACACACGTGGGTGCGAAGGAGAGGCACATGTGGGTGCCGAAGGAGAGGTAACCAGAACTAAAAGGAACGATGTCCCATCGTGATCGCCAATTTGTAGACGTGTTTTTTTTCAAAACACACCCCACAAAGAAATGATAAAAAAAAAAGAAGATTTTTGTAACGACCCTCCTTATACTGGTACGGTTACACCAACCCACGTCGGTATAATGAGTATCGCTACAATGGGACATTGACCCAACAAATACATTAAGATGAGATGTACACAAATATAGTCATACAATAGCAGAATTAAACAACAAGATTATTCCATCATCCACATTCTATCCACAGTCCATATAGTACAAGAAGGAAACTAAAGTTCACATAATTGATATTCTAAATCAAATTACATTGTCCACAATTGAATTACATAATGTCCTTGACTACATGCTTATGAAAAGAAAGTACAATAGCGTAATCTCCACAAAGGTGCTACTCTCGCTCCGAGTCACTCCTGACTATCTCTTCGGAAGAAGTAGAGACACCTACACCTGTACGCCGAAGCAAGAAAGAGTCTAATAGACTCAGCAAGTAAATCCATGCACAGTATACATACATACATCATATGTAAATTTTACTTTTCAATTAAAATAGTTATTACATGTAACATGGTTTTAACAATCCTTTAAAACCTATGCATGATACATCTATACATTTTGGAACATGACACATGCTTTATGTTTCCTTTCACATTAAATATAAAACCTATCACATGCTCTCTACACATTTCTTTAACATGCTAAATTGATTTAAAACTCGTTCCATTCATGTTGCAATACATATACAACTTAAACATGGAATTACATATAAGGAAAACAATATTCCAAGTATGGATTCTATGTACATTTTCACACATTTAATACCATTATAAACATGATTAGCTTGCTGTTTTAACATGGATTTAATAATTCTCACACGATGTTTCATTAATTCACATGCTATCACATTAACTTTCACAATTTCACATGTTCATCAACACATTCCACAATCTCACATTTTACTCATGTACAATCACATTATTCACATTAAATGCCGTGACACATAGTCCAAACCACCTCTATAAGGACACACACATCACATTAACATACCTATCACCTAGGCAAAACAGTGATAGATTTTGGTTAACTGCGCAGAACCGGGAGAAGCACTCTCCACCCTAACCAGTGGTACTTGTCCACCTCTAGGATTTCATCCCAATTGCCCATGGGATTTCACACCCAAGAACCTTTCCGTAGGGACTTTACTACGGTACAGTTCTACAGCCCTCTAAGGTAGCAGTGTCACCCATGGCATAGTTTTACGTAATTCACATTGGTTACACATTATTTAAACCATTTCACACACAATTTCTAATTCCACATATGTACAAATGCTTCAGTTTACCTAGCATGATACTACTATTTACAATGTTAAACAGGTCACAACTAACCCCAATCATGCTGCAATTCATTAAATTATAACCCATTTATCATAAGCATGCTCCACTTTAATCATTTTCTATATTTAAATCCAATTTGACACTCACTGTTATCCAAACAGCATGAAAATTTTACTACAGACTGATTACAGGTCAAATCATCACACACACATTTTTTCATATTTTTCGGAGTCATACACAATTTATGATAAATAAAATAAACATTTTGCATAATTTATCAAGAACTCAATTAAGCTTGGTACACAGTATTATAGATGCATTTATCTATTCTAAAACTTGTATCTAATAGTCATGATAATCTCTAAAATTTTTGGGAATTTACCCTACATCATACAGTTTATTTGAGAACTAAAACAGATAATACATGCTCACTTTTTTATATTCCAAAAAATCTAATTATTCATACAGTCATCATAAATTCTCCTAAATTTTATAACATGACCAGATACACATATACATGTTACAGAAAACTTCTAACATTGCCACTCGACACAGAGCCACACTAACAGTAATGAGTAAGATTTAAGCATTTTCAAGGCAACATTTCAGCAATTTTAATAAATAACAGAGTGAACGAAAATTCACCAAAATTACATAACATGATCTTCTAGATATGCTTAACAATATAATATTTTTACCACATATCCTCATGTCGGAAAATATGGAAAAATAGCTTTTATATGGCAAACAGGCACTCTTCCACTGCCTGAAGAACTCAACGGCACACAGGTGGCCGCCTACAAGGTAAACGACAACATAGGGCGCCGCCAACCTCTGATCTTAACGGCAGCAAGGTTGCCGTTATGTTCCTATCCGTGCAAAACACAGGCTGAACGCAGAAAAATCGGATGAAAATGGGGTTCCAGGGCACGAATAAATTCTGGAAAGATACCTAGGACCTACTAGACGCATGTATGGACAATGGGTATGGGTTACTTGCCTTTGAACAATTCTACAGACGAAGATTTGGGTCGAAGAAGCTCTCCTCGGCCTGTGCCAAGAAGCCTCCAAAACCTCTCAGATCCAGGTTCTATGATGAATCCTACTGCACACCGGAGTCGGGGAAGCCTTCCTTGATGTTCAGACTCTCTTCCAGTCGTGGTAGAATACCGGATGGAGCTTTCAATCGCCGGATCAAAGGGTTTCAAATCTCAAGTTTGCACAGAAGATTAGGGTTTTTGACTCAAGAGCCAAAAGGACCCAATCTCAACGAAGAGAGGGGTTTTATAAGGTCAAGGGTTTGGGGACTTGATAAGGTAGGGGATGTAGCCGTTGGACGATGGTTTCTAAAACAGAGAGAGAAGAAATTGCAGGCGTTTTCGGATCTGAAGCGCAACAGATCTGAGGAAGTTGATGTCCAGATCCTTGGCGCTTGCCTGGGGTTAGCATCCATCGATGTGGATGCTGGCTCCCCTTTAACGTCAACCCATGTTGACGGCAAATGTGTTTTCGGCCAGAACATAGAATTTCAATAATTCTACTTTCTCTAGGTTTATACATGCAATGTACATAACTTAATTATTAAGTGAAACATCATGTATATAATATATGCATATATACATGTACAAATATATATACTTATACATGTATATATACACATACACTCAATTATACACATAAGTTATATACACATCACATGACAAAATCTAACTAAAATGGGCAAAAATTCCAGGGCCTTACACCCTCTCCCCATTAAAGAAACTTTGTCCTCGAAGTTAGACCGACACTACTCAAACAACTGAGGATACTTCTTCTTCATTGCATCCTCAAGCTCCCAAGTAGCCTCCTCTCTTGAGAAGTTTCACCATAATACTTTCACCGACGCAATGCTCTTGTTCCAGAGATGATGAACCTTCCGGTCAAGAATAGCTACCAGTTGCTCCACATAAGATAGATCTGGCTGGATCTCCACTGGCTCGTGACTAATCACATGAGATGGATCTCGAACATACTTCCTGAGCATAGATACGTGAAAAACAGGATGAACACTAGCCAAAGCCGGAGGTAAAGCTAGCTCATATGCCACGTTGCCCAATCGTCTGAGAATCTCATACGGGCTAATGAATCTAGGACTTAGCTTACTATGCTTTCCAAATCTAACTACATCTCGAGTAGGCGATATCTTCAAAAAGACATGCTCACCTACCTCGAACTCTAAATCCTTCCTCTTGTTGTCGGCATAACTCTTTTGCCTATTCTGTGCCGCAACAAGCCTCTTCCTAATCAGCTGGATCTTATCCGAAGTCTCCTGGACTAACTCCGGACCCATCGGCTGCCTATCGCCAGTCTCCTCCCAACATAAAGGAGATCTACAAGGCCTACCATACAACGCCTCAAATGGAGCCATACCGATACTCGCATGAAAACTGTTGTTATATGCAAACTCCACAAGAGGTAAATGATGCTCCCAATCATCCTTCCAATCCAGCACACACACTCTCAACATATCCTCGAGCGTCTGGATAGTCCTCTCAGACTGTCCATCGGTCTAGGGATGGAACGTTGAACTAAGCTTTAGTTCAAAACCTAAAGCATCCTGAAGACCCTTCCACAACCTCGAAGTAAATCTCAGATCTCGATCCGAAATGATCGACTTCGGCACACCATGCAATCTAATAATACTACTAACATACAATCTAGCTAAACTCTCAACCGACTGCTTCTTCTTCATAGGCAAGAAATGCGCAGTCTTCAAGAATCTATCTACCACTACCCAAATCGAGTCATTGCCCCTCCTTGATCTAGGAACCCGTTACAAAATCCATAGTGATAGCTTCCCACTTCCATATTGGGATTTCCATCTTCTGCATAAGACCAGATGGTCGCTGCCGCTCGGCCTTCACTTGCTGACATACTAAACATCTAGACACATACTCCGCTACATCCTTCTTCATGCCAGACCACCAAAAAGATCTCTTCAAATCCTGGTACATCTTAGTGTTACCCGGATGAATGGAGAATCTCGACCTATGAGCTTCTGCTAATACATGCTCACAGACATCTAAAATATCCGGAACACAGACTCGATGATGAAATCTAATCACTCCATCCTAATCACGAGCAATGCTTGCCTTTCCCACTAACTCCTGGAGTCTAGGGTCGGCCTTCTGTTGCTCGATCACCTCATCTAGGACAGTAGACCGAATGGACAACTGAGCCACGAAATCCTGACATAATGGCTCTAACCCAGTCATCGCACAAGCAGCATCCTCCAACATCTTCCAATCTTGCTGGAGTGACGACCTATTCCTACTGAGAGTATCCGCTACGACATTCGCCTTTCCAGGATGATATTGAAGGTCGAAGTCATAGTCCTTCAGGAACTCAATCCATCTTCTCTGCCACAAGTTTAATTCCTGTTGGGAGAAAAGATACTTCAAACTCTTGTGGTCAGTGAACACCTCAAATCTGACACCATAAAGATAGTGTCTCCAGATCTTTAGTGCATGAACTACTGCCGAAAGCTCCAAATCATGAGTCGGATAGTTACGCGCATGCTCCTTCAATAGGCGAGAGGCATACACTACTACCCTTCCATGCTCCATCAATACACAGCCAAGGCCAATCCGAGATGCTTCCATATAGATGGCAAAACTTTCATCACCACTGGGTAAAACCAATACCGGAGCGGAAGTAAGCTTAGCCTTCAATAATTGAAAGCTACTCTCACACTCCTCAGACCATACAAACTTCACACCCTTCCTGGTTAGCTTAGTCAATGGAGCGGCGATGGATGCAAATCCCTCAATAAATCGCCGATAATAACCCTCCAAACCAAGAAAACTCCAAATCTCCGATGGGGTCCTGGGAATCTCCCAATCTAACACAGCCGGGACCTTTGCTGGATCAACTGCTACTCCAGCACCGGAGATAACATGCCCAAGGAAATGAACCTCGCACATCCAAAAATTGCACTTGCTGAATTTTGCATAAAGCTTGTGCTCTCGGAGAACTTCTAATACTACGCTCAAATTCTGACGGTGTGTGGCCTCATTCGGAGAATAGACCAACACATCATCGATGAAAACCACAACAAAACTATCTAAATAAGACCTAAACACCCTGTTCATGAGATCCATGAACACTGCAGGGGCGTTGGTCAGACCAAACGGAAGAACCAAAAACTCATAATATCCATAACGAGTCCTAAAGGTCGTCTTGGACACATCCTCAACTGTTGATAGCCAAACCGCAAATCAATCTTGGAAAAGACCGATGCATTTTGCAGCTAGTCAAACAGATCATCAATCTGAGGTAAGGGATACCTGTTCTTCACAGTCACTTGGTTTAGCTTTCTATAATCAATGCATAACCTAAGCGACCCATCCTTCTTCTTTACAAACAATACAGGTGTGCCCTAAGGAGATACACTAGGGCATATAAATCCCTTATCTAGCAAATCTTGCAACTGCTTCCTTAGCTCAGCTAACTTCGCAGGTGCCATCCGATAAGGAGCCTTCGAGATAGGAGAGGTGCATGGAAGCAACTCCAGAGTAAACTCTATCTCTCTATCTGGTGGCAATCTAGATAAATCATCGGGAAAGACATCTGGATAATCTTGCACTACCTCAATCTCCGCAAGAGTAGGTGACTCATCAGCTCTCGGTATTAATACCACGCTGGCAAGAAAAGTGTCAAAACCCTTGTTTACCATTCTCATTGCCTTTATGGCGGAGATAACAAACTTTCCCGCTAAGTTCCTTGGCAATGGATGTGAAAACTCATCCTCACCAGGAATACGGAAAACAATCTTCTTCCTACGACAACCCACTAACGCATAGTGCTCCTCTAGCCAATCCAGACCAAGAATAGCATCGTAGTCCTTCATCTTTAGCAAGAAGAAACACCCTTCTAAGACTTTATCCTCAATGCACACCAGTAAAGACGGAATACACTTCCTAGTCGATACCGTACCCGCAGGTGTGTGCACAGACAAAGGGACTTCTAACTCCTCAGACTCTAATCCTGACTCTAAGGCTAACTGACTAGCAAACTGCTCGGAAATGAACGAGTGAGTGGCACCCGTATCAAATAAAACCCGAGCGTGTACACCTATGAAAAGAACCGTACCTTCGGTAACATGCTCCGCTTGCTCAGCGTCCTCTCGAGCCAACGCAAACACTCGAGCTTGGGCTCGAGGCCTTCCTGGTCGACCTATAGCTGGCGCTACTGCTGCTGGGGCTGGTGCTGCACCGCGCTGGACTCCCTGCTGAAGTATAGGGTAGTCCCTGATCTTATGCTCGCTGCTCCCGCAGTTGAGGCACTTTCCTGCCATCTTCCAACATTCTGTAGCACCATGTGCCCTCCCGCAATGAGGACACTCTTTCTGGCCACTAGGGGAACGCTGAGAAGATACCTGACAATTTCTGGCTGCCACTGGATGCTGCGGTGACTGGTACGCCGCCTTCTTCTTATCCTGCCTCTGGAAAGGTGGAGTAGGCCTCTTCTGAGAAGCCTTCTTCTCCTCAAGGTACTGCTCCATCTCGCCTTCCTGCCGACATGCCGCACTAAGAGCCCCATCGAGGGTACGATGGTCAAATGCCACCAACCTCGTCCTCAGTAATGGCATCAAGCCCATCACGAACTTCTTTGTCTTCCTGCGCTCATCAGCCACAATATGAGGTGCATACTTTGATAGCTCGGAAAACCTGGCCTCGTACTCCAGTACGGTCATGGAGTTCCGAGTCAAGGAAAGGAACTCCTACTCCATCTTGTCCTAGATGTGCTCGATGACGAACTTGGCCCGAAAGAGCCTCACAAACTCGTCCCAAGCCACCTCTACAGCACCGTCCTCGAACCGGGTACGTAGTAACGAGGACCACCACACGTCGACTCTCTCCTGCATTAAACCATCCATAAGGACCAAACCAGATAATCTAGACTTAAAGAAAATAAACACATAAGCAATTAGCACATACCTGTAGCATATAGGTGGCTAACGTGACCCTGCCATCCTCAGCACACTTAATCGCTTGGAAGATCTTCTCGATCTCCTCAACCAGCTCTCTGCCAACAATGGGTCACTCTCCCCCTTAAAAGAGGGTGGAGTCATCCTCTTGAACATTTCCATAATGGAAGGTCCGCCATGATCATGAGCCTGGGGAGCTGGCACTTGAGCCTGCTATAGCAAACAATATAAGCAACACATATACAATACATCCACATAACAAGCATGCAATTTAGTAAAACAGACTACTCTATTTATTATTCTTACCTAAGCCTCCAACTGAGCTTGGAGTGCAGCCTGAGTATGGGCCTGTGTCTGCATGGCCTGTACCAGACCCTGCATGAACACCCCATAGTCTACTGGAGGCGGTGGAGGAAGTACAGTAGGTCCCTGTGGGGCTGGGGCCTGCTGCTCATCCCTTTCCTCATGCCTAGGCTCATCTTCTCTAGCATGAGCACCTCGCCTACC
The DNA here is from genome assembly GCA_014218235.1 of Colocasia esculenta. Lineage (NCBI taxonomy): Eukaryota > Viridiplantae > Streptophyta > Magnoliopsida > Alismatales > Araceae > Colocasia > Colocasia esculenta. The sequence goes on along the minus strand of CM024759.1, from coordinate 47,683,103 downwards.
ACGACAAGCCATATCCTGCAAAACAGATTAATCACAATTAGGAACTACACTATCTAATTCCTAACTATTTTCTTAACTATGTGGACAATCTATAAAGACTTAGTATATAATGAAGATGATGGCATATATATATATAGATTTTTTATGTACAATCTCAACCTGGTTGCTCTGATACCAATCTCTGTAACGACCCTCCTTATACCGGTACGGTTACACCAACCCACGTCGGTATAATGAGTATCGCTACAGTGGGACATTGACCCAACAAATACATTAAGTTGAGATGTACACAAATATAGTCATAGAACAGCGGAATTAAACAACAATATTATTCCATCATCCACATTCTACCCACAGTCCATATAGTACAAGAAGGAAACTAAAGTTCACATAATTGAAATTCTAAATCAAATTACATTGTCCATGATTGAATTACATACTGTCCTTGACTACATACTTATGAAAAGAAAGTACAATAGCATAATCTCCACAAAGGTGCTACTCTCGCTCCGAGTCACTCCTGACTATCTCTTCGGAAGAAGTAGAGACACTTGCACCTGTACGCCGAAGCAAGAATGAGTCTAATAGACTCAGCAAGTAAATTCATGCACACTATACATAAATACATCATATGTACATTTTACTTTTCAATTAAAATAGTTATTACATGTAACATGGTTTGAACAATCCTTTAAAACCTATGCATGATACCTCTATACATTTTGGAACATGACACATGCTTTATGTTTCCTTTCACATTAAATATAAAACCTATCACATGCTCTCTACTCATTTCTTTAACATGCTAAATCGATTTAAAACCCGTTCTATTCATGTTTCAATACATATGCAACTTAAGCATGGAATTACATACAAGGAAAACAATATTCCTAGCATGGATTCTGCATACATTTTCACACATTTAATACCATTATAAACATGATTAGCTTGCTGTTTTAACATGGATTTAATAATTCTCACATGATGCTTCATTAATTCACATGCTATCACATTAACTTTCACAATTTCACATGTTCATCCACACATTCCACAATCTCACATTTTACTCATGTACAATCACATTATTCACATTAAATGCCGTGACACATAGTCCAAACCACCTCTAGAAGGACACACACATCACATTCACATACTTATTGTGATGTCGCACGTTTTTCGGATCCTCGTGGATCCAGGTTTAGTGGGTTTGGTGGCCAATGTATGGCCCATTAGTGCGTGTTTCAGGTGTTGCGCGTGTTGTGAGGCTTGGTGGGCCGGCCGTTGGGCCCAAAGCACTCACAGGTTTTCTGCCTGTGAACGCGACAGGGGTGTGCGTCGCGTTTTGAACGCGACAGCCCTGGGGGTCGCATTCCTATTGCCGCCGTTGAGCATCGACGTCTGCATGCGCGCCAAGTGTCAGGCGATGGGTGGCCTGCTGATGTCAGGAGTAGGAAGGCGATGGCCTCCTACGTCGCGTTCAGGTCGCGACGTAGAGCAGCGTCGCGTTCTTAGCCGCTGTGCATTTTTAAAGAAGTTTCAGCCGAACAGAGCTTCCACAAGCTCTGCTCGAGTAGGAGGGGCTGTTGTGGAGCTCCCTCGGGCGATTCGGACTTTTGGAGGTGTTTTTGGCGCGCTCTCGCCGCGAGGACATCGCGTGGAGCGGGGGGGACGCCGTGCCGTGCGTGGTTTCCGCGTTCTTCGCGAAGGTAGGGTGTTTCTACCTCGTTTGATTGTGTGAAATGCTCGTGGTGTGGATTTGATTCGTTTAAAGCTTATAGAACATTAGATACCATGCAAGGGTATCCATTAAAGCATGTAAAATGAGAATTAATCGTGGTTTGGAATGGTGATCCGTGGAGTTTCTCCTGGATGAGGGTTTGTGCTTGTGAAGGCGATGGCCTAGGGCGTCGCGTCCTGAACGCGACAGCCCGACCGGTCGCGTTCATGTTGTGAACGCGACATGTTGTTCCGTCGCGATATAGTTATGAAGGCGGCAGGTCAGGGCATCTCGTTCTGAAGGCGACACAGCCCCATGTCGCGACCTCAGCAGAAAGGTTCTGTTATGCATGTTTTCTCTATTTTGAATATCCGGTTAATGGTATCTGTTGTGCATGGCAATGAAAAGTGGAGCCAATGCACTTGTTACGCTCATGGAGAGTATAGCTCACGAGGTGGGCGTGTTTTACGTGGTTAGTATGTTATGCACGTAACCGGCTTGGTGTTTACGTGTAGTGTGTGTGGTGCGTTGGCACCTGTAGCACTCTTGGAGCGTGCTGTCCATATGTTGGGCATGTTGTTTACGTAAATGACGTGTGGTGCACCTAGCTGGTGTATTATACATGTGGTGTCTATGTGGTTTGAATGTCATGCATGGGGTTTGTGTGTGAATGGCACATCGTACATTATTATGTTTATTGTATTTTACTTATTGTGGTTAGTTCATGGTATTGTGGCGATGAGGTTCATATCTGAACCTAGCCTCGATCCTTTAGGATCTTTTATAGATTATCCTAGATGGATAATTAGTAAAGTATAAGTGTGATGATCGTGTTCTGTGTTTAGTGTAACCTCCACTGTCACAAGGTGACCGATGGCAGGTCGTGGTGTTATTATTAATATGGTTTATATGTGTAATTGTGTAGGTTAGCTTATAAGTCACAAGGTGACTGGAACAAGCTATTCCTAACATATGAACCGTGATAGGTAATAGAAAGTGTTTGTTTATATACCGAGGTTTGAGCTTGCCGAGCGTGGTGGTCCGGCGCCTATTCCGGAATGCCTCTCTAGTTGGGTACCCCAGGTTCTTTGTGAGCCAGGCACGTATGTTTGTTGTGCTCGGGGTTTGTCCCGGTACAGTGTGGTACCGTCGAGGTCTGTGTCGTCTGTCCTGGACACCCTCACTCCTGAGTTTGAGTTGTACGTCCGGCTGAGGGAAAGACGACAGTAGGGCAGCGGCTTGTGTTTGTGGGTGTGCAGTCGCTTGTAGTGCGCTCGTAGTTGGGGGTACGGACACCAGTAGTCGACACTGGTCCCTAGCTAGTCCTGTTTTCCAGTGCCTCACTTTAGGGTGCTCCGGACAGAGACCCTAAAGGTGCCAGCATGGACCTGCAGCTGTGTGTCTACACGTGTGGTGTTGGTTGGTCTCCACAGTTGTTTGACTTGTTCTCGTGGAGCGGCAGTTGGACCTTTCGTCTGTGACTGCGAGACTGAGAGGTTGTTCTTGTGTTGTGTTGTCCGGGTTGGATACTGGCCTGATTAGCCAGTAGTCCGTTCCCGTGTGGTGGCGTCGTTCCTTTCCTACTCGTGCTTTGCCACTCGCTGTGGTTCGTGAGTTTGTGACTCATAGTCAAGGTTTGACTCGTTCAAGGTGTGCCCTGGTGTTGGCACAGTTGTGACTGCGATTGTGGTTTGTGGTGTACCCGAGTGGTGCCACAGTTTCAGCTATAGATGGTGAGTATTGACTCACCACAAATGTGGTTTAGCTCGCTATGGTGTGCCCTGTTACGGCATTGGTTTATTTGTGGTTTCTGTGCTGGTACCTTGTGGTGATAGGTACCTGTACCCTGTGTGGGTAATGGTTTGTGGTGGTACGTCATATACCAGTCTGTTCTGGTGTTGACGTGGAACTGTGTTTCGTGGAGGTCTTGTGGTGTGACCTTCCACTCAATGTGCTTTACCCTTCCTCGGGTAAGTTTCGTAGATGGTTCTCGTGTGTGAAGGATTGGCCGTTGTAGCCAACCCTGCCATTCTGTGTGTGGCTTCCGACATATTGTGGTTTGGGTATTAAGGGCCAGCTTTTGGTTAGCAGTCTTATTGCCCACGTATTTGAGACTTGCCTGTGAAGCTTATAGCCTAGGCAGTGATTTGCTTGTGCAGCTTATAGCTTAAATGATTGGTTGTGACTATGGTTTGCCTGTGAGGCTTGAGGCCTAGGCGTTACTGTTGTTGAGCGGACTAGTAGTGTGAAACTAGTCCGATAGCTTCATTTTATCTTCCAAGGTTATGTTTGATTAAAGTGTTTATATTTAGTTGCAGTCTAAATTCAATTGTTGTGAGCATGAAATGGTTTGGCTATATGTGTGGCCAATGAGACCCTTTAAGGTTGAGGTCTCTTCTGTTTAGTAGTTTTGGTTCTTGGGTGGCCCCTACTGAGCCTGTGACTTGTTGAGGCTCACTCCCCTACAGTTCTTTTCAGGGCTTGCCGTGTGTTTGGCTTGTAGCAGCGTCATGGCAGACTAGTACCACCAGAAGTAGTGTAGTAGTTAGTGTTGTGTGAGCTTGTGCTCCCTCGGGGTATGCCCCAGGTAGTTGTACTTTTTAATTGGGCATGTAATAATGTGATGGGACAGTTGTAAATTGTTATATGTAGGTATAAGCACATGTACTTTCTTGTGTCTTATACTATGTAGTTGTCTTTGATATTCTTACTGGACACTTGTGTGAGCTATCCCTTGCGAGACTTCGGTCCATTCGCGGGAGGCGGATCTGGATATGGAGCCTTAATGGGCATAAGTATCCAGGGCCATCACACTTATCACCTAGGCAAAATAGTGATAGATCTTGGTTAACTGCGAAAAACTAGGAGAAGCACTCTCCACCCTAACCAGTGGTACTTGTCTACCTCCAGGATTTCATCCCAATTGCCCATGGGATTTCACACACAAGAACCTTCCCGTAGGGACTATACTACGGTACAGTTCCACAGCCCTCTAAGGTAGCAGTGTCACCCATGGTATAGTTTTACGTAATTCATATTGGTTACACATTATTTACACCGTTTCACACACAATTTCTAATTCCACATATGTACACATGCTTCAGTTTACCTAGCATGATACTACTATTTACAATGTTAAATAGGTAACAACTAACCCAATCATGCTGCAATTCATTAAATTATAACCCATTTATCATAAGCATTCTCCACATTAATCATTTTCTATGTTTAAGTCCAATTTGACACTCACTGTTATCTAAAGAACATTAAAATTTTACTATAGACTGATTATAGGTCAATTATCACACACACAATTTTTCATATTTTTTGGAGTCATACACAATTTATGATAATTAAAATAAACATTCTGCATAATTTATCATGAACTCAATTAAGCTTGGTACATAGTATTATAGATGCATTTATCTATTCTAAAACTTGTATCTAACAGTCATGATAATCTCTAAAATTTTTGGGAATTTACCCTGCATCATACAGTTTATTTGAGAACTAAAATAGATAATACATGCTCACTATTTTATATTCCAAAAAATCTAATTATTCATACAGTCATCATAAATTCACCTTAATTTTATAACAGGACCTAATAAACATATACATGTTACAAAAAATTTCTGACATCGCCACTAGACACAGAGAGCCACACTAACAGTAATTAGTAAGATTTAAGCATTTTCAAGGCAACATTTCAACAATTTTAATAAATAACACAGTGAACGAAAACTCACCAAAATTACATAACATGATATTTTAGAGCTACTTAACAATATAATATTTTTACCATATATCCTCATGTCGAAAAATCCAGAAAAATAGCTTTTATAAGGCAAAATGGCACTCTGCCACTGCCTGAAGAACTCAACGGCACACAGGTGGCCGCCTACAAGGTAAACGACAACATAGGGCGCTGCCAACCTCTAATCTTAATGGCAGCAAGGTTGCCGTTAAGTTCCTGTATGTGCAAAACACAGATTGAAAGTAGAAAAATCTGATGAAAATGGGGTTCCAGGAAACGAATAAATTCCTAAAAAATACCTAGGAGCTACTAGACGCATGTATGGACAATGGGTATGGGTTACTTGCCGTTGAACAATTCTACAGACGAAGATTTGGGTCCAAGAAGCTCTCCTCGGCCTGTGGCAAGAAGCCTCCAAAACCTCTCAGATCTGGGCTCTGTGATGAATCCTGCTGCACACCGAAGTCGGGGAAACCTTCCTTGATGTTCAGACTCTCTTCCAATCGTGGTAGAACGCCTGATGGAGCCTCCAATCGCCAGATCAAAGGGTTTCAAATCTCAAGTTCGCACAGAAGATTAGGGTTTTTGACTCAAGAGCCAAAAGGACCCAATCTCAACGAAGAGAGGGGTTTTATAAGGTCAAGGGTTCGGGGACTTGATAAGGTAGGGGTTGTAGCTGTTGGACGACGGTTTCTAAAACAAAGAGTGAAGAAATCATGGGCGTTTCTGGATCTGAAGCGCAACAGATCTGGGAAAGTTGACGTCCAGATCCTTGGCTGCCTGCCTGGGGTTAGCATCCATCGATGTGGACGCTGGCTCCTCTTTAACGTCAACCCATGTTGACGCCAAATGGGTTTTCGGCCAGAACACAGAATTTCAATAATTCTGCTTACTCTAGGTTTATACATGCAATGTACATAACTTAGTTATTAAGTAAAACATCATGTATATAACATATGCATATATACATGTACAGATATAAATACTTATACATGTATATATACACACACACTCAATTATACACATAAGGTATATACACATCACATGACAAAATCTAACTAAAATGGGCAAAAATTCCAGGGCCTTACAATTTTAAATAAAAAAAAAAGAAAATTGGGCGATGGCGTAAGGGGAGAGGGAATGAACAAAATGTGTGTGTGCGCACAATATGGAGGTATGATAGCCAGGTACACGAGGGTACCAAAGGAGACGGGCGAAGAGGAAAACACGGAGGGTACTTACCTTAACCCAAAAATCGCAGGAGAGTGGTGTGCGGGTTCACTTCTACTCCTTCCACCGGCCGGCCGACGAAGAAGATTTAGCTCCGATGTTTACCTTGCAAAAAGGAAAGACAAGAAAACAAGTGAAAGAGAGGATTAGACTATGAGGTTCAGCACCAAGATCAAAGGAAATGAAATAAAAAATAAAAGTATGGACGTTAACACACCTCGTGGGGTGGTGTTAAACCCCTACAAGTGTGGGTGTGGAGAAAATGATGTGCGTGTGTGAAAATAGTATGATGAAATGCACTAGAAAAAAAGGTAAGAATAAACAAAAGAAAGGAGAGAAGATGGAAATGTGAGCCACTACTTAGAGATGGACGAAGTGGAGGAAGAAGTCACCTCCCGCCTCGCTCCAATGCACGTGAGGAAGATGGAGGCTCCGAACTCCAAGAAATGAATGTGTGGAGTAGCTTGGAATGGTAGATGCTCCTCCTTGGTTCGGAAGCCTAGTCTCCAGTTCGGCAGGGCTTCGCCGTAGTGCGTGGGTGATGCTCAAAACAGTAGCCTCGGGGGTGTCTTTATAGGGGGAAAATTCATAAATTGCGTCGGACACAGTGGACGCCTATTAAAGATAATCACGGCCAGACACACCGCCGCGATTTCCAAGATTGACTTGATACGATTAAGCCCATCCAAACAACGATTATAGCTATTTTAAGAACAACGTCGGCTAAGGCCGCCGCGTTTAAAACCCTTCCGCTTTCAAATGATTCTTTCCAAATATTAAAAATGGAAATATTGAATCGCTACGGCATAGGCCGCCGTGTATTAGAACAGAATCGTTCTCTGATGGAAATCGATCTTTATTTAAGGGAAGGTTAAAAACGTGTCGGCCTATGGGGACACAATTCTTATTAGTAACAAAATCTTTCCAAAAACAAATTTGGAAATTGCCATAATTCGAAAATGGAAACTCTTAATTGCGACGGCTTGTTTGGATGCGAATCAAAATAGGGTAAGCACCAGAAAACGAAGTGTGATATGCGTCGCTTTTAAATGTCATGGATCAAACCTCATAAAAGGTGTCCACTGTATCAGACGTGAATCACTTAAGCTCATCAGACCCCATTGGACCCCTTAGATAAATTCCTAAAAATCCTTGAAAATTCTAGAAAAATTAGAAAATCACTCAAGAGGTTAATTGAAGTGAGCCACTTTGAGGCATCGCGGTATAACATGAAATTTGCTCTATATGTTGCTAAAATGGCGTGTCTACACCTTTGAGAGTAGTTGCATAAGTTCTGACTACTTTCGTCGCCCGTGCCTGAGCCTCTAGCGATGATATTGATCTCTTGCCCATTTGGTTCATTGTTGATGGGCTGGTCGATGGTCCTTTCTTGATGCCTCTAGAGGTCTTCATTTTGGCGCACGTATCTTTCCAGTTAGCCGCGTTTAATCAATGATTCAATCTCATCCTTTAGTTGGTGGCATTCGGAGGTGTCGTGGCCGTGGTCGCGGTGGAAGCGGTAGTACTTGTCCTAGTTGCGCTTATGGAGATCAAAGTGCATCTGGGGAGGCCACCGAACATATTGCTCGTCACAGATCTCGGCCAAAATCTATTTGGGGGATGCCACGAGCAGTGTAGTACCCCATAAAATTCCTAAATTAGAAAATATAAATAAATTGAAATTTTGTTAATTAATAAATCCAAACTACTTAAAAAGGGTATGCATCATTATTGCATGCGTAAAAACCCATATAAACATTTCATAAAAATAGTAGTTATACTTTAAATAATATTCTCTAATGACCCATTAAGAAATTTGGGCATAGAAAATTCATTTAGACCAAGTTTAGGAATTTATGTGACTTATTATCGTAATTAAAGAATAAGTCTAAAAATCCATTATCATATGAGTCAAAGTGAATTATAAAATTAAAATAAATATGTGGGTAGACTTTAAATAATGTGTGATGATAGCCCATTATGAGAATTGGACCAAAGGACAATTTTGGCTATGAATAAATTCTCTAATATAAAAGGGATAATTAAAACCCATTAAGTAAATTAAGTATATGGGTTGTGCAATTGATCCACACACGGGTTATTGGGCCAAAAGCAAGAGTCCAAATGATGGACGAGACATAAATATGCTTAAATCTGTGGCTAAATTATTGATAAATTTAATAGGGTAAGAAAATCCCCTTATAACACTTAATTATCCTAAAAAGAGTCCAAACTCTAGTCTAACTCAATACGGCTCTATCCTAATCCAAAAAGGAGTTTTAGATAAGAGAAAATTGAGATAAATATAAGAGATTCATATTTAAATAAGTCTAAAATAACTTAATATTATGAAATTCGTAACTACATAATATCTTAATTAAAAAGGGTCAATTAAGGCATTAAAATGACTCATATATATCTAGAAAAGATATCTAGGCTTATCCTAAACCCTTGGCCAAGAAATTAGATCTCTCCCCAAGCCAATTAGGGGGATAAATTCTAGAAAAGAGGGAGATAATTATGAAAATTCGTAGTTAGAAGATAGGGAAGAGTTGTAAGTAAATAGGAGACTTTAAACATACAAATAACCCTCTAATTCGTATCTAGCAAGCCCTATTGACTCTTTGGAGCTTGGAGGATGAAGAAGGAAGGCCATTGGACGTGGAGAGCAAGGAGAAGGAGGCTAGGAACAAAGGGGGAGCTTCATCTTCTTCACGTTTTCAAACCCTAGAAATTTCATTCATTTTATATTGTGCATGTGTATTTACTTGTTGTGTATATAGCATGTGTATTCAATTGTGCATATTACAATTTCTACACTTCTCATGAGCATATGCATGTATATATATATATGTTATTTTATGTGAGAATATGCAATTAGCCAATTTTATGTATATTGTGTTTACTAAAATCCTAGGCATATTATACTTAAGTAATGTTGTGCATGTTTAATCTAATTACCGATGTGCATGTTGTATTTATCTATTTCATGCATAATGTACATAACTATATTGTATACGTGTGTGTATATATATTTATACATATGTCAATTTAAGTGTGCGTATGCAAGAATTAATTTTTATTGTATAGATTTTTCTTAGTTAACCAATTGCATATTGCATCTTAATGATACCGTGCATGTATTATCTAAATATTGATGTGTATATTATGCTAATTATTCCATGAATATTGTATGGAATTATATTTTGTATATATGTATGTTCATCATATGCATGTGATATCTATCTATCTAATTCTATATACATTAAGTTGTCTGTAGCATATATATGGTACTTAAATAATATTGAGCATATGATAAGTGGGTATTGCCATTTACCTTGTAAGTACATGTGAATTGTTTTTCGTACATGTATATCCTTAAGCGTGCATGCATTATCTTACTATCGATGTACATGTTATATAAATTAAAAATATGCATGTTGAATGTAATTACGTTGAGTACATGTATGTATGCATATGTTTGACATTGTACATAAGATATCTACTTATTTTAGTACCCATTAAACAGTTTATGATGTATTTATGTATCTATTTTGATGTTTGTCCCAGTTCTGGCCGAAATGCAAAGTTGGCGGCAGGACAGTGTGCCGCTGACTGCAGGCCAGGGTTGGCGCCCAGATCGATGGACGCCAATCCCTCTGTGGGCGGCACACTGGGTGGACGCCAACCATATGTTGGCAGCACCAGATGTGGGTGCCAAGTTCTGTCCAGTGAGATGGTTTCAGATTTGGTAATGCATGCGTTCTTCCCAGTTCCGATTTAGGAAACACATCTAAAGTCGTAGGAGACCTATCCTAAAGTGTACCCAACCAACCAACTCTATGAAAACACCTTGGTTCGTCCGGATTAAGTCTTTTTGGTCTTGGTGAAACCCTAGCACCCTTTGTGGAGAAGAACTGATCTTTGGAGGAGCTTTCTGAAGATCTACACCAACTGGGAGATAGCCTATACATAGGAGAAGCACTCCCAACTCCGAGGAACAATCCGCATCAACAGGAGAACCAGATCAGAAGAGTTTTTGAGTACCCTCTTATTCTAGCCGAGGAGGGCTTCACCGACAAATCTTGGTCATCTTGGATTTATTTTGAGGCAAGTAACCCATTGAGGTCAACCCTACACATGTCCCCTTAAGTCCTAGTATTTTTTCGGAGTTTTCCTCGTGCCCTGGAACCTCCAAATTCCCCTTTGCTTTGTATACTGTCTGCATGGTCTGCTGGCAGGAGGTTGGTGGCCACATCTTGTGCCGCCAAGATCCTGTGCTGGCGGCACCAGATTGTGCCGTTTACTGTAGGCGGCCACATCCTCTATAGTCAAGTTCTTCAGAGTTCTAAAAATGCACTGTTTGATCTCTTTAAGGTGTTTATTTGATTTCCGGGTATGTGTGCATGCTGTAAATTTTATGGGTAGTCAAATGCAGTCATTAGGTCACATCATGAGGATATTTTGAATTTCTGTACAAGGTGTTAATTATTTAAATTTCTGCATTTCTGAGAGAAGCATGATTTATATATGTTAAATCCTGAATAATTAGCTCTGCTGTGTATTAGGGTTTAGAAATTTTATATGATCATATGATGACAGTTTCCATGTGTTTGAGCTATTAAGCATGACTGGTTGGTTGCAACTCATGTATTACTGAATTTCTTGATAATTAGGCCTGAAACTTGTTGTCTTAATTAGTAAAATTTTATTTATTGTTCGGAAAAACCTAGAAAATTGAAAAGGTGATATGTTTACTGGTTATATCCTGTGATAAAAATTTGAATCCATTTTGATGACACCAAGTGTATTTATTAGTTAAACCAATCTTGTGTGATTCAATAATTAACAGCATGTCTAGGACTGTAATATGAATTATTTTATTACAGTGAACAGTAGTATCATGTTAGGTCAAGTGAAACATGTGTAATTGTTACATAGTCCATGTAAAGTGATTAAATAGTATATGTGAAATATGTAAATAATGTGATAAAATGTGATAAAGGGAAAATATAAAATTTGGGCCGAGATTGACACTGCTACCCTAGAGGTCTGAGAGCTGTACCATAGAAAAGTCCCTATGGAAGGCTCAACGTTGTGAAAAATATATCGTAAAGGGCATTAGGATGAAAACCTGGAGGTGGACAAGTACCACTAGATAGGGTGGAGAGGGCTTCTCCCGGTCTGCGCAGTTACCAAGATTCGCCACTAGATTGCCCAGGTGGCAAGTATGTGTTATGAGATGTGATGTGATGTGTTATGAGATGTGATGTGATGTGTTATGAGATGTGATGTGATGTGCTATGAGATGAGCTATGTGCCATGTAATATGGGTGCGTGCGTCCTCTAGTAGGTAGTTAGGACTATGTGTCACGTCAATTTAAGCGATAAAATATAAATAAAGTGTAAAGTAATATGTGAATGTGGCACGTGGCGAGTGCAAATGATATGATATGTGATAAGTGAAAGTGCAAGAATAACCAATGTGAAGAATGTGTGAAAAGATATGTAAGTGAGAGTAAATATGAATGAGAATATGATTACATGTGAAACCAATATAGTAGTCCATATTATCATACTTTCATGTATTAATACTTCAAATGCAATATCATGTTTAGTATCATGTCATGTAGTTTATTAATCTTCATGTAATAGTGTATGTGAATATACATATGTAGACATGTGAATTATGCAACGTAAAAGATGAACATGTGGAATTGCTAAATGAATAAGATAAAGTGTGAATAAATATAATTCCATGTAATTAAGTTAAATTCATGTCAAAACAGTAAGTAAAGTGTGGTTATGTATGTGATAAATACATGAAAGAATGCTTAGATTCCATGCTAGATGCGATGTTTACTTAGTACAAAGTTCCATGCTTTAATTACTTATTGTTGCCAACCAACTTGAATATATTTTAAATCTTCCATTCATGCTATAAAATGAGAAATCATGTGTATTAAAACAGCAAATAAAATGTTTAATTAAATGTGAATAGTGCATGTGAAACATGAATAGATATCATGCTAAGTTACTATTTACTTTGTGCTTAAATCTATGCTCTAGTTGGTAGAATTGGATCACAAGAGGGATAATGATTGGATTGATAAATCTTGTTACATGTTAGGGGTAGTAAGCATGTATATGTGTTTGTTTATGTAAAGTATGATTGACACAAGTTATGGGTTGAATCATGAGTTAAATTAAGTGTCATGTATAGGAAGCATGCATAGATATATGTTATTATGTCCATGTGCTAGTATAGCTTTGGCTTAATAGAATTTCATGTTAGTATCCATGATCTAGAATGAGTACATGTTAATCTAAAGCATATTTAAGTGGTCTAGATATGTGGATGGTTGTTTAAAGCATGTGTCATGTAATGCCTTTATTGTGAAAAGATAGTATGTGTTTTCTCAATTGTGTAATAGTTAACATGTGTGTAATATGTGTAAAGTTGAATCTTTGGTTTGCTTGCTGAGTCTTTAGACTCATATTTGCTTTGGCGTACAGGTGAAATAGGTATCCCGTACTAGAGGAAGGCATAACGAGGAGCATCCCCCAGCGTGAGGAGTAGTTTGTGGAGCGCTTAGTAGTTGTACTTTTCCCTTTCTTAGTATGAATATTGTTAAATTGCATGGGCAATATTATAGACAATGTAGTTCTTTTATCATGTAATAATGTGGACATTGTCATTTCCTTTCGCTATATAGACTGTGGAATGTGTGATGGTGATGAAATAAAGTTGAGTTATTTATTTTATTTCCGCTGTACTCAATTGATATCGACGTACATATCAACCTATTGTTTAGTGTTGGGTTATTGTCCAACTGTAATGACGCCCTTTGTATCGATGGGGATTGGTAAAATCGTACCAGTATAAAGAGGGTCGTTACAGAGATGGTATCAGAGCACAAGGTTGAGATTGTATATGGATAGACCATCATCTTCACAATATTGCAAAGTCTTTATAGAAAATTGTCCATATATGTAGAAATTACTAATAATGAATGAAAGATAGTTAAGGAAAATAGTTAGGATTTAGTAACTTAGCCTCAGTTTGGTAAATAGTTAGGATTTAGTAACTTAGCCTCAGTTTGGTAACGAGTTAACTTAAAGTTAACTCAGAGTTAACTGAAAATGTAGTTTGGTAACAAAAAAAAGTTAACTCAAGTAGGTTAGATTAAAAGTGGGTCAGATGTGAGTTAACTCACAATTTTTCAACCAACCTCTAGAGGTGGATTTGAGTTAACTCAAGTGAGTTAACTACCTTTTTCTCTCGGCGGTACACAACATTAATTGCTACTTTCTCTTTTCTCAACACAACATTAATTGCTACTTTTTTTTTTTCAAGTCACTTTTTGATATGAAAGTGGGTTAACTCACTTTATCTTGTCAAAGCAATCCAAAGAGAAAGTGGGTTAACTCATTGTAGTTAAACTGGGTTAACACACAAGAAAACAAACTAAAAAATGAGTTAACCCTGAATAACTTTAGTCATGGGTTGGAGTTCACTCTAACCCCAACCCATTGCCAAACTGAGGCTTAGATTCTAACTAGATTAATTGTTTTGCAGGCTATGGCTGGACGTGGTAGACGTAGTGCTCAATCTTAGAGGTATGAGCAGAGTCGCAAGGTAAAGAAGTTCGTGAAGGGGCTCAAACCATCGTTGAAAGTGAGACGTTTAGAGTTTGACCCCCGTGCTTTGGAAGAGGTTCTCGACGTAGCAAACAGGAAAGAGAGTAGAGTGGAACCATACCAGGAAGAGAAGGAAGCTCAGAAGAAGGGAGTACCAGAACCATTCCAGCGACAAAATAGGAAGATGAAGAAACTCATGGAATTTCAGCAATCAACTGTGGTACCAGGCAGCGAGAAGCCCGAGTGCATGCATTGCAGGAAGCGTCATGGCGGGAACGTATGTTGGCCAAAGGAAGGAAAATGTCTTAAATGTGGCAGCAAGGATCATCGGCTTAAAGAGTGTCCGAACCTGAAGACGAAGTTCATTCTACGAGATGTTTCATCAATAGCAATAAAGGAGCAAGTAGCAGAGCATCAAGCACCAGCCAAAGAATATGTGTTGGCCGGAGATGACCTCGGCAATGTCACCACAGGTACTCGATTCGATCTTCGAGGACGAAGATCTTTTTCAAGGGGGGGAGAGTGTGATACCCCGAAATTTCATTCATTTTATATTGTGCATGTGTATTTACTTGTTGTGTATATAGCATGTGTAATTGTGCATATTACAATTTCTACACTTCTCGTGAGCATATGCATGTATATATATATATATATATATATATATATATATATATATATATATGTTATTTTAGGTAAGAATAGGCAATTAGCCAATTTTGTGTATATTGTGTTTATTAAAATCCTAGGCATATTATACATAAGTAATGTTGTGCATGTTTAATCTAATTATCGATGTGCATGTTGTATTTATCTATTTAATGCATAATGTACATAACTATGTTGTATACGTGTGTGTATATATATTTATACATATGTCAATTTAAGTGTGCGTATGCAAGAATTAATTTTTGTTGTGTAGATTTGTAACGCCTCGAAAATTGTAAAAGTATAAATAAAATATGAATAATGTGAGTATTATACATTATTATTGTCATTAAATTGAAATAATTAGAATTTGGGTTTAATTAGTGGTAACATATACGTTACCCTAGTGTCGTACACAAAGGTGCGCGCTCCCACAGGGTGACACTGGAAAACGACAACGAAATAAAAATCCGAGAACACTATAATTTCCAGAAAAATGTGGAGATCTCAGAAATATAAATATCTGAATTTTTTGGCGTACGAACTTCGAGGATAAGTCGATGCGACTATTTTCAGGTGAATTTTCACCCAGTCTAAAATAAAATCTAAAAATTAAATAAAAATCACCATAATTTGTAAAACTATCACAATAGCTTATGGTTGAAATTTTAAGACAAATGGATACCATTTGGACATATTTACATAGTGTTTATTGGGCCAGCCAAATTTTGATCCAATTACGGTAAGGGATTTTTGGGGATTTTTGGTTTGTCTACGTGGGAGGCATTGAGAAGGCCACAACACATGGGTAGAAGCTTCCACGCTTATGCCTTATGTGTAAAGCTGTGGGGCTTGCATGGGAAATGTGTTGCCCATGGAAACCAAATGGTTTCTATGGTAACACCTTAGAGGCCGACGTGCCTTCTGCGTGAGAACTTGCAGGGCTTATAAAAGCCATCTCAACACCAAGCGTGCAAACCTTCCCGCTGAGCTGCTGCTCATGCTTTTGTTGTTTTTGCTGTGGGCTACTGCTGCTCTTGCTAGTTTTCTAGTCATGAGTGCTGCCTCTGCCTTGTCGGAGAAATTGTTGCTGGAGCTATTGTGGATGTTAGTGGCTACTGCTTCTTCTGGGAGAGTGGCAAATTGTTGTTGCTGGTGGATGGCCGGTGGCAACCTTAGTCACTTCTTCTTACTACTAGTTGTACTCCCATTAAAGGGGGAAGGCTTCATCCTTCAAGCAAGGTAGAATTCTATTCCTTTCTCTTTCAATCTTGCTCAATTGACTTGTTAGGAAACCTCCTGTGTAGGTGGTTCCCTCCACAAACTATTTCTTGACTCTATAAACACTCTTAAAAGGGTATGTTTATCCTGTATAATTTCTTATTGAATACCTAATTGTTGTTATAAGAGGGTTCCTCCAGTATCACGTTGTGTTAAGTTTTAAGATAATCAGCTGTAGGATTCAATCCTCTCTTCCTTCCTCTCTTACTCTTACCCTTGAATAGGCTATAGAACTTACTGTTAGATGTACAAGCTCTCAAGTTCCTGTTTGATTTCTGCAAGTACCTCTAGAAGCTTGTGTGCATCATGTGTTGTGTAGGATTCTTTTCCTTTCTCACTATTTTCTAAATCCTTGACTCCCACCTTTGTTAAAGAGGTCATGATCACCTATTTACTTGCTTTAAACTTGTGAATTCTCTTTTGAAACAGTGTATCCATCCCTTATAATCATGTTTTAGTTGTGTGTCTGTAGGATTTACTTCCTATCCCTTCTTCTTCCTACTTCTCAACTGGAATCAATAGTTTGAGGTAATCTTTTACCATGTGTATGCTATTTTCCAGATTCGGAAAGTAGTTTCGTGATAAGAATTGAACCTTTCATCGTGTTTAAATTAGTGTTTGGTCATGGAGGGTCATACATCACTTCTCTTCCATCATAACTTGTTTAAATCTGAAATCATGTTGATCCTATTGTGTAGTGTAGATTGAGCTATGACAGTTCTTTCTACCTTCTTAGAGTTGATTTGTTGAGAGATCATGAAAGTCTCAAGTGAGTGTACATTGATAAATGATTGATGGAAGAAGAAAAGAGAGTTCTATGGAAATTGCTCTTCTAGTAATTTTCCCCTTGAGATTGTCTTCTCTTTTGGTCATTCATGTGTACCATGTTCCATGTTCTTTCTTTCACTTCCTTGTAACGTTGGTTTGATTCTTGAAGTTGAAATTATACTTGTTCAAGTCCTAATCATGTTAGGAATGATGGAAGAGCTTGGTAGCACAATTTCTAGTAGGTTTTAATCAAAATTTGAAAGTCTACATAGCACCTATCAACAGCCCTGCTTCTAGCTGTCGATAGGGCCACCTTGCCAGAACCCAGAAAACCAAATGACAGGGGCTGTCGACAGACACCCCCTTGGCTATCGATAGCCACTGCCAGGCTGAGATTTCAGCTTCTGGGAAAGCCCTACCTGTCGACAGCAACACCCTGGCTATCGACAGGCATAGCCAGACTTGCAAATCAGCACCTATCTTGACTCATTTCTTGATCAGAACTACACCCAATTGTTCTAACCAAATACTCACTCATTCATGGATGTTTCTACCACTTAAACACCTACTAAACCAGTCAAGCTTCTTTTCTTTTTACCATGAATCATCACTTCAAAGTTCTGAACATTATTGACCTTGTGAGAGCATCAATTTCTGAAATCAATGAAGGAACATAGTTCCTTAATTCTTGTGTATGAACCATGAGTGAAGCCTTGTGTGTCCTTGATTCATTTTAAGGATGAGTGTGTGATGATGTCAAGTTGTGAGTTTTTGGACTCCTTCGAGAAATATGCCTGGCAAATAAAGGGCTGGTTCAGTCTTGGGGGGAGCGCCCGAATTCGTCAGTGGCCGCGCGGGGGCGATGAGAATTTGTGGATGTTGGCATGCATTAGTTCGTGTTTGATTAGTCATCATATCATGCTTGTGTGTGTGAAAATATGTCTGACTCTGAATTTAAGTATCATCCTGAGTTATTGATTTTCTTCTAAACTATTCTTGCTCAATACGTGATATCAATTTGGCTCATTTGTCCAATTTTTTGAACACTCAGTGCTAGCTATACGTATGATCTTATCTTGAGATTATACGTTTGAATCCTTTCTATTTCAAGGAATTGAATTCTACTGGGCTAGTTAGCTCATCAAATTCCACTTTTTCAGGTAATCTACAATTTTACAAGGTGGGACTTCGGGACTTGTGTGTGGAGAGACCAACCATAGTGGCATTTTATTTTTGCAATGTAAATCATGAACCATGTAACACCTATTGAATGGTGAATAATATTTTTATTTAGTGAAGCCTATGAGCAAATTTACTGTTCAATTAGTTCAATTTTACTCTTGATTTCTCGTTCGCTCACGTTCCGACATTTATAGATATATTAAATCACGGGACGCGACAGAATGGTATCAGAGGATTGGTTGAGGATTCAAATAGTTATGGTCTTCAACATCCTGTAGTGACCTGTGAGGATGGGTAGAAAGCCTGAGGTTAAGCTAGATAGGTAAAAGTCAGATATATATTGTATTGAGTATGATTGGAATATCTAGAAATAGTTTCCTTCCTATGATTCATCTTCACTTCCGTAGTTTCATGCTTGTGGGTTCTCCATTTGTATAACTCATATGTACTAATTGTTTCATGTTCTTTAGAACTCACCTTCCTTTGGTTTCCTTCTTCTATTCTTGCTTCTTATCCCTACTCAAGAACTTCATGATTAAAGTGTTTACCATGTACACATACTTGAAACAACTATAGAAGAGTTGTTCTATTCCTTGTAATCATGTTTTAGCTATAGTTTGTGCTATGATTCAAGCATATTATGATACTTATCCTATTAGAAGCAAGAAAAGGTTGTTAGGAAGTGTTGCACTTCTAGTTATCATCTTGCTTTTAGATTTCCATACCATAGTATATCTCTATTGTCCTAATTGTCTTCCTCATAAAATATGGTGTTTAGAACTGGGAGCAAGACCTTTTGATGTTGTCACTCATGTAGGGATTCATAGAAACACTTGGTAGAATTTCCTATGGTAGTTTTACCATATTCCTGGAAGCTTAGACTTCACCTGTCGACAGCCAGCACTTACCTGTCGACAGGTATCTTGCTTCCAGAACCTAGAAATATAGAACTGACAGTAGCTGTCGACAGATGACTTTCACCTGTCGACAGATGTTCATCGCTTGTCGACAGCCAACTCTGGTCTGTCGACAGATAGTGTTAGACCCCAGAAATTGGTTCTGGGAGGACAGTAGCTGTCGACAGCCACTTCCTAGATGTCTACAGACACCAGTCTGTGATGAACTGTTCCTTCTTCAGTCAGAAGTGTCAACAGGTTCAGTCAGAAGGCACCGTGTAGAACTGAAACTCATACCTTATTTACATTCCATATCATGTTATAATTTGATGTTTCATTTACTTAAGATATTACATGTAAATAAGGAAGTACCCCCCATTTGAATCCAATAAAAATATCAGAAAAATCATAACTCTTACCAATCAAAAGTCAACTCTCCCACCGAAGAAGAAAAACGTGATTTTTGCGATTCCATCAAAATAGCGTCTTTCTAATTTCTTACAATTTGGCCTATCTGAAAGTCTCATAATTCAAATAAACCTAGTAGGATGCTAAGAATCCAAGGTCTGGGGAAAAATGATAAACACACATATGACTTCTCCAAGGGAGCCCTCTCCTACTGAAGGAAAAGTCAAACATGTTCATCCCTTAATTTACATCAACATGGCTTATGCATTGATATGTTATTATCTCCAAATTTAAATAAGAATTAGTAAATGAATGGTTCAATTGATTATATAGATTTCATGACTATCCTCGTGATATGTTCTTCCGTTGACTTTCCAATTTTCTTGGATTCTAAATTATTATACCACTGAGATAGATTATTTAACCATTATCTACATCCATTTCTTACTAAATCAAGTGAAGCTCTTTAATAACTTAAATGTGTGAAAGACTCACACAATTGATGAATCAAAAATTCAAGATTGCTTTAAATCTCACGAATCTTATACGTAAGGTAGGATTAAATCTATTTATCTCTACTGGAGTGGATAACCAAATAGATTGGTGAAGAAAAGAAATAGAAAAAAAAATCTACTGGAGTAATTTCTGAAGAAATGCACGAATATGTAAACATTTTGTACTAAAGTTTGGATTTGGTCAGATGATTCCTTAAACTCCTAATAGCATTTTCTTCAGGCTAGAGTTTATTGCATTCCTCTTCTAACTGTAACATAAGGATCAATTGTCTCTAAGTTGAGATTAAATCTCAAAATTTTACTTCAACTAATCAGTAGCTTGGCGTGTCAATGCACACAAACAAATTGACTTGGGACAGTAGGTTGTTTTAGAAAAATCAACTCCATATTTTCTAGACTTGACCTCAATCAGGTGATCGCAGTTTTGATTAACTTAATTTAAATTTGTTTACTCAACCCGCGTAATGGGAGAAGAAGCACATTGGAAAGAGGTTCAACATGCAATGGACAACCTTGCTCAGTCCTTAGAACGGGTAGTTCCCGTTGTTGATCAAGGAAAAATGAAGCTGTATAAAAATATTAATAGCCCAAACTCTCAAGAAACAATAAGTATTACAGTGTCCATACGGAAGAAGACAGTTCTCCCCAGTAATAGAGAAATAGCTGGCAAACAGAAGATGAAGCGGAGCAAAGAGAACAAAAAGAGTAAGAAGGCCAACAAGAAAGCGAACGTTAAGGCACAACTTAAGGAAGCTTGTACATGTTGTCACAAATCAGGTCATGTCAAAGAGAACTATTGGCGGAAACTAGGAGCATGTTTAAAGTGCGGAAGTCTAGAGCATTGGATCTCAGAATGTCCTGTACTCTCTCAAAGCGAAGACAAGAGTTCAGGAAAACTTGAAGCCATAAGGAAAACTGACTGAAGCTATTAGTAGTAATTTTATGTATAAGTCAATAGGACTTGAGTATAGTGACAAATACTTGAGTTTAGTTGTTACAATATATCAAAACTTGGTATGTTTTGCCAATCAATGTAACTTTATAAGGCTGACTATAGAATTCTCCAATAGAAATCTTATGGGATAAATAAAATTCTTGTTGTCTATCTCCATATTCTTCATATTCATCATTCTTGTCATACTTTATTACCCTTCCCAAGGGAATATGTATTTACATAACCCTCTAAGGAGTAAGGTTATTCCTTAGTGGGGGAGACTTTGAATATAATATACTACTGCCAGAGATAGAGAACATAGTAAAGGTCGTATCTAATTGAACCCATGATCACAATATTGCTCTTTAATATCTAAAGATGCTAATATCTAGATTTCCATCAACTGACAATGTTATGATAATAAATTATATATAGAGTGTAAACATCGTATGACATAATAATCATGACGGGATTGATGAGACTAATCTAGATTAAATAAAATTTAAAAAACTAAAAACTTACATCTTTGTGATCCATCCAAACTAGTCAAGGAGTTTGGAGGACCAAACTCTTTTCTTAGTAGGGGAGAGTGTAACGCCCCAAAAATTTTAAAAGTGTTAAGAAAATATGAATAATGTGAGTATTATACATTATTATTGTCATTAAATTGAAATAATTAGAATTTGGGTTTAATTAGTGGTGACATACATTACCCCAGTGTCGTACACAGAGGTACGAGCTCCCACAGGGTGACACTGGAAAATGACAATGAAATAAAATTTCGAGAATACCATAATTTCCATAAAAATGTGGAGATCTCAGAAATATAAATATCTGAATTTTTCGGCGTACAGACTTCGAGGATAAGTCGACGCGACTATTTTTTGGCTGAATTTTCACCCAGTGTAAAATCAAATCTAAAAATTAAATAAAAATCAACATAATTTGTAAAACTATCACAATAGCTTATGGTTGAAATTTTAAGACAAATGGATACCATTTGGACATGTTTACATAGTGTTTATTGGGCCATCCAAATTTTGATCCAATTACGGTAAGGGAGTTTTGGTTTGTCTACGTGGGAGGCATTGAGAAGGCCACATCACATGGGTAGAAGCTTCCATGCTTATGCCTTATGTGTAAAGCTGTGGGGCTTGCATGGGAAACGTGTTGCCCATGGAAACCAAATGGTTTCTATGGTAACACCTTAGAGGCCGACGTGCCTTCTGCGTGAGAACATGCAGGGCTTATAAAAGCCATCTCAACACCCAGCGTGCAAGCCTTCCTGCTGAGCTGCTGCTCATGCTTTTGTTGTTTTTGCTGTGGGCTGCTGTTGCACTTGCTAGTTTTCTTGTCGTAAGTGCTGGTCTGCCTTGTGGGAGAAATTGTTGCTGGAGCTATTGTGGATGTTAGTGGAGCTACTGCTTCTTTTGGGAGAGTGGCAAATTGTTGTTGCTGGTGGACGGCCGGTGGCAACCTTTGTCTCTTCTTCTTCCTACTGGTTGTACTCCCATTAAAGGGGGAAGGCTTCATCCTTCAAGCAAGGTAGAATTCTATTCCTTTCTCTTTCAATCTTGCTCAATTGACTTGTTAGGAAACCGCCTATGTAGGTGGTTCCCTCCACAAACTGTTGCTTGACTCTATAAACACTCTTAAAAGGGTATGTTTATCCTGTATAATTTCTTATTGAATACCTAATTGTTGTTATAAGAGGGTTCCTCCAGTATCACGTTGTGTTAAGTTTTAAGCTAACCAGCTGTAGGATTCAATCCTCTCTTCCTTCCTCTCTTACTCTTACCCTTGAATAGGCTATAGAACTTACTATTAGATGTACAAGCTCTCAAGTTCCTGTTTGATTTCTGAAGTACCTCTAGAAGCTTGTGTGCATCATGTGTTGTGTAGGATTCTTTTCCTTTCTCACTCTTTTCTAAATGCTTGACTCCCACCTTTGTTAAAGAGGTCATGATCACCTATTTACTTGCTTTAAACTTGTGAATTCTCTTTTGAAACAGTGTATCCATCCCTTATAATCATGTTTTAGTTGTGTGTCTGTAGGATTTACTTCCTATCCCTTCTTCTTCCTACTTCTCAACTTGAATCAATAGTTTGAGGTAATCTTTTACCATGTGTATGCTATTTTCCAGATTCGGAAAGTAGTTTTGTGATAAGAATTGAACCTTTCATCGTGTTTAAATTAGTGTTTGGTCATGGAGGGTCATACATCACTTCTCTTCCATCATAACTTGTTTAAATCTGAAATCATGTTGATCCTACTGTGTAGTGTAGATTGAGCTATGACAGTTCTTTCTACCTTCTTAGAGTTGATTTGTTGAGAGATCATGAAAGTCTCAAGTGAGTGTACCTTGATAAATGATTGATGGAAGAAGAAAACAGAGTTCTTTGGAAATTGCTCTTCTAGTAATTTTCCCCTTGAGTTTGTCTTCTCTTTTGGTCATTCATGTGTACCATGTTCCATGTTCTTTCTTTCACTTCCTTGTAACGTTGGTTTGATTCTTGAAGTTGAAATTATACTTGTTCAAGTCCTAATCATGTTAGGAATGATGGAAGAGCTTGGTAGCATAATTTCTAGTAGGTTTTAATCAAATTTTGAAAGTCTACATAGCACCTGTCAATAGCCCTGCTTCTAGCTGTCGACAGGGCCACCTTGCCAGAACCCAGAAAACCAAATCTGACAGGGGCTATCGACAGACACCCCCTTGGCTGTCGACAGCCACTGCCAGGCTGAGATTTCAGCTTCTGGGAAAGCCCTACATGTCGACAGCAACACCCTGGCTGTCGACAGGCACAACCAGACTTGGAAATCAGCACCTATCTTGACTCATTTCTTAATCAGAACTACACCCAATTGTTCTAACCAATTACTCACTCATTCATGGATGTTTCAACCACTTAAACACATACTAAACCAGTCAAGCTTCTTTTCTTTTTACCATGAATCATCACTTCAAAGTTTTGAACATAATTGACCTTGTGAGAGCATCAATTTCTGAAATCATTGAAGGAACAGAGTTCCTTAATTCTTGTGTGTGAACCATGAGTGAAGCCTTGTGTGTCCTTGATTCATTATAAGGATGAGTGTGTGATGATGACAAGTTGTGAGTCTTTGGACTCGTTCGAGAAATATGCCCGGCAAATAAATGGTTGGTTCAGTCCTGGGGGGATCACCTGAATTCGTCTGTGGCCGCGCGGGGGCGATGAGAATTTGTGGATGTTGGCATGCATCAGTTCGTGTTTGATTAGTCATCATATCATGCTTGTTTGTGTGAAGATGTGTCTGACTTTGAATTCAAGTATCATCCTGAGTTATTGATTTTCTTCTAAACTATTCTTGCTCAATACGTGATATCAATTTGGCTCATTTGTCTAATTTCTTGAACACTTAGTGCTAGCTATACGTATGATCTTATCTTGAGATTATACGTTTGAATCCTTTCTATTTCAAGGAATTGAATTCTACTGGGCTAGTTAGCTCATCAAATTCCACTTTTTCAGGTAATCTAGAATTTTACAAGGCGGGACTTCGGGACTTGTGTGTGGAGAGACCAACCATGGTGGCATTTTATTTTTGCAATGTAAATCAAGAACCATGTAACACCTATTGAATGGTGAATAATATTTTTTATTTAGTGAAGCCTCTGAGCAAATTTACTGTTCAATTAGTTCAATTTTACTCTTGATTTCTCGTTCGCTCACGTTCCGACATTTATAGATATATTAAATGACGGGACGTGACAAGATTTTTCTTATTTAACTTATTGCATATTGCATCTTAATGATACCGTGCATGTATTATCTAAATATTGATGTGTATATTAAGCTAATTATTCCATGAATATTGTATGGAATTATATTTTGTACACATGTATGATCATCTTATGCATGTGATATCTATCTATCTAATTCTATATACATTAAGTTGTCCATAGCATATGTATGGTACTTAAATAATATTGACCATATGATAAGTGGGTATTGCCATTTACCTTGTAAGTACATGTGAATTGTTTTTCATATAGGTATATCCTTAAGCGTGCATGCATTATCTTACTATCGATGTACATGTTATATTAATTAAAAACATGCATGTTGAATGTAATTGCGTTGAGTACATGTATGTATGCATATGTTTGACATTGTACATAAGATATCTACTTATTTTAGTACCCATTAAACAATTTATGATGTGTTTATGTATCTATGTTGATATTTGTCCCAGTTCTGGCCGAAATGCATAGTTGGTGGCAGGATAGTGTGCCGCTGACTGCAGGCCAGGGTTGGCATCCAGATCGATGGATGCCAATCCCTCTGTGGGCGGCACATTGGGTGGACGCCAACCACATGTTGGCAGCACCAGATGTGGACGCCAAGTTCTCTCCAGTGAGATGGTTTTAGATTTGGTAACGCATGCGTTCTTTCCAGTTCTGGTTTAGGAAACACATCTAAAGTCGTAGGAGACTTATCCTAAAGTGTACACAACCCACCAACTCTATAAAAACACCTTGGTTCGGCCGGATTAAGTCTTTTTGGCCTTGGTGAAACCCTAGCACCCTTTGTGGAGAAGAGTTGATCTTTGGATGGCCGAATCTAGCGAGTGGAGGAGCTTTCTGAGGATCTACACCAACTAGGAGATAGCCTATACATGGGAGAAGCACACCCAACGCCGAGGAACCATCCGCATCAATAGGAGATCCAGATCAGAAGAGTTTTTGAGTACCCTCTTATTCTGGCCGAGGAGGGCTTCACCGTCAAATCATGGTCATCTTGGATTTATTTAGAGGCAAGTAACCCATTGATGTCAACCCTACACATGTCCCCTTAAGTCATAGTATTTTTTCGGATTTTTCCTCGTGCCTTGGAACCTCCAAATTCCCATTTGCATTGTATACTGTCTGCATGGTCTATTGGCAGGAGGTTGGAGGCCACATCCTATGCTGCCAAGATCCTTTGCTGGCGGCACCAGATTGTGCCATTTACTGTAGGCGGCCACATCCTCTATAGTCAAGTTCTTCAGAGTTCTGAAAATGCACTGTTTGATCTCTTTAAGGTGTTTATTTGATTTCCGGGTATGTGTGCATGCTGTAAATTTTATGGGTAGTCATATGCAGTCATTAGGTCACATCATGAGGTTATTTTGAATTTCTGTACAAGGTGTTAATTATTTAAATTTCTGCATTTCTGAGAGAAGCATGATTTATATATGTTAAATCCTGAATAATTAGCTCTGCTATGTATTAGGGTTTGGAAAATTTATATGATCATATGATGACTGTTTCCATGTGTTTGAGCTATTAAGCATGACTGGTTGGTTGTAACTCATGTATTACTGAATTTCTTGATAAATAGGCCTGAAACTTGTCTTAATTAGTAAAATTATATTTACTATTCGGAAAAACCTGGAAAATTAAAAAGTTGATATGTTTATTGGTTATATCCTGTGATAAAAATTTGAATCCATTTTGATGACACCAAGTGTATTTATTAGTTAAACCATGTAATTTGTCATATTGACCATGTTAAATGTAATCTTGTGTGATTCAATAATTAACATCATGTCTAGGACTGTAATATGAATTCTTTTATTACGGTGAACAATAGTATCATGTTAGGTCAAATGAAACATGTGTAATTGTTAAATAGTCCATGTAAAGTGATTAAATAGTATATGTGAAATATGTAAATAATGTGATAAAATGTGATAAAGGGAAAATATAAAATTTGGGCCAAGATTGACACTGCTACCCTAGAGGTCTGAGAGCTATACCATGGAAAAGTCCCTATGGAAGGCTCAACGTTGTGAAAAATATATCCTAAAGGGTATTAGGATGAAAAC
Source organism: Colocasia esculenta (assembly GCA_014218235.1). Taxonomy (NCBI): domain Eukaryota; kingdom Viridiplantae; phylum Streptophyta; class Magnoliopsida; order Alismatales; family Araceae; genus Colocasia; species Colocasia esculenta. The sequence goes on along the minus strand of CM024759.1, from coordinate 47,656,275 downwards.
CTGGAGGTGGACAAGTCCCACTAGTTAGGGTGGAGTGTGCTTCTCCCGGTCTGCGCAGTTACCATGATTCACCACTAGATTGCCCAGGTGGCGGGTATCTGTTATGAGATGTGATGTGATGTGTTATGAGATGTGATGTGATGTACTATGAGATGAGCTATGTGCTATGTAATATGGGTGCGTGCGTCCTCTAGTAGGTAGTTAGGACTATGTGTCACGGAAGCTTAAGCGATAAAATATGAATAAAGTGTAATGTAATATGTGAATGTGGCACGTGGTGAGTGCAAATTATATGATATGTGATAAGTGAAAGTGCAAGAATAACCAATGTGAAGAATGTGTGAAAAGATATGTAAGGGAGATTAAATATGAATGAGAATATGATTACATGTGAAACCAATATAGTAGTGCATATGTTCATACTTTCATGTATTAATACTTCCAATGTAATATCATCTTTAGTATCATGTCATGTAGTTTATTAATCTTCATGTAATAGTGTATGTGAATATACATATGTAGACATGTGAATTATGCAACGTAAAAGATGAACATGTGGAATTGCTAAATGAATAAGATAAAGTGTGAATAAATATAATTCCATGTAATTGAGTTAAATTCATGTCAAAACAGCAAGTAAAGTGTGGTTATGTATGTGATAAATATATGAAAGAATGTTTAGATTCTATGCTAGATGTGATGTTTACTTAGTACAAAGTTCCATGCTTTAATTGCTTATTGTTGCCAACCAACTTGAATATTTTTAATCTTCCATTCATGTTATAAAATGTGAAATCATGTGTAATGAGATTTATTTTATATTAAAACAGCAAAGCAAATAAAATGTGTAATTAAATGTGAATAGTGCATGTGAAACATGAATAGATATCATGCTAAGTTACTCTTTACTTTGTGCTTAAATCTATGCTCTAGTTAGTAGAATTATATCATAAAATGGATAATGATTGGATTGATAAATCTTGTTACATGTTAGGGGTAGTAAGCATGTATAGGTGTTTGTTTATGTAAAGTATGATTGACACAAGTTATGGGTTGAATCATGAGTTAAATTAAGTGTCATGTATAGGAAGCATGCGTAGATATATGTTATTATGTCCATGTGCTAGTATAGCTTTGGCTTAATAGAATTTCATGTTAGTATCCATGATCTAGAATGAGTACATGTTAATCTAAAGCATATTTAAGTGGTCTAGATATGTGGATGGTTGTTTAAAGCATGTGTCATGTAATGCATTTATTGTGAAAAGATAGTATGTGTTTTCTCAATTATGTAATAGTTAACATGTGTGTAATATGTGTAAAGTTGAATCTTTGGTTTGCTTGCTAAGTCTTTAGACTCATACTTGCTTCGCGGTACAGGTGAGACAGGTATCCTGTACTAGAGGAAGGTATAGCGAGGAGCATCCCCGAGCGTGAGGAGTAGTTTGTGGAGCGCTTAGTAGTTGTACTTTTCCCTTTCGTAGTATGAATAATGTTAAATTGCATGGACAATATTATGGACAATGTAGTTCTTTTATCATGTAATAATGTGGACATTGTCATTTCCTTTCGCTATATAGACTGTGGAATGTGTGATAGTGATGAAATAAAGTTGAGTTATTTATTTTATTTCCGCTGTACTCAATTGCTATCCACGTACATATCAACCTATTGTTTAGTGCTGGGTTATTATCCCACTGTAATGATGCCCTTTGTACCGATGGGGATTGGTAAATTCGTACCGGTATAAAGTGGGTCGTTACATGTATACTTGATCTCATGCCTTGCAAATTTTATCATAAATACAGCTTCATGATAGGCTTTGAATGAACTTACTTCCCCCAAATTCCATCACGTAACCTATGCGAATTAATTCGAATTCCATGACTGTACATGTTTTAGGTCACTGAAATGTAACATACTTAAAGCATGCCCATTACCTGTCTATTTTATAATTACTCATGCCTGATGATGCATGTACATGTCTACTTTCATTTAAGACTGGTTTCATGATTTTTTGAATTACATGTGATTTTATATTGTTTTTTGAATAGTCCTGTATCATGTTCATGGAGGACTGGCCTTAATTCCCCATGGAACCAGTTCCCCTTTGTGGGTCGGCCAGGCTCTTTGAGATCGCAACGGCCCAACCTGTCATGATTCTCAAGAGGGTCACGATAGCAGAGCGCGTCGCGGCTTGAACGTGGCGGCTCGACTCGACGCGATCTTCTGGCCGTACCGATTATCTAGATCGCGACAGACCCTGACGTTGCGTTCATGGGGTGACTGCCTAATCGTGACCGTTCACCTTGTCACGTTTAGAATGTCTGATGATTGGCCTGTTTAGTGGATGTGACAGACCATCCCGTCACGATTTAAATTGCGACAAGTACCCCCATCACATTTCACCTGTCAGATAGAAACCCTAATTTCCATTCTAACCTTGTTATTCATGCCATTTAATCATTGTTTAACCCCTAAATTATACTGTTATGAATAGTAACGATGTGTTGATGATTAATAAGTAATATTTACATGAAATCCATTAAATAAAAGTTATGTGCACGATTATTCTTACTCTCATGATTTCCTTACACATGCACAAACTAAACGTTAATGGTTGCCATGAAATCTTATTAAATTACTCAATAATATATTTGATAATTAAGTGTAATTATTCACTTAATCTCCCAATTATTTTATAACACTTGTCTTCATTTTATTCGCGTGTTTTAGATACCGTTACCGTGTCCCTCTGCCTTCGAGCACTCAAGGCATGACAGACAACTTGGTTCTTTACACACTTCTTTCTTTACTTGGACCACCTCTTCGGAATACTCCTGACTGGAGTAGGGACTCTTTGTCAAGGCCTCTGTAAGTCTCCTTGGCTTTGGTGGATGTCCATTGCCGATGAGCAGGTTGTACCATTAAAACCCTTTACACCCTCAAGGATCATCACGATCCAACGGCCTTAGTGTGTTCTTTCTTACCTTTGGTTCACGCAGGACTTCTGGCCTGTGTTCATGGCAAGGCTAGTGGGCGGTTGTGACTTCTACTGGGCAGCCGACACATGACCAAGCGCTATGCAACTGTGACTATCATTTATTTATCGATGTTTTACGATTACGTCCATGTTCTCATCTACTATCTCTATACTCTCATATGCACATTGTAACGACCCCGAGAACCTAATTTTTGCAGTCGCCGCCCACGCATCCGGGGACCCGTAAGGGCTATAAGTACGAGTCTAACAGAATATGTAAATGAAATAAATGTCAACTGCTAACTATGAGCACACATGCGGAAGTATAAAAGAGAGTGAGACCGCTGCGTATCGCTCTAGGTACAGTCCCAACGCACACACACTAGTACAAGTAAAAGCTGGGGGTAATAAATCCCTTAGGGGCATATCCCGAGGGTGACGTACAACTGAGAAGGGGGAAACACTGCTAGCTACGGGGACCTCGATTACCGCCTCATATCCTCTGTCCGGCACACGCTCTGCCGCTATTGAGAAGTCTCACCTTGAAAAAGGGAGGGATGAGCTTCACAACATAAACTCAGTAGGGACTACCAATCTCCTACTGGCTCTAACAGGCAGAAGAATAAATATAAGCAATTTAAATAATAGAAGTTATATCTTCTACCTACGAAAGAACGTGCGGAAGCAAAGTTACTAACTAGCAACAGTATGGAAAGTACAACACTATCGGAAACTCCATACGACTGCTCGTCGTGACCACCACACGGCTAGCAACGCAGACAGAAGGGAACTCTACCTTGACAAGAAACACTAGCTACGTAAAGCACTACCACTAGTCAAAGGTCAGGTGCATCCACTGATGTCTTATCCTCAACCCAGGTCCAAACCTCCATGTCTCGTCAGAGTGAGGCAGAACTTGAAGTACACAATAGTAACCGCCATAGTCTGGCCGGACTACAGTTCCATGTCTGGCCTCTCTAGACGGTTCCGGGGCCGCAATGAGCGAGGCAGTAAGAAAAAGGACTGGCTAGCCTGCACCGGGTAGAACTCCGTCCGTCCTCGGTGTCCAAGGACTAACCAAGAGAGCTCTGCAAACAACTCGACGTCGCTGTCCTAACCACTATTTTCCCCTCAACTCCAGAGTCCATCACTCGAGTACGCTCGTCGCCCCGAATGCTCCCCCTAAGGTGCACGAGGATGGGGGTCCCAAGCAACGGTAGCAACCTCTCTTATGGGACAAGCCCTCAGGTGCCGAGCACCGGGAGAACTACTAGTGTAGGACCATACTAGGGAATTAGCACAGGTGCCACGGGTATAGTAAAAATGGAAATGGCGAAGACTTCATAGAAAACGGACTTCGCAAGGACTTAACCTATCTCTGGTGTAGTCGCGACGCATCGGGCCCTCGCTACCTTGTCACGACGCCCAGACCTGTCGCAACCAGGTCGCGACACCCAATAGCGTCACGATCATGTCACGACCGACAAGGCCGTCACAACATCATCGCGACCTCTATGTTGGTCGCGTCTTCAGCCGAGGGGCGGGGGTTCCGGTGCAGTCCTCCTAGAGACCACCCTAAAAACATGATACAAGCATTCCACAGGGAGAGGGGAGCATGCTTAACAAGAAGGAAAGCCATTAAACTATGCAAACCACCCTCCAACCCCCGCAAACATGGATTTACAAGAATCTACGCTCGATGGGAACCTCACTCAACCATGAGCATGGATCTCACACTCCCACTCCCCAAACCATGAGAAAAACACCATCTCAAGGGCGAGGGGAGCATGCTAGGGCAAGAGGAGAACGAGAGTCCCTACCTCCACAAGTAGAGCCGACCCGTTTGGGCCTTCACGTCGGAATGGCCACCTCCTCCTCGCTCCAAGCACCACGAGCACGTTACCTGCACGAACAGAGCGTCACCTCCACCATGAGCACCTCGAGCATACCGAGAAACCTCTGAAAAGGGGAGAACTCGGAGGAGGAAGAAGAAGAGGGGAGAAGAGGAAGGAAAGGGGTGAGGGGGAGAATGGGGCACAGCCCTCGGTTTTAAACCGACGGCGCCCAGAACGCGACTGGTCGGCTCGCCGCGACAGCGACCATGTTGTGATGCCCCTAGATGTCACGACACTGTCGTGACCGACTGCCCCGACACGACCCCAAAAGTCATCCAACCTTGAAGACCAGGAAAAGCAAACGCGACGGATGACTAGGTCACGTCATCGCTGTACTCACCTGCCACCCGACACAACCGTTCTGACAGACAGGATAGCGATCACGTCTGTCAGAAAAGTAGTCGCAATGCCTCCAGATGCCACGACGAGAACGCGACGCCCACCCGGTCATGACGGCCAGGCGTGCCGCATCATAAAGCCTATCGCGATGGGCTCCCTTCGCACGACCATGTCGCGACAAGGGTTCCAGCTACGACCTTGAGGATGGGGCCAAAGGCCCAAGAGGGCCGGGTCTTACATCCGACCCACCTTAAGAAATTTTGTCCTCGAAATTAAAATGAACTCTATGTCAAATCGGAAAGTAGTACAGGGAAGATCAACATACCAATCAATCAAACAAATACGGGAACTGCTCTCTCATCTCATCTTCGTGCTCCCAAGTGGCCTCGCCACCAACGCGGTTCTCCCAAATGACCTTGACCAGCGGAATCTACCTCCGGCACAACTGATGTACTCTACAGTCTACAACTCTGACCGGGTACTCTGGCACCAACAAGTCTGGCGCTACCTCAACCTGCGAGTATCTAACACGTTTGACGGATCTGCAATGTACCTTTTGAGCTGTGAAATGTGGAAAACACTATGCACGCCTGCCAATTCTACCGGAAGACTCAACCTGTAAGCAACCACGCTGACCCTCTCTGTGATAGGGAAAGGCCCAATGTACCTCGGACTGAGCTTTCCCTTCCGGCTAAACCTCATAACACCCTTGGTCGGTGAAACCCGCAAGAACACAAGGTCACCCATGCTGAGCTGTAACGGCCTCCTGTGGATGTCTTCATAGCTTTTCTGTCTGCTCTGTGCTCCCTGAAGCCTCTTCCTGACTAGACTGACTATGTCTGCACACTGCTACACCATCTCTGGTCCCAAAAGCTGCCTCTCTCCGACCTCGAACCAGTGAAGCGGTGTTCTACATGGGCGACCATACAAAGCCTCGTATGGTGCCATTCCGATGCATGAGTGATAAATGTTGTTATATGCTAACTCTACCATTGGAAGGTGCGACTCCCTGGTGCCACTCCAGTCCAAGCAGCACACTCTCAACATATGATCCAAAGCCTGAATGGTCCTCTCTGACTGCCCATCTGACCGCAGGTGATATGCTGTAGCACCCTTGATTTTTAAAATCCAAATAAAATAAAATTTTTATTTTAATAAATGAGATAAATAGATTTAATTGAATAAAAAGGGGAATAAATAGAATTAGAATGATTTAAATAAAAACCCATTAGGCTAAATTAGTGTTGGGTTGTATTAATAGCCCAAGCATGAGAGTGTGAGCCCAATTAGGAAGAGCCCATTATGGGAGGAGAAGTAATTAATGGAAATTCGTATATAATTAATTAATAAATAGAAAAGGGATAAGATAAGTGTTAAATAAGTCATATAAATCCCTAAAAAAAGTCCTATCCTTTCCCAAACCCAATACCCATGAGTTTAGCCACTCCTTTGTCCTAAATAGGGGATAATAGCAGAAGGGAAGGAGATAAATATGGAAATTCGGATTTTTAGAGGGAAGGAAGAGTTTTAGCAAGTTAGGACTCTATTAGGCATCAAAACTCCACCAATTCATCCCTACCAAACCCTAGTTCATGTCTAGAGCCTTGGGAGATGAAGAGGACGACTGAGGAACGAGGGATCTTAGAGGAGGAAGCTTGGACAAGGAGATTTTTCCCCCGTTCTTCACAAAAAACCCTAGCTTTTCTTGTCAATGCAAGAAGGTAGGCAATCTCTCAAGCTAAATTCGTATAAACAATTACCCTAGGAAGATTTTATGATCCCTTGCAAAAGCCCTCTAGTTTTGCTTTATTTTGATCTCCCATGAGGGAGAATTAATTCATTGAATTCATGTCATATCCATGTACCCGAACCTTCATGTTTGCTTTCAAACCCTGTGCATACTTGATTCCATGCCATACGAAAATTCTCATAAATACTACATCATGTTATCTTTCAAACGCCCCTAGTTTCCCTAATTTTCATCATGTATCCATCACTAATTAATTCATTGATTCATGACTATGCATGTTTAGGTCACCGAAATGTAACCTAATCAAAGCATACCTGAATCTTATCTATTTTCAAATTAATCATGTATGTTGATAGATCTATGTGTCTACTTTCGTTTAAAATTGGTTTCATAAATTTTTGGATCATCATGGGATTTTATATCGATTTTAGAAGAGCCATGTAGCAAGTAGGATCAACCCTGGAAAAAGGGAAAAAAGCCTTTTTATGGGTGGACCCCTTTCTGATATCGCGGCGGCGCGACCCGCCGCGATACCAGAAGGGTCGCGGTCGGCAACCCTATCGCATCATGAACACAGCGGGCCACGCCGTCGCGTTTCCCTCCTGGTCAGAGCCAGGCCGGCTGGTCTGCGGATCGCAACTGAGCCGCCCGTCGTGACTTGAATCGCGACGGGTAGGCCTGCCGCGATTTAAAGATTACGGCCAGAGCTATAAATTGTGCACATGCCCCTGCTGATTAGGCTATATACCCCTTAATTAGTCATGATTACACCATGTTATAATTATTTCGACCTGGTAAATTAATAATGGGCAATAAATATATAAATTTAATTATTTAAAAGCCATTTGCACGATTTATCATACTCTCATGATCTCTTTACACTTGCACACGCATAACATTAATGTTTACCATTTGACCCTAATAAATTATTCAATAATGTATCTGGTAAATTAGTGAAATAAATGATTAAATTCCTTATTTAAATAAATACCATTGTCTTCATTTTTATACGCTCGTGTTGTACACCGTTACCATTTCCCTCGGCCTTCGAGCACTCGAGGCACGACGGACCAGTTTCTACACACTTTCTCTTGACTTAGACCACCTCTCCATCGGGAATACTCTCGACTAGGTCAGGGACTTCTTGTCAAGGCCTCCGTAAGTCTTCTTGACTTTGGCGCACGTCCTTTGCCGACGAGCTGGTTGTACCTTAAAACCCATTACACCTTAGGGATCAGTACGATCCATAGCCTTAGTATGATCTCTCCTTATCTTGTGATCACACTAGACCATCTAGCCTGTATTCATAGCATGGCTAGTGGGCGGTGGTGATTTCTACCGGACTGCCGGCCCATGAGGGTGAGTCGTGCAACTATGACTATTGTTGTTTCTCGTGTTTTTACGATATTGTCCCTATCTCATCTACTATCTACATCCTCTCATCTGTTCACGTTCTCTCTACTCTCTCATCTAGTTCATCTACTACTCTCATCTATTTCTTGGTACTCTATTGGCCATTCGTGTGATTGTCTAAGATAAAGAAATGACTAATGCCAGCGCAATGGGGCTCGATCTGGTCTTGGGAGGAGAGCCCGAAAAGTGCTAATGACCATGGGAGTTAAAATGATCAAGGGTGTGTACGACATGCATCCAGCGCCATTATACTATCAAGATTAATCTATGACAATCAAAGTGCTATCTATACCAGTGCAATCGTTATCGTTACTAGTGCACCGTTGTGCAATTTACATGCTATATCGTTACATGGCCATTCTATTATCGTTCTCATTGTGCTATTTTTCCCTGTGCCAGATGCTATTGATCTCTCGTTGTCGTTACTTGATCTACATGACTATTCTCTCTAGTTATCTCTCCTTAAGACATTAATTATTTAAACCATGCTTGTTCTCATGAGATATTAAGTCCTACTAGGCGTTATTCGCTCATCCTACGTATTTATTTAATGTGTTTCAGGTGAGTCGGATGGATACCACACTCACGAGGATGGGACTGAGGAGGATGCTCAGGAGTGACCATTTTCAGCAACCCGTGCTTTAGTAGTTAGTTAGTATAGAATGAGTCAGATAGTTATGATGTATTAGTCTGGTTTTCAATAAAGTACACTGGGCCCTAGTTTTGGCTGTGATATGTTGATGTAATAGTTAGTTCATGAAGTTGGTAAGTTATTAGTGATTGTAATGGCGTTTGGTGGATTATTAATGAAATTTAAGTTTATTTGGTATTATTCCATTTGTGCAATGGTTTGTTATTTATTTCTCGCTCTGTACTATTTAATAACTGTAATTCTGTTCCGATATTCCACGTTGGGGCGTTACATATGCTGTGCTCAACCTCAACTCTGTGCCAAGAGCCCTCTGCAAACTGTGCCAGAACCTAGAAGTGAATCTTGAATCTCTGTCAGAAACTATCAAAATTGGGGTTCCGTGCAACGAAACAACTCGGTCCATGTACAGCCTGGCTAACCTGTCCACTGACTGGCAGAAAGTGCGCTGACTTGGTCAATTGGTCCACAATCACCGAAATGCCATCATCCCTCTACGGAGTACGGGGCAAACCAACCACAAAGTCCATGGTGATGTCATCCCACTTCCACTCGGGAATGGCTAACGGCCGCAGCTCACCACCAGGATGCTGGTGCTTAGCCTTCACCTGTTGATAGGTAAGGCACCGAGCGACAAATTCTGCCACACCCCTCTTCATTCCTTTCTACCAGAAGAGCCTCCTCAGGTTATGGTACATCTTAGTGGAACCAGGATGAACAGCATACCTAGACCGGTGTGCCTCTGACAATAGTGCCTGTTGCGCATCACCGGGAACATACAACCTGCCTTTGAATCTGACCTCGTTGTCCTCGTCCAGCCCAACATTTGGCATCTGCAAAATATCTGCCAACTCTGAGTCTGCCTGATGTGCCTACAACACCTGACGGTACACTGACGGCTGAACTAACAAACTGGTCATCACTGTACGGTCTCTGCACCTCGAAGGGTAGAACACTCCCTAGGACAGCTCCTCAAACAGCCTCCACTTTCTGACCATCATTGAACTCAAGTGAACGCGCCTGCTCAAAGCATCTGCCATGACGTTAGCCCTTCCTGGTTGATAGGAGAGGGAAAGGTTGTAGTCCTTCAAGTACTCAATCCATCTGCATTGCCTCCAGTTGAAATCCTTATGAGTGAAAATGTACTGCAAACTCTGATGGTCGGTGAAGATCTCGAACGCCTCGTCGTACAAGTAGTGCCTCTACAACTTCAGAGTGAACAACACTGCTGCCAACTCTAAGTTGTGGGTAGGGTAGTTCTCCTCATTCTTCTTGAGCTGCCGAGAAGCATAGGCAATGACCCCACCATGCTGCATCAGCACTGCACCCAAACCGGTCCTCGACGCGTCGGTGTAGACAACAAAACCTCCGCTACCAGATGGCAAGACCAACACTGGCGCTGAAGTCAACCTTGTCTTTAGCTCCCGAAAGCTCTACTCGCAGTCCTTAGTCCACACAAATCTGGCCTCCAACTTGGTCAGTCTGGTCAACGGCTCTGCAATTCTGGCAAAATCCTAGATGAATCTCCTGTTGTAGCCAGCCAAACCCAAAAAGCTGCGAACCTCTAACACTGAAGTGGTCTGCTCCCAAGACAACATTGCCTCAACCTTGGCAGGGTCCACTTCCACACCAGAACCTGAGATCATGTGCCATAGAAAGTGCACCTCCCTCAGCCAAAATTCACACTTGTCGAACTTGGCATACAGTTGGTGACTCCGCAGCGTCTCTAGCACAATCCTCAGATGCTTCTCGTGCTCCTCCTCAGAAGCTGAGTAGACCAAGATGTCATCCATAAATATGACCACAAACCGGTCCAAGTATTCACTGAACACCCTATGCATCAAATCCATGAAAGTTGCGGGTGTGTCCGTCAGCCCAAACTGCATCACGACGAACTCAAAGTGACCGTACCTTGAACGGAAAGCCGTCATGCCAATATCAGACCCTCTGATCCTCAACTGGTAGTAACTGGACCTCAAGTCTATCTTCGAGAACACTTTGGCTGATTGCAACTAGTTGAACAAATCATCGATCCTCGACAACGGGTACTTGTTCTTCACTGTTACCTAGTTCAGCTACCTATAATCGATGCACAACCTCAAACTGCCATCCTTCTTCCTCACGAACAAGACGGGCGCTCCCCACGGTGAACGACTCGGATGAATGAAGCCCATCTCAAGAAACTCCTTCAACTGGGGCTTCAACTCGCGCAACTTAGCCGGAGCCATCCGATAAGGTGCCTTAGACAAAGGCATCATACCAGGCAAAAGGTTGATGGAGAACTCTACCTCCCGCTCAGGCGGTAACCCAGGTAGATCCTTCGGGAAAACATCAAAGAACTCACAAACAGCAGGCACATCAAAAACCAATGACCCGCTAGGCTCCAAGGAACAAACAGAAGCAAGGTATGCTACATAGCCATCACAGATCAAATGACGAGCTCTACAGAAAGAAATAAAAGGTCGACAAGTAGACGAGATACCTTGGCAGCAGAGAATGGGCGCTCCAGGTGTCTCAAACTAAACGGTCTTCCGCTGACAATCCACCACAGCTGAGTGAGCCTCCAACTAGTTCAGGCCTAAGATGATGTCAAAGTCACAAAGCTATAACACGTACAACCTGGCCGGCAATTGGTGTCCCTCGACCACAACTGTGACGCCCTCCAGGTAACTGAAAGAATGCATGTAATCACTAGACGGGATATCGACCATCACATCACACTGCCTCTCAGGGGTGTCATGAACTAGAGACTCGTAAAACTCCTTGGAAGCAAAACATAGAGAAGCACCGAGGTCAACCAAAACATGAGCAGCTCTACCAAGGATAGGCAGGGTACCTATTGTAGACGATGCTTTCCGTTCCCTTTTCCAAGAGGCATGAAGAACAACGGCCCACAAAGAGGGGGTGGTAGAAAATAAAATAAGTCACCGGAAGTGGTGTGTGCATATGGAGTGAGAAAATGGAAAATACGAAAAATAAAAAGATGGTGATCGCTAAGCACGTGAGGGTGCCGAATGGAGACACACAGAGAGGGGTGCGAGATGGGAGAAGTGATCACGAGCGTACCATTTGGAGCAGGAAGATTGTACGGGGGTGTGGGTTCTTTCTTCCTCTACAAGCACGGCCGGCCGTGGTAGAGGGTGTTTCCTCGTTTGATTATCCTGACAAGATAGACAAAAAGGAAAAAAAGGGGATTAGCCAAATAAGGCATGTGGTATTGAATCTAGAACGAATAAATGAAATGAATAAAATGGGGAGGGCTCACCGGATGGTGGTTTTAAACCCCTAAAAAATGTAGGTGTGTGAGCATGCATGTGTGTGTGTAAAAATGGAGAAAAGAGGGGTCACGTGGGGCCCGGAGGAGGTAAACAAAATGAGAAAGGGAGAAAGGGGAGGGGGCTTCCCCAAACGGTAGATGGCGTGTTGGTGCTACCAGAATGGATGGAGAGGAGAGGAGGGAGGCGTTCTCGCTTCGCTCCGAGGTGAATAGAGGACGATGTGGAAGGAGTGCTCCTCCGCCTTGCTCCGATTGGATGGACAGGATGGCTCGGATGGCGTGGCAGGGCTCCTTGGTCCGTAGCTGAGGTGGGAATCCGGTAGGGCTTCGTCGCTCTGAGTGGACCCCCCCTTTCCACAAATGACCCTCGGGGGTCTATTTATAGGCATCAGCTTCTTGAATCGCGTCGAGCACGGCAGACGCAACCTTAAGAGTAAAACACGGCCGGGCGGCAGGCCGCGATTATGATCGCGTCGGGTACTACCACTGCGACATGAAGTAAAATCGCATCCAGACAGCAGGCCGCGGTTAGGAAAGTCAAATTGATGTGACAGACGCATGATGGCGTAGCCTATAACCATATCTTAAAATCACGTTGGGACAGGCTGCCGTGACTTGAAACTCCGCATAGTCACGTTGGGGATGGCCGTCGTGACTTGAAACGCGGAGGCTATGGCCGACGCGATTACACTTCTCGAGGCAATCAGCTCATAAATGCGTCTGACGCAGCCGCAGGGGTTAGGTGTTGACTTTATAATCGCTGCGTCCGTAGAGGATGCGATTTCAGTATTTTGTCATGATTATGGGCGAGGGCCTCTTACATGCGACGTCTTGTCGGGCCAGAACTTTTTGTCTTTTAAATCACATCCGACATGATAGACACGACTCGAATTAGAGCATTTGACAAAAAAGGGATATAAACGCGTCGGCTTTACCTGCCGCGTTAATGCCACAGATATAGAGTCGCGTCCAACATATCCGTCACGTTAAGGTCGCGCCCTCAGAAGCCGTTGCGATAAGGAACGCTGTTGCGCCCAGCCTGGCTGACGCATTAATAATCGTGTTCGCCTGACTGGACGCATTTCAGAATGCACCCCACATACCCGTCGCGACTTGAAAATGTGGCCCAAAGACCCGTCACGACTTGAACTTGATGCCTATAATCCCCATGGGGCCATGGAAGTGGAGGGGAAGCACCAGAGAAAGATGGGGACACCCTAAATGATGGGGAAAACTACTCTTGCAAGGCAAAAAGAGGGCCATTTGTGGCAGTATGGCGCAATATGAAATTTGCCCGCAGTGGAGTCAAATTCGCGTGTCTACACTTATAACAAGGTTCTATGCCTGGGCTTGCTCCCTAGTAAGTGCCATCACACGACCTCGTCCATGCCTATGTTGCGGCACCTGCTGGGGCTGCTGCTGCTGCGACGCCTGCTGGTGCTGAGGAAACTACTGCTGTTGGTACGGCTAGAACTACTGTGGCTGTTGAAACTGCTGGAACTGCTGAGGCTATTGCTGGTACTGCCTCTACTACTTCTGATGGGGTGCCTGCTGCTGGGGAGGGTACTAGTACTACGGTAGCTGCTGCGCATACTATACTAGCTGCTGCAGCTGCTGAACTTGTCCAATCGAGCAATCCCTCCGGAAGTGGCCTGGCAAACCACAAGTGTAGAAAACTGCCTCCTGTCTGCCCTGATAATCTCCCTGCTGGACTGACTGCTCCGCAAACCTTGACTAGCGCTTCTGCTGCTTCCCCCGACCACCTCCTCGTGTGGTCATCTGCTTGAACCTCGAGCGCAATTCAGAACTGCCTGAACTGACTGAGCCCAAAGAAGAAGAAGTCACGCTTCCGTGACTGCCCGTGGGACGTTGATACGGCGAGGACCTGGAAGAGGCTCCTCCCTGCTGCTGCTACTGTTGGGGCTGCCACGTCTCTCTCTCCAAGGTGGTGGTCTTAGCCATGACCTCTCCCAAGGTGGCACACATGTGAGCAGTCGCTCCCCACCTTAAGTCTGGCCTCAAACCTGCAATGAACATCTCTGCAGAAGCCTGCTTGCTGCCTGCAACATGAGGAACATGCCTCAACAACCGGACGAACCTCTGGTGGTATTGATTAACAAAGAGATCGCCCTACACCAACTCGTAGAACTGGTATCGTCTCTCATGTTGAGCGCAGTCAGGGAAGTACTCGTCGTGAAAGATCCCAAAAAACCGCTTCGAAGTTATCAGATCCAAATGCTGCCCCTGGAAGTGAGTCTGCCGCTGAACTCTCCACCACTCATGGGCTGCTCCCTTGAGCTGGTACACCACCAGACTGACCCGATCCTCCTCAGCACACTCCATAGTCTCGAACGTGCACTCCAACTCGTGTGTCCAGCTCTATGTCTTGTCTGGATCGTGCTCACCAAAGAACATCGACGATCGAAGACACAATAACCTCTCCAAGAGAGCGGTCGTGTCCTCAGTGACCACCGTCCTCCGTCGACTGGCCTAGGTACTGCCAGTACTCGATGACTACTGAACTACTGGCTGCTATATCTCCAGATCTGCCTGCTGCTCCGGTATAACTAGGGGAGGCACTAGAGGCTGACCACCTACTGCTGCCTACCCAGGATGCCACCCTCCATGGTACAAGTTCCTGAAGAACTACTCTGCCAAAGGAAACCATTCTGCGTATGGCTGTGGCTGAGGCTGGTACTCCTTTTGCTGCTGCCCACCGGTTGCTGCTGCTGTCGCTGCACGCTGAGGCTGTACCACTGATTCCTCTGCTGACACCTCATTCTGGAACCACCTCTACGTGGCCATATCCGACTCTTTCTGCCGCTCAATCAGCTATCTGGCCTGCCTATGTCTGCACGGAGCCATGTCCTGCACGACACACAACCAACAAGGGTTAACGATACCAACTCAGGCAGCTAGCAGTGTACTTGTACTACTTTTGGGACTCTCTGTTCCAATTTAAATCCGCTACAAGTCCTGTCAGACTCTCACTCTGATACCAACTGTAACGACCCTAAGATCCTGACCCTTGACCCATGCCGAGGACCTGATTTTTGCAGTCGCCACCAACAGATTCGGGGACCCGGAAGGGCTATAAGTACGAGTCTAACATAATATGTAAAGGAAATAAACGTCAACTGCTAACTACGAGCACACACGTAGAAGGAGAAAAGAGAGTGAGACCACTGCATATCACTCTAGGTACAGTCCCAATGCACACACACTAGTACAAGTAAAAGCAGGTGATAACAAATACCTTAAGGGCATACCCCAAGGGTGACATACAACTAAGAAGGGGGAAACAATGCTAGCTACCGGGATCTCGACTACCGCCCTGTCTCCTCCACTCGGCGCGTGCCCTGCCTCTGTTGAGAAGTCTCACATGGAAAAAGGGAGGGATGTGCTTCACAGTAAAAGCTCAGTAGGGACTACCAATCTTTGACTGGCTTTAATAGGCAGAAGAATATATATAAACAATTTAAATAACAACAGTTATATCTTCTACCTATGAAAGAATGTGTGGAAGCAAAGCTACTAACTAGCAACGGTACAGAAAGTACAACACGGTCAGAAACTCCGTACGACTGCTCGTCGTGACAACCACACGGCTAGAAATGCAGACAAAGGGAACTCTGCCTGGACAAGAAACACTAGCTACGGAAAGCACTACCACTAGACAAAGGTTAGGTGCATCCATTGACATCTTATCCTCAACCCAAGTCCAAACCTCCACATCTCGTCAGAGTGAGGTAGGACACGAAGTACACAATAGTAACCACCATAGTCTGGCCGAACTACGGTCCCACGCCTAGCCTCTCTAGGTGGTTCCGAGGCCGCAAAGAGTGAGGCAGTGAGAAAAAGGACTGGCTAGCCTGCACCTGGTAGAACTTCGGTCATCCTCGGTGTCGCAACCCTAACCAATAGAGCTCTGTAAACGACTCTACACCGCTATCCTAACCACCATTTTCCCCTCAACTCTAGAGTTCGTGACTCGAGTACGCTCGTCACCCTGAACGCTACGTCTAAGGCGTACGAGGATGGGGGTCCCAGGCAACTATAACAACCTCTCTCTTGGGACAAGCCCTTAGATGCGGAGCACCGAGTGAATGACTATTGTATGACCGTACTATGGAACTAGCACAAGTGCCACAGGTACAGTAAAAATGGAAATGACGAAGATTTTACAGAAAATGGATTTCGCAAAGACTTAACCTATCTCTACTGTAGTTGCGTCACATCGGGCCATCACAACCTTATCGTGACGCCCTGACCTATCACGACACTGTCGTGGCGGCCCAAGCCATAACATCCAGGTGTGACACCTAAGAGCATTGCGATCATGTCGCTACCGGCAAGGCCGTCGCGACATCATCGCGACCTCTATGGCGATCGTGTCTTCAGCCGAGGGGGGGTTCCGATGCAATCCTCCCGAAGACCACCCCAAAAATACGATAGAAGCATTCCACAGGGGGAGGGGAGCATGCTCAACAAGAAGAAAGGCCATTAAACCATGCAAATCACCATCCAAACCCCTCAAACATGGATTTACAAGAATCTATGCTCGATGGAAACCTCACTCAACCACGAGCATGGATCTCACATTCCCACACCGCAAACCATGAGGAAAACACCATCTCAAAGGGAGGGGAGCATGGTAGAGCAAGAGGAGAACGAGAATCCCTACCTCCACAAGTAGAGATGACCTGTTGGGGCCTTCACGTCAGAATGGCCACCTCCTCCTCACTCCAAGCACCACGAGCACGTCACCTACACGAACAGGGCATCACCTCCACCACAAGCAGCTCGAGCATGTCAGGAAACCACCAGAAAGGGGAGAACATGGAGGAGGAAGAAGAAGAGGGGAGAAGAGGAAGGAAAGGGGTGAGGGGGAGAATGGGGCGCAACCCTCGGGTTTAAATCGACAGCCCTAGAACTTGACGAGTCGGCCCACCGTGACAGCAACTATGTCGCGACTCCCCTAGGCGTCGTGACACTGTCACGACCACCTGCCCCGACGTGACCCCAAAAGTGGTCAAATCTCGAAGACCGGGAAAAGCAAATGCGACAGCTGACCAAGTTGCGTCAACGCTATACGCACCTGCCACCGGACATGACCATTCTAATAGACAGGACAATGGTCATG
Organism: Colocasia esculenta; assembly: GCA_014218235.1. Classification (NCBI taxonomy): domain Eukaryota; kingdom Viridiplantae; phylum Streptophyta; class Magnoliopsida; order Alismatales; family Araceae; genus Colocasia; species Colocasia esculenta. The sequence continues at coordinate 47,638,826 of CM024759.1, read as the reverse complement.
TCTGTCAGAAAAGCAGTTGCAACGCCTCCAGATGCCGCAACGAGAACGTGATGCCCACCCCCGTCGCGACCATGTCGCGACGGCCAGGTGTGCCGCATCATAATGTCTGTCGCGATGGGCTCCCCCGGCGCGACCATGTCGTGACCATGGTGCCTGCCGTGACCCTGAGGATGGGGCCAAGGGCCCAAGAGGGCCGGGTCTTGCACACGTTCTCTATATACTCTCATCTATTCATCTACTACTCTTATCTATTCTTCAATTACTCTCATCTATTCTTGATACTCTATTTGACCATACTATTTGATTGTCTAAGATAACAAATATAATCATACTAGGCAATATTATAAAGGGCCTGATCTGGTTCTGGGAGGAGTGCCCGAACATGCCATTTCCCATGGGAGCATCTTCACAAGGGTGTACGGCATAACACCCAAAGTGCCATACTATCAAGATTTAATCTATGACAATCATTCACTATACTATGTTCTCTCAGTTGACAAGAAATTGAACCAAACATTCTATCTCTACTAGTGCACCTTTGTGCAAACGTTACGTGCTATCTCGTTAAATAGCCAATCCTTTATCATGCTTTTTTTGCTATTTTCATATAAAAGTACTATCGTTCTCTTGCTATCATACGCTATTATTCTCTTGACTATACTTGAACGATCTCTCTAGTTATGCTACTTTACAAGACATTAATCACTTAAAGCATGTATGTTTACACGAAATATTAACTCCTACTGAGCGTTATCGCTCACCCTACACAATTTGTTATATGTGTTTCAGGTAAGTCAGATGAGGATCTTACACACACCTACAAAAATGGACTGGAGCGATGAGCGACCTGGCGTTATAGAGATGGAATGACCTTAGTATTTTAGAGAGTCTAGTTAGATATTTGCTTAATTATCCTTTCCAATGTAACGTTGTCATTGAGCCCTATGTATTGGCTTGACATTAGTGGATGTAATAGTTTAGGTGAATTATCAATAAAATAAAGAGTTTATTGCAACTATTGTTCATTAGCTACTCTAATTTTTTATGACTGCATGCACAATTATCATATATATTGTTCACGTCTTCCTGATTTATTATGCTGCTAAATTGGAGGGCTATGACAAGCAGGGTGTATTCAATGAACGGGCGCGGTCGGAGTGGGGAATCCCCGTTGCGTCAGCCTTTCTTCCTTTCTCGGACGGAACTATTGTCGGAAAGCCACTTCTTCTCTGCCTATTCACCCTAATTTGCCTGCCTGGCTGCCAAGCTCTCTTCGTACGCAGTGTGGCACTAGGTAGTTGAGAGGAGTTCTGCTAGGGTCATCGGTTGTTGCACCCCTAGAGTTCGTTAGAGGAAACTGTCGCTTGTGCCCTGAATGAGGGCATTGGTGGCGAGTGAGATGTCCAGACATCTAGTAGCGATGCCGCTGTGCGAGGCTCAGATCTTCCGCCTAAGAAGTTGTCTCGAAAAGACTTCTTCAATTAGTGGAAGGAGGTGATGGAGCCCACTGGGAGGGTTTCGAACCAAGCCCTTATGGTCTCCTTCAAGGTGGCCGCAAAGGCCTGGCTCTTAACCACGTCTGATGCTCCGTGGAACACCATGTGCAATTCAAACCCGTAGATGTGATCTGTTAGGTCGGTCATGCCGTTGTAGGGAACGTTGGAAGGCAACGGCAGCTTCGGAAAGATAGGTGCTTCCAGGATCTCTGTGGTAAATGGAGAGAAGAAATCTTGGTCCTCATCAGCTAGAGTTTTCCCCTAGTTCTGTGGACCATTGCCTCCATCTGACCAGCACAGTCCTCCATCGGCCACTCCAAGTTGACAACGCACCTTAGTCGCCTTGCTAGCTCTGGATCGAAGTGTGCGGAGCCTGCTTGATGGAAGCTATGGGAATTTGCACCGAAGATGGACCTCGGAGATGGTGGAATCGCGGTGGACCCTCAGAGTGATTCTCCTAAGTGTTCGGGCATTTGGTGGGTCGACAGAGCATGCTGCGAGCGACAGGCTGATTCCCCGTGGCGCTTCAGATGCTGGTGCACCGACGAGGCTGGAGGCTGTTGTCGGGACGACTCTGCCTACTGCTCTAGCCTCGAGGGGACTATTCGGCTAGCTGTCTCACTAGTTGGGGATGAAGACCCTAGCAGACCCCCATTGGTTGCTGAAGCTGTCCCCAAAGTTATGCTACTTCCTGGGCCAAAACTGGAGTTTCAAGTGTAGGTCCAATGGTGGTTGTCCCAGCAAGGATAGTATTGACGTTTATGGGTGGGGTTTTGGCTGTACGAGTCCTCCTAGGACTAGTGGGATCGTATCATGTGATCGTCGTCGTTCTGATGCAAGGATCATGTGCGAGCCATGACAATTGTCATTCCTATAGACGACGCCAAAATGTGGTGGTGCTTTCCCTACTCGATAATGGGCCGAGTATGTCTTCACTAGAAGAGAGGGAAGCAACGACCTCTAGCTCAGACGATGACCTATAAGATCATAACACGCGTTGGAGGGCCTGGTTGAAGAGCCAAAGGAACCCTCCGATGCCTAAGTCAGACGTGGTCATCTCAAGAGGTGAGAAGGGAAGGTTCTTTTGGGTGTGTGAGTGTTGCAAATGGACGAGTGTGTGTGGGGATGATTGCACGTACCTCTCCGTGGGAGACCACCTACCCTTAATATAGGCGAAGGGGTTTAACGAACTCTGGTGCACCTTCCTCCAATGGCAAGAGGTGCAATGTGACTGTTAAGAGTTCGAGGCGAAGGGACGGCCTGAGGGATGGCCACTCAGACCGTCCCTTGAGGATCTCGTGCCAGGCTGCTGCGTCGAAGGGGAAGCGTGACGCGTCGTACCATTTAATGCGTCACGGGGCTCAAGGATGGCTACTCATCATTGCCCTTTATGAGGCTCGAACAAAACACTGTGGGCCTATCCAGTGTTCGGGGCCCTCCTACTAGGTAGCGGGTGCTCGGTAACATGCCGGCTCTAGTGTGCCCAGGAGTCTTCAGAGCTCGAACGATTGAGGCGTGTTCGGGAGCTTAGAGCTATGTTCGAGAACACGTGGCTGAACAACCATTGCCTTGCTACCTTACTGGGCCGTGATGGGTTTACGGGCCTAGGAGGCTAGGAACGGCCTCCACACTCTCTAACTGGCCAACCGGCAAAGAAGACTTTAGTTGTTTGGTTAAGTTGCAAAAGAGACAAATAAGAAAACGAATGAAAGAGTGGATTAGACCAAGTTGTGTAGTATCAAATTCAATGAAATAATAGAAAGTGCTTGCATGGGCTTGAACACACCTTGTGGTGGTGTTTTAAAACCCCTAAAAGTGTAGGTGTAAATTGAATGGTGTGTGTTGAAAGAAAAACTATAGTGATGGTGTGATATGCATGCAATAATGAATAATTAAAGAGAAGAAGAAAATCTGAAGTACAGCACCAGCAGAGGCTTGATGGTGAGGAAGAAGACTCCTCCTCTTTCTAAAGACGCTTGGACGCTGAAAGCACCAATTCTCCTCAAGTAAAGAACTCTCCAAGCAAGCTTGAGGGGTCTTCTCTTCAAGCTCCGGAGTTTGGTGGCTCTTGAACGCAGCAAGGCTTCACCTTAATGTCTTGGATTGATCTTAAAAGTTGTGGGGCATTAGTTGAACCATGGGATTACCCCCTTTTCCCGGGAACTAGAAGGTACATGATGTTACCATGGCTCCAGAAGTTGACCTCCTTCATAAGCCTCGACATGAAAGTCATCCTCTCTTGGTGGGATATTCAAAATCTAGCCATCCACGCCAAGCGCTACCATGAAATTCATCTAGATTGGGCATTAGTTGAACCATGGCATCCACAAACCCACACCTTCCTCTTCAAAACCTTTGAAGCCACTCTCCTATTGGAAGAAGTTTAACTTTTGTTTTTTTTGAAGTGGATGAAGAGAGGCGATGAAGACGATATGGCGATCATGCCAAGGGGTTGGACAATCAAGGAATTATCGAAGTCGAGAAACGATGTGAAGCTTGAGAGAGTAATGAAGGGCTTTGCCATATGCCTAGAGGGAGCGCTCCTCTTTGCATCCATTAACAATGTGCTTGAAGATGAACAATTAAGTGTGATATGCGGCATATGGGAAGGCAAGACGTTGGGACAGATAGTGCTAGCCTTACTCTAAAGTGGACTCACGACGGCAAGCTTGAGTAAGCCTCATTATGGTTCTATGTTTCTATTCACATGTTGGGTTGATCAACGCTTTAAAATTGATGTGAACAATGAGGCGACAAGATTGTCCCAGATCTTCTTCAAAAGCCCACTCCGACACATGGATAGCTTGGTGGGCTTAGAAAGGCATGTTGCTAATTGTGTGCCTCAACTAAAGACATGGGCGGACTAGCGTGATCATCTTCAAAGCATGATAAGAAACGCCTTCACATGTGTTCCAAAGTCGCTTCTAGCCAAGGACTTGCAGGCAAGGCTAGCACCCGGTGTTGAACTCTGGCTCATTAGGCTACCGAGTTCGTGCTCTACAACACACATCACTGCCTTTCTCAACTTTGACTTCGAAGACGTAACTTCGAGGGACCGTCACATCTCCCGCCGATCAAAAGGAGGGATCTTGGAACCAACAGTGACGGGGAGGCAGAGGACACGATCAAAGCGCTCTAGAAGATTTGCACTTATAGGCGACCGGTCTCAAACATCGATGAGATTGAGAGTGATTGGATGCACTATGTAAGAGAACTTAAGAAACTATGGCCCAAGGTGGCCGTTTGTAAATGCAATGATTATTCTCTCAATACAAAATAAATTTCATCTTTTACTTAGCTAAAATTCTTTGTGTTGATCATATCTTACAAAATATTGTGATTTAGGCTCAAAATGTGATCCTCATGTTAGCTTCTCAAAACCACGATAGACACAAGTGTCGCGCTTCAACTTAAGACCCGCGACAACTCAAAGCATTGTGCACTTCCAAAAAGGGCAACCACATACTCGTCGTGCTTTAAGCTGTACCTTAAAAATTCAAAATTTGCACCTCAAATTCATCACCGAGGTAATGATGACATCTTTGAATTGCGACCACATTTGTCGTCACGTATCAAATAAGCTCTCTAAATGTGTGACGACTGTGTCCGTCGCGTTTCAATCGAATTTAGAAACTACATAAAACACCTGAGAGCCCCTCTGTTCCCTTTCTTCGACACTTCAAGCTTTCACCTTCTATACTCTATAATTCTCTCAACATCTCAACTCTCTCAAACTCTGTCAATCTTATAGTATCCTTGCTCCGGCAATGACGAAGTAGGCTGCAACCAAGTGCCGGTGAGGGGAGGAGACCTCAGCGTTGGAAAAAGCATCACCGACGACGATAGGGATGGAGGAATGTGAAATGCCAACCACAACAATGAGGGCAATGGTGGAGGAGATGATGGAAATGGAGGAGGAAATGACAACGGTGATAGAGGAGAAAGGGGCTTCGACAATGGCGGAAGAAGAGGAGGAAACGACAATGGAGACACCAGCAGGAAGGCTCCAGCGCGGGCGACATGGCCGGGAGGTGCCTCATCATGGTGATACGTTAAGTACCACTAACCTGACTGTGGTTTGCAAATAGTGAAGAGGAGGGCATGGCCGTCGGGGCCGGAGAAGATAGGGGAAGAATCGCGATTGGTTCAGTCGTCACGATTCAAGGGTTGATTCACGACGGATGAAGCCGTCATGTTTCAATCATGAACCGTGACCTCTGAACCAGTCGCGATTCAGATGGACACCCGATAGGTGGTTTTTGGGCTTATTTTGAGCATTTTTAATTGTTTTGATTGTGCTAGACTTGGGCTGACTTGTGCTTTTTGTCTTTTATGTGTAGGGAATCATGAGGCCCTGGATCCACTGGCCACTCGTGATTGTGGCATATACAGGGCTTCCAGAGTTCCAGGGAGAGAGAGTGAGGGTCATGGGGTTTTGGCCGATCCTAGAGATTGAGCCCTTCTATGTTGACAGCCCCCTCATCCAAGCCTTGAGGGAGAGGTGGGACCGGATGAGTAGGGCCTTCCTGATGCCCTAGCGGCACATGGTGCCCAACCTGGAGGATGTGGCGAGGATCATTGGCCTTCGAGTTGATGGGTAGGCGGTGACGGGAGTTACATATGCGGATTACACTAAGATGGCCCAGGAGTTGCTGAGCTTGGAGCCAGTAGGAGTGAATGACCTCGGAAACCAAATGATGGTCAACCGAGTGGAGTTGTTGCGGAGCTTGGAACTGCGAGGGGTGAGGCAGTCAGGCAAGGAGTTGTTGCACGAGTTTGTGCAGTAGGCAATGGGGCTAGCTAGAGCAGTGTATGGCCAAGACCTCCAGGACGAGGAGTGGGTGGATCGAGACCTATGGAGGTTCCTGGTGCTCTTTTTAGGGAAGATGTTATTGGTGACAAAGGGGGACAACATTCACTGCCACTTTTTGGAGATCCTTTTTGGCTTGGAGATGGTTGAAGATTATGCAAGCAGTGGTGCCTTTTTGGTGCACACATTTGCTGACCTCTCTAGTGGCATAGGTCGGGAGACTACCATGGGAATGTTCACCCCTTTCCTTCAGATACACTCTTCTCCTTATAACTTTCTTATTTTTCCTACATTACACTTGTTAGTTAATTATGAATATGCTCATGAATGTAGGTGTGGAGCTATTATTACTTTCCCTTGGGGACGGCCATGGAGGTGCGACCAGAAGCACTTCCCCTCGCCCGATGGTCGCTGCCAGTGGTGATGACCACCTCCTTCTCACTACAGCTGCACACACTGTGACGTGACATCCAGGACCTCTCGGCCCTTTTGGTATATACTTTACCCTATTTCTCTCATGCATTTCTTAATGATATGCATGTGACATTATATGTGCATAGATGCAAGTGGTATGGCAGCCTTACATGGGCATGACGGATGAGGGCCCGCATTGGGTGGTTGGTGGTCGACCTCGTTTTGGGCAGGACCTTTGGGTCAATTGTCTGAAGGAGATTGATCCTCTCCGCTTGAGGCTTGCCATGAGATTGTTGGGGCTTCACCACGTGTGATCTGAGGTGGTGGAGCCGAGGGGTGTGGGTAGGAAGACCCAAGGGAAGGCGAAGGGATGGACTGGCACCTTCGCTTCCCTGACTAGTAAGCCGATTGGCGAGGAGGGGGTACTATGGTAGAGTCTGACCCCAAGGACAGTCACGCATACCTCCAGCGCTACCAGGAGGTGTATAGTAATAGGGAATTCATGAGTCCGGCTAGAGTATGCACTTCTAAACTTGCCTTGATCATTATTGATATGTATGATTGACCCATGAATGTGTAGGATGCTTGGGGCGACATGAATGAGACCCTCCGTGCCCAATTGGCGAGCACGGAGGCCTAGTTGGCCGAGTCACGTGAGGCCCTGGCGATTCTAGTAATTACCTTTGATTTTCTTATCTTAGCATGTGATGACCTGACTTTTCATGTGTAGCCTGCTGAGCAGGTGCCTGTGGAGTGCACTGACCTCGCAGGTGCTTCCACGAGTATGAGTGTGCCAGAACCCCAGATGGCCTCCCTCTAGGAGTGTAACAACCCGGGATCCGAATTATCAGTTACCAACCATTAACCCGAACCCTGACCCGTCACCCACGAGCTGAAGCATGGAAGGGTAAAGAGAAATGTCTAGGGAGAACATAAAAGAAAATGTCCACACCATAAATTTTTTGAGCATTTCACAATAAAATATATCAATTTAGTACAACTCAGAGCAGATCCAATAAAAGTAAAGAGTATAGTGAGTACATAAACTATACACTACTCACAGCAGCTAAGCAAAACCAACACTGGAGTGACCAAGCTCCTCAACACCTGGAGCCGATGACGAACCACCTAAAAAGAAAGGGAGTGAGTCCCAAGAAGACACCTACTTGGGACACTAACCCCCACCGATAACTGTACTACAAAGCAGGGTGGAAAGTAAAGCAATACTAAGTAAACACACACTGCATAATACATAGAAACTGGTGGCATAGTATGCAACTCTTCGCAGGAGTGCGCCGAGAAACTGGAACCTCGCAGGCTCAACATCACAGCTAGCACACACACAAACACACTCTCACACACACAAGGTAGGACCAGCAAGGGCCTATGGCTTGGCGCCTCGACACCATAGCGTCCTCCAACCCTAGGCACGTGTACACACTCAGACGCTCTCCCTTGCGTCTGGTCCTCGACCGATTTTCCCCTACGTCGGACTCGAACGGTGGAGAAGGGGCCCTACGAAAACCGGCTCATAACCACCACAAGGGGCATGCACAGGACAAAGTCGCACTCGACATCGAAGCTCACCTATGGAATATCTCAACGCTACTCATCCAGATGGAGCCTTCACCTCAACATCCAAGAAAACACAACATAAGCACAGAAGAACACAGCGTAAGTGGAGACGGAGATGATCTCAACATCTGGCACACCATGCCAACAGGTGGACACAGCGTGTCAACACCTCACACCACAGAAAGGAAGCTCAGCTTGCTGGGACCTACCACTGGGGTTGACACCAACATCGATTGTCAAAAACTCAGTAGTAAACAATAGCATCGATTGCCACCAACTAGAGGTAGACGGTAACACCCTTGCCGTTTACAGAAAATAGACAGAAACATGTTGGCCATTTACGCCATTTTGATGGCAAGGGATCTTGCCTCCAAGTTCCTCCCTAAATTACTTGACGTCAACCGATGTTGACGTTAAGTTCTTCAACTTCCAGCAACTGAAATGGCCCCAGGCCGTTCCCACGGGCCATCCAGCCCAAAAACTAGTGGTTTGATGAAGGGAAACACTTTCCCTCATCACAAAACACTAGTAGGAAATCGGAAAACGACGATCCAATGTTTGAATCAGCAAATCAACCCCAAAACCCGGCATGGAGACACCCTCCCCAAATTGCACGATTTCATGCAAACCACACACATACAATCATGACATTGCAACACAGGGGAGTCAAGGGGCATAATCCCTACCTCAACACTCAATAAAACTCCCAAAAGATCCGTAAATCCTGCCGATTACCCCAGAGCTCCACCGCGAAGACGATACTTCAAACCTTCGTTTCTCGCTCGATCCGCCGCTGCCACGTGCACCACAACCTACCCACGAGTTCCCGTCCGCTGCCAAAAGTAGTGGAGAAGGATAGGGGTGAAGGTGGTGGGAAGGAGAGGGAGAAAATGGGGGAAGAAGGAGCCTCATGTGCCTTCTTAAAAACAAGCCCGAGAAGGTTGACGTCAACATTTGTTGCAATCAACTTGCACCGACAAAACTTGACGTTAACATCGATTGCCGTCAAGTTCATTTATGGGAATACTCTGGAAACTTTAGTAGATGTCAACATCTGTTGACGCCAAGACCCAGTAGATGGCAGCACCTTGCCGTCTACCCTCACAATAGACGTCCACAATCTTGACCCCAACCCACTGTTGACGTCAACAAACATTATTCCAGAAGAAGGCCCATTAAGTGTCCAATAAGGCCCAAGGCCTTACAAGGAGCAGTTGGCGACGGTCGTGGTGCCTGCAGAGGGTGTGGAGCGCGAGCTCGCTACATGGGTAGTTTCCAAAAATAATTTACATATGACATTGAATTTCTTGTAACTTACGCATGTTACCTTGTGCAAACTGCCGAGCTTCAGGGCGCCAACACCCAGGTGACCATGGTAGGGGCAGAGGTGGTGGAGCTTATGGAGCAGCTATTCGAGCTGTAGACCCAGGCCTCCCAGTGTGACTCCGACCTTGCTCGTGAGCCGTCGGAGCTGTATGCTACTCACCGTAGAGTGGAGAGACTGTGAGGATGGCCACGCGAAGTGGAGGCGTGAGAGCAACAAGTGGGAGCAGGAGTAGGAGCGCCTATCTCAGCCGGTGTTGGATGTGCGCACAAGCCTGGGTGTCTCCAAGCGGCTGCTTTGAGAGGCCAAGGACTAGTACCGGTGGGATAGGGAGTGCGCAGTGAGGGAGGGGCAAGCCAGTGGGTACTCCACGAGCTTCATTGTGATGTCCTCTGAGTATCAAAGGAATGTCCAGGAGGGATGTGGTGCCCAGCGGTCTTTTGACTCTCTCGCCTCCATGAGGCCATTGCCTCCTAGCACGATAGTCGATCTGGGTGAGGCCGAGAGGAGCCAACATCCCGGCCAGCAGAGAGTCATGGCGAGAGCTAGGCATCTATCATATGACTTTTAGCTTTTGCTTTCTTCATAATGATGTGTACCCAGTGGAGTGAACTTTTATATATGTGATGTACATGATGTACCCCTTTTGACCTTGATATATATTGGTATATGCTTTGCCTTTACTCACCTGTGCATGAGAGTCACTTGACAAACAGATTAGTTAACTGTTCTGACTCAGGCCCTTGCTTAATAAGCAAGATAGACTTCATGATTTTTCGAGGAGCTGAGCCTTTATTCAAATAAGCATAAATAAAATAAATAACATTAATTAACAATGCAATAAGTAGGTAGTCATAAGCTCGCAAGAAATTTAAAAGATGAGCAAGCCGCCAATGCATCCATGCGAATGAGAGAGAATAAGCGTATCATTTTTTTGGTTTTTGGCATTTTTTGTTTGGTATTTGAAATATTCATATTTTTTGGATTTTGACATATTCGATGTTGTTTTGTCTTATTTTTTTAAATTATTTAAGTTTTTGGATTTTGGAAGTAGGCCGCAACCTGACGTGGTCCATTATTTAAAAAAGACGCGGAGAACGAAGGAGATCCGCTCTCAGTGGATAAACATGATACTCAGACCCTTCAATTACTCAATCATCATTTAAACTTCATTAATGATTCTTAGGTGTGTTGAACAAGGGTTGGACATGCTTAAGCGATGTCTTCACCCAAGGTAGCCTTGGTGACATCCTCTTTTCTTGATCATTGCCTTGCCTTGAACCTAAGACATACCGATAAGGGAGAAGGGAAAATGGGATTTAGGAAGTCTACTAATGGTTTGGGTGACCAGGGTGACACTCATTCCTCTACCCTTATAATTATTGGGTGGGCTTGTGGTGGTTTTTATAGCACGCTTACGACCAGCTTCATTTGAATCTCTACGCGGACTTTCTCACTCTTGGCATTCTCTTTACTTATGATTTACCTTGCTTAGGCTCTTTTGACTTGGATTTTCCTTATTTTCTTTTCTTTTCTCCTTATTGGGCAATGACATCTACCCACTAAAGCATTGGACAGATTCAAAGGTCGACCCTACAAGTTCTCATCTCTATTAGCAAACCAAAAGGAAGAGAAGCGATGGTGTCCTAGACTCTTGGCTAAGCATTGGTCTTCTTTAGATTCCGTGCTTCTAGATCTCAAGGGTGGATGTGTAAGTGTGCATGAGTGTCAACACCTATGGTTAACTCACCTAGAATGAAGAATGAATTAGAAATGATGATGTTTTCGCTTTAGGGTCCGTGCACCACGTAACTCCGAACACCTATCTAGGGGTAGTACTTTTTAAGATATATCCCATTCCAAGGGTGGGAGAGTTCCTCGCCCTCAGCGTTCACTATCTTGTACGTGTTGTCTGGATATGCTTCTTTTACTACGTACGGCCCCTCACAGTTTGGTTGGAGCTTTGAACGAGGACCACCAGGCTTTACAATGATTCTTTTAATGACCATTTCCCCAACATTGAATTTTCTCTTAATCTCTTTTGTTTGGTAAAAATGAGTGAGTCTATTTTCATATGCTTTTGTGTGTTCTGCAGCAGCCAGATGCTTTTCATCTATGAGCTTCAGTTGTGCAAGGAGCGACTCGCGAGGCTCGTCAACTGACAAGTCTTTGTTAAAATGGACTCTTAGTGAAGGGATGAGAAACCTCCATTCCATAAGCGAAGGTGAATTGTATTTGCCCTGTGAGAGTACGGATTGAAGTGCGGTCGGCCCATAGAGCTTCTACGAGCTTGTCTAGCCAGTCTGAGAACTTGTTAGCCTCACACATTTTCTTTATAATCTTGATTAATGTTTCATTTGTGGCCTTTGATTGGCCATTGCCTTGTGAATATTACGGAGAGGAATGATGCAATGCAATTTTGTACTAGTTGCAGAGGTCCTAGAGCTCCTGATAGATAAATTGTGGCCCATTGTTGGTGACGATGGTACTGGGGTTGCCGAATCTGGTGATGATGTTCTTCATGATTAATTTGCATAGCGTTGTTGCCTTAACTTTTGTATAAGCTTCCACTTCAGCCCATTTAGTGAAGTACTTCGTTGCAGTGAGTATGTAGGTTTTCGACTTACTTTGGGAGTTCAGATCACCAAGGGGACCAATAATGTCGAAGGCCCACATGGCAAAAGTTCATGGGGAGGATATAGGGTGGAGTGACGAGGATGGAGAATGGATTATATCGGTGTGCAGTTGACACTTAACACACCGACAGACAGAGATAGAACAGTCTGCCTCTAATGTAGGCCAGCAAAAGCCTTGCCTAAGAATTTTCTTGGCAAGCATTTGGCTATTTACATGACCATAACACACACCCGAATGAGCTTCCTCAACAACTTTCCAAATTTCATCATCATCCAGACATCTTAGTAAAACTTTAGTGAGCCGTCCTCTATAAAGCACATTGTCAACCATGGTGTACTTCTGGGACATTCTCCTTGTGGTTCTTTTTTCTTCAGTCGTGGCTTCCTCAAGGTAAGTTTGCTCTTTACAGTACATAGATATCTCATAGAACAATGGTTTCTCCTCATCATCCAATTCCTCATCTAATTCCAGTAGCATGATATCTTTCTTCTTTTTCATCTTTGCCTTCTTCAACATCTCATCCTTGATCCAAAGGAAAACTGAGTTCTGTACAGCTGGGATGTGACCTCGCTGGATGAGGATGCTGTCAAAATCCCCAGGATAGGAAATATTGAGTGATGAAGCGAGAGTGGTGAGAGCATCTGCTAGAAGGTCTTGGTGGCAAGACACATGGATGAAAATTAGCTTGAAGAATAGCTTGGCATATGCTAAGGTGAGTTCTTGGTATAGCATGAGCTTGGAATCGCATGTGCGGTATATGCTAAGCATTTGGCGAAGAATCAGCTGATTATCACCTACAATCCGCAGATGGGTAACACCATGGAAGTGTGCGGCCTCAAGTTCGGCCAGAAGGGCTTCATATTCAGCTATATTATTGGTGATAGGGAATGCTACCTGAAAAGCCTGTGGAATAGTGAACCCTTCAGGTGATAGAAGAACAATCCTGATACCTTTACCATGGGAATTCAGAGCTCCATCAAAATATAATGTCCACATAAGATGATATTGGCTAAGGGACATTAGTTCCTCATCTGGAAACTCCAAATGTACAAAATCAAATCGGGGATAGGGTGATGAGAGAGATGTTCTTCTATGGCGTAGCCTTTAATCGACTTTTGTGGAATGTAAGTGATATCGAACCTAGAGAGAAAGCTTTGTCATCGTGCTGACCTATTAGTAAGGACAGATTTTTCGAGGAGGAATTTCATAGGATTCATACAGGCTATTAGATGAACCTCGTGAGCAAGAATGTAGTGCTTCAATTTCTGCACTACCCAGACAAGAGCGGCACATGTTTTCTCTATGGCTCTATACCTTTGCTCGCAATGGTTGAGAAGCTTAGACAAGTAGTAAGCTTCCCTTTCTTTGCCTTCTTCATCCACTTGTCCAAGGACAGCTCCTATTGAGTCTTCCAAGATAGAGACATAAAGAATTAATGGTTTGCCTGGAGTCGGCGGCCTCAGGACAGGATGATGTGCCAGATACTCCTTTAATCCTTCAAAGGTTGCCTGACACTTCTCATTCCAATGGAATTTCACTCCTAGCTTAGTTAGTTCGTAGAAGGGTTTACACCTCTGTGAATGTTGGGAGACAAACCGGCGACTAAATTGCAACTTGCCAATTAGTCCTCGAACTTTATTCAAATTCTTGGGAGGTGGTATTTACCTTATTGCCTTTGCCTTATTCTGATCGATCTCAATACCCCTCTTGCTCACGATGAACCCTAGGAGTTTACCCGATGACACACCAAATACACATTTTTTGGGGTTCATTTTCAATTGGAATTCCCTTGATCATTGCAATACCTTAGTTAAAATCCCAGGATGCTCAGACAAAGTCTTGGATTAAATGACCAAGTCATTCACATACACCTCAATATAGATGTGAATCATGTAATGAAAGAAGGCCATCATTTCCCTTTGGTAAGTAGCTCCAGCATTTTTAAGTCCAAATGACATGACCACATAGCAATATGTGCCCCAAGGTGTAGTGAACAATGTCTTCTCTTGCTTTTCCTCAGTTAGCTTGATTTGGTTATACCCTGAGAAGCCATCCATAAAAGAGAGGGTGTCACGCCCCGCCAATTTAGAAGTGGAATAAGCTGGGGGGATGTGAGCATAAAGTATATGGTAGTGTGAATTGCATGTATAGTCGCATAATTCAGAGCAACTAATAGACAATACTTGGAATAAACTCTTCATTTTATTGATAAATCACCAAGACTAATATAGCCACTAATTTGGAGCCAATACATAGGGCTCAAAGACATCATTATATTGGAAAGGAAATCTAAGCAAGTATCTAACTAGACCCTATAATACTAGCATAATTCCATCGCTAGGATGCATGGTCGCTCATCACTCCGGTCCTTCCCCATTGATGTGTGTAACTCCAACATCTGATTTACCTAAAACACATATCAAAAATAGCGTAAGGTGAGCGATAACGCTCAGTAGGACTTAATATCTCGAACACAGGCATGCTTTAAATGATTAATATCTTTAATAGTAGGATAACTAGAACAAACGATCAAGTATAGTCGAGAGAGTAACGACACATGATAGCAAGAGAATAGTAGTACTTTTCAAGAAGAATATAGCACAACTAGCACGATAAAGGATTGGCCATATAACGAGATAACATGTAAAATTGCACAATAGTGCACTAGTCAAGATAGCACGTTGGTTGATCTTCTTTTCAACTGAGAGAATATAGTACTTTGATTGATTGCCTTCGATTAAATATTGATAGTGTGGTATTTGGATGTTATGCTATATACCCTGATCATGACACTCCCATGGGCAAATGGTACTTTCGGGTGCTCCTTCCAGAACTGGATCGGGCCCTTTATAATGTTGTCTGGCATAGTTATGTTTGTTATCTTAGACAACCAGTAGATAGCCAAATAGGGTACCAATAATAGATGAGATTAATTGAAGAATAGATGAGAGTATATAGAGAACGTGACCATATGAGATGATAGAGAAAGTAGATGAGAACAAGGGTCATGTTTATAAAACAACGATAAATAGGCGATAGTAACAGTTGCACAACACGCATGATTGTGTGCTGGATGTTAGGTAGAATTCACTAATCTCCCTATGACTATGCTACGAACACAGGCCAGAGGTTCGGCGTGATTTCATGATAAGAGAGAAATCTAAGGCCATTGGATCATGGTGATCCCTAAAAGTAAAAAAATTAGGTATTGGTGGTACAACCAGCTCATCGACAATGACAATGGACGTCTGCCAAAGCTAAGTAGTCTTACAGAGGCCATAACAAGGAGTTCCTAGTCCAGTCAAGAGTATTCCCAATGGAGAGGTCGTTCGAGTCAAGAAGGTGTGTATAGAAATGATTGTCCATCTTGCCTTGAGTGCTCGAAGGCAAAGAAATGTAATAATGGTATTAAATCGAGTGAATAAAAAGAAGACAATATCATTTAAAATAATAGTGAAATTTAAATGAATAATTACACTTAATTACCAGATATATTATTGAGTAATTGTTGTAAGGTCCCATGGCAAAAATTCAGTTTTGTGTGTGCAAGTGAGAGAAAATCAATGATAGTATGTGAGATTCGTGCACACATCTTTTAAATAAGAAATTCACATGAAAGTTATTAAAGATGCATCAACATGACGTTACTATTCATAATAGAGCTTTACAAGGGTTTAATCAGGTTAATAAAGCATGGATTAGCAAGATTAAGCAAAAGTTAGGGTTTCTAGAATACATATTAAGGTTGCAACGTCAGTCAGGGTTGCATTCAAGTGGTGGCACACTAAGCCGACTCGACAACCATGTTCTGGTCGCGACGGGTTGGGCTGACGTGTTCAGGTTAAGTCCGACGAGCCGACGCATTCTGGTTGCAGCCGAGATGCTGATGTGAGGATGTGTTTCTCATCGTGACGGGTCAGGGCAACGCATTCAGGTCAGGGCCATCATGATCTGAAGATCATGACGCAGGGTCCCAGCCCATTAATAACGCGACTGTAGACACCCATTTTTGGCCTATAAGTTGAGCACATTTCTTGTTCATATCATCGATGTCCCAAATTAGTCATCACTTTGGAGTCCTTCTCTGGCCCATGATGAACCCATTCACCCTTAATTTCAAGTCCATTCTTAAGCCATGGGCCAAGATCCACTTGAATCATCAAAACTGTGCAATCTGTCGTATCCTTTGAACATGTCTTCACTTTGAGAGCTCATCACTTTCTCATTTTTAATCCAAATTTGGCATATCTTACTATCATGTTGTAGCCCTTTAAGTGTAAAATCTAACACAACAAACGTCTTAAGAATATGATGTATGTGGAGAGAGCTATGGCCCATTTCATAGACCCTATGCGGACTGCTCTCCTGTCATGACTTGGTGCATGGTCGCGACAACAATGCGAGCCCACGACCCGTCGCGATAGCGCCATGCACATAAACACATTTTACGTGATTTTCGATCTCTCCTTCCATCCTAGAGCCTATCCAAAGTCCCTTTGAGTTGGATTATGACCCAAACCTCCCATCCTCATCCCTAGGGAGCCCCAAGTCCATCCAAACTCCAGATAGACTCTCCAACTCTCCCACATCTTGGACTCTCTCTCTAACTCAGGATTGGACTCTCTCTTTCTCTTAAACACATCATAGGACTCTCTAGAGAAGAGGGGGAAGGCTACCACCACAAGAAGAAGTCCCTGGAAGCTCAACCCAACCGGTCTCATTGACCCCAACATAGAGAGGAAGTTGTCCTTCCCATTTTCCTCCTTTCTCTCTCCTCTTTCTCTCTCATATCGCCTCCACGACCAAAAGTGCTTGCATGACTTGTGGAGATCTAACTAGTCCAGATCTGTTCGAGGTGTCTTCATCAAAGATGCTTCCCACAGAGCCCTCTACAACCTCAATGTGGAATCACATTGATTGGTGTTGTTTGTGCAAAGTTACAGCATCTTACTCTTCACCTTCTCTCTCATATCAAGATCTATACATTCGAGATTATCGTGCCATCCATAGCCCATACCTAGCTAGATATCTTCAAGATGTGTTCAGGAAAGTTGTTCCTCATGGCCTCCTCTACGAGCTCCAACTCAAATCACATCAAACATGGTAGTATTCACTTAGTTTTGATTTTTACTTTCTTTTCTACATTTTGTACATGTATACATGATAGCTAGGGTTCCTCCCCCTCCTCTTCCATGATTTCTCTCCATGCATATTCCCTCCTAGTTTTCCCATACCCAAAAGGGGTTCCCAAAACCACCCAGTATGCACTCACCACGCTCTCTACTTGCTCTTGTATATGTAATGGATGCTACACTTATTTGAATGTCTAATTGGGTTCCCCTTTCAATTTTCATGACTTGGAAGGTACTTGGAACAAAGAACAAGCGAGGAAGCTCTTCCTCTTTGGCCAGCTGAAGAGGAGGAAGGAGGTCCACCATTCATCTCCCGCACTGCTGAGAAGGCATTGAGGGACCGCATCATGACATCCATCTCACGGCCAATCGGCAGGCCGTGACAAGGTTGCTATCACGTCGCACATCGGAGACACGTTAGGAGGTAAGTGGCCTTCTCTTTCCTTTTTCCACGTTGATTAGCCCATGCTTTAGGAGTAATCTTTAGGCAATCATCTTGGTGGCAATCACATTCCTTCATTCTATATATATCACATTCTCTTTTGTGTCTCAGTAGGGCACACAACCCCATGATTACACCTTTTGGCGATCACGGTGGGACCTCCACTACCAAATCTTGTTTGCTCCATCATTTACCTGTCTTTTGTTTGTTTTTGGAGTGTTAGAATCATCTTAGGATCGAGTTTAAGGTTTCTTGCAACTCGAGATTATCGCGACCGATCCGTCGGTCACAATAAGGTCACACCGGACCTGGTCGTCATGAATTCAGCAGAGCCCTTTATGCTGTTGTTTGTTAGTTTAGGTTAGTATTTGCATGAACTTTGGTGTCATTAGCTTCATGCATACACAATTCTGTGTAGATAGGACTCATCCTTGGCAGTGGAGACCCCCTCACTTGCAAGCACTCGTGGGCTGACCAGGGCCGGCTATCGAGGGCCTCCTTAAATCCCCATTGCCGTACTCACGTTGCAGCCGTCGTGCTAGTTGTACCTGGTGCCCCCTTAGTCTAGGTCGTGTTCATGTGACATTTGTGTGTGTCACCCCCTTAGTCATCCCAGAGTACTTGAGTACACACCTATTAGGGTTCATCTTTAGCCGAGTGCAATTCAATTAAATCAATCCATTAAAAGGCTAAGTGATACGCCTAAAATTCTAATATTTATCATGTTAACTCAGGTGTTTGCTTGAGATCTCCCTTCTCATCCCCTTCTTGTTTGATTTTAACTGTTGTTGTACCCCTTATTTGTATTTTAGTGTAGCCTTTTAATTTCCCCATTCTCATCCTCTCATGGCTCCTTTCCGCTTTACCTATCCTCCAACCTCTCCTCCTCATGCAGACCCTTTGTCTCATGAGCCTCTTTCAAATTCAGCCTAGCCCAGAGCCCATCAGGTCGATGAGAGTGCATTTTCTCACTCTGTCCCGTCACCATCCTCCTCTGATGAGGCCGTTGAATTAGAGCACCTCTTGTTTCAAATGGGCCTCAACCAGGCCCACGAGTTGTTGTCCACCTTTGCTCTACAGTCTTCTTCTAGGATGAGCCCAACAGGCCCACATTATCCTACTAATTCTAGATCCCCTCACATTCTCGCTCCTAGATTGAGCAACCCTTCTGTTCAGCCCACATCATTACAACCGGCCCATCATGCTCAATCTAGTCTGGACCTTGACCCTTGACTCTGCTCTCACACCCAAACTAGCCCTCGCTATCTACAATCCTCCTCGACTCAAGACTTCCATTTTGAGTTTGAGTCCATGAAGCGAGAGCTTAGTGACTTGGGAGGCAGTTAAAACCTAAGCCATTCATTAATGATACACTCCCCGGTTTCCATGGTCTCCGGATCCCTCCACTCTCTTAGCTTCCCGTTTATTGCAAATATAGTAGAGCTGGAGACCCTTACATCTATCTGAAGGAGTTCCTATATGAGTCGGTGTCCTATTAGCATGATCACCCCTTATTGGCTTACCTTTTTAGGCAATCATTAGATGGGCCCACTCTGGATGGTTCTATTTACTACCTCTTAATGAAGTCGAGGACTTTGAAGTCATGAAGATCAGATTCATACAGCAATACCAAGACTTGGTTAGGCCGGAGTATTCCATAGTCGATCTAGTGGCTGAGTAGATGAAGCTTAATGAAGAGTTTGTGACTTATGCCGACCGGTGGCATCAGAAATCGATGCGTGTCCAGATGCATATCCCAAAGGATGAGTAGATCAAGCTCATCATTTCCAATGCAACACTCATGTATCGCCACATTTTGGATATGAACAACATCACATCCATGAAAGAATTATACAGCCGTGCTTGCTTTATCAAAACGCAACTCATCGACTCCCCCATACCATCCTTGTTTGAGGCCCAACAACCTAGATGCACATTTCAAGGGCCCACCTATGAGGGAGTCCAAACCCAAGCCGAAGTTGATGCCATCCACCATCCCATGCCTACCCACACCACTAACCACTATACACCTCCACCTCCATATAGCCAACTCGCTCCACTTCCACAAGAACAACAACCTCGCCCGTGCCGCCGCACCCTACCATCCACAACCCAGCCATCAAAGTATCCACTTGGCCCAAAGCGAGCCCATTATCACCCATTGCCTGAAGTCCTTTCAGATGTCTTTACAGCCTTAATGTCTATCAATGCATTATAGCTCCCTAAAGCCAAGTTGGGATGCTACCATAGACCGGCTTGAATATTGCTTATATCATCGCTATCCGGGCCTTACGGTCATAAATTACTGTGAATTTCGAGATGTAATATATGATATGGATCTAGAAAATAATATAATTTGGTCTAAAATGCACAAAATCATCCTACATTGTCAAGAAATGAGAAGAACACAAGGCCAGGGGAAGCAGCCCTCTCCATCACAGGAACTGGAACAACCACCCAAGCAGCCTCAGGCAGATCAGTTCCAGCAGCCACTGAGATAGCAAGCGTAAATATTAAGACAGTCGTCTACATCAGCACAAGGCCAAAGACATTTCTTTATTTACCTGCCAAGTGCACTACCTACTCTGTCACTACCTCAACAACCTCCTCCACTACCCCATGCTCAGACCAGCACCATCACACATACGCCCGACACCACACCACGCCACAACAACAAGCTGTAAGCTCGACGTATTGTGTCGATGCATCGTCGGTCAACTCCACCAATGTCGCAACCCACTAATTCCTCACCTCCTCCAAATCCTGCATCCTTACCCATTGCCATCATCTCTATGCCACCACCACCTGTGCCCGAGCAAGCCACTACCATAACGCCAAGGTTCAAGCAAGCTCCACTCACCTCCCAGCCAGAGCAAGACCTTCTAACTTCTCTGCTTAAGGCTGACTCCCCTGTCATCGAGCTGGAAGAAGAGGTCTCTATATTCGAGCCTGTCCTAGCCACTATTCAATCACCTCATGCTAAACCAATGCCTTCCACCCTACCTTCCACCATACAACCCACCATCACCACCCAACGGAGCGGGTGTGAATCATTAGGGGGCATGCCTCCAATCTACTTCCCGCAAGTGAGATAGTTCGAGCAAAGATGGCTCAGGCCTAGTCATTCATTTTGACCCTCACAACTACATCAGCCGCATGCCGGTCTATGTCCTTATCTCGAGCATATTTGGGAAGGATGAGCCTTGGTCCCCTCAAGAGATGATTGTGAAGAGAAGTTCCCAAGCATTGGTGCCAGTCACTTCCAAAGTGAGGACGGTAGCTGTTACACTGCCCATTGGAGATGCTACTGTAGATGCCATAATTACCCCTCGTTCAGTTATATTGCAGATGACTGGAGAAATGAATGGCTTCTCTAAAAATGTTGTGCTATCTCACACTACTACAAAGGTTCTCATGAATTCAATGCTTAAGGGTTAGGCATGGCAACCTCTGCTTGAAGCTCTCAACAGTACAACCTCCACATCTCTACTAGAGTTTTCACTCAAGCGTTCAGTTATATTGCAGATGACTGGACAAAAGATGGGCTTCTCTACAAATGTTGTGCTATCTCACACTATTGCAAAGATTTTCATGAATGCAATGCTTAAGGGTCGGGCATGGAGACCTCTGCTTGAAGCTCTCAACAGTACAACCTCCACATCTCTACAAGAGTTTTCACTCAAGGGGTAAGATGCCAAGCTGCCCAAAATGCCGAAGACTGTTCTGAAGGCCCTCCATGCCCTCTTCCAGTTAGACTGGGGGCAGATTGTCATGCCATCAAGAACACTCAAGGTCCTTCCATGAGTCCTTTGCAATTTGCCTCAGCCTATCAGTTGGTTGGCCATGCTATTTCTACCCATCATACTCCCAGAAGCCTCCCCTCTTCAACTGTCAAGGGAGTTGGTTTTCATGCTAGACTGTTAGGTCAAAATGCCAAATCTCAAGCTTCTGATACCATGCATCAAGTTCCCATAGATCTACACTATCCACATGTCAAGGGAAACCCTCTCAGCAAGGAAGCCAATTTGTAGCATTACTTCATGTGAGTCTATGAATGATCGGCTTATACAAACCAAGGGCAAAGTACACACATGGCAGTCATGACAATAGATGAGAGAGCTATGTGGCTACAAAGAAGAGTGAGGCCATCTCTGCTTGGGCTTGTTATCTGAGGAGACATGTCAAGAAGAAGAAATCACGTCTATTTATAAAAGCAAAGCAACCACGACATCACAAGAGGGCGACTATCAAAATTTGGAGGAGGTTGTAATCTAGGTTAAAACTCTACAAGAAACATGCTGATCTCAATATCTTGGCAACTTCTAACCTTGGTCTTTCAATCCTACTCATTCTGGTTTCCCTGGACAGAGCGGACTCAATTCGCTCATATCTTTGCATGGATTTCGTTATTGGAAATAGTGACATTAATAGTAAACTGTGGATTTTTTAGAGGAATGTTACTTATCAGCTGGTTAACAGCTCGGAGCAGCATATCACTATGGCGGTGGTTATAGACAACAGGGTTAACTTCTATATAACAGTGATCTATGCTAGCTGTCAAGCTGAAATAAGGCGGTTGTTGTTTGATGAGTTGCTGGATTTCTCAAACACGGTGGATGTTCCTTGGTTGGTAGGTGGTGGCTTTAATTGTGTTTCTCTCCCTTCTGAAAAGTATGGTGGTAGTTCAGTTAACTTACATGGCATGTTAGATTTTAATGCTTTTATATATGGGGCTTCCCTTTTGGATATGGGCTATATTGGATCACAGTTCACTTGGTCAAACAACCGCGCATGGCCTGCATCTGTGAGAGCTAGACTGGACAGATTCCTTGCCAATTCTCCATGTCTTGATACTTTTTCTGCCCTTCAGGTCAGGCACCTCCCTAGAGGGCCCTCAGACCACGCCCCTCTTCTGGCTTCTCTCCTTCCATCTACTCGCTCCCCCTCCAGGTTCATTTTCCAATCTATGTGGTGCACTCATGATTCTTTCAAGGAAAGCTTAAGGCAGTCAAAATTGTCTGGGAGGCTGCTATTGGCTGGCACTATAACCCCTTTATCACTCTTCACTTGAAACTTAAGGCAGTCAGAATTGCTTTACGCTACTAGAATAAGGCAACTTTTGGTAATATAAATGATAATTTGATCTATCATGAAGAGCAGGCCAAGGCGATGCAGGAGGCTTTTGACGAGTATCCATCTCCAGAAAATCTTTCGGCATTGGGCGAAGCTAATGCAAATTTGAGGAAGGCTATCAACTGTGTGGAGATGTTCTAGGCTCAGAAAGCCCGAATGCAATGGTTGGATAATGGTGACAAAAACACGGCTTTCTACCATGCAATGATAAAGGGGAGAAGGAGGCGTAATGCCATTCATCGGCTTTAGGTGGCAGGCTCTCGGACGGAGGACCAAGAGTCTCTTAAACAAGAGGAGGTCAGCTATTTTTAGTCCCTTCTTCAATCTTCAAACCATGCAATCGATCATTCTCTTCTCTAGGTCATCCCTTCACTGGTTATTGAAGATCATAATTCTGCTCTTACTGCTACTCCTACTAAGGATGACATTAAGGGGGCGGTTTGGAGCTTGAATGCTAATGGTGCACCGGGCCCTGATGGTTTTACAGGTCACTTTTTCACTTCTTGCTGGGATATTATTTAGAAAGAGGTAATGGATGCGGTGACTGGTTTCTTTCACGATTTCCCTTTGCCTAGAGGGGTGACTTCTACTCTTATTGCTTTGGTTCATAAGAAGGATAACCCGACTACTTTTGGTGATTATAGACCGGTTAGCTTGTGCAATTTCTGCTACAAGATTGTCTCAAGAATTCTTTGTGATAGACTGACCAATATTCTTCCTAACATTATTTTCGAGGAACAAGGGGCTTTTGTTAAAGGTAGGGTAATTCTTGATAATATATCCTTGGCTAGACAGCTGGTAGGAGACATTGGGAGAAAGCATAGAGGTCATAATCTTTTGATGAAGTTGGACATTAAAAAAGCCTACGACAGCGTTGAGTGGGACTTTCTTTTTGCTGTTCTTAAACAGTTAGGTTTCTCCCACAGATTCACTTCTTACATGGGTATGTTGATCAGCAATTGTTGGTTTTCTATTCTCTTTAATGGTTCGGCTACTGGTTATTTTCATTCCACTCGGGGGCTTCGTCAAGGAGATCCCATTGCTCCTGCTCTCTTCATCATTATGGAGGAGGCGCTAAGTAGAGGAATCAGTAATCTAGTGGCTATGGGTAGACATCATCCCTTTCCGGGTCCTAGAGCTTGTCCTCCGGTCTCCCATCTTTTGTATGCAGATGATACACTCATTTTTCTCAAAGGTGGTATCCACAATGTGAAACGGTTGCTCACCTTCCTCAACAGGTACTCTTCCTCCTCAGGTCAGCACATAAATGCAACTAAGAGTTCCTTCATGATATCAGAAAAAGCTTCCACTCAATCAGTCAATAGAATCAAGAGGGCTACCGGGTTTAGAAGGCAGAGAGGTCCTTTAACGTACCTTGGTGTCCCACTGCGTCCTGGCAGAGTCCTGGTGTTGGATTTCTCCCCCCCTCCTATTCAAAAGATTAATGGGAAACTTGCTTCCTGGAAGCCCAGATTTATCTCACAAGCCGGGAGAATCACCCTCATTAACTCGGTTCTTACATCCTTACTAGTTTATATGGCTGCTGCTTCATCCATCCCGGTTAGCATTCTGAATTACATTGATAAGTCTTGTGCTGGTTTTTTCTGGAACAATTCTGATGGCAAGAGGCGCCGCCATTGGGTTGCTTGGTCCACCATTCAGCGTCCCAGGGATGAAGGTGGCCTAGGAATTCGCCGCGTTAAATAGGTCCAAATTGCTTTAGCTATGAAGTTCATATGGAACATATATCATGGCGACTCCTTCTGGGCTCAATATGTTAGGAAGCGTTACATGTCTGGCAAGAAGTGTATCTTCAAGTGAATGTCCTCCAAACTCTGGTCTCTGGCTCATAATCTTGTGCTGGAAAATACTAGATGGATTCATGGCAATGGTAATGACATTGACATCTTATAAAATATTTGGATTGGTGAAAGGCCGTTGGCTGACTAGCTGAGTTCTCCTGTTGAGGGGGATAGCTTCCTTCTTAAGGAGGTCATATCTGCTCCTGACCATCCTATCAGATTGTTCCTCCCTGCTGACGTCCTCCAAGGGGTGGTTCTCAACGATGACAAAGATAAAAGGGTTTGGCGGCCATCTAAGGATTGTAATTTCTCTGTTAAGTCCGATTATAGCCTGGTTCATTCAGTTGGTACCAAGAGACAGGTGTTATCAAAAATATGGCACAGTAGTTTCTATAGAAGAGCTTCTTTGTTCTGCTGGAAGCTTCTTAACAGAGCAGTCCCGGTGGACCAAAGAATTCTTGAAAGCGGAATTGTCATGGTCTCTCGATGCTCTTGCTGTATGTCCCTGAATATTGAGGACTATAATCACCTGTTTTATAAGGGCAAGTTGGCTATTTCTTTGTGGAACTGGTTCTTGCCACTCACATGTGCAAAAGTTCACCTACATAACAACATCACTTTGCGGATATGGAGCTTTATCACAGCAACCAATACCTCTTCTGCTCTTGGATTTGTTTCGCTCCACTATTTTATCCTCATGCTATGGGAAATTTGGAAGGGGAGATGCGGGATGAGATTTGAAGCAAAGAAGCCCTCTGCTGGAGTCGCGATCAGTAGCATTTCATTTAAGGTAGTGCATTCCCTTCAGTCTATTCATTTCAAAGCGATGCCTTCCCCTCAGGTAATGCAGATCCTTTTGTCATTTGGTTCCAATCCCAACTTCACTTCCAAGCAGCTTAAATTCATTCGTTGGATTCCGCCAATTATAGACTATTGCTTGAACGTTGATGGTGCTAGTAAGGGGAATCCAGAAGAATGCGGGGGAGGAGGATGCATTCGAGATGTCAAGGGAGATATGTGGGTGGCATTTTCACACTTCTATGGTCATGGGAATAGCATTATTGCAGAAGCTAGAACTCTTTGTGATGGTATCCGCTTGGCAGATCTCTTAGGCCTTCGGATTGCTATGGTCCATTCAGATGTTTTAGCCTTGGTGACTTCTCTGATGTCTAGAAGATGTCCTTCATGGCAGGCTTACTATTGGTGGCGTGAGGCCTGGGTTATGATCCAGAAAAATAACCTTCATGTCTGCCATGTGTATCGGGAGCTGAATCAAGTGGCTGATAGCTTACCTAACTTTGGTAGTTTGTCGAAGGAAAACAAGGTGTTTTGGGGCTCTAGTAGTATTCCTCATATTTGTAAAGGTCCTTTGGTCTTTGATAAAACCGGTCTTATTAATGTTAGACTCTTGTAACTGGTTTATCCTTTTGTACTTTTATTTCAAATCATAATTTCTTGGCCCAGGTATTCTCTGGTGGTGTGGTAACATTCGTCCCCATTGGGGAAGGGTGCACTCTCCTAGACTTCATACCTGAGGACCATTTTTAACAAAAAAAAAAAAAACTTGTTCCATTAGGAGGCGCCCGATCTCTAAGTACTGGGCTATTCCCACATCCTTCGCCTTTCACTCTTCCAGGGCCTTTGGACCCTCACTTATCTCTTGCACCTGAGCCGCCCGATCATTCTTTGGTTACTTAGGATATCATTTCATCCTCTACACTTGGGCCTCCCAATCATCTGCTGGGTACTCAAGATTCCCCTCTTCCTCTTCACCTTGAGCCACCCGATCACCTCTGGGTTCTCAAGATTTCATTCCACATCCACCTGGGTCACTTGACCATCTTCCTAGTGCTCGGAATTCTTCTGTTCCTCTTCCACCCACCTATCTATAGGCTGAGTCCACATCCTCCTGAGTGGTCTGATCTTGGTCCTGATTCCCCTCCTTCCACTTCCACTTCTGATCCCCAAATCCTCCACCTTCTATTATGTAATTCATTCCTCTAACCGCTCCTGATCTCGAGTTTGACCCAATTCCTACTTCCCCACCTACCTAGGGTCCTGACCCTTTCTCCCACTGTTTCTGAGGCTTTAGCCCTCACTAACATTCTTTCTCTTCTTTGTAAATCCTTTTTGTTTGAGGGTTCTTATCCCTCATCTTCATGTGAAGTCTTGTCTCCCTCTTGTTTGTGTTGAGATGATTCCAATTCTTGCCACCCATACTTTTCATCGTTTCCTGCAAGTGAGCCTTCAATCAAAATCAAGGTTCAAGGACAAAGGCAGGTCGTTCTTTCAATAAAAGCGTTGCATTGTGCACCAAGTAACCATGCAATTTTTTTTTGAACATAAAGAAAATATCAAAGTGTAGCATCCCTCCTTTCCCACAGTATGCTGCCTTCTGTTGAAGGTAGCGACACTTGGGCTGTCGCCTTCCAAAGGTGATAGTGTGTTCGTCGCATTCTGGTTGGAAACGCGACGGGCTTGCTGTCGGGTTCACCTATGACCATAGCATGAACTTTTGTCATCTTGCAATTGGGACAGTTGAGACGGGTGTCAAGCCTGGACACTAGGAAAGCGACAGGGCAGACGTCGCATTCTGGTGTCAGCTCTGAGAGGTTGACACTTGGCATTTCCCTTGGTCAATTTGACCTTGACCATGGGATCGCGACGGCTTGGCTGTCGCGTTCACTTCAGTGAATGCGATAGCCAAGTTGTCACGTTCTCATCACCAAGGAATAAAACAACCCATATGATAGAACACCCTTCTCCTTCGCCCCTTCACCTCTTCTCCCTTGCTCTGGCACCTGCGAGTGTGTGTCCTCTCCGTGGAGAGGATTTGAGGGAGATTGTGAGGGTGTGAGTTTAAAAGGGTGGTTGTATGGTTTGTGCGAGGGTTTCACACCTTGTCAAGGTAGGTTTGGCCTGTGATGATTAAGGTTCTTCCCATGTCAATTCTTCTCTCACTGTGGCTTCCTTCTTCTTGTGGTGGAATCCTCTTCCTCGGCTCATGAAGGAGGACGTTCGTGGCTCGCAGGCGACATCTCTGTTGGGATTGGAGCAAGGAGGAGGGTTGCAAGCCTACGAGAAGGCCCCACTGGGGTTGATCTTCTATTTGTGGTAGGGATACCTAAACTTTCCCCTAGTTCTGTCATGCTAGGGCCCAAACCCCTTTCTCTAAGCCAAGAATCATGCTAGGTGATGCATGTTCCCTGTGGTTCATGTGTAATGTTTGGTGGTGCTTCTTTAGCATGGAATCATGCTTGGTTTGGGGTTTACTTGATGTGAGACCCTTGTTGCATGTGAGGCTAGTGAGTGTAGTTTTCTTCTCTTGATATGCATGGGTGCTCATATGGGTGGTTTGGACTCATTTGACCTGTTTATTTCGCTATCCATGCTCCCCTCCCCATGATGTGTTTTGTATGGGTGGTGCATGGCCTGTAGGGGATGCCCTCGGGAGTGCAAATCCTATGGTCACGACACGCTTGTTGTCGCGACCCAGGTCATGAGACCCCGACATGTCCCCTTCACGTTTGAGCAAGCGATGCCCACCCTGTCGTGTTCTGATTGCGACAGGGAGGCTGTCGCCTTCTCCTCGGGTTTGTACTGTGCTTAGTAGGAGGCCTCAAGAGATCACCTAGGCCTCTATCATTGGTCGCCACAATGTCCTTGTTGCAACCTGATCGCGACGGGTTTCCTGTCGCCTTCTTGATCCAGGTTGCGACAAACTGGGTGTCGCCTTCAGGTGGCGACAGCCTGTGCATCTCCTTCTCGGATAGAGAAGGGACATGGCAACCTGTTTGGAGTTTCCTTCTGCTGCGACTCAGTTTCTTGGCACCTGTGTTGTTCCTAGTACAGTGCTACTCAAGTCTTTCGCCTGGTACTAGGCACTTGAGGGCTTGTGCATCAGACAAGTTGTCACCATTACTTGGGACCCTCGATCCCCGACTGCCTATTAGAGGGAGTTCTCCGAGCAACGGATTTGCACGAGTCACGGACTCTGGTAGCAGAGGGGAAAACGGTGGGGACAGCAGTGTAGAGTCATTTGTAGAGCTCTCTTAGCTGAGTCTGGGATGCCGTCGTAGTTGGTAGCTCTTACAGTATAGATCAGTTAGTCCTTTTCTCACTACCTCACTCTACGCTGTTCCGGAACCATTTAGAGGGGCTAGGCATTGGACCGTAGTCCGGCCACACTCTGACGGAAGGTGTTAGACTTGGACTGTCTGTTGAGGGTAAGGCACGTGGCACACCTGACTGGTTGACTAGTGTAGTGTTCTATAGCTAGTGTGTTTATCTAGGCAGTGGTTTACTGTCTCTGTTCATAGCCTTGAGTTCTTTCTGGTGTTGTGGTTTACACGGTTTTCAGGTCCCGACATTTAGCATAGACCATTGACCATGTAGTTACTTTTACGCTTCCGCACCTGACTCTGTTAGTAGGATAGATTTGCTGCTTTATTTAATTATCATACTTTTAAATCTATTCTGCTGTTAGAACCAGTGGGAGATTGTTAGTCCCTACTGGGCTTCTTCGTGAAGCTCATGCCCCTCTTTTCAGGTGAGACTTCACAGCAGCACCCTCCGCGGTGGACTGAGGAGATGGGGTCGTAGTAGATGGCGTCCCCAGTGAGTAGTGTTCCCCTAGTTTGTGTACTTCACCCTCGGGGTATGCCCCTAAGGGACCTATCTTTCCCTTTACTTTCTGCACTTGTACTTTACTTACTTTGGGACTATACTAGACTTGTGCATTATGTTGGACTTTTTCCTTCACTAGTTGATACATTTTAGTGCGTTTGTTGTTATTTATCTCTATTACATATCTTGTTAGACCGATGTCACATCCTGAGAATTACGCAGCGAATATTAATAATGCAGAATAATTCGAGTCGATATCCCGAGACGTGAACAGTCGGCAAATAAGCCTCTAGCTAGTACGCGCTAGATGTAAAACAACATACATCATCATAGGGCCCAAATATTGAACTCAACTAATCTTTTTTTCAAATCTCAACTCAATGTATTCCAAATGGAAACTATTATAGGACTAAGACTCAATAAAAAAGAAAAGTACATTTTATTCCTCACTTCCTACTACATGAATCTATCACTCAAAGCAAACTACTATAACTATACTCATATTTGGAATGCTCATCACTCGGATGCATTCTCATCCTCGGCTAGCTCTTCCTCTTGAACTTCGTAGTCACCTAGATTGGTAAAAGTAGGGGATGAGCAAACTAGCCCAGTAGGATTTATATCTCAATGTGTGGGCAATGATATAAGTGACTAACAATTTAGAACTAGGTAAGCACGATGAATGTCATGATATGCATGTATGAATAAAACTCATTAAAACATGATACATGGACAAGATAGATAGAGAGATCATGATAGAACGAGATCTAGAATGATATAACGAGATAGAACTAGCAATAGATCACTTTGTATGAGCACACAAGATTTCACTTGATGTCAATAGCTTTCAAGAATGCAAGATATCACTAATTGCAATAAATGCAGGATGGCCATATCACGCAAGCAAGCAAGCAAGCACGCACGAGCACGATAATGTAACACTAATCAGGCACGTAGACACTAATATACACCAAGAAAAGATCCATCAAGAATGTACACCAGGACACGTGTATGTGGTTATTATATCTATCATTCAACATGCACGCACGACTCCCAATGCAGATGCAACGCCAGTACTCATTATACCCCATGGTTAACAGTATATTTATGACTCTCTGTCATTATGGCTAGACTGGAGCCCTTGGACACTCGTCGTGCCCGGTCAGCATCTCACTTAAATTTAAAATGTAGATACCCACAGTCATTAATAATGGCTAATGAGAGTTTTAATAAGTAAGCATGTGTAATGTCATGTTCATGATGATGATGAGAGCAAGTAATACGTAAATTGAACATAATTTCATGACAACAATGGTCAAGAGATAAATTCGGCAGCATAACGGCACGATTTATACTTTAATTCAATCTTTACATTAATGGCTTTAGTCTACATTGTAAATCACACTCACGAGAACAAGAAGTGAAAGGAAGTGAACGCTATCTCCAGGGAACTTCAATGGTACAACCAACTCGTCGGCCATGTGGGAATCCATGGTCAGAGGAGATTTACGGAGGCCTTGGAGAACAAGTCACTAGTCTACCGATTCGGAATGACCGATAGAGAGCTTCCAAATCCCCAAGAAAGGGCTGCCTAGATGTGCAAGTGTGTAGTGATGTACGTGTCTCAATTCACAATCCATCGATCTCAAACTCTCGGAAAGCACTTAACATGATGGCATGCAATGAACAATGCATTTAACTACACATGAGTTTGCAAGATTTTAAGATAATAATTATCATCTTAATCAAGCTAGAACAGTAACAAGAGAGAATCACAAGTTTCATGAATGATCACATCATTAAGAGAATATTAGAATATTGTTCATGTAATTATAGTTTTTAAATAGGTTAATCACTTTTAAGCCATTAAACAGACATCATTAGATGATTAGAACCATGACATGCAGAAAACATGCAGGAAACAGGGGTATGATTCATGCAATACTTATATCATCTAAACTAGAGTTTTTCAGACAAAAGTCTCAACATGAAAGTAGTAGGTAACATGGAATACATGCAAACTATGATTTTTAAATAATTTTAAATGACCCCGAGATGCGCGATAAACCAACATGAACGTAAAAAGTCTCAGACATGCGCGACTTTGGCAAAACACCTATAACTCAAGATGTACTCATTGGAATTCGATGAAATCAGTAGGAAACGAAAGTTAACTTGATGCTCTACACATTGGAATAGGATTTGTTAAGGTTTGGCCTGAGAAAGCCTACCTTCTGGGTTGAAGAAGTCCCATTTTTCCAGGAAACCCCTGTTCAGACCACTTGCAGGAGAACGCTTACTACACCCAATACACTGCATGAACATTGTTCGTTCTAGTTGGGTTAGGAAGTATACTTGACCCTATTTCCAGGGTATAAGCCTTGCACGATGGGATTTAGGATTGACCTACCTTTGGTCGACTCCAAGATGACTATCTGTGCAGGTCGCAGCAGACGTAACGGGGAAGAAGAACGGCTTGGTGTGGGCGATCTCTTGCTCCCCAGCCACCAAGAACTCCTCCACACGACCCCAACAAGATGTAAACCTGTCCCCAAGGGTTTGGTGGAGAGTATTTAAGCAACCAAGGTGTTTAGGAGTCCTATTATGACAAGGAAACTAGGGTTGCGGTTTTGGCTTATTGGTTTCCTATTTTGAGGATTTCTTCCCCCATTAGAGTGTGTGAGGCTTGAGGAAAACTCCCCCCATAGTTAAGCATGAATTTGGGTTGCCAAGAATGCATGCTCTCCTCCCAATTCAACTCTAATTGCCTCTTTCTAATTTTAGCTTATTTATGGTTACGAATTTCCATACATTTTCTTGCTTCATTTGATTTTTGGGTCATATGTGGTCCATTGGCCCAATTAAGATATTGGGTCATTAATATATAATGTTGGAAGTCTCTCCAACATTTTTATTTAATTTTTGGTTGCGTCGTATTTCCGTGTTAACAGTTTTCCGACTTGTTTCCTAATTTGGATAACTGGTGACAATAACTCTTAAACCTAGCCCAAATGATTTTTATTGACCCAAATTTCTTGATGGTCATTAGAGGATATTATTTGAAGTTCGTATATGATTTTTATTTGATTTTCTGACTCATCCAAGTACGTGTGATACTGATTTTTTAACTTATTCATGAATTACCATAATAAGTCGCGAAACACTTTAAACTTGGCTAATCCGATTTTTCATGGCACAAATTTCTTTGTGAAACATTTAGTAATAATGTTTGGGGTCGATTTATATTTTTTACAAAATTTTCCGATGTGTTTTAGCACATACGATAGCGGTATGTATGTTTTAAATAATATGATATTATGGAAATTATTTATTTCCATTTATTTGAATTTTACGTGTAATTAAAATTTTTGTGGTGCTACAACCGATCCGTTAGCCCTTCCGGGACTCTGGGCCCGTGGGCAGCAGTGCCGGTGGTCGGATCCTTGGTGGGAGCCGGGGATCCCGGCGTCGGGGCCGTTATAGTGGTATCAGAGCAAGGAGTCTATCAAAACTTGTAATGGAAATAAGTAATGAAGTAAAGTCCCTTAGGAAGTACAAGTAACACTGCTAGCCGCCAGAGTTTTATCTACTAACTTGCTGTTATGTCTGTGTTGTAGAACATGCCTCCACGCAGACGCTGGCAGGTTCGAGAGCTGATGGAGCATCAAGACACCGAGCCGGATGAGTAGGTTGTAGCCGAGCACGTGCCGGTTGATCCTCAGCCTCAGAAGTTCGAGCAGCCTAGAGTTCCCTTTCCACAGGGTGTTCTGTTGCCGTAGGGAGAGCAGTAGTAGCAGTAGTGGTTTCCAGCCCCGCCCCCGCTCGGAGTCATGGAGCAGTGGTGGAGAGCTATGTTCCAGGCACCTTGGCAGTACCAGCAATACCCGCAGTACCAACCGTACCAACAGATGCTGGCATGAGGTCAGCAGTTTGCAGACATGGCAGCATAGGAGCGGCCACCACCGACCCCGCAGGCAGCATCAGTTCAGCTAGAGGTACCACCAGTGGTACGGCAGCAGGCTCCAGTTGTAGTGGCAGCACCTGAGGACTGCACGATGCTTCTGGAGAGGTTTCTTCGTCTTCGGCCTCCGATGTTTTATGGTGACTATGATCCAGACAAGGCAGAAAGTTGGGTCCATGAGCTCGAGCTCACCTTCGAGACCATGGATTGTGTAGAGCAGGATCAGGTCATACTTGCAGTATATCAATTGAAAGGGTCAGCCCACTAGCGGTGGAGGACGATGAGGCAGACCAGTTTTCAGGGCAGGAGGCTGGACCAGATTTTCTTGGAGCAGTTTCTCGAGACCTTTCACGGCGAGTACTTCCTTGACTATGCTTTCCGTGAGAGGAGGGACCAATTCCACGAGTTGGCGTAGGGAGACTTGACCGTGGCGCAGTACCACCAGAGGTTTGTGCAGCTACTTCGACATGTGCCCCACATGGCCACTAGTGAGCAAGCTCTTACTGAGAGGTTCATTAGTGGGCTATGCTCGGAGTTGAGGTGGGCCATGGCTGGTCACCTCTGCGAGACCATGTGGTTGGCAGTGGCGAGAGCTACCGCTTTGGAGTGGGAGTGTCGATTTCAGCCGCAGCAGGGAGGAGGTTCAGTGAGGTCTTCTTCATACCAGCGCCTTACAGGAAATCGAGGGAGTGTTTCCTCTTCTTCTTCTTCAGGGACAGGCGGTGTTGGCCTAACCTCGAAGTTGAAAAAGCAGTTCACTTGTGGAGGCAGGTGTTAGTACAAGCAGTCACAGCAGCTGTGACATCAGCCGGAGCAGCCAGTGGAGCAGTCTGTGCAGCAGGGAGCAGAGCAGAGCCAATAGGGCATGGGTTGTTTTCACTGTAGGCAGTCGGGTCACGATAGGTGGGAGTGTCCGTTGTTGAGGCAGTAGCACCAACAGGCACGTAGGCACAGTACGCTCTACCTCAGCAGGCGTAGCGTCAGCAGCAGCACTAGGGCCAGTTCTAGTAGCCGCAGCAGTGCCAGCAACAGACTCAGCGAGGACATGGTCACAGTCGGGTGATGAACATCACCAGAGAAGAGGCAGAGGCCTCTAATCTAGTCGTTGGTACGGTTCCTATCCTCGGTAGAGCTGCTAGACTTTTGATTGATCCGAGTGCCACACACTGTTTTGTTTTAGAGGAGTTCTTTGCTACTTTGTCTGAGTTTGCTCCGGAGTGGGCCTTTGACCTAGCTGTTGAGCTTCCGACGGGTGACTACGTGCGTACTCTGGGTTACCTAGAGGGTGTCACCATCGAGGTACAGGGACACCAGCTACCAGCCAGACTGTTTGCCTTACTGCTCCACGACCTTGATACCATCCTTAGTATGGACTGGTTAGAGGCACACTCTGCACTGGTAGATTGTCAACGGAAGACCATGAGGTTAAAGATACCTAGAGCACCTGTGCTTTGCTTCCGAGGTACCTGGTCTACCTGCCGACCCTTTGTCTCTTTCTATAGAGCTCAGCGTCTTTTCCAAGATGATTGTGTTGCTTTCGTTGTTTCGATGAGTTTCTCGGATTCTGGTGGGCTGTTTGTTATAGATATACCTGTTGTTTGTGACTTTGCTGACGTGTTTCTGGAGGATCTACCTGGTTGCCGCCGGAGTGGGAGGTAGATTTCTCCATTAAGTTGATTCCGAGGACGATGCCTGTGTCCAAGGCACCGTACCGGATGGCACCGCGGAGCTGTGGGAGTTGAACTGCCAACTAGATGAGTTGCTTGCGTTGGGCTTCATTCGTCTGAGCCGCTCGCCATGGCGAGCACCTGTGCTGTTTGTAAGGAAGAAGGATGGCAGTCTCACGATGTGCATTGATTATCGGCTGCAGAATCAGGTTACCGTGAAGAGCAAGTATTCGTTGCCCAGGATCGATGATCTGTTCAACCAGTTGCAGTCAGCTTCAGTGTTCTCGATGATAAACTTGAGGTCTGGCTACTACCAGTTGCGGATCCATGAGTCAGACATTTCCAGATCAGCCTTCCGTACCTGCTACGACCACTTCGAATTTGTTGTGATGCCTTTTGGGCTCATGAATGCACCGACAGCATTCATGGAGTTGATGCATAGCGTGTTCCGAGAGTACCTGAACATGTTCATGGTGGTGTTCATCGAAGACATCTTCGTGTACTCAGCGACGACAGAGGAGCACAAGGTTCACTTGAGGCTAGTGTTGTAGGCTTTCACGAGTCACCAACTTTACGCCAAATTCAGAAAGTGTGAATTTTGGCTAAAGGAGGTGCAGTTCCTTGGTCACGTGGTTTCTGGTGTTGGTGTGGCAGTTGATCCCGCCAAGGTTGAGACCGTGGTTTCGTAGGGCCAGCCCACTATAGTTGTAGAGGTTCGCAGTTTTCTGGGGCTGGCAGGCTACTACAGGAGGTTCGTGCAAGACTTCGACAGGGTTTCTGAGCCGTTGACCAGGTTGACTAGGTGAGAGACCAGGTTCGTATGGATAGAAGAGTGCGAGCAGAGTTTTCAGGAGCTGAAGAGCCGGCTGACTTCAGCTCTGATCCTTGTTTTACCTTCTGGCAGTGGCGGCTTTGTTGTCTACATGGACGCTTCAGGGACTGGTCTGGGTGCTATGTTGATGCAGCACGAGCGGGTAGTTGCTTATGCTTCTTGTCAGCTAAAGAAGCATGAACAACACTACCCGACACACGGCTTGGAGCTTGCAGTGGTCGTGTTCACCCTGAGGTTGTGGAGGCAGTACTTGTACGACGAGGTGTTCGAGGTGTTCAAGGACCACCAAAGCTTATAGTATGTCTTCACGTGGAGAGATCTGAACCTCAGGCAGCCCAGGTGGGTCGAGTACTTGAAAGACTACGACTTTACCCTTTCCTATCACCAAGGAAAGGCTAATGTCGTAGCAGACGCTTTGAGTTGAAAAGCCCACTTGAGTTCTTTGTTGGTTAGACACTGGAGACTCCTGGAGGATGCCACATGGGGTTTGTTCATGCCGTCGAGTCTCCGAGAGAGGGCAGTGTTGACCAGAATTACAGTTCGTCCAGTGATATATCAGCAGGTGATAGAGCACAGAGTGCAGATGTAGATTTGGCAGACATGTTGTAGTTGCCAGAGGTCGAGATGGACGAGGACAGCAAGGTCAGGTTCAGAGGTAGACTCTACATTCCAAAGGATGTTAGGTAGGAGCTGCTGGCTAAGGCACACAGATCAAGGTACTCTATTCATCCCAGTTCCATCAAGATGTACCATGACTTGAGGGGACTCTTTTGGTGGCCTGGGATGAAGAGGGATATTGCTGAGTTTGTTTCACACTGTCTTACCTGTCAGCAGGTGAAGGCAGAGCACCAGTGTACTGGTGGTGAGCTGCAGTCGATACCCATTCCCATGTGGAAGTGGGAGCACATCACCATGGACTTTGTTTCTAGCTTACCTCGCACTTCTCAGGGGCACAACAGTGTTTGGGTGATCGTCGACCGACTGACGAAGACAACTCATTTCCTATTAGTCAGAGCTGCATGGTCAGTGGACAGACTTGCTAGGTTGTTTATGGATAGAGTGGTACCTTTGCACAGGACCCTGGTCTCTATCATCTCAGATAGAGATCCGAGGTTCACCTCTCATTTCTGGAGTAGTTTTCAGACGGCACTTGGCACTGAGTTGAGGCTGAGTTTCGCCTACCACCCACAGACAGACAGGCAGTCGGAGAGGACCATACAGACCCTTGAGGACATGTTGAGAGCGTGTTACCTATATTGGTGCGACACTTGGGCGTCTCACGTTCCCATGGTTGAGTTTGCATATAATAATAGCTTTCACTCCAACATCGGGACGGCTCCCTACGAGGCTCTGTATGGTCGACCGTGTAGGACACCGTTGCACTGGCACAAGGTTGGTGAGAGGCAGTTACTGGGTTCAGAGTTGGTGTAGCAATGTGCAGACACTGTGAGGCTGATTAGACAGAGGTTGCAGATAGCACAGAGCAGGCAGAAGAGCTAGGTCGATGTTCATAGGAGGCCACTTCAGATCGAGGCTGACGATAGTGTATTCCTTCGGATCTTGCCCACCAAGGGCGTTCTCAGGTTTGGAAAGAGGGACAAGCTCAGCCCTAGGATTGTTGGTCGCAAGGTCGCTTATAGGTTGGCTCTTTCTTCTGAGTTGGTAGGTGTTCACGACATCTTTCACGTCTCGTAGTTGAGGAAGTACATGCCAGATACGTCGCACGTGTTCGACTACTCATAGCTAGAGGTCGCTCTAGATCTGTCTGTGCCAGAGTACTCGGTCAGCGTTGTGGACCGCAGAGTGCAGTAGTTGCACAGGAGGTAGATTCTGCTCTTCAAGGTGGTTTGGGAGAACTGCGTCGGTGGTGAGGCCACTTGGGAGCATGAGGACGAGATACGGGAGCATTTTCCTTACTTGCTCGAGTGACAGGTACGTTTCTTGCCTTCTTTTCCCCGGGTTTCACCCTTAATTTCGAAGATGAAATTATTTTTTTGTTGGTTAGATTGTAACATCCCTCCTTTCCCACATTATGCTACCTTCTATTGAAGGTAGCGACACTTGAGTTGTCGCCTTCTGAAGGCGACAGTGTGTTCATCACGTTCTGGGTGGGGCTGTCGCGTTTACTCTCTGACTGTAGAATGCACTTTTGTCATCTTGCTATCGGGACAGTTGAGACGAGTATCAACCCCTGACACTGGGAAGGCGACGGGGCAGACGTTGGGTTCTGGTGTTAGCTCTGAGAGGTTGACACTTGGTGTTTCCGTTGGTCAGTTTGACGTTGACTATGGGATCACGACGGGTTGGCCGTTGCATTCACTTTAGTGAACGTGACAGCCAAGTTGTCGCGTTCTCATCGCCAAGGCATAAACAACACAGACGACAGAACACCCTTCTCCTTCACCGCTTCACCTATTCTCCCTTGCTCCGGCACTTGTGAGAGTGTGTCCTCTCCATGGAGAGGGTTTGAGGGAGATTGGAAGGGTGGTTGTGTGGTTTGTGAGGGCTTCTCACCTTGTCAGGGTAGGTTTGGCCTGTGATGGTTAAGGTTCTTCCCTTCTCAATTCTTCTCTCACTATGGCTTCCTTCTTCTTGTGGTGGAATCCTCTTCCTCGGATCGTGAAGGAGGACGTTCGTGGCTCGCAGGCGACATCTCCGTGGGGATTGGAGCAAGGAGGAGGGTTGCAGGCCTATGAGAAGGCCCCACTGGGGTGGATCTTCTATTTGAGGTAGGGATACCTATACTTTCCCCTACTTCTATCATGCTAGGGCCCAAACCCCTTTCTCTAAGCCTAGAATCATGCTAAGTGATGCATGTTTCTTATGGTTCATGTGTAATGTTTGTGTGGTGCTTATTTTGCATGGAATCATCCTTGGTTTGGGGTTTGCTTGATGTGAGACCCTTGTTGCATCTGAGGCTAGTGGGTGTAGTTTTCTTCTCTTGACATGCATGGGTGCTCATATGGGTGGTTTGGACTCATTTGACCTATTTATTTCGCTATCCATGCTCCCTTCCCCATTGTGTATTTTGTATGGGTGGTGCATGGCCTGTAGGGGATGCTCTCAGGTGTGCAAATCCTGTGGTCGCAACACGCTTCGTGTCGCGACCCAGGTCGTGAGACCCCAACATGTCGCCTAAGGTTTGAGGAAGCGACGTCCACCCTGTTGCGTTCTAATCGTGACAGGGAGGCTGTCGCCTTCTCCACGGGTTTGTATCGTGCTTGGTAGAAGGCCTCAGGCAGTTACCTGGGCCTCTGTCGTTGGTCATGGCAATGTCCTTGTCGCGACCTGATCGCGATGGGTTTCCTGTCGCCTTCTTGATCTAGGTTGTGACATACTAGGTGTCGCCTTCAGGTGGAGACAGCCTGTGCGTCACCTTCTCAGATAGAGAAGGGACTTGGCAACTTGTTTGGAGTTTTCCTTCCACTGCAACTTAGTTTCTTGGCACCTGTGTTGTTCCTAGTGCCCGGTGCTAGGCACTTGAGGGCTTGTCCATGAGATAGGCTGTTACCATTACCTGGGACCTCCGATCTCCGCAAGCCTGTTAGAGGGAGTTCTCCAGGCGGCGGGTTTGCTCGAGTCACGGACTCTTGAAGTAGAGGGAAAAACAGTGGGGATAGAGGCATAGAGTCGGTTGTAGAGCTCTCTTAGCTGAGTCTAGGACGCCGTCATAGTTGGTAGCTCTTACGGCACAGATCAGCTAGTCATTTTCTCACTGCCTCACTCTATGTGGTTCTGGAACCATTTAGAGGGGCCAGGCGTGGGACCATAGTCTAGCCAGACTACGGCAGTTTACTTTAGTTCCGCGTCTCAATCCGACGGGAGGTGTTAGACTTGGACTGTCAGTCGAGAGTAAGGCACGTGGTGCACCTGACTGGTTGACTAGTGTAGTGTTCTGCAGCTAGTGTGTTTGTCCAAGCAGTGGTTTATTGTTTGATTTTACAGCCTTGAGTTCTTTCTGGTGCCGTGGTTTACACGGGTTTTCAAGTCCCAACGTTTAGCATAGACCGTTGACCGTGTAGTTACTTTTACACTTCCGCACTTGACTCTGTTAGTAGGATAGATTTGCTGCTTTATTTAATTATCATACTTTTAAATCTATTCTGCTGTTAGAACCAGTGGGAGATTGGTAGTCCCTACTGGGCTTCTTCATGAAGCTCATGCCCTTCTTTTCAAGTGAGACTTCACAGCAGCACCCTCCGCAGTGGACTGAGGAGATAGGGCCATAGTAGATGGCGTCCCTAGTGAGCAGTATTCCCCCAGTTTGTGTACTTCACCCTCGGGGTATGCCCCTAAGGGACCTGTCTTTCCCTTTACTTTCTGCACTTGTACTTTACTTACTTTGGGACTGTACTAGACTTGTGCGTTGCATTGGACTATTTCCTTCACTAGTTGGTAAATTTTAGTACATTTGTTGTTATTTATCTCTATTACATATCTTGTTAGACTAATCCGTTAGCCCTTCCGGGTCTCTGGGCCGGTAGGCGGCGGTGCTGATGGTCGGATCCTTTGTGGGAGCCGGGGATCCGAGCATCGTGGCCGTTACACAAAGAGTCATCTCAGTTCACAACTGAAAGATGTGCGGAATTACCTAAAGCAGTAATCTAGAAGGGGGGTTGAATAGATTACTACCTATTAAAATCAATTTAACCTTCTTTCCGATGTTAACACTGACTTGACGAAATCTTAAACAGATATAAATCGAATTCTAACTTTGATATGTGTGTAAATTGTGATTAAGAGATTAGCAATTTACCAAGCGTGTAAACCAATCAATTGTTCCTACCATGCATCTAATGTGAGAACGTGCAAACCACAGGACACAAAGATTTAAGGTGGTTTGGAGTACACAACACGTGTATCCTACGTCCACCGTCCACACACACATGCGGAAAACTGCTTATAAAGCAAGTTCAACCCTACAATCACACACACGTGGTGTCTGAGGCAAACACACACTCAGACCAACCACACACACATGTGGATCAAGCATAAGGAAGCTCAACCCACTACCACACACATAGAGTAATGAAAAGTAGAACAAAAGAAGAATTCTGAGTTGTAGAATCAAATCCAGATGTGAACTCTTTAGGGAGTTCATCCAGAAGAACTCCAAGCTTCACGTCATTGAAGACCACGTGATGATGGTGAAGCTTAAACCGAGGACGAACGTGCTCCAACTCCTCGCATGAACTGAATCTCTCTCTAGCAGAATGGAGAGTTGAAGTAGAGCATCATGAAGAAGCCTTTCTTCTTGGTCTTTGCATAGGGTTTTAGTATGGAGGCTCCTTGCTTCAAAAATACCTCTATATGATCTATATATAGTGGTGTTCAAGTATGGAGAGTCGTGTTAAAAGGTAACACCCTAATATAGATCACATTGTTATCACATGTTGTGACTTATCCTACGACTGTCGACAGTTGGAACCTCACTATCGACAGGTACTGCTGTAAACTGGCTTCCAGAACCATGTTGGTTACTAGAACCTTGGGGCTGTCGACAGGCGACACTGGCGGTCGATAAGCAAGTTTGGTCTGTCGATATGTACACCTTATATGTCGACAGCTACTGCACTATTTGTGCCTCCAGTAGCTTGTATATTACTGGCTTGTCTATCTGTCGACACATGTCTTCTTGGCTGTCGAAAGATGATTGCTTGATGTGCATTTTAAGGTTTTTTACACTTGGGTTTCATTGCTTGTCTTGAGTGTTCATTCACACCTACATGAAAAACATTTAATGTTAGATATCATTATTACATATGTGATCATAAACTCACTTTTCCATTTGATCATTTCTTTCATGCCTTTATCATTTTTGTAACATCAATTATGTCAAATATCATCAAAAACATTTAAGCACAATCATCATACACATTGTAACCCAACATTCTCTCCCTTTTTGATGATGACAAAACTACAATTGATGTTCTCCCCCTTTTGACAACATTCAAAAAGATAAATCATGCACCAATGGATAGAAATAAGCAAGTAACT
Organism: Colocasia esculenta; assembly: GCA_014218235.1. Classification (NCBI taxonomy): domain Eukaryota; kingdom Viridiplantae; phylum Streptophyta; class Magnoliopsida; order Alismatales; family Araceae; genus Colocasia; species Colocasia esculenta. The sequence goes on along the minus strand of CM024759.1, from coordinate 47,596,978 downwards.
GCGATTTCATTGATTGATCAGAAATTACACACATTTCAGAAGGGCATCCTATACATGACACAAACAAAAGCAAAAAGGGAAATGACATAACATAACTGACTAACCCATGACCCAAACTAAAAGGAGACTACATGACCGCACTGTAATCCTGGTCATGCTAAGCATCATCAATCCCAGGAGCAGTGTAATGACCCGACCTCCTGGACCCCTAGCTAGGGACCCCGAAGGTTGCACCGCCACCCACGGATCTGAAGACCCGGAAGGGTTAGAATTTGGTCCAGTGAGATAAGCAATGAATTCAAATAACTATAACAAGAAAGTTCGTACATTCATAAGGAAATTATGTACAACATGTCCCAAATAAAAGTACAGGTACAGAAAGAAAAGTGCAATCTTTAAGGGGCATACCCCGAGGACTTGCAAAAAAGGCAACTCTCAACTCACACAGTGCAAGAGCTCTCACGCTAACAACTCACACTGCTGGCAACGCACGGCGTAACAAACTGCCACCACAACCATTCGACAACGAACTCCTACGACAGCGAGTCCCTACCTGAAGAAAGTAGGGGGGTGAGCCTCGTGAACAAGGCTTAGTAGGGATAACCAGTCCCTTACCAGCCAGAGCAGCAGGAACTCCAAAGAAAACGGAAGCAAACTACTCTAGAAAGTAGTAAAGTGAGAAACACCTACTGTAGAGTACTACAATGCAGCGGAACAGAGTAATGCCATGACCCACACCCAGGTCAGGCCAGACATGACACCCGCAGAACTAGCGGAGTCAAACACAATGTAGAAGCAACCCTCGGCACACACCCAACAAGACAAAGAAGCCCATGGAACACCGGAGCAACCACGTGAGACTAGAGTCTCACGACATAAGCACCGCCATCCCAGACCTCCATGAGGTTAGGAAGGCACAGACAGGTGTCACCACGAGCGACACCAAGCAACCATGTGAGAAGGACGTCTCACCACAAACACGGCCACCATAGACCTCCACACAGTCGAGGCCCACAAGTAGGAACACCCTGGACCCCGGACACAACACGAGATCATGGGAAGTATAGTCGCTGGTGCCACCACGGATGGCACCAAGGAACATATTACAGAAACAGTAATTGGGTGCCTGCACAAGGCACCCCGAGAGAACACGCAACCCGGGAACCACTAAGCACAGCCAATGAGGCCAAACCAACAATGCCCGCAGAAGCTAGACACGGTTAGGCTACAACCACCGTGCAGGCTAGGGCAACGAGACACACTTGGAAACAACGAGAGAAACACCGTCACAACAAGAGCAACCAAGCCACCGCCACTGGCAGCTAAGAGGAGGACACACCAGCCACTCATCTGCTCGCCAGCCACCGACTCCTGCCTACAACCTCCCCGGTAGTGTGAGGCTACTGAACCACCACAGAGAACACAACACACGCACCACCGCAGCTCGGCCGAGCTGCGGCCCTACGCCTGACACCATGACATGGCTCCGGAACCAACATCGAGAGAGGCAGTGAGAAGGTACTAGCTGATCTGCGCTGGAAAGAACGCCTCAACCACCTCGGCATCCCAGACTCAGCTACGAGAGCTCTACAAATGACTATAATCCACTGTTTTCCCCTCAGCTCTAGAGTCTGCCAACTCGAGCATGCTTGAAGCCGTGAGTACTCCCTCAACAGGCTCCCGAGGATTGGGGTCTTAGGAAAATGGAGACAACCTCTGAACGGGACAAGCCCTCAAGTGCCATGTATCGGGCGAAAAGAGGACAGGCGGGGCACCACAACAAGTAAACGGCAAAGCTGGTTCTAACAAAGACAAGCCAGCAGGCACAAGCACGCACGACACACCTTGCGGAAAACCACCAGAAGGGCCGTCGGTCAACAACGGCACAAACGCTACAGCCAAAAACAACAACCAGAACGCGACCACAGGGGTGTCGCCTTCTGAACAAGGAGGCGACGACCAACTTGTCGCCACCAGGTCACAGCGACCAGGGCATCACCTTCTGATCTAAACGCGACGTATCGACCTATCGTGTTCAGCATCAGAAGGTCGAACCCTAAGTAGGTCAACAGACGTGCAGCCAACCAAAGCCAAAGCCAGAATGCGACCAGAAGCCCGTCGCAACATGAAAGCTGAACGCGACAAGGATCCTGTCGCAACCAGAAGGCGACACAAAGGGTGTCACCTTCAGATGGTGAATGCGACGTATCGACCTGTCGCGTTCACCCTCTAAAGGCAGAGCCCTTGGGGAACACCGCCCCCAAGGTTCACACCCCCAAACCTGAGGTACAATGACCAAGGAAAGCCAGCCTTGTGCCTAAGTTGGAAAAGACACGTCTTCTAACCAACTTAGACACAGACCACCCTAAAAAAGGCCTAGAAACAGGAAATAGAATGAGCAGGGTGAACGCGACAGCTAACTTGTCGCGACAGGTAGCCCGTCGCCTTCTGACTGGTATCGTGATAGTCATCCTATCGCGATCTCAGTCAGAAGACCAAACCAAGAAATAGGGCCATACCATGGTCCCCCAAGCTACAGGAACACCTCCAAATAAGCGAGGGAAGGGAGCACACCTAGAGAAGAAGCTAAAAGTGGCTCGAGGGGCACCAATGCCACCTCTCCTTGCCCACACACCACAAGAACTAAGCTACACAAAGACGGAGCACCACCGGCAAGCATCCACCCGTGCGAAAATGCAAGAGAACCCACGAGCATAAGAAGGATCACTCAAAACAAAGCTCCATCTACACTAACAAGGAAGGGAACAAGAAATCCCTACATGCAAGGATGAGCTCGACCTGTTGGGGCCCTTCACGTTAGATTGGTCGCCTCCTCCTTGCTCCACTCCGCTCCCACGCTACGCTACGAGCAAGCCGGAACCTCCACGCCCAAGCCGCCTGAGAAGGATGAGAGAAAGCTCCCCACCTCGGAGAGGAGAGAAGAAGAAAGAAAGGGGGGGTCGCATGCCATAAGACCTCGGAACTGAGGTCGCGACAAGATAGGCATCGCGTTCTCAACCAGAATGTGACAAGCATATTGTCGCCTTCTCAAAAGTTCTGACAGGTCTTCTGACAGGCAGATAGCCTCTATACCACGTGTCACACACGCAGGCGCCTCAAGTGAACGCGACAGCGGGCACGTCGCATTCACACACAAGAGCGCGGACACGTGGTGCGCCAACCATATACAAAAGGAACACGACAAGAAGGCCATCGCCTTCTCAACCAGAAGGCGACATGGAATATGTCATGTTCAGAACACGACAACCCGATCCGTTGTGATCCCAACATCATGCAGCAAAGACACCAAAGCCCGGGATGTTACAAGCAGTGCGATGACCAAAGTCATGAAACTCCTTAGTGAGATGATCAAGCTGCTGCTGAATGTGAGCTTGTGAAGCAGCCAATGTGTCCATGCGGGTGTTGAGTTGATCAAAGCCAGTAATGAATAGCTATTGCATCTGGGCCATCTGACCGGCTAGGAAATCCCGAAGATCTTGTGCTGCAGCTGGTGGAGCTTGTTCTTTTGGAGCATCTTAAGCACCACCCTAAACATCCATTGACCCCGGATGGTCATCTTCTTCACTTCCCTCATCTTCATCAGACTCTTCTGCTACATCTGACTCCTGACCCTTAAGAGTCCTAGTGACTCTCCCACCAACCATCTTGTAGCCCATCCGATGGGCAGCAGTGATATCAAATGCGCTGCGAGTCTTGAGAGGGACAAGCTCACCTTCAAGAATTGGAATGCCAATGAAGGACAAGAGGGAAGTGATGGGGAAAGCATATGGCATTGAACTCTTTAGATTGATGACGCATTGCTTGATGAGGTCAACCATGAGTTGAGGCAGATGTATCTGTTGGGCCTTTAGGAAGAAGAAGAAAAGAGACTTGTGAACCTCGGTCACAAGCTCCCTACTACCATCCTTAGCAGCAACAAGTGTGGTGAAGATGTGATGGATCAGACGGTGAAGTGGGGGAAAGGAATTGGCATTTAGTTTGACATGATCTTTGGTTCAGTCATAGGGCTATTGGGTGATCAGGGTGTAGTACTCTGAGGCAGAAGGGCGGTTGACAAGAACATCAGCCCCAGAGTTGGGAAGTTGCAATGCACGACTGAGGAGATTGGGGGCGATCTGGAAGGTGGTACCCTTAACCGTGGTATAGAGCTCCTCATTTGTGGTCATCCCCATATTGTTGAAGAACTCTGTCACAGCGATCGGGGAATACCGCTTGTGGGAGTAGAGAAAGACGGTCCAGCCCTGAGTGTCGAAGAGTGGCTGCAGACCATCGAACATGTGTTCTAGGGAGACAAAGTCCACATATCTGGGCTGAACAAATTTCTTGTAGACGCCTTGAACCCGTGAGAGTTGTAGATCTGAGGGTACAATGAGTTCCAACAAACGATCATCCTGGTGCTTGCTCCAGTGCTTTGCAGGTGCCCTAGAGCCTTCTCCGACTTCGGGCGAGATGGGATGCCGAAGAGAGACACAATGCTTGCCCTTGGGAGCCATAGGGGATGAGATGCATGGGGTGGAGATGATCTCAAGAGAGGAGGAAGACAGGAGGAACAGAACGAAAGAATAGAAGTAGGGTTGAGGATGGCGGTTCTAGAGAAAAGGATGTGGGGGTAGAAAGAGGGAAGGAAACACATTATGGAGGAAGGTGAGGGGGTGAAGAGACGTGGGTTCTCCTTTAGGTCTTTTTAAAGAGTGTTTGAAATAGAGGGGACCCACAAAATCCGGCCAGAATTGGAACTGGTTTGGCTTCTGAACTGCCCAGAAATCCAACTGTCGAGAGGCGCAAGTTGGCTGTCGACAGCTGCTGTCCAGAATTGTGTCAGAACAGAATATTCACAGATTTAAATGGGGAATGAGTGTTCAAATGGAATGTAAAGGTGGAGAACTGATATATACACATTACAAAATGTCATACCCACTAGTGTTAAGACATATAAGTGTTCTACAATGGTTAAGAGATAATACTCCGGGAATCTGAAGTTGTAGCATTTAGAAAACACCGTTCAAAAGCATATAAAGTTAAGATAACCCCTTTGAATAATACCGTTGTAGAAAAACATATTCCTTAGTGGGTGATGTTCAGTTGGTAAGTAAAGGTAATGTTTACATGAACATTTAACCATAAACAACCAATTGCCCTTGATTTAAAAACTCGGAGGCTGCACTCTATTTCTAGCATTGAACGGATCTTATTTTAAATTGATGTGGGATAAGTGGTAATAAGGTTCACGTTTACTTTTTGACATGAAGGTAGACATTTGTGATGCCAATACCCCCAGTTACTCAGTGTAAGTGACCATCATACCATTGTGCAGAGTTAATGGAAGTACTTTTTAATATGAAGACAGACATTTGTGATGCCCATGTCCCCGGTTACTCAGTGATGCTCATCATTGCTCTGCCTTTTCCCATTTCAAGCATATTTTATTCAATTTTTTATGAATTTAGAAATAGGTAGCTTTTCTCCCTTTTTTTTTAATTGAAGAATCAAGCGCATGGATTATTTAAGATGAAAGGCCAACGAAGTACATTAAGTTCAAGAACCTTCTTACTTGTCAACCCATTTTAGAAAAATAATTATCCACAAAGGAGTTATTCAAGTGAGTTATGTTAAGGCCATTAGATTTGTTCAATGTGTTCTAGATGATACAACCTAGACTCAAGTATAAAATATTATTTCAAAATCATTTTGATTAAATTAATGTCTTGGATACCATGTGAGTATGAAAGATTGTAATTAAGTATTCAGGCCAAATTCTCCCCTTGCACAAAGATGATGAATATACTCATGTGAGTTTGTGAGAAATCAAGAAGAAACCACTGAAACAAGGTCATCTGTCGTCAAATGAAAGTGGGTTGTCGACAGCTACTGTGAAACAACATGATTGTTGTTCTGGAAGGGAGGATCTGTCGATAGTTGGTGTTCTGGTTGTCGATAGCTATAGAAAAGAACAGTATAGAGGCTTGGAATTAAGGGACAATTGGATCAAATGGTTGACGTATGATTACAACATTATTATGAAAGGTGTCCCTCAAGCTTTTCACTCAACCAACCTTGACTTACTCTCCCATAATGTGTGCATGTGTGTAAAGCAAAAATCAAGCAATCCAAGCACTTCATGGCAACCAATTTACACACAATGAACATGAACATGATCTTCAATGAATTTTACAAAGCCCAATTTCCCTTCTTAAGGATATGAATCTCTCTTCAGACAATGGTTTGGTGAAGATATCAACCAATTGCTTTCAGTTGGAATGAAGCTAAGCTTCAAGTTCTTGTTGGCTACTTCATCTCTCAAAAAGTGATGTCTTATTTCAATGTATTTTGTCCTTGAGTGTTGAATTGGGTTCTTCGAAAGATTGATAGCACTAGTGTTGTCACATAGGATAGGTGTGCATCCAATGTCAATGTTGTAATCACATAGTTGACTTTTGATCCACAACACTTGAGCTGTACAACTCCCTGTAGCAACATATTTTGCTTTTGCAGTGGAGAGTGCAACTGAGTGTTGCTTCTTGGATGCCCATGTAACCATGCAACCACCTAGGAATTGAAAATATCCACTAGTGCTATTCCTATCAATTTTACACCCAACATACTCAGCATTAGAATATGAGACCAAGTCAAAGCTACTACCTACTGGATACCATAAACCCAAATCACATGTTCCTGAGAGATATCTGAAAATCCTTTTAACTGCAACTAAATGTCTTTCCTTTAGACTGGATTGATATCTAGCACAAAGGCAAACACTGAACTGAATGTCAGACCTACTTACAGTAAGGTAAAGGAGAGAGCCAATTATACCTCGATATTGCTTTGCATCTACCATTTTACCTTTCTCATCATTTTCTAATTTTACACTTGTGCTCATTAGTGTAGTGGCTGGCTTGGCTTGTTCGAACTGAAATCTTTTCAGTAGCTCCTTGACATATTTCTCTTGATTGATGAAGAAGCCATCTTCACATTGTTTTACCTACAAGCCAAGAAAGAATTGAAGCTCCCCCATTAAACTCATCTCAAATTCACTGTGCATGTGTTTTGAAAACTCTTCACACATTGAGGGGTTAGTAGAACCAAAGATAATGTCGTCCACATAGACTTGAACAACAATTATATGATTGCGAACACATTTAGTAAAGAAAGTTTGGTCCACTTTACCTCTAGAGTAGTTTTTACTAGCCAAGAAATTGCTCAATCTATCGTACCAAGCTTGAGGTGCATGTTTCAAACCATAGAGAGCTTTGTGCAATTTATAAATATGGTTAGGCTTATCATGATCCTCAAATCCAGGTGGTTGAGAAACATACACTTCTTCTTTGATATATCCATTCAAGAAGGCAGTTTTAACATCCATTTGAAAAAGTATGAACTTGTTAGAACATGCATATGCTAACTGCCTCAAGCCTAGCTACAGGTGTAAAGGATTCTTCAAAATCTACCCCAAACTCTTGATTGTACCCTTTTGCTACCAGTCTAACTTTGTTTCTCCCCACTTTACCCCCTTCATTCAACTTATTCCTAAATACCCATCTTGTTCCAATTACTGAGATTTCAGGGGTCCTAGGAACTAAGCTCCAAACATTATTTCTTTGAAATTGCCCAAGTTCCTCATGCATAGCATCCATCCAGGAATTATCTTTTAGAGCTTCTACAACATTTTTAGGTTCAACTTGAGAAACAAATGTTAAATGATCTTGTTCAACAATGTGTCTAAAGTCAGACCTAGTATGAACTCTATCATTTACATTTCCAATTACATTTTCAAGTGGGTGAGCTTTTGAGTACCTGACATTTCTTATAATGGATGGAGCATCTTGAACTTGTTCTTGAAGATGTTGCTCTTGAGGGATTTCCTCTTGGTGTATTTGATCTTGAGGAATTTGTTCTTCGGGAATTTGTTGTTGAGGATTTTGGTCATTTGGCTTGTCTTCTTCAAGTCTATCGACAGCCTCTTCTTGGTCTGTCGACATATGCTTCTCACCTTGTTCTTCAAGAATTTTTCCTTCTTCATCATCATACCTGTTGTGAGAGAGTTTTCCTCCTTGGGCTAAAAGCCAAACGGGCCTCCACTTGGAAGAGGGAAGACGATCGACGGTGCGGATGGATGCCTATAAAACACAAAACCAGATCAGGGGGGCCCGGTTGAAGAACCATGGAGAACCCTCTAATGCTTAAGTCAGTGTGGGACTAAAGAAGCTTGAAGGCGCGGGGGTTCTCGGGTGTGTTGCACGAGGGAAGTGTGAGTAAGATCATATACCTTTGCATAGAGATCACATGGGCCTTTTATAGGCGAAGGTGTCGAAGGGGTGAGGGGAAACGTCCCCCAATAGTTACCGAAAAGGGCGTGCCAGTTGGTGCCCTTGGCGGGGAGTCATGCGTTGAGGCGCCTGTTGAGGGACCCTGCAGTTAACGCACCACTTGATCGTGGGGTGCATGCCGCGTCATGGGCGTTACCATCACTGATTGGCGACGGACTTTGCTGCTCCTCATGCTTGGGAGGTGCCGAGCAGGGGGACTGTTCGGTAGCTGGTTCACCTGCTCGGTGCTTGGAGTTGACGAAGTTAAGGTATGCTTCGAGCCAGTGCTATTCGGCAGGAGATGCCTGGGCCACACAGGCTACAGGGTGTCTGGAGATCACCCTTGGGGCCTGAAGATGCCCTGCTCGGCGCTTCTGCTCGGAGTCAGTAGGCTGCGCTCGAGGATGCATGGCGTCTGCTAGGAGTGTCGTGTAGGGCAGTACTGGGCCATGATGGGTCCTAGGGGTCTAGGTGGTTAGAAATAGCCACCACATTTTCTGCCCACACCCTCGAGTTGGCTCGAGAACCAAAGCGCTCGAGGGCGGAAGTATGCTCGAACGCCTTTTTGGCATTTAATGCGATGCCGACCTCGGACGTGTAAACGGTGGTGAGGCAATGTCGTTCGACGTTCCTCTTCGAGGTGAGAGAAAATCTCATGATGAACGGGCGAGGTGTCAAGCCAGGAGCTTCACGCAGTACAACCGAACGTTCACTTGGAGCGGGGGAAGCGCCGTTTTGGCTCCTCGAATTTTCCGCCGCCTTTTCCTTATAAGTGAGAGGTGGGGTGAAGGCGGGAGTCCATTCCTTCTACCCATTTCGAAAAAGCTCGCTTGCCCCCCAAGCCTTCTCATCATCTTCTTCTTCGCGCGTTCCTCCGCCGTCTCCTTCATTTGCCGCTTCTACTGCCTCCGGTGATGGCATCCAAGGGAAAGGCTGTCGTGGTTGCCGAAGTGAGTGGCATGACGCCGGCAGGAGCTCGAGGGCCAAGGTGCTGCCACCATGAAGGCCTCCGAGAGCACTTTCGGATCGGCAACGATTATGAAATCGTCATGGAGAAGGAGGAGGAGGCTCACCTGGTGAACAAACCAGGTTGCTTCCCCTCTCCGTCGACCATATGGAAGCAGTGTTCCGGCTGCCATTGGCTGAAGTGGAGAATGCATTGCTGAACAGATGGGGAATCACGCCCATCCAGCTCACGCCCAATTCATGGAGGACAATATGCATCTTCTGCATCGTCTGCCGACTTCGGAAGGATCGCGGCTCAGCGGAGGTCTTCCGGGCTCAGTTAAGCCTCACGGCCTCACCAACAGGGGCTAGCGTTTACTATACTAAGCATTGCGTAGATAGGATGTAGATTGCCCTGTCGAAGAAGCATTCCAACAACAAGGGTTGGATGCACAGACTCTTCTTCGTCAGGCGTCGTGATGATGCGCCGGAGTTCGGGTTTCTGACCAGAATCTAGATGCCGAGGAAGGAGGCTTATCCCTTCCTGATCCAAGATGAGGCGAAAGCTTCAGATAGCCTGAACCGAGCTGCCGTGCGGAATGGAGACGGTTATCTGAGGGAATTTCAACTCGTCGGGCATGAGTTGAGCAAACCATGGAGTAAGTATCCAAACGTGCCCCGCCTGTTGGTCCGTCAGGGGGCTGTTTTATGATGATTTCCTTTTCTATTTTGCCAGCTGCTGAGGAATTGGCCACTGGTCAGGATACGAAGGCCATGGAAGACTACGCCGAGAAGATAGTTGTCACCGCGCACCTAGTATATGAAGGTGACGATGTTGCCACTGTGGTGAGGATTCCCACTGTGATGAGGGTTCCTACCGCGGTGACAGCCGCAGTTGTAGCGCCGTCCATTGCCTTGGGGCAGCCCGCGCCTAGTCCTCGTGTCCCTGAGGAGAGGCCCAAAAAGATCTGGCTGAAGAAGAAGGCCACAAAGGTGGAGGTGCAACCCCTGATTGAAGAAGGCAAAGTAGCAGTCAAGTCCCCAGCCAGGAAGAAGGAGCCGGCAACAAACAGGCATCGGTCAACCGTGGAGGATGCCGAAGAAGGAGAGGCAGAAGATCAGCCTTGGGTGCCGAAGAGGAGGAGGCTAGTAAAGAGTATGTGCCAAGAGGCCGAAGATGAGGCCAAAGAAGAGGAGGCTCCGCAACTTGTAACGCGGCGGCGGCGTGAAGTCGAAAGGACGGTCGAACAGACCGGTCCACAGATTATGGGACAAGCACGGCCCTCGTCAAGGGAAGGGGTCTATTCTGAGTACAGACTCGTCATGGTGAGCGACGGGTCCGAGAGCTCCATTGGGGAGCTAGCGAGGTCATCAATGCCTCAAGGCCCCGCTGAAGGGCGAGTTGAAGAGGAAGCTATGGCGAGGGCTTCAAACACTGTAGCCATCGCCACTCCAGGGCCAAGCTCCAGAGGGTCCGACGAGGTGGCCCAAGAAGTGGGCATACCTAAGGAGAGCACGACCGTTAATCCCCCCACCGCAGCATCGGTTGAGGTCCTAGTGCAGACAGTTGCTGTGGGTTCTCACGAGGCAGAAGAGACAGGCAAGACCGAGGAGGGAAGACCTGAAGGGGGCCCTTCCCCCTTGGAAAGTGCGGAGAGAGCAACTACAGCAGATGCCTTTAAAGTGGTTGGAGGGGAGGAGCCTATCACCAGGCAGACCAATGCCGCCGTGGAGGCCTGAGCTGCCTCTAAGGATGATCGCCTCCCATTGTCGCAATCATTGAAGGTGAAGGCTTCTTTTACGCCTTCGATGTCAATGCTGGAGGCGGCCCTAGAGCGTTTCCAGGGAAGGGCGCCCACGGACCTTCCCCCACAGCCCACCGTGTCACTGTTGGAGCGGATGCCGCGGTGGCAGGGGTTAAGCCTGGAGGATACCTCTGAACACTCGGGGGACATCTACCAGGCGAAGTGCCGCCCCGAGGAGAACGACGAGGCAGACGTCGATGTGGAGGCTCTATCATAGAATGTCCTAAAGTCGATGGAGGTGCTGAAGTGGCTTGCCGTGCAAGGTCGAAACCACAGGCAGATGTGGGAGGCCGTATTTGCATTCTGCAAGGAGCTTGAAGCGCAGCACCAGACCCAGCGAGCAGCACTAACAAAAGAAGCGGAAGACCTGCGAGCGACGCTGCAGACCTCCGAGCTGGAATGGGAGGTTGCTCGGGCAAAGAAGGAGGCACTTTTCAAATTGCTAGCCGAAGCCAAGGCACAAGGTGTCTCCGAATATAAAGCGGGGCCTGACTTCAAGGAAAACTTGGAGCAATACGGTGCGCTTTGCTACAAGATAGGCCTTAGCGCTGGAGAGGAGCACGGTCGGTCATTGGCCACCACTGATTACGCTCGCGAAGCGTTCGATATGGCCATCGAGGAGTGCCGGTGAAGGACCCAAGACTCGCGGCTGGACGGAGTGTATCCGTTCAGGGCGTATGTCTCATAGGAGTGATGACGTCGGGCCCTCCGAGTAGGCTTCGTAGTTGCATCTGTTTGTGTTCCCTTTTTTTGTGTAGCTCGGGATTTCCGAGCTTCTGTAAGAAAAGGAATTTTAATGAATCCCTTTTTGAGTGAGTGGCTTCATTTTTTCTATCTTCTTTCCCTTGCTATTGTTCTGTCCGAATAGAAATTTGTCGACCGTTTTAAAGGGTTCGCAATTACCGCACAAGTCGTTTGGAATGGCCAGAATGTTTCGACCAGGGGTGTTATACGGAATGCTTTATGCTTGGTAGTATCACCTCAGTCCTTTTGAGATAAAAAGCTATAAACAAGGATGGCTCGGATACCAGCTCAAGCCGACCAAAAGAACGGGAAGAAGAGAAGTAGGATGCCGAACAGGAGGCTTTTACAAGTAGCAAACCTTTAGGTTAGAGACATGCCACGTCTTGGGTATGCCATCGCCACTAAGAGAGGTGAGTTTATAAGAGCCTTTCCCAAGGACCTGAGTGGCCTGATAAGGTCCTTCCCATTTAGGGGCGAGTTTTCCAGTTGCCTTTTTGGGATCCGATGCTGAGCAGCGTCGGAGGACTAGATCACCTTCGAAGAAGCGCCGTTCCCGAACTCGGGCATTATAGTATTGCGCGAGCCATTGCTGATAGGAGACCAGTCTTATGCAGGCATCACCTTCACATTGACCGAGCATATCTAGGTTCTCTCGTAATGCACGGTTGTTGGCAGCTTCATCGAAGTGAGTCGTCTGGATGGTTGGGAGAGCTACTTCCAAAGGTACAATAGCTTCAAAGCCATAGGCCAGGTGGAAGGGAGTATCACCGGTAGCCACTCATGTTGTTGTTCGGTGGCACCACAAAATGTTAGGGAGCTCGTCGATCCAAGAACTTCCTGCAGCTTCCACCCTTGTACGTATCCAGTGTAGCAATGTCCGGTTGGCATTTTCTACCAAACCGTTAGCTTGGGGATGTGCTACCGAGGTGAAGTGGTTGTAGATGCCAAGCTCAGAGCACTTTTGCTTAAAGAAGGTGTTGTCAAACTGCTTCCCATTGTGAGAAGTGATCACCCTTGGAACGCCAAATCGGGAGAGAATGTTCTTCCATACGAACTTCCACGCGGATCGCTCGGTGATCGTGGCAACGGGTTTTGCTTCGATCCACTTGGTGAAGTAGTCGATAGCCACGAACAAAAACTTCTTTCGTCCGTGGGCCTCTGGGAAGGGTCCCAAAATGTCAATGCCCCACCTAGCAAAAGGGTGAGGTTCGAACAGTGTGTGAAGTTGCTCGGCGGGCTGCTTAATAAGCTACCCAAACTTCTGACATTCCGGGCACCTTCTAATGAAGGACAGGCAGTCCTTTTGCAGAGAAGGCCACCAGAATCCTGCCCGGATAATGCTGCGTGCCAGTGTTTTGCCGCCCAGGTGGCTTCCGCACAACCCCTCGTGAACCTCCTCAGTAGCTGAAAGCACCTCTTCGGGGCTGAGGCATTGCAGAAGAGGCCTCGAAAGGGATCACCGGTACAATTTGCCTTCAATGAGGGTGAACCTCTGGGAATGCAGTTTGATCTTCCGGGCTTCACTTTGGCCAGGCGGAAGCTCCCCCCGAAGTAGATAGGCCAAGAGAGGGTCCATCCAGCTTGGAGCCGGAGGGCTAGACTCCACGGCCGCTATATCCACACCGGTGCTCGGTGAGCCCAACTCATCAATGAATATGGAGCGAGAAGGGGCGATGTCACATGAAGACGCCAACTTGGCAAGTGCATCAGCTCGCGCATTCTACTTCCATGGCACGTGTATCACTTCGAAATAGAGGAGACCCTCTACTCGGCTTTTGACCTACTAGAGGTATTGTGCCATGCGGGGCTCCTTTGCCTCGAAATGTCCGTTCACCTGGCTGGTGACCAATTGTGAATCACTGAAGACCCACAGTCTAAATGCTCCAAGGAGCCTAGCCATTTGGATTTCGGACAGCAATGCTTTGTATTTTGCTACGTTATTGGAGGCCGCAAAGCGGAACCTAAGGGCGTATTGGAACTCTAAACCCTTCAGAGAGGTGAGGACCGGGCCTGCTCCGCTCCCTATGATGCAAGAGGACCCATCCACGTAGAGCTCCCATGGGGGCTCGTCGGCCAATGGAGGGTCCTGCTCGGTAGGGAGAGTACATTCTACAACAAAGTCGGCCAACACTTGTGCCTTAATGGCCGTCCTCGGATGGTAGTTGATGTCGAACTCACCTAGCCCGATAGCCCATTTGATGAACCTGCTGGAAGCCTTTGGCCGCTGAAGGATGAGCTTCAACGGCTGGTCGGTAAGGACCGTAATGGAGTGGGCCTGAAAATAAGGCCTGAGCTTCCGTGCGGCTGTGACCAAAGTCAAGGCAAGTTTCTCTGCTCGGGAGTACCTCCTTTCAGCCTCCTGAAGGACCCTACTGATGTAGTAGACTGGTCTCTGGGGCATCTCCTCCTCTCTGACCAACACTGCACTAATGGAGTGTTCAGTGACCGAAAGGTACATGAACAAAGGTTCTCCGAGCACAGGCTTTGAGAGAATAGGTGGGGCCACTAAGTATGCCTTCAAATCAGTGAAGGCAGCTTCGCAATCTTCTATCCACTGTACATGCCCCCCTTGCTATGAGGAGCCTTTGGGGCCTCACAGCAATTTGAAGAAATTGAAGCTTCTTTCTGCTGCTCAGGACATGAACCGGTTGAGTGTGGCGAGGCGTCCAGCTAGGCGCTGGACGTCGCGCACTATCTTGGGACTCGCCATCTCAAGTATGGCTTGGATCTTTTCGGGGTTGGCCTCTATTCCCCTATTTGAGATGAGGAAGCTGAGGAACTTACCCGAGCGTACTCCAAATGTACACTTAGCTGGGTTAAGCTTCATGTTGTATTTCCGCAGAGTTGCGAAAGTCTCTGCAAGGTCGGGGAAGTGGTCAGTGCTCGGAAGCATTTTGACCAGCATATCATCGACGTAGACTTACATATTGCGCCCGATCTGCTGCTCGAACATCTTGTTGACCAACCGTTGGTACGTCGCACCTACATTCTTCAGACCAAAAGGCATCCCGGTGAAACAGTATAAGCCCAGGTCAGTGACGAACGTAGTGGCATCTTGGTCTGGGGGATGCATGCTGATCTGGTGGTACCCAAAATATGCATCCAGGAACCTGAGGAGCTCGTGCCCAGACGTGGCATCTACCAGCTGGTCGATGTGCGGCAAAGGAAAGTTGTCCTTGGGCGTAGCCTTCTTAAGATCTTTGTAGTCCACACATACGCTCCATTTGCCATTAGCTTTGCGTACGAGGACCACATTGGAGATCCACCTTAGGTAGTGGGCTTCCCAGAGGAGCCCAACTGTTCGGCTTTTGACGACGTGATCATGGATCACGGTCTGCCGTTCTCGATTGATGGGTCGCCGCCGCTGCTTGACTGGTGGAACCTTTGGGTCCATACGAATGCGATGCACCATCACGTTCGGAGGGACGCCTGGTAGCTCGTCATCCAACCACGCAAACACATCTAAATTGTCTAAGAGGAATGCCTTGTAACGTTGTTGTTCGGCTTCCGAAAGCAGCGAGCCAATATAGAGGACATGCTTGAGGTCGTTATCTATGCGGACCGGAAGTAGATCTTCAGCAGGAGTTCCTTAGCTGGTAGAAGGCTGGTTGGCTTGCAGAGGCGCGGGGATCAGGGCTTCGAGAGATTGCTTGTCCATTAGTGAGAGGACATAGCACCGTCGAGACTCGCACTGGTCGCCGAGCACCTCACCGATCCTGCACGGAGTAGGAAACTTCATCTTCTGATGGAGAGACGAAGGTACCACCTTGAGTCTGTCGATCAAACCCCTATCGAGGATAATGTTGTAACTAGGCATATTTCGGATGACCAAGAAGTCCACCATCTTGGTCATGCTTCTTGGGGTCGTCCCAAGAGTTATTGGGAGGCGAGCTTGTCCCATGTGCTGAACCGAGACCCCTGAGAAGCCAAACAGAGGTGACCCAACAGGGGTGAGCTGCTCGGTTTTTAGACCCATAAGTAAAAAGCAGTCGTAGGCCAACACATCTGATGCACTTCCATTATCCACCAAGATCCGGCGCACTTTACAATGGTTGATGGTGGCTGTGACCACCAACGCATCAGTGTGTGGAGTAGTAACTCCTACAAGATCTTCGTCCGAGAAGGTTATAACCTCCTTGGGCTGTGCGCGTGTGGGATTAGGGGGATAAGGGGCTGGTCAGCGTGCTGAAGGCTTGTCCACGATATGTACCCACCGAGCATAGTCGCATCGGCTTTGGGTGCTTTCTTCTCCCACGCCGAAGCCTTTCACGATCACATTGATCTCCTGCCCGTTAGGCTCATTGTTGATCGGCTGCTCGGGAATCCGCTCTCGACGTCGGGGGCGATCTTCGTTGCGGCGCACGAACTGTCCAAGGTAGCCACACTTGATAAGTGACTCAATCTCGTCCTTGAGCTAGCGGCACTCGGAAGTGTCATCGCCGTGGTCGCAGTGGAAGCGACAGTACTTGTCTTGGTTGCACCTTCGGGGGTCGGAGCGCATCCTTGGCGGCCACCGAACATATGGCTTGTCACGTCCTAATAAAAGGCTATTTATCGGAAGTGATAGAAAATAGGCACAAAAGGTAATAATTATTTATCCATTCATAACGTCATAAGCGGAAGTTTTATTACATAGACACTCCTCAAAACAACTAAGAGAGGAGTAGATTAAAACAAACTTATTTTTACATTTCTCATTTCACACTACTAAACAGAAATAGAACTAGTTGGCTTCGCTTTCCACGATCAGTCCACTCAGCACTCAATCCCTTAAGCGTCACCCCCATCTATATTACCTGAAAATGGTAGGAAATAATGAGCTAACTTGCCCACTAGAATTAAAATTCCATAGTTCAATTCATAGTTCAAGAGTGTATACATGGTAACCAAGACAAGGACAGAACAGAATATCAAAGAGACACACCAGATTTCAGAACAGTAAACTTGACGCAATGACAGTAAAGCTCAGATCATACTCAAATATATAACTCAAGAATTTATTCACATATCAGTTACACAGTACAGGGATCATGATGACCATATTCAGAAAATGTTTGATGCAATGCCAGACATCCAGATGCCCTTTATCATTCCACGTGGTCCGAAGATGAATTTGGGTGCTCCTCCCAGGACTGGACCAGCCCTATTTGCACAGGCATATTAATCAAGGGGGACCAAGCACCCAATAAATGTCATCATCATCAATTAATCATATCTCACATGGTGTTCAACCATTTGAACTCTCAAGACATCAGGTTACGTGAACTCAATTACCGAATACAGGAGAATGGACTCAACGGAGTACCATTCGGAGTTGACAATTTCAAGGATAACTCAAGGTGAGTAAGGTACACCAAGAGAGTAATATTTACAATGAAATGACAGTAAACACTAAGACAATTAAGGGGGTAACTTGGTAGGCCAATAGGGTGAAGTTTAAGCAAGGATTCACACATGAAAAAGTGCTGAAATCCGAATCAGGGTCATAGCTGTCGACAGCCAGGAAGGGGTTGTCGATAGGTAGAAGCAGACAGAGCCCATGTTTGATGGCTCTGTGTGTATCTGTCGACAGCAACAAGGGACCTGTCGACAGATCCACACAGTCCAGAAACCTGGAGTTCTGGAAGGCATGCGCCTGTCGACAGCTTTGGGCTGGCTGTCGACAGGTAGCTACAGAACTTCCAGAAAGGACTTTAACTCTATCCTAAACACCCTAACTATAGAACTTATGAACCAAGACATGTTTGATATCAAATAGAAGAGTATAAGGGTAGCTCTCACAGTGGTTTATAAACTGAACAAGCGAGATGAAACAAGAGGTTTACAATTCAAGCTTGTCTAGCTAAAACTAGACATAATGTAGTACTGGAAGCCTGATCTTGTTAACAATGGTTTGTTGGGAAGATTCCTACAAGATAAACACTAAAACTCCAAGTGTTTCATGAATCTAAATCAAGGCTTGAAATATCTAACAATTAAGTAAAAGTTCTCACATAGTTCTATAGATATTAGACTTCTACATGACTCCAAATCTTGAACAAAGATCAAAGGTAGAATAATAATTGATTTCTAAATAGAATCAAGTTGTTCCCTCCCCAACAAGAGTATTTCTATCATGACCGGAAAGGGAAAAACAGAGGATCACAAGTATAGTCACTTATTCGTTCATTACGAATTCCTTGTGACATATGAAAAATCGAATTGAACCATAGAGAGATGAATCCTACCTTGTCAGATGGCTAACCTTTAAACTTTCCAAACCAGAGAACCTAAGCCAGCAGGAGAAGAGCTTCTCCCTACAGTTGATGATGTGCCAGCAATATCCACGCCAAATTAAGCAGCTACAGTGGCACATAGGAGCAGAGGTGGGAGAAGTTGTAGGTGCAATGGAGCTAGCAACTCCCACAACTCCCCAACAGTAGTCCTAGGAGCTCCTCCACCACACTTCTAGTAGCCAAGAGTAGGAAAAAAAACAAGAACAGAGACAGGAGGCAAGGTGTATAAAGGTTCGAACTCAAGAGAGAGAGTGGCTTTTATAAGCCTCATGACTTCCTCATGCAGAGGCACGTCGGCCATGAGGTGTCATGGTAAAAACCCTTTGGTTTTTACCCCAACACGTAGCTCATGCATCCTTTCACCCCCTTACACCTCAACCCCAACGTGTAAGAGTTTAAAACCCAAGTTCTATCCTTATCCTAATGTGTGCTGGCCTCCTCAAGGCTTCACATGTAAGTATCCCGTAATTCACCAAAAATTAGCCACCGTAAATAATCCATAATTCAACTGGTACAATAAACCTAATATAAACATTCTCAAATGGTATCCTTTTGTCTTAAAATTTCAACCATAGCGTAATATGATGGTTTTACAAATTATGGTGATTTTAGTTTATTTTTTAGAATTTATTTTACAGTAGGTGAAAAATCACCCAGAAAATGGTCGCGTCGACTTAATCTCGAAATCCGCACGTCGAAAAATTCATATATTTACATTTCTGAGATCTCCATATTTTTATGGAAATTATGGTGTTCTCGGATTTCATTTCTGCTACCATTTTTCATTGTCGCCCTGTGGGAGCGCGCACGTCCGAGTACAACACTGGGGTAACGTTAGTTAATACTAATCATTCCCAAATATCAATTGTTACAATTTAAGACTAATTCTTAAGTCTAATAACTTTATTATTCATGTTTTTCAACAAATAAAAAATCTAGGGTGTTACATGGCTCGTCCCGGATTTCCGCCAGGATCTGTTCGGGTGCCACCGTGAGTGGGGTGTAGTCGGTGAACGAGCGTGGTCGGCGCGGTGAGTCCCAATTACACCGCCCTTTCTTTCGATCACAGTCGGAACCATTGTCGAAAGGCCTCTTCTTGTCCGATGATTCGCCCTGCTCTACTCGGCCAGTGGCCAGGCTCTCCTCGTAGGCAGTGTGACGCTGGGCCATGGAGAGCAGCTCGGCGAGGGTGGATGGCTGCTGTACTCCCAGCATTCTCTGCAGGAAGCCATCACGAGTGCCTTGGATGAGGGCACTGGTGGCCAACGGAACGTCAAGGTGCGGGATGAGGAGCGCCTTCGTCTGGAACCTCTTGACGTAGTCCCAGAGCGCTTCTCCCTTCTTCTTCCGAATAGCGAGAAGGCAGGCCGCGGTGCGCGGTTGCGACCTTCCACCCAGGAAGTTGTCCTGAAAGGACTTCTTCAACTGGTGGAAGGAAGAGATGGAACCTACAGGGAGGGCTTCGAACCAAGCCCGAGCGGTTTCCTTCATGGTGGCCAGGAAGGCTCGGCACTTAGCCGCATCAAATGCCCCATGGAACACCATATGTGACTCAAACCCGTGGATGTGATCCACGGGGTCAGTGGTGTCGTCGTACGGAGCAATGGTGGGCAGAGGGAGCTTGGGAGAGACCCGAGCTTCCAGGATCTCTACAATGAATGGAGAGCGGAAGTTCAGTTCCTGTTCGGCCAGAGCTTTGCCCTCCACCCTCTGTACCATCGCGTCAACACGGCGTTCGAGGTCCACAACGCGGCGGAGTCGTCGGGCCAACTCCTGATCAGAGTGGACCGATCCCTCACGTCTAGATCTATGGGAATTGGCGCCCACGACGGAACGCGCGGGCGGTGGAGCCACCGTGGAACGACGTGGTGAGCGGCCGCGACGCTCCGGAGTGCCCCTCTCAGACAGGGCCCGACACGATCGTCGCGGCGAGTACTCCTGCTGTTCCAGCGGCGCAGGAGGGGTGCGAGAGCGTCAGTGGGACGACTCCGCTTGATTCTCCTGCGGCAAGGAGGCTGTCAAGGCTGGCTGCCTGGTCATTTGGGCCCGAAGCCCCAGGCAGATCCCCATCAAGTTCTGCATTTGACCCGAGAGTTTTGCTACCGCCAGGGCGGTTACACGCACGGCAGCGACAGGAACGACACCGGTCACACCAGCAGGAGCAACGGCGACGTCGACAGGGGGAACCCGTTGATGAGAGTCCACCCTAGACTGATTGGACCTCATCATTCAGCTCCCAACGTTCTGGTATAAGGATCGTCTGCGAGCCATGGCTAACGTCATTCCCACAGACGGCGCCAAAAGTGTGAGAGAGTTTTCCTGTTTGGGCTAAAATCCAAACGGGCCTCCACTTAGAAGAGGGAGGACGATCGTCAGTGCGGACGGATGCCTGAAAAACCCAAAACCAGATCAGGGGGGCCCGGTTGAAGAACCAGGGAGAACCCTCCGATGCTTAAGTCAGTGCGAGACTAAAGAAGCTTGAAGGCACGGGGGTTCTCGGGTGTGTTGCGCGAGGGCAGTGTGAGTAAGATCATGTACCTTTGCATGGAGATCACCTGGGCCTTTTATAGGCGAAGGTGTCGAAGGGGTGAGGGGAAACGTCCCCCAACGGTTACCAAAAAGGGCACGCTAGTTGGTGCCCTTGGCGGGGAGTCATGCGTTGAGGCGCCCGTTGAGGGACCCTACAGTTAATGCACCACTTGATCGTGGGGTGCATGTCGCGTTGTGGGCGTAACTGTCGCTGATTGACGACGGACTTTGCTGCTCCTCATGCTTGGGAGGTGCCGAGCAGGGGGACTGTTCGGTAGCTGGACCGCCTACTCGGTGCTTGGAGTTGATGAAGTTAAGGCATGCTTCGAGCCAGTGCTGTTCGGCAGGAGATGCTTGGGCCACACAGGCTACAGGGTGTCCGGAGATCACCCTTGGGGCCTGAAGATGCCCTGCTCGGGGCTTCTGCTCAGAGTCAACAGGCTGCGCTCGTGGATGAGTGGCATCTGCTAGGAGTGTCGTGTAGGGCTGTATTAGGCCATGATGGGCCCTAGGGGTCTAGGTGGTTAGAAATAGCCACCACACCTACGAACATTTGCATTGTTAGTTCTTGCATGTGACTCATCAAAAACAACATGTGGATTCTCTTCCACAGTCCTGTTTTTGTTGTTAAACACTCTATAAGCTCTAGAGTGTTCTGAGTATCCTAGAAAAATACCTGGATCGCTTTTGGCTTCAAATTTATCTAAATCAACCTTGTCATTGTTATGGATAAAAACTTTGGAGCCAAAGATCCTTAAGTACCCAATACTGGGTTTCTTACCTTTCAAGAGCTCATACAATGTTTTCTTCATCACAGGTCTTACAATGGCTCGATTTAGGATGTAGCACGATGTATTCACTGCTTCTGCCCAAAAACTCCTTGAGAGTTGGCTTTCAACCAGAAGAGTGCGAGTCATTTCCACCAAGGTTCTATTCTTTCTCTCCACTACTCCATTTTGTTACGGAGTCCTTTGAGAGGAAAACTTGTGATCAATACCTTGGTTCCTGCAAAAATCAAAGAATGAATTATTGTCAAACTCTCCCCCATGATCAGTGTGGATTGAGCATATTTTGTTTATGTTCCCATGCTCAATCTTGTTAAATAACTCTTCAAAATTTTAAGAGCTTCATTTTTGTGAGCCAGAAATTTAACCCAAGTGAACCTAGAAAAATCATCTACAATGACAAACCCAAAATGTTTAACATTGAGACTGAGTGTTCTTGTGGGTCTAAAAAGGTCCATGTGCAACAATTCAAAAGGTTTTGAGGTGATAATGGCATTGGATTTGAATGACTTTCTGGTTTGTTTTCCCTGTGCACATGCATCACAAAAACTCACATTTTTATTGAAATGAATTTCAGGAAGTCCACTTACCAGTTTCATCCTCATGATCTTGTGCAAAACATTGTACCTTGCATGGCCTAGCCTACGATGCCATAAAGACAATTCCTCTTGTTTATTTGCAACAAGACACAATTTTTTGTTTTCTGGTTCATCTAGATCAACTAGGTACATGTTATTTACTACTTTTCCAGAAAATTTGACACTTCCTGAGACTTTATCAACAATTTGGCATGCATTTGACTCAAAAATGACTTTATGGCCTTTATCACACAGTTGACTAATGCTAAGAAGATTGTGATTAAGACCATCAACTAAAAGCACATTGTTTAATAAGTTAGAGGCATACTTACCTACCTTACCTGTGCCAATAATTTGGCCCTTATTGTTACCTCCAAACACAACTTGACCTCCATCTTTTTCAACCAGAAAACAGAATTTGTCTTTATCGCCCATCATGTGCCTTGAGCATCCACTATCCAAGTACCATTTGTTTTGATTTTGGGCTGCTAGGCATTTCTGCATAGATGGATCAGACAAGAGGTTACTTTGGGTGCCAATCCTTCATTCATACCAAAAAGTAAATGCTTTGGAATCCAGCTTTGGAATCCACACTTGCTTGCATTTCAAATTGTTTAAATTGTTCCAGCATTGTTTTTCAGTATGACCAAGTTTTTTACAACAGTTATATAATGTAGTTTTGCTTTCTGCATTTCTTTTTCTATTTTGTTGAGCTTGTGATTGCTTTTTACCTTTTTGTTGCTTGGTTGGCTGAACCTTTTTTGCATACTTCTAGGCATGTCGATAGCTCTCTTTGGATCTGTCAAAAGATGCCTTTCCTTTTTTAGCAGTTGAGAATTTTTGTTTATTATTCACTTCCTTACCTTTAGCTTCAACATTCTTGCTAGTACTTAGACAGCACTCAACAAATGATGTGATCAATTTTTCTCCAAGTTTCTTTTGACTTTCATTTTGAAATTCAAGTCCATGCCTTGTTATATTTGCCTTAACCCCCAAAACTGCATCAAGATTTTTCTTTCCTTTAACAAATCTTGATAGATCTCTTGGTTTTTAGTTCCTTTTGAACCTCTTCAAGCTTTTTCTTAATCTCTTGGTTTTCATTTTGAAGGGTTTCTGCAAGTGTACTTAGGACTTATTTTTCCTTTTCATTTTCTTGGAGTTTTTCTTTCGTGCAATCCATTTCATCAAAGCGACCTTCCTGTTCAATTTTCAGTAGCTCAATCTCTTTAGTTTGAATTTCAATCTGTTCATTATTGCTTGTGCTATGAATAAGAGTGGTGATCTTCTTTTTTAGTGCTTTATTTTCATATTTATATTCACAAAATTTTTCAAAAAGCAAGGTGTATGCCTCTTCCCATTCATCAACAGTGTAATTTTCAAAGGAAGAGTTTACCTCATTGGAGTTTTCACTCCTTGCCATTAAGCACTGGATCTCCTCATTACCAGAGCTTTCTTAAGCATTCTCATCTTCATCTTCGTCACTCCAAGTTGCCATCATGGCCTTGGCTTTCTTGAATGAAAACTTGTCCTTTTTTAGCTTTTTCTTCAGCTCTGGGCATTCACCTCTCATGTGGCCCTGTTTCTTGCACTCATAATAAACAATCATGTCAGATTTTTTGTTGGAATCAAATTTGTTTGAGAAATCTCTTTTTGGAGGAGTTTTGAAATTACCTGATCCTTTCCTTTTGAACTTGAGGAATTTTTTGAACTGTCTAGTGAGCATTGCCATTTCATCATTCTCACTTTCACTAGATGTATCAGATTCATCATTTTCTTGTTGAGTCACTTTCTTGGAACTTGATGAGGCTTTGTTAGATGCTTTCAATGCAATGGATTTTCTAGGAATAACCTAAGTTTCTTTTCATTTTCGATTAATTTCATAGGTCACTAGGGATCCTATTAGCTCATCGAATTTCATTGTGGAAAGATCTTTAGAGTCCTCAATGACAGTGGCCTTAGTGTGCTAGGAGGATGGAAGAGACCGAAGTATCTTCCTTACTAAGTCACTCTCAGTGTACTCTTTCTTAAGCACATTCAAACCTTTGATTATTAGCATGAATCGAGCAAACGTATCCGAAATTGTTTCTTCATTTTTCATTTTCAACATTTCATATTCAGACACAAGCATGCTAGCCTTGGTTTCCCTTACCTCAGACGTACCTTCGTCTATCAGCTCCAATTTGTCCCACATTTCTTTTGCTGACTTACATGTGGAGTCTCTTGAGAATTCCTTTGGATGCATGGCACACTGCATCGTGTTTAATGCGCTCCAGTTCAGGGTTCCTTTGCAGATCTGTTCCCTTGTCCAGGTGTCTTCGTCAGCAGGCAGCTCATATGGACCCTTGCTGACGATCTTCCATAGCTCTCAGAAAGACCTGCATAAGGTTTTTTCAATATGTGTAGTCACTGCCATCAAAGAAGGGAGGCCCAGACACTGAGTGTCCTTCAACCATAAAACATTTGTTAGTTTCCATTTAACAGAATCCTTCATGATCATTAGTTCAATCTAATAAAGTTGTAAATCAGAGAAACCTCACTCTGATACCAATTAGAAGATGTGTGGAATTACCTAAAGCAGTAATCTAGAAGGGGGGTTGAATAGATTACTACCTATTAAAACCAATCTAACCTTCTTTTCGATGTTAACACTGGCTTGACGAAATCTTAAACAGATATGAATCGAATTCGAACTTTGATATGTGTGTAAATTGTGATTAGGAGATTAGCAATTTACCAAGCATGTGAACCAATCAATCGTGCCTACCATGCATCTAACGTGAGAACGTGCAAACCACAAGACACAAAGATTTAAGGTGGTTCGGAGTACACAACACGTGTATCCTACATCCACCGTCCACACACACACACGTAAAACTGCTTATAAAGCAAGTTCAACCCTACAATCACACACACACGGTGTCTGAGGCAAACACACTCAAACCAACCACACACACACATGGATCAAGCACAAGGACGCTCAACCCACTACCACACACACAATAATGAAAAGTAGAACAAAAGAAGAGTTCTGAGCTATAGAATCAAATCCATATGTGAACTCTTCAGGGAGTTAGTCTAGAAGAACTCCAAGCTTCACATCGTTGAAGACCACGTGATGATGGTGAAGCTTGAACCGAGGACGAACAGGCTCCAACTCCTCGCACGAAGTGATTCTCTCTCGAGCAGAACGGAGAGTTGAAGCAGAGCAGTAGAAAGAAGCCCTTCTTCTTGGTCTTTACTTAGGGTTTTGGTATGGAGGCTCCTTGCTTCGAAAATAACTCTATAAGATCTATATATAGTGGTGTTCAAGTATGGAGAGTCATGTTAAAAGGGAACACCCTCATAAAGATCACATGGATATCACATGCTGTGACTTATCCTGTGGCTGTCGACAGGTGGAACCTAGCTGTCGACATGTAGTGCTGGAAACTGGCTTCCAGAACCATGTAGGTTCCTGGAACCTTAGGGCTGTCGATAGGCGACACTAGCTGTCGACAGGCAAGTTTGGTATGCCGACAGGTACACCTTATCTGTCGACAGCTACTGCTCTATTTGTTCTTCTAGTAGCTTGTATGTTACTGGCTTATCTATCTGTCGACACATGTCTTCTTGGTTGTCGACAGATGATTACTTGATGTGCATTTTAAGTTCTTTTGCACTTGGGTTTCATTGCTTGTCTTGAGTGTTCATTCACACCTACATGAAAAACATTCCAAGTTAGATATCATGATTACATAGGTGATCATAAACTCATTTTTTCATTTGATCATTTCTTTCATCATCAATTATGTCAAACATCATCAAAAACATTTAAGCACAATCATCATACACATTGTAAACCAACAACAACAAGAGTGGTTGAGTCAATCTTAGGTTTATTTTTCTTCTGCAGCACTCATGCTAGAGATTACTCCGCACCAAGAGTTCGACATTTCTTCCCCTATCATTAAGTTTACTCTAAGTAAGGATCACATCACCACACACTCACATGGAAACCTTAGTCGGTTCCTCTAGCAAACATTGTTGCTACTTAGGCCATACATAGGAGGTGTAAAAGTTATTCTCTTCTTTACTCGGTCGAAGTGTAGAGGAAAAAAAGGGCTATATGGGCATGGCGACCAACCTAAGCAGATCTCGATGAGAGGAAATCTCAAATAGAGATGGTCAATCAAGCTTGCAAAAGAAAAGCAAAATAACAAGAAAAGAAGAACAAACAAAATAAATTTGAGGAATAGGGGCTTGGCAAAGAGTGACAGTACAGTTCCCCACGGGACGCCGTTGAGCCTGGTCATATGCATGCCCCAAGCAAGAAATAAGCCAAAAAAAAATATGAAAAGACCAAAAGTCCCTGCACAACAGACTGAATCTCTAACAGGTGTGTCGTGGAAGGAAGCTAAACTTGACTTGTCCTTTAAAACCTACACTATACTTATCCACAAACATTCTTCTCTTTCTCCTTATAAGATTAGGTTGTCTCTTGTGTATGGCATTTGTAGCAGCACCGCAAGCTAGGGGCAGTCATCTACATGATGCCACCATCTTAATGCACATATGACCTTTTCGGTGGTCTTTAATTAAAGGGAAATGAATGAGGACCCCTGGCCAGTAGTTTGATCTTGCTTTAGTGTTGCAATAGAAAGGGTGAGTACCCTCTGTCTCATGTGTCTTTCTCTAGGAAGGACTAACGTCGGCTTTAGGCGTTATTCAAAATCCCAAAACTTAGATATTTTTAAATAAAAAATCTAAAAAATAGATATTATCCAAAAAATCCAAAAAAATTGATATTGCCAAAAAATCCAAAAGAACTCAAATATTGCCCAAAATCTAAAAAATATCAAATAATTTTAAAACTCTGGAAAAAAAATTAGATATTTTCAAATTAAAATAATAAAAATGAGCATATCTCATCAACCACTCATAGTGTGGAAGTACTTTGGCTCTCTAGCATTGTTTACTCAGATCTCACAATTTCTTCATTGCTTTTGTCTAAGTCTTGCTCACATCATCTTTGTGATATGTCTCTCCTCCTAAGTCCGACCCATGATTTGAATTAAAGCTTATTATCCCACCAAGTCCTTCCCAAGTCCCACACTTATTTTCCCACATCCCAATGACTCTATGAGAGGACTCTCTATGTGTGAACCTGGTGGTTCTTCAGTGTTTTGTTTCAATCATGTGAGTGACTAAGTTGTGTATGCTTATTGTTGTTAGCTTGTTTAGGGCTTTGTTTATTGCTTTGTTTACAAAAAAAAAACCAAAAAAATCATAAAACCACACATTCCTAAAAAAAATGGCATGATCTACTCTCCACTAGTAAGTGCAAGAACGATCTTCTTCTCCCTACCCTTGCATTACTATATGTTATCTACATTACTATATCATCTTAAGGACTAGCTGGTTATCAATGTGTTCTAAGATCTGAGTTCCCCTTCAACAAAAACATTGATGATCTTGGTGCACATGCTAGTCATTGGATAGGCCATTTAGTTAAATAAGTTTTGGAACGATGGATTCAAGCTTGTACTGCGGTTGTAGGTAGCGTCTTGACCCAGTCTTATTCGACCTAGCAATATCATCCTTGAGTATTTTCTATTTTCTCTTTTTTTGCATATTAATTTGATGGTGATGGTCAATCAAGCTGAAGTTTCTTGAACAAGAAATCTTATTCCACTCATAATTTAAAGGTCCACTTTGAGCTAGTCACTTGGTCCAGTTGGTTAGTATGGCTCCTATCTAGAATTTACTCCCTCCATTCATCCAAATCAGCTTAAATATTCTCCTTGATCTGTCTTGGTTGCGAATCACTCCCAAGCCTTAAGTCATCGTGACCCGCCTGGCACGCACATGTCCTCCCAAGATGAAACCTGTAGGCTAATCAGCTAATTACCTCTTAATCAAGAGATTGATCATCCTTCTTCTACTTTCCCTTTTTTGTCGTTCCATACAAGAGCCATCTGTGCTCGCTCTTCCTTGACGTTAGTTTGGAGTTTTCCTTAGAATTTATATCACTTAATTGGTTGTGACGGGTGTCTCTTTACCTTGATGCCCACTTTTTAGTCCACTCCGCTACATCCTCACTCCATTTCAATTTATTACACTCCGCTCTCCCTCCACTTTATTCCCTTGCAAAGCGGGCATCAAGGATGTGCAATCTGCAGACACCCATTTTTTGCCTATAAGTTGAACACATTTCTTGTTCATATCATTGATGTCTCAAATTGGTCATCATTTTGGAGTCATTCTCTGACCCATCATGAACCCATTCACCCTTAATTTTAAGTCCATTCTCAAGCCATGGGCCAAGATCCACTAGAAACATCAAAACTGTGCAATCTGTCGTATCCTTTAAACATGTCTTCACTTTGAGAGCTTTGAACATGTCTTCACTTTGAGGGCTCATAATTTTCTCATTTTTACTATAAATCAGGCATATCATACTATCACTATGTATCCCTCTGAGTTTAGAATCCAACACAACAAACGGCTCATCAATCTGATATCTGTGGAGAGTGATATGGCCCATTTCGTGGACCCTACGCAGACTGCTCTGCTGTCACAATCTGATGCATGGTCACGACAAGAACACGACCCCACGTCCCGTCGTGACAGCGCCATACATGTAAACATGTTTTTACATGATTTTCGGCCTCTCCTTCCATCCTAGAGCCTATCCAAAGTCCCTTTGAGTTGGATTACAACCCAAACCTCCTATCCTTATCCGTAGGGAGCCACCAAGTCCATCCAAACTTCAGATAGACTCTCAAACTCTCTCACATCTTGGACTCTCTCTCTAACTTGGGATTGGACTCTCTCATTCTATTAAACACATCTTTGGACTCCCTAGAGGAGAGGAGGAAGGCTAACACTACAAGGAGAAGTCTGTAGAGGCTCTACCCAACTAGTCTCATCACCCCCAATGCAGAGAGGAAGTTGTCCTTCTAGTTTTCCTCCTTCCTCTCTCCTCTTTCTGTCTCATAACGCCTCCATGATTAGCAGTGCTTGCACGGCTTGTGGAGATCCAACCAGGCCAGATCTGTTCGAGGTTCATCAAAGTTGCTTCCCCCAAAGCCCTCTTTAACCTCAAAGTGAAATCACATCGATTGGTGGTCTGTGTGCAAGGTTACAACAGATTATGTCTCACCTTCTCTGTCATGTTGAGATCTGCACATGCGGGATTATCGTGCCTTCCACAGCCCCAAGCAGGCCAGATCTCTTCAAGAAGTCTTCATGAAAGTTGTTCCTCATGGCCTCCTCTTTGTGCTCCAATTGGAATCACATCAAATAGGGTAGTATTAACTCAATTTTGATTTTTACTTTCTTTTCTATGTTTTGTACATGTATACATGCTAGCTAGGCTTCCTCCCTCTTGTCTTCCATGATTTCGGTCCATGCATATTCCCTCCTCGTTATCTGATACCCAAAATGGATTCCCAAAACCCCCCAGTATACACTCATCATGCTTTCTTATATGTGATGGATGCTACACTTATTTGAATGTCTAATTGAGTTCTCCTTTCATTTTTCATGACTTGGCAGGTACTTGAAACAAAGAACAAGAGAGGAAGCTCTTCCTCTTTGGCCGGCTGAAGAGGAGGAAGGAGGTCCGCCATTCATCTCTCGCACTATTGAGAAGGCATCAAGGGACCCGTTCGTGACATCCGTATCACGTCTGATCGGCCGGTCACGACAAGGTTGCTATTTCATCACACATCAGAGATGCGTTAGTAGGTAAGTGGCATTCTCTTTCCTTTTCCCAAGTTGATTAGCCCATGCTTTAGGAGTATTTCTTTAGGCAAACATCTTGGTGGTGATCACATTCCTTCATTCTATTTATATCAAATGCCATTTTATATCTCAGAGGGGCGCACAACCCCGTGATTACAGCAACGTGATGTCTTGTCGCGACCCTGTTAAGAACATGACCTATCAGGTCGTTGCATTCTCAGGCCCTCGGCCCGAGCTCAAAAAAAGGTGTCAGGTCACCTTGAGCTACGGTCCATGCAACCAAGGGCTTGACATAGGGGTCTTTAAAAATTAATATCAAATCGTATGCTTGGTAAAAAATCATGAAATCTATTTTAAACGAAACTAGACATGCTGGGGTATCAACAGTAAAGAGTAGTTAGAGTTCTAACATGGTATGGGCATGCGATGGTCAATGTACTTCACGATAAACCACAAATTTGACATAGTAATGAAAAATGATTTAATTCGAAAAAGTACTTGATAGAATCTGGGGAAAATGGTGTCAATAGATTCTAGACATCATGTAACATGTAAGGTAAAAGTTTGAGAGTACGAGATCAAGTATAAATAGGGATTTAGGTCTAACATGTTGAGTCGGGTACATGTTCTTAATTGAACTTTGAGCACGAAATACTCATAAACGACATGATAAAAATTGGGGAAAACATGGGGCCTTCGAATCTAGCATCATATACTATCTAGGGTCGAGTTTAATTTATTTTTGCTTAAACGATTACCTACTTTTGAGTGCTTTTATGATCCTAGTGCAAGAACTTGAAAAACACAAAGAACTCTTTTTCCAAGCCTCCTGCTCCACGAATTCCTCCACCTTTGGCCTCCTTTCCACGTCCAAGAGATCTCAATTGAACATTACGGTCAGCCATGAGGGTTTGAGGGGTTTATTTAAAGGTCTTGTAGTGTTATTTCCTAATACAACTCTTTGTTTCCTCCAACTCTGAATTTTCTTATTTATCTAGTCTTCTCTAGAATATATTCTTCTAGTTGGGTTAGGATGGGAGTCCAATTTCATGGCCAGCATGTCAAGGTTGGGTTAGGAGTCTATTTTGGATATATAAGAGCCATATTAATGATTTACTTGACCCTTTTTAATTAGGAAATTGTGGAATTATGAATTTTATAGTATTTTCTTTTATTATGTCATTGTAAACTCCCTTAATTATGACTTTCCTATATTTATCTCAATTTCCTATCATCAAAATCTCATTTTTAGATTGGGATTGAGCCAGATTTCATGGCTGTTGGGTTAATAGACTAGGGTTAGGACTCTTTATTAGATAATTACATGATTTGTAAAGGAATTTTCTTGTCCTTTTTAATTTACCAATAATTTAGCCACGAATTTAATCTTATTTATCTCTAATCCAGAAATTGGACTCGAGTTTTTGCCCCAATAACTCACGTATGGACCAATTATACAACTCATGTACCTAGTTTGCTTAATGGGTTTTAAATACTCCTTTTTAATTTAGAGAGTAATGGAGTTACAAATTTTATATTATTTTCTTATTTAAATTTATTCATGAGCTAAATGTTGTCCATTAGCTCCATTCCCATGATGAGATATCAACACACATGGTTTGGGGTCTACCTACACATTTATTTTAATTTATGGTTCACTTTCACATATATGATAATGGGTTCTCTGATTTATTCCTTAATTACGATAATAAGTCACAATAATTCTTAAACTTGGTCTAAACGCTTTTTCTTGGCCTAAATTTCTTGGTGGGTCATGAGACAATATTATTTAAAGTATAACTATTATTTTTTACAAAAGTTTTATATGTGTTTACCACATGCAATAATGATGCATACCTTCTTAACTAGTTTTGAATTATTAATTGACAAATTTTTAATTTATCTATAAATTATAATTAATGAAAATTTTAGGGTACTATAGGGGGTTTCATACCTAGCCTTATTATCAATAATCATCTTTTGGACACTCATGGTTAATGTCCCGGAAGTCAATGTAAATTTTGACTCTTCTGTCCCTTTTCATGACTGGGACGATGTTCGCCACCTAATTTGGATAAAGTATGAGTCTAATAAACATGGCTTTATGGAGCATATCGACCTCATCTTTCATTTTCAAAGCCCTTTGTGGGTGGAAACATCTTAACCACTACTCAATGGCGACGAACGCCGGCTTAAGTGTAAGGTGATGTTCAACAAGCGCGGGGTCCAGTCCTGGCATATCTTCATAGCTCCAAGCAAATACGTCCTTACATTATCTGAGAACCTCAATAATTGCCTCCTCTTCAGTTGGTGACAATTTACTACTTATGAGGTTGGTCCTAGGGTTTTCCTTGGTTCCCATATTGATCTCTTTGGTGGTTTCTTCTATTGTAGCTGACAATTTGTCAAATCTTCTGACTCCTCTTGCAAGTGCGTCAGCCTCGTCCTCAAACTATTCATACCCTTCTTCTATTGGGTCATTGTCATCCATGATTTCATAGACTCCAAACCCATCTTCAATATAACACACTGACTCCTCACATTCTATATCCGTCAACAACAAGGGCTCTTCAATGAATTCATGAATTGCTAAACATGCCTTACATGTATGGGCTAGCTCAGCTAAGAGGCGGTGCGGAACCGTCTTCCCCTTGGACTTTTTCTTTTGTACTACCCCTAGACTCTCGCTAACCTATCCTAGACTCTTCCTACGACTCTTCCTACAAGTAGTAGAATCTACAGAAGGTGGTAAGGGAAGAGAAAAAGCAGTAAATGAAGTTCCCTACGTGAAGAGGTAGGAGTCCCTGCATGAAGGAAAAGAGGAGGTCAGTCATTGGACTGGGGAGGAGTGGCCCGTAGGTTGGGGCACAGTCATAGGAGAGGTAAGAAGTCTCCTCTATGGAGATGATAGAATCGAACATTGGGAAATTGGCATTTTTTTGTTTTCAGTATTGTTTAAAGTTTTATGGTTTTTGTTGATCATGAGAAGGGAATGAGATGAAATTAAAAGTTTGGAGAATTGAGAGATGAGCGTATGCTTAGTTGAGGGGAGATTATTGGAAATGGGGAGTTAGAGGGTGAGTGTCAGCTCTGTGGAGCGTAGGGAGATTGTCAAAAAATGGCATTGGTACTCGAGGGATGCCGAGGGAGAGGAAAGGAGGCCATGTGGTGGCGTGAAGTAATGTGGGCACGAAGCCAAAAGAGAAGAGGCCCGCCCAGAGCCTGTCAACTGTAAATCCCTTTTCAAAGGGGACATCTGCCTCCCCTTCGTCTGTCCAATCATTTAGTACCTGCCTCTTGGTTGTAATGGCAGTTGGCTTCTCCAGAAGGTCATGTACGAGTGGTGGTCATTCTGGGTCCATTGGCATGATGAGTCTACTAGGGGTGAAGCAATGTCATTCATGTTGAACCAACGGTACCACTCACACTCAGGGTCACCAATTTTTCTTAGTTTTTGGGGCCTGAGGTTTTCTAAGGCCTTATATGTAGCAAGGGGTGCAATGTGACGTGCAAACTGACGAGCATGCATGTCTTGACATGAAAGTTTGGATGTGATAACTAAGGTTTCTTGTTCATCCCCTGGCTGTAAATGCCCCTTCTTAAAGTGATGATAAAGAGACCATGTGAGCGGCTGTCTGTCAGTCTTCATCATTGACATCATCATTGCCCATGGTTTGGCTGAAACAGCCCTCTACTCATAGTCCTCTTTCTAGGGCTTGTATCCCAGTTTTGCCTTGTGTCTTGTCTTCTGATCTGGTACTACCTTGGTTCTGCCCTATATGTATGCTCCCAGCCCTTTGCCCTGTTGGTACACCATCTTCAAGATGATCTGCCAGCCCTTATCAGTCATGATCTTGCTTTCTTTCTGTACAGTAATTGTTGGTGAAATCGAAGGAGAATGTACTGGGCTTTGTTGTACGCCGTACATGTCTAGCATTGACATGAGCGGCTGATTTCTCTGATAGATAGAAGGGAAGTTATCAAATACAATGTCCACTTCTAAGATCATTGGCCTACTTGCTACTTTGACCACCCATCCCTTGTATGGAAACTTCAGACATTGGTGTATAATAGTGGTGACGGAGCCAAGTGCTTGAATGTATGGCCTACTCAATATCATTCGAAAGCTTGGGTCCATGTCCATAATGTGGATGTCAATTTCTATTATGGAAGGACCCAAACCCACCTTCAGTGCGACCACTCCTTTTGGCTACTTACTAGTGTTATGGTAGGTGGTGACAGTGATTAAGGAGAGCCTAATTGACTCCAATGCTACCCCGCACAAGTTTAATGTGTCCAAGGAGACTACATTGATGAAGGCCCGAGTGTCCACCAAGCATTGTGACACTCAGGTCTCGTTGATCTTGACTGTTAAGCACAAGGCATACCGTTGGGCTTCCACATATGCTAGCTCATTTTCGTGGAATTTCATGGTCGGATGTCGGCTTGCGGGAGTTAACACTGAGCTAATCTGGTTGATGGGAAAATCGTCATTCACC
This sequence comes from Colocasia esculenta, assembly GCA_014218235.1. NCBI lineage: Eukaryota > Viridiplantae > Streptophyta > Magnoliopsida > Alismatales > Araceae > Colocasia > Colocasia esculenta. The sequence continues at coordinate 47,562,769 of CM024759.1, read as the reverse complement.
ATTACTTTCTATAAGTACTTCATGAGGGCTTCTTGATGTATCGGTGACTTTTTGATCAAGAATGGAGATTTTGGTCGACATATTATCTAGGTGCTTTAGCAAATCTTACTAAGCCCCAAGGATGTACTCTTCAACTGGTGCTTCTTCTTCTTGTAGTGAGCGTGCTTGGTCCTAATTCTGAGGGAATAGCCTGTTGAAAACCCGCTCACTTCAGAGCACCAAAGTGTCCTCAGTTTCATCTCCCGCTATATGTACGTCCCATACTAATGGCTTGCTCGGCATATTGGAAGCAGGGTGGATGTTGGAGTGTTCAGTGTTGAACATCTGATGTGGCGGTTTGATGTTCACCACATTTGGGGGTGGCGTGGAGAAGGTGGGTGCAATGGGATTTGGCGTGGAGACAGTTCATAGGAAAGGAGGTTGCAAGTTAGGGGTAATGATGGGGATAGCAAGTAGTGTTCGGAGAGGAGGTGGATTGGATGGTGGTGGTTGTGAGACGGGGGCAGTGGAGGGTTGGCAAATGAGTGGACGGTTGGGTTGAGGTGGTATGGTGTTTGGGTTGCATAGGAAGGGAGCTTGTGGGTTGGGGGCCTGTGATGTGGAGGCTAGAGGTGGTTGGTTTGTGAGTGGTTGGTTAGGTGGTGGATGTAGTACCCCAGAAAATCCAGTAATTTAAAAATTATAGATAATTTAAAATTTTATCAAATTATAAATGCAATCTAGTTAAAAAGGTATGCATCATTATTTCATGCTAAAAACCCATATAAACATTTCGTAAAAATAGTAGTTATACTTTAAATAATATTCTCTAATGACCTATCATGAAATTTGGGCACAGAAAAATCATTTGGACTAAGTTTAAGTATTTATGCTACTTATTATCGTAATTAAGAAACAAGTCGGAGAACCCATTATTTTATGAGTTAAAGTGGATTATAAATTAAAATAAACATATGGGTAGGCTTTAAATAATATGGGTTGATAGCCCATTATGATAATTGGACCAATGGAAAATCTTGGCCCGTGAATAAACTTTCTAGTAAAAAGATAATTAAAACCCATTTAGAAAATTTAGTATATAAGTTGTACAATTGAGCCATACATAAGATATTGGGCCAATAACAAAGAGCCCAAATGATGGATAAGATTAAGAAATATTGAGATAAATAATAAAATTAAGACATTAGTGAATAAATGTGATAAATTGGAATAAAGGGTGAATAAATAGAATTAAATCAATACCCATTAAGCTAAATTAGTAATGGGTTTTACTAATGGACCTAACATGAATTGTTGGGCCCAAATATGAAGAGCCCAGCCCATCTTGGGATGGGAAGTAATTAAGTTAAATTTGTACCTAAAAATAGTAATAAATAGAAAAGGGTAAGATAAAAACTAAATGGGATGTAATTATCCTAAATAAGAGTCCTCATCCCATCTTAACCCATTACCCATGAAATTAGACCTCGCATCTATCCTATTAGGTGCGATAATGCAAGAAATAAGGAGATAAATAAGGAAATTCGGAGTTTGAAGGAGAAGGAAGAGTTTTAACTAATTAGGACTTTTAAACAACCCTATACACCTCTAATTCGTCCCAACCAAGTCTCATTTCGTTGCTGGGACTTTGGAGGACGAAGAGAGGAGCTGAGAACGAGAGGAGCAAAAAGGGAGTAGCTTGGAAAGGAGGGATTTCATCTCGGTCTTCATCAAAACCCTAGGATTTTCGTAACAACGAGCAAAGGTAGGCAATCTCTGAAGCACAAATCGTGTAAATTTTACCCTAGGTAGCCCACATGATCTTCTTTGAAAGCCCTTTGGTTTTGCTCTTTTTCGTTCATCCAAGAGGGCAAATTAAATGTTTGAAACCCTGCCATTATCTTGTACCCGAACCCTAAAGATAATCTTCAATCCATGCTTGTAATCGATCTCATGCTGTGAAATTATTCTCAAAATTACTACTTGTTACTAGCTTTCAAACGCCCCTATTTGCCCTAATTTCTATCGTGCATTCATTGCCAATTAGATCATTCTTCCTTGATTAAGCATGTTTAGGTCACCAAAATGTAACCTTGTTAAAGCATGCACAAACCTTGTCCATTTCCTAATTGCTCATGCCTCCCCGATTTATTCCGCTGCTAAATTGGCGGGGCATGACAGCGGACATGGTGTGGGGGTTGTGGGAATGCGGAGGAAAGATGGGAGTGGGTTGGAAGGTGTAAGAATGAGAATGAAAGTTGGTAGTGTGTAGTTGGATTGTGGCATGGTGGTGGGTGGTGCTTCCAATGCCTGCCTGGCCTTTTCTTTTCTTGGGGAGATGATATGATGGCGTTTACTTGGTGATTTGGAGCCAAGTGCTCCGGGAGTGTGTTCTGCACAATGCCCATAATAAGTTGTTGTAAAGAAACTTAGGGCTATTGTACATGTGGTTGGGGTTGCTGCTGATGCTTTTGTTGTTCTTGTCCATTTTGCCTAGGTGGTCTTCTTTTCTTCATTTCTATAATGTATTTCCTCAATTCATCCCAATCAATCTCTTCCTGGTCATTCAGATCATAAATGTAATCTTTAAAATGAATGCATGCTTCTAGTGTATGACTAGGTCCCTTGTGGAATGCACAATAGCAAGAGGTACCAACATTGGAAGACCACTATAGCCATACCCTTGGTACAGTGAGTGCATTGGCAGCCATAAGAGCATTGAATATGTCTAGGAGGGTTTCCGCCAGTGGAGGGTATTGTGCTCTTCTTAGGCCAGGGGGTCTTCTAAGCTGCTGGGGATTGGAGTTCCCAGTGGGAGGTACTTAATTGTATTGTTGGGGACGTTGAGGAGGTGGTGGCTATTCTGAGTATTGAGGTGGCAGAACTCGTTGGTATTGAGGTGGTGGAGCTTGCTGGTATTGCTGCTATTAGGGTGGTGGAGGAGGTTGTTGATGTTGTGGAGCTGGGGTACGCAACATGGGAGGGTTATTTGGCCTAAACTGTGGTTGTGGTTGTTGTTGTTGGTACTGTGGTTGTTGAGGCCTTGGTTTGGAGTTTAGGCGATATGGAGTGGAGTTTGGGTTGTCCATTGCACTCACTTGTTCATTGTTACGAACGCCCTCAGTTGTGCGACCACCAGCTTGGGGATTGCCATCGTTCTTCTTTACTATTCTAGCCTTTGGTTTGAACATGGACATGATGGGAGAGTCTTTCAACTGTGTTTGAACATATCTAGCTCTCTCATACAACTCTTCCATGGTAGTCAATTTGTTCATGGCCAAAATGTGTCAGAACCGTAGTGTAGCATTTGCAGTTTTCATTTTAACTTGTTCAGACTATGACAACGGATCCCTCAATTTTTCAGCCATAGATCTCCATTTGTTAGCATAGTGCAAAAAGTCTTCATCCACCTTCATTTTCTCAGCCATCAGGTTCGTGATAGACAGGGAGGGACCAACCCGATCTCTATACTTTTGCACAAACTTCCTCTGGACAACATCAAAGCTTTCAACATCTATGGGTTCCAAAGAATAGAACCACTCCAAGGCAGGACCATCTAGTGACCTTCTAAATAGGAATGCCAAAGCTCTATCATCATTCTGCCACAAGGAGGACTCATACATGAATTCTTTAATATGGACAAAGCGATTACCAGTGCGAGTATAGTAGCGGTAGACAGGCAACTCGGAGGTTGGAAGGTGAAAGATCGGCATAGAAGGAAGAGCCAGTTCAAGAGACTTCTTGGGTGCAGACACCCTCTTAAGATCTTGTTCTAATCTGCTCACCATTGCTAAGAGCGCTTGGGTGAGTTGATCAGATGATTGCTTGCGAGGTGCACCAGAAGAATAAGGTTGGGGTGCACTCACTTTGTAGCAACTCTAAAATTTTAAATTATATGAATAAATTTAAATAAGAATACAATGGGATTAAATTTAACCCATTAAGTGAAAAACAAGTAATGGGCTACCCCAAATGGTTCATACATGAAGTATTGGGCCCAAAAGCTAAAGCCCATTATTGGATGGGAGATAATTAGACCTAATTTCTTACCTAAAATATTAATAAATAAAAAAAGGGTTAAGATAACCATTGTTTTAACCTATAAGTATCCTAAAAAGAGTCCTAGAACTATCCCAATCTCTAACGAAAAGCTTCTCCAAGTTATTCATCTTCTAACCCTAGGATTTCAATGCTTGAAGAGTTAGTTAATCTCTCACGCAAAAACAAATTAACTTCGACCATAGGTAGACCATGATCCCATATTCGGAAGCCCCATGTTTTCTCCAATTTTTATCATGCCAATTATGAGTATTTCATGCTTCAATTCCTGCCAAGAACATGTGTCTGAACCAACATGTTCACCTTAAATCCATGTTTCCACTTGATCTCGTGCGTTGAAACTTTTATCATACATGCTACTTGATGTCAGGAATCTAATGACACCATTTTCCCCAATTTTCATCAAGTGATCATCTTCAATTAAATTGTTTATCATCATTGTGTATGATTTTATTTATCGTAAAGTTACCTCATCATAGGATGCTCATACCATGTCCAATCTCTAATTATTCGTTACTATGGATACATATGCAAGACTAGTTTTGTTTAAAAATGGTTTCATGATTTTACATCAAGTACATGATTTTATGCGAGTTTTACAAGACCCATGTATCACCATTGGAAGGATAGGACCGAAACCCAAAGTGAACCAGTTCACTTTTGGGGGCTCAGCCTGACCCTCTGAGAATGCGACGGCCCGACCCGTCGCGATTCTCAGAAGTTTGTGACATGAACGCGATGGCCCAACATGTCGCATTCTTCACACCCTTATCCGATTGGCCTTATCATGACAGACTAACACATCACATTCTAGACCGTTTGCTCAAATCATATTCGGTCACCCCGTCGCGTTTAAAGCATCAATTGATTGGTCTGACCCAGTTCTTGAGAATGCAACCGACCTACCCATCGTGATTTAAACGCGATAGGTACCCCCGTCGCGTTTCTTCTATTTCAAAATAGAACCCTAATTCTTCCTGCGAACCATGTTAATCATGCCATTTAATCACTATTTAACCCCTGGCATGTATTGTTATGAACAGTAATGACATGTTTAAATGATGTGTGCATGATTATCTCTTGCTTGTTTGATTCTCTTACACATGCACACACAAAACATGAATTTTGCCATGAAACCTTACTGGAAACTATTCAATAATATACCTGTTAATTAAGTGTAATTAATTAAGTAATTTCCCTATTATTTTAAATGAAGTTGTCTCATTTTACTCACTTGATTTGAACACCGCTATCGCATCCCTCTGCCTTCGAGCACTCAAGGCATGACGGACAATTGTTACTTTACACACTTCTATCTTGGCTTTGACGACCTCTCCATTGGGAATACTCCTGACTGGATCATGAACTCCTTGTCAAGGCCTCCATAAGACTCCTTGGCTTTTGGAGTACGTCCATTGCCAACGAGTAGGTTGTACCATCAATACCTATTTTACCTTTAGGAATCAGCATAATCCAATGGACATAGATGGTTCTTTCTTTCCTTGAGATCACACCGGACCTCTGGCCTATGTTTATAGCACGACCATTGGGTGGTTGTGACTTTTACCAGACTGTCGGCACATGACCGTGTGTGTTTTGCAACTATTATTATCGCCTGTTTATCATTGTTTTATGAACATGACCTTATTCTCATCTAATAGCTCTACACTCTCATCTGTTCTCATCCTCTCTATACTCTCATCTATTCGTCAATTACTCTCATCTATTCTTGGTACTCTATTTGACCATCCGTTTGATTGTCTAAGATAACAAACACAATCATGCCAGGCAACATTATAAAGGGCTCAAACTTGTCCTGGGAAGTGCGTCCGAAAAGCTATAACTCGTGGGGGTTTAATGATCACGGTCTACGGCATAACACCCAAGTGTCATACTATCAAGATTTAATCAAAGACAATCAAATCACTATACTATGTTCTCTCGGTTGACAAGAAGTTTAACCAAACGTGCTATCTCTACAAGTGCACTTTTGTGCAATAATATACACTATTTTGTTATATGGCCAATCCGTTATCATGCTAGTTGTGCTATTTTCATGTGAAAGTACCATCGTTCTCTTTCTACAATGCAACATTACTCTCTTGACTATACTTGATTGTTCTCTATAGTTATCCTGCTTGACAAGACATTAATCACTTAAAGCATGCCTGTTTACATGAGATATTAAGTCCTACTGGGCGATTATCGCTCATCCTATGCTATTTATTTAGTGTGTTTCATGTGAGTCTGATGGAGACTACCACACTCACGAGGAAGGGGATGAGGAAGTGCAAGAGTGACCAACTTTACAACAACCAAAGCTTTTTAGTAGTTAGTTAGATGGGTAGTTAGTTTGTAGTGGTTTTGTTTTAAATAAAGTACTCCGGGCCCATAGTTATGGCTCTGAATTAGTTATTGAAATAGATGTTAGTGGAATTATTAATGAAGTTGGATCGTTTGACATTATTCCAATTTGTGCAATGCTATGATGTTTATTTCTCGCTCTATACTATTTATTTAACTGTATTATCACTCTGATATTCCGCGTCAGGGCATTACATACTTGAATGGAGTGGTAACGAGCAGGGGCACAAGTAGGTGCAAAAGGATGGGCCTGAGCCCGAGGAGGATGAGTGGGCCTTGCTACGGAGGGGCCTGGCCGAACAAGTGAAGGGAGCCCAATAGGACTTAGGGGGCATGAGTGGATGATGGAATTGGCCCACAAAGCGGCAAGGGAGGCATGGACCATTGGGTCCCGAGTGGTTTCCAAGGGATTGGCACCCATGTTTGGGTGAAGGGATTGAACAGGTTTGGGGACAAATTTCCCCTTCAAAGCATTTTGGACCACCCGAAGTTGAGAGGGTTGAAGATTATTGAGGAGGCCCACTAGTTGGGACAAATCAATAGAGGCAGAGGTGTTTCTAGTAACATGCCTCGGGGAGTGATGAGGAGACTCAATTTGATTTAAATCCACCGCATGAACTTGTGGATTGGATTTCTCATTGTAAGGTTCATTGGGGAGTTGTGCAAATTGATGATTAGAATTGTAACTTTCATCATACAACTCATCTTGGTAACCCATATCTTCATATTCAGCCATTCAAACAGATTTTCTTGAACGTAGCATCATGATATTAAGCACACAAAGTTTACTAACAACCAACTACTCAAACAAGTTTGAGAGATTAAGTTAATAGCTTTTAATCAAACAATTAGGGGATGCTTTTGTCCAATTTCATTATTTTAATATTGTTCAATGTGACTTTTATTGAAACGTTTCTCTCCAATATGGGTATGAACCTAGATGGGTATGAGGAAAACTTCGAGTTCACTAAGCATTCTCCTTCTCAATGATAGGTTCTTCTAACATGGGTCTCTAGAGTGGTACAACCAGCTCGGTCCACCGTGAGGGAATCCATAGGGTACAGAGACTTACAAAGGTCCTGATGAGTATTTTCTAGTCCAATGAGACAGAATGTCCAATGGAGAGATTGTCCTCACTGGGGTGGGTGTTTGGATCCTAGGATAAGGAGGTCTCCAATCCGAGTATGCCCTATAATGCAAGCAAGATAGAAAACCTGGAGTTCTGTAAATAGACAAAAATACGAGGAGTTTAGTTATCACACATCAACTCGAATCACGACAGTTCAGTCGATCGTGAATCTGAAAGCTCACAAAAGCTGTCAGAGCTGCGACAACTCCCTCCAGTGCAGTTTGTTCGCGATAGGACAAACCATCGCACAACAACCAAAAAGGCGACGTCTGAACATGTCGTGAATCAAAAGGCTGTCGAGAGCTTATATGAAAGTTGTAAATCAAGCAAGCATGGTATATGGCCAACCAATTGGAGAAATAAGAGTCAAATGATGATGCTTTCATCAAGTGAAAGTAAGTAAAGGGGGAAGGGAGCAGGATGATGATTTTTTTTTTAATTAAACTTTATGGGAAAAAAGCACAAACACAACTTGGTAATCATGATGGTTCTAAAAGGATTATCATGTAGGGTAAGAGGGAAGGGCAATTATATCACATGGGGTACGAAGGGAGTGAGACATGTGGGTGTCGAATGGAGGGGCACATGTGGGTACCAATGGAGTGGTAATCAAAACTAAAATAAAAAGTGCCCCATCGTGATCGTCAATTTGTGAATGCACTTAAAACGACACATAGAATAATTTGAAAAAAAAAAGTGTTTTTTTTTAACTAATAAGAGATGGAGAAGGATGGATATGATGAAAAGGGAGGAAAAAGAAGTAGAAAGTGTGTGTGTGCACTAGGGATGGAGTGTGATCGCTAGGTACTTGTGGGTACCAAAGGAGAGAGCGAAGGGTAGTTACCTACCTTCACTCAAAGATCGCGAGAGTGATGAGATGGGTTGACTCTTACGTCTCCAACCAGCCTGTCGGCGAAGAAGACTTTAGTTGCTTGGTTACCTTGCAAAAGAGACAAATAAGCAAACAAATGAAAGAGAAATTAGACCAAGTTGTGTAGTATCAAATTTAACAAAATAAGAGAAAGTGCTTGCATGCTTGGACACACCTTATGGTGGTGTTTTAAAACAGCTAAAAGTGTAAGTGTGAATTGAATGAAGTGTGTGTTGAAGAAAAAACTAAAGTGATTGTGTGATATGCATGCACTAATGAATAATTAAAGAGAATTGAATGGAAAAAGAAGAAAAATATGATGAAACAAGAGAAGTAGCAGCAAAGGCTTGAGGGTGAGGAAGAAGATTCCTCCTCACTCCAAAGATGCTTGGACACCGAAAGCACCATTTCTCCTTAAGTAAAGAACTCTCCAAGCAAGCTTGAGAGGACTTCTCTTCAAGTTCCAGAGTTTGGTGGCTCTTCAACGCAGCAAGCCTTCACCTATATGTCTTGGATTGCTCTCAACAGATGTGGCCTCGGGGGTCCTTTTATGGGGGTAAAAATGTAAAATGCGATGGACACAGTGGTCGCCTATCATTATGAAATGTGTCTGAAACATCATATTTAAAAACCCTCCATACTTTGACGAGCTCTTTCCATGCTTTGAATATAGCTAGTTTAAAAATCGCGACCAACCAAACCGTCTCATTACTGACAGTTCCAATATTGATCGAATTCTTGCCAAATTTAATAAATTCAAAGCATAAATCACGACGACATAGACCATCACGCTTTGTAAAGAATCGATCTTTTACTAGGCATCGATCTTTTAAACAAAGAAAGGTGAAAAATGCGACGACCTTAGTAGACGCGAATCTATTTAGCAAAAAACACTTTCTAAAAATCATTTTAGAAAATTGCCAAAAATCGAACATGGAAGCTCTTAAACGTGATGACTGTAGTGGATGTGTATCTAATCAGACCAATGGGAACCAAAGTGTGAATCGGTTTTCAAATTGCGTCGGCTTGACCAGTTACGAATCTGAACAATTAGAAGTTCCAACTTCAATCGATACCAACTTCAGTCAGAACAAGAGTCAATCAGAATATAGAATCGCGACTGCTCAAGCCGTCGCATATCATTGTTTAGCAATTGATTTTCCCATTACCAATAGATAAAGACTCAATCGGAGTAAGCATCAGTCGGAACACAAAATTGCGACGAGCTAGACCATCGCAAATTGTTGTTTAGCAATCGGTGCTTAATCGATTCAATCTTCATCAATTGATTGATTCCTGAAATGCGACCACTGCATCTGTCGCGAATCAACTTCTTTAGGCAGGACCCCCGACAGCCCCTAGAAAAATTCTTAGAAATTCTATAAAAATCCAAAAAATAGGAAAATCCCTCCAATGGTTACTTGAGGAGAGCCACTTCAAGGCGTTATAGTATAACATGAAATTTACTCAATATGTCGTCAAATTTGGCATGTCTACAATGACTGCATGAAATAATGGAACTTAAACAAGAATCACAACTTGATGGGAGAATTCTGGGAAAAAAACATGGGTTCTATTTAGTGGTTTCATGAACTATCTATAGACGAGATTATTTAAATTTTTGCTTGAGAGATAGCCTACCTTTGAATGCTTCGAAGAAGTATCTCTACAGAACAAAGCCATAACACCCAGAAAAATGTAATTGATTATAAATTTAGGAAAATAACAAATAAATAAAATGTCAAAGTTAAACTTCCAAGAAGTGGAATCAACTAGTTAAATTATTTGGGCCAAAACAACTCTTATTAGACCAAAGAACAAAACCTAATGGCATTAAAATCCCAAAATTCGTAACCCTAAATAAGCAAAAAATAGAACGGGGCAATTAGGGCAAAAGTAATGTTAATTAGCCATACTTATCAACCCAAATTCGTACCCATCCATGTTGGGATGTTTCGTAATAGCATTACTACACCAATTGGGAGGAGAATCCTCAAATCATGGAAGGTGCCATGCTAGAACCGCAACCCAACATTCCTAGTCTCTTTAGGACTAGAAATTAACCCTAAATCTATAAATAATCATCATGAGACTCATGGGGAAGGGTTATCATCATGCTTGGTCATGAGGAGGCTAGCTAGGGCACCAGAGGAGGAGGGATTCATCCCCAACCCAAGGCTTCTTCCTCAACTCGTGCTTTATGCACTTGTGCAAAAGACCTGTCTTAGAACCATCCAAAGGTAGGTGTTCTTGGGCTTAAACTAAAGGTAGCACTTACCAATGGAAAGAGCATAGAGTCTAGTTTCATATGCATCTATGTTCCCCAATTTCCATGAACCATGTCAGTCATATTAAGCATTTTCCAAGAGTTACGCATGAATGGGGCTTTTGGTGTTCTTACTGTGATTCACGCAACCGAGGTCAAATTGAGTCAAACCAAAGCCATAGTTCTCTTCTACTCGTTGTCTTTGACACTTTTCATGTTTATAGTTTTGTCCAATGATCTGTATATTTTGTGTTAAAAGTCAATCATGACGGACTGCAATGTTTTTTATGGTTTTCGGGCAAGATCCAAGAGCACGACCCCTCTAGACTTCACGTTTCTCATTGCATTATCGCGACGTACATGCACGTCACGTTTCACGTAAAGGCGACCGAACCCTCTGTCACATTTCTGTCTCTGACGAGTCAACCCTGACACATGAAACTATGTGCCGCATGGGTTTCAGTACCCATCTTGAATGCGACAGCACATGCCATCATGATTTGACTATTTTCCCGCCCTTGGTTTTCATGCATGTTTTTATATTCAGATTCTGGAACCATCTCTTGAATGCGACGTATCAAATCGTCGCTATTCGGAGTCATAGCGACTCGTTGACTGTCGTGTTATGAACGCGACAGACAGGGTCGTCGTGTTTTAAATGTCATAGCAACATATCGACCCGTCGCGATATGATGGCGACGGACCAGACTGTCGCTATTTAGTGATTTCACCCATATCTTAATTTTGACTGTGTACAATGTTTCAAATGGCGATGTCTGAACCTGTCGCGGTTTAAAGGCCAACCCGAGACTATTTTCATGAGTTGTATAGTCAACCATGTGCATGTCCTACTATTATATCATGTCATTTAGTTAGTCAATTGCCTAAAAGTTATCAACTTACATGAAAGCCATAAAAATATGAATCTCCATTCTAACTTGTCTTAATGATTGCTTGATTCCAACTACTATGAGAATGCTATGTGCTATGTTCTTATTCTATCTTGATGATAATTGAAAGTGCTATACCACGTAATGCCTTCTTGTTAAAAGCTTTTCGTCTTATTTTAAACTGATGGATTGTGACATTCAGGCACATTCTACACTACACATTGCACATAAAGGCAACCCTCTTTTGGGGAATTGGAAACTCTTGGCATTCTGTATCGGCAGACTAGTGACCTTTTCTCTAAGACCTCCGTAAATCTCCGTACTCCGTGGATTCCATCATGGAGACCGAGTTATGTGTACCATCGAAGTTCCCAAAAGATAGAAAGCGCCTCTATTCTTATCTACTTGTTGTCATAGTGATTTGTTTATATTGAAACCAAGTCATTAAATGTAAGGATTGAACTAAAGTAATTAAGCCGTTATGCTGCTGAAATTACTCTAGATCATGTCCACTTGCCTTGTTCCTTATTATCATTGACATGATCTTTAGTACTTGACTATCTATTGCTTGGAAATCACATTGGCCAAATGAATGAATGGAATTACCAGAAATTATTGGAACTTCAGTTCACAACCATGCCTGTGCATATTATGAGGGCCGAGTCTGGTCCAGGGAGGAGCACCCGAAATACTTATAATCGTGAGAGTATATGATCCATGGAGGTGTCTGGCAATCACGTAATTGAATGCAAGATTGATCTGGGTAATTTCAACATTGTTATAGAATGATTGAATGATTGATTGAATTGTTATATGTGAAATGGCCAAATCTATTGAACATCTCCTCGTTATTGATTCTAATATGTCATTGTCCACTAGAATTCTAAGGAATTCAACTTGAGATATCCATTGTACATGCTATAGATTATTGAATCTCTTCTATTGGACAAACAATAATACTGTCATCAATCTCATTGTTAACTATTCCTTATCATATGATAAATTTCATAGTACTTTGCTTACTAAACCATTCTTGTACATGTTACATCTTGGATATTGTTCCATATCATTATTATGATCACCTTGCCATGAGCATTGCATGATAGTATCTCACCTGTTAACATGTTATTTACGTAAAGCATGCCCGCACCATGAGATGTAAATCCAACTGGGAGTTAGTGCGCTCACAACTACTGTCCATAATATTTCACGTGAAGATTATGAAGGGGTAGAACATGATGGGACAGGAGGAAGAGTGAAGAGCTTCTCACAGATACCCATCTATATAGCACGTCAGTCAATGTGTTTTGAGATAAAAGAGTCTGTAATAGTTAGTTTACTATTCTTGAGTCGTATGTACTTTGAAATATAATAATGGGCTCTATGTTTGGCTATGATTATTAAAGGTTGTAGTTTAATTTGATGGAAATGAAATAAATAATTATTTGGCTGGCACAACTATTGTCTTAAGTCTTTTTTTATACTAGATGTCTCTCTGAATTACTCGACTATGATACTCATACATTTATTACTCACGCTCTCGATATTTATTTCTGCTGTTAAATTCGGCGGCATGACAATTGGTATCAGAGCCTAGGCTTTCCCTTAAGTTTTAGGCAAATAGGAAATTGTTAGGCTTAGCCAAGACTAAACTTTCCACATGTCAACATGTTAAAAATCAATAGTGAGATTGGGGTAGAAACACAAGCTAAGTCATGTAGTTAGAATTAGGTTTAGATAATGTTCATGTCTAATGATCATAATGTGGTTATCTTGAAGGATTGCAATGGCCGCTGCATGTGAAAGAGATCTGCAATGAACAATCAACACATTGACCCAGACCCTACTGCAGGCCACCTAAGGAACATCTAAAAATCAGGGGGATTTCCACGGGAATTTCCGCAGTATGAACCCACCCATGTTTGGTGGGAGCATTGGCTAAAGGAGATGGAGCATGCGTTCTGCGTAATGGAATGCACGGACGAGAACAAAGTTACCATGGCTACTTATCAGCTAGAGAGGAAAGCACTTGCCTGGTGGGAGTCAATTGAGGCTACAGTAGGAGATGCCCAAGCCACTTGGACACAGTTTCAGGAGTTCTTCAACAATAAGTACTTCTCTGACAAAGTATAGGAGAGAAAGGCGTTGGAGTTCGCCAATCTGAAACAACAGGGTCTATCCGTGGCGGAATACGAGGCTCAATTCTCCAAATTGGCTCGCTATGCCCCGCACTTGGTCCAAATCGAACAGTTGAAGGCCAAGAGATTATGAGCAGTCTAAGGCCCTAGTACATTACACAACTAGGACTGATGGATTTGCAAACCTATTTGGAGATGGTGAGGAAGGCATTACTACTGGAGGACTCCCTAGCTATCACTGAAAACATCAAGAACAGCATAATGAAGAGGGAACATGGAACAATATCTAAAAGGCCACCAGCTGTGGTCGGAACAAAGAGGCCAATGGGCCAAGCTCGGAACCCACCTGTGAAGAAGTTCAGGGATGGAGGTTATCAATAGGCCCCCATCAACAGGGAGTTATGCAAATATTGTGACAAGGCGAGTCACAGGTCTGAGGATTGTTGGAAGGCACTGGGGGAGATGCGTACGCTGTGGAAGCCAAAGCCATAAGATTTCTGAATGTCTGCATATGATTAACTATGCATCGGATACACGCCAAGGTGTGCAGAAGTGCCACGGTAGGCTGCAGACTCTACAAGAACCAACTACATCAGAGGAAGGACGTGTGGCTGAAGGTACACTTAGTATTCTATCTCATTCTGCATTCGTTCTATTTTATACAGGAGCTACTCATTCCTTCATATCAAAAACTTTTGCTGAAACTTTACATGTAAAACCCTTCCAAATGAAAGCGAGACTAGTCATGTCAACCCCTATTGGTCCTGGCACCAAACTTAGAATCACTTTCCATCTAGTGAAGTGTTAATTGGAACTCAAAATTTACGTATGAATTTAATATGCATGGACATGGAAGGTTATGATGTGATACTAGGAGCAGACTAGTTGTCTGAACATGGGGCTAGTGTCAACTGTAAGAAAAGTAGGGTAACATTTAGCCCGCATCCAAAGCTAGTGTTTTCGGGAGATGGAAATCACAGGAGACTATCCCTTATATCTGCATTACAAGCCAAGAGAATGATGAGGAAAGGTTGTATAGCCTTTCTAGCTACTGTTGTCACCAAGAAGAAAGAAATTAGGATTGAAAACATCCCTATTATCAGTGAGCATGCTGATGTATTACCTGAAGACTTGTCAGGTATTCCTCTTGAGCGAGAGGTCGACTTTACTATTGAGTTGATCTGGAGCAGCACCAGTATCTAGGGCACCTTATAGAATGTTCACTGCAGAACTAAGGGAATTAAAGGAACAACTGATGGAACTGATCGAGAAAGGGTTTATCTGACCAAGCACATCATCATAGGGAGTGTAATCACGGGATTGTGCTCCCCAAAAAAAGGTGTATGTATGAAGGATAGGAAAACATACCGTGATCGCCACCAAGTAGTCGCCCGAGGGATATATGGATGAAGGGACGGCTGACTACGTTGGAAAAGGAAGGGAAGAGAGAAAGCGTACCTGCTAATGCGACAAGTTGGTCGTCGCTACGCTTGTACCTGAACGCGACGGGATGAACGGCGCCTTCTGGGTCGCGACAGCCTGATGGTCGCTTTCTTCTTCAGTGGATGGAGATTGAAGGTTCTGATCTTCCTGCTCCTCAGCCAGCCGAGGGGCAAGAGCCTCACGCTTTCCTTGTCTTCAGGTACCTACCAAGGTCAAGCAAATGTAGAAAAACCCATTAGAAATTCGTGCATGTAGTATCTATTAAAAAGAAAAACAAGTAAACATGCATTATCATGAAAAGAACTCACGTGGGTGGGGTTTTTAACCCCTTTGGGTGATTAAAGAAGGTGGGTGGTGTGTGTTCTAATGCAAATCTACAAAAAGAAAGGACCTATGCATGCATGAAAGAAGAGAAATAATGAAGAGAAAGGGAGAGAGAAAGTGCATCCGGGGAGAAAACGCCCTGGGGGGCAATTCCTGGTCGTCTGGAGAGGGAGCTCTCTTCTTCGGAGTTCGAGCTCTCTTGCAGGGGAAGAAGCAGACACTGGCCTTGCCTCAAAAGATGGAGTATTGAGATAGTTATAGGTGATTATTCATGGAAGGGCTGTGAGAGGAATAACGGGCAAGAGTCTGGGTTTGGGTATGTATGTCCGTGCATGGGCAATTGGAACTCGGAAAGGAGGCTTTAAGGAAGGTCTCCACGAGTTTTGGTAGGATTTGGATGCGATTTAGACGACCAAAAGAGGGAATATCCATGTATGGCATGTGTCCAAGTCATGCTCAGAAAGGATTCCCTGCATGGGATCTAGAACGCAACGGGCATCTGGTCGCTATCAGGGTGGCGACGCCTCGATATGTCGCCTTCCTTACATGGAAGGTGACTTTAAGTCATTTCTGGCGATTTTTCATGGAATTAAAATGCCTATTTATGAACGCGACATATCGAGGTGTCGTCTTCTTGAACGCGACAGGGGGGGTTGTGGCCTTCATGGCCTTTTTAGTATGCGGCCATGCAATGTGTCCGATCCCCAGGCGCGGCCATCAGAATGACGTGCGGTTTGAAACGCCGGACTCTTGACTCAGAGAGCTACAAGATGATGATGAAGAGGATTGACTTTGACCAGGAAGACCCCACCAGGGCGATGAACTGATGAAAAGGATGTCATGATCGGAGAAAGCCAGCTTGACGATGATGAGCCAACGTGGGGTATCGATGATATGACAAGAAATTTGCTCGACTTATGTGTCAGAAATGGGTGTCTACAGATTGCCCCTCCTTGATGCTTGCTTTGCAAGGGAGTGGAGCGATAGTGGAGCGAAGATGACATGAAATGATGATGTAGCGGAATGAAGTGAAATGAGCTGAAAAGTGGGCATCAAGGTAAAGAGACACCCATTCTGAACGAATAAGCAGCGAGAACTCTCCGGCTAACTTCGAACACGGCTAGGGACAGAATGCGAGGATAGTTCCAATTTGGGATGAATAAAGGTCAAAAGAAAAGAAATGATCAACCTCTTGATTCAATAGGTACCCTGGCTATCTTTAGCGTGCAGGTTTCGTTCATTAGGGGATTGGGGCTGCCCGGTGGGTCGATTTGACTCTGGCCTTCGAGCGATTCACAACTAATGAGCAGATCAGGGGGTAAAGGGATGACTATTATAATGAATGGGGATGAGAGGAATCCTGAATAGGAACCATACTCACAAACTGGACCGAGCAGCTAGCTTGAGGAAAACCTTCAAATTCGGAATGGAATGAAATTCTTGTCTTGGGGAATGAGGATCTGAGTTAAAACATCATTGGGAAGCTGGCTTTGACAAATCATGAAGCATGAAACTCAAAGTCCTACATGATGCATGTTGGGCTAAAAGAAAAGAAATCGTAAAATGAATGCAAAAAAAGGAGAAAATAACAAATACTCAAGGATAATATTGCTAGACAATACTAGCAAGGGTCAAGATACTTCGCAACCCCGGCGTGTGATAGAATCCATCGTCCCCGAGTCATACCACCCAACGGCCTATCCAGCGATTAGCAGTGTGCACCTAGATCATCCTTGTTTTTGGTGAAGGGGAACTCAGATCCCAAAACACACTGGGAACCAGTCGGTCCTTGAGGTGATATAATAGCGTAGATATCATATAGTAATGCAGAGGGATCAGGGTTAGAAATACTTACCTGTACTTACCTGGCGAGCCGTCTCTTTTGATTTTTTGACTTTTTTGTATTTTTTTATGGATTTTCAAATAATCAAAGCAATAAGCATGATACAAATTAAAATGCACCAAGTGAAGAGCATTAAAGCATAAGTGTAATAGAGAAGCAATCAACAATGATTTGAAAGAAATGGGTGGGAGACTACATACTGGTCATAACGCGACAGAAGGTAGGTCGCTACCCTTTTGATCAGAAGGCGGCGCTTCCTGTGTCGCACCCTGAAGGCGACATGTCGATGTGTCGCGACCACAGGATTTGCGGCCAGAGTTCCAACAGCAACCCGCAATTGACCTTTTTGACTCCCACTTGGACTCTTAGTGCCCTCTAATCAATGTCCCACTCCTATTAGTTTTTCTCTACCCTTTCCAACCATGAATAGGAGTCCTATGACTCTATAAATAGGGGATGAGAGGCTCCAAATTCGTAGCTCACTCTCTCTCTCTTCTTCTCTTCAAGTTTTGAAGCTTTCATGGCCATGAAGAGAGCTCCAAGTGCTCTCATAGGGGAGGAGGTGGCTTATGAAGGTCCGAAGCGTGCTCGGATGATCTATGGCACTCTTACGAGGTTGACGAACGTCCCCAACCACCTGAGCAAGAACAAGGATGTGAGAGAGGTAAGTAGATTGTTTTTTCTAATTTTTCATGAATTTTTACTCCGAATTTCTTCATTAATTCTTTGTTCTTCTTCTTCTCCTCTCTTTTCCTTTTTTTTCGTCTTCTCTAGCTCTTCCCCGGCTCCCGCTGATATTCCAAGCTCACGTGGATAACCCCTATGATCAAGGCCTTACCCATGTTTGTGATCCAGTTCTTGAGAGAATGGGGTTTGGGAGGGGTTTTGATAGCGGCCCATAACTACCACAAAATCTCCTTTGATTGGCATAGTATTACGGCCTTAGTTGAGCTTTGGCACCCGCAAACCCATACCTTTATTTTCCCCAAATTTGAGGCGACCGTCCTTCTTGAGGAGGTCGAGGCTTTCTTAGCTCTCCCAAAGACCAAACGGGGGGACGAGCAAAACATAAGCTATACCGTGGAGCCTATCAACCCGAAGCTTATTCTAGGTGAATTCATGACGGACCCCGGGGATGTCTATACCATGATTAGCCCTCAATTCGTTCACCTTGTGCTATTGTCTAAATGGGTCATATCTCAATGTAAGAACAAGAGCGTGGACCACCGAGAAATTGCTAAGGCTGTAGCCATTTGCTTGTGTGGGGTGGTACTCTTCCCGTCCGGAGATCACCTCATAGACTACGCGATCTTGAGTGCTATAAGCGGGGTATGGCGGGGTCTTTCCCTCTCCCATGCGGTTTTGGCTTACCTATATGCGGGTCTTACCTCGGCCTCTATGGGGGGTTTTCCTTATGGCTCTATGATCCTTTTGGAGTGTTGGTTGGGAGTGAGGATAAAGTTTAAGCCTGTAGACAACGCCACTACTGATAGTCGGATCTTCGGGTGCCATCCACTGTGCTTCATTGGTGGGGCGGCCAAATTCCCCGATAGAGTCATGTGTAGGACAGCGGATAAGAAGACAAGGAGTGCATGGCGGCACTATCTCAGCACCCTCCCGGTGGAGCACTTCACTTTGGACATCGCGGCGCTGCGTGGAGCAGAAGTTCGACTTCCACTTGGACGTGGATTGGACCTACAACTTGTGGAGAACATGGCAACAGTGCTCTACAACCCACAACGGTGCTACTTTCAGGTTGGGAAACCATGGACCAAGGTGCTCCCGCCGTCTCACTTGCCTCCGATGAAGAAGCGACGCTTGGGAGATCCGGAGGACAAGCAGGCTGTGCGGAGTGCGTTGGCCTTATGGTGGGCGTGCGCAATTCACGTACTACCACCGACACTGCAGGAAGATAGGGAGACGTACCAGGCATACCTTCGAGAGCATGAGAAGCTTCGGCTGCTTGGGGGGCCGTGAGCTTAAGAGAGAGAGTTGATTGTATTTTTGAGAGTTTTGGAGGGACGTAATGTAGTGAAAGTGAGACACATGTTGCTTTTTCTTCCTTATGGCCTTTATTTGATGTAAGCATTGGAAATTTATGATGGAAATTGAATTTTCTAAGGGTTCTGTGCACAGACTGAGAAGGTGAAATAGGGGGTGTCGCTACCTTGAACGCGACAGGTCAACGGGCGCGACCTCTGAAGTGAACGCGACACAGAGGGTGTCGTGACCTGATAAGAAGGCGACAAGTCCCTTGTCGCGTTGACAGGGCCGAGAGGGGTTTGAATTTGGGGCCCAGCACCCCTTCTCTCTTCACGCTTTCTCCTCTTCCCTTCTTTCTTCCTTCTTCGGCGATGATTTCCCCCTTTTCGGCTCTCTCCTCCGTCCGGCCTCCTTCCCTCCGGCGATCGCCTGTGACAGCAGCGGCGGCGGCCCCCTCCTACCTCTTCCCCCCATTTTCTTCTCTCTTCTCCCCTCTCTTTCCCGGTGGTGCGGTGATGGAAGGTGGTAAAGGCGAGCAAGGTGGAGACGGCAGCGGCGGGAGGCGACGCACGAAGAAGACCATACGGCGTCGCCAAGCAGACGGGGCTTAAGAGGACCCCCCGGCCGTGGCGATGGAGGAAGACATCGCGGCAGCAGCGCCGAGCGAGGATGAACCCATCGGGCCCAAAAAGGTAGGTTTCTAAGCATTAAGCCATGCGTGTGGGATGGGGAGAGTGCAGTGCCCTCTTGTGTAGGGCTTTTGCCTGAAGTAAAATGGCCGGGAAACGGGTGTTGCCCGTCTCCCGGTCTCCCTGGTAACGCGACAGAGTGTCTGTCGCATTACCAGTGGGAAGGCGATAGATTCCCTGTCGCCTTTTAGAAGGCAACAGGTCGACCTGTCGCCACCAAGATTCTGAATGCGACGGGCTTCCCATCGCCTTCAGAAGGCAATAGAGACCCCGTCGCTATAACAGGACTAAGACCCTTTTTGGCAATTTTTGGCTGATTTTTTATGGCTTTTGGTGTTTGTTTTGCAGAGCGAGTTGCGGTCCAGGCTGGGATGGGCAGTCGTCCGGGCGATCTACCGGGGTCTGCCAAACTTCCAGAGGGCACGACTAGAAGAGATGGGGTTCGGCCCCTTCCTCTGATTGGACGAGTCGATGCCCGACGTGGCGCTCATTTAGGCATTAAAGGAGAGGTGGGACCCCGAGTGCCATGCTTTCCTCTTTCCGTGGGGTCATATGATCCCTACATTAGAGGACGTGGCACGGATCACTGGCCTACGGGTGGACGGCTAGGCGGTGACCAGGGTCACCTACACGAGCTACTAGGAGTTGGCGGAGAGGCTCCTTGGGTTGGAGTTGATGAGGGAGAGATCCTCCCTAGTAGCGAGGACGAGGCTGCAGGCAAGCCTCGGGGTGGCAGACGCACGCCACCAGACTGGAGAGGACCCGGCGGACTATATGGCTCGGCTGACAGTGGACGCCAGAGCAGCGCCGGCGGAGGAGGAGGGAGCGGCAGCGGACCGCGACCTGAGGCGCTTTCTGATCCTTGTGATCGGGAAGTTGATTCTGGGGACGAGAGGGGACCCAGTCAGCTGCAGATGCCTGCCCCTGCTGGAGGACTTGTCCGGCGTAGGCAGTTACCCATGGGGTGCGGCCCTCCTGGCCCACCTCTTCGACAGTCTGGGCACCTCCAGTAGGGAGACGAGGGTAGTCGGGTTCTTCCCACTCCTTCAGGTACGCTTCTTTTCCTTACCCTTTACTGCTTTTCTTCTGCTTATTTTGATTAATTATGGTACTGACTGAGTTGTTTTGCAAGTGTGGGCATACTACCACCTCCCCTCCTTGGGTCGCGGTGTACCGAGGTGACCCGGCGCTTTGCCCCTTCTACAACGCTGGCGGTTCCTCCGAGACGAGCAGTCACTGTGCCTGCAGGTGATGCTGATTCATGATGCACTGGACACGGTTCCCTTTGGCCATGTAAGTACTTCTAGCCTTAGCACCTTTTCCTTTGCTTATTTGACAAACGACTGACAGATCTTTTTGCTTGTGGTGTGCAGGTTGAGTGGACTCCCTATGTCAGGGAGGATGACGCCGCCCAGCCGTGGGTGGAGCGGGGCCGTCCCTACATCGGTAGGGACATTTGGCTGCATGCATTTAACACTGTGGTGCCGCTCCACCACCGGCTAGTTGCACGCACACTAGGACTCCACCAGGCGGTGGTGGAGTTCCCAACTCGACAAAGGCCATGGGAGAGATCAGGCCGGAGCTTCCGCGGGATCCAGCAAGAGACTGACTGGATGGTTCTGGTCCGCGAGCAGCTCACGGACTTGGAGCAGCGGGAGAGAGAGGTGGCTTCAGAGGCCACGAGCGATGAGGATTACTTCCGTGCCTATGCACGAAGGTACGGGGACCAGGTTTATAAGGGGTCTCGACGACCGGTGAGTTTTACTACTTTCAGTCTCTTTTATGTTCTCAATTAATTGATTGCATGATTGACTTCACTTGTGTTTGCAGTTTGATCCTGAGGGGCGGATTGCCTCGCTCGAGGGTGTCCTCCACTCTACCATTCAGCAGAGGGATGACCTCCAGGCGATCGTGACCCAGCTGATGAGTACTTCATACCCTACCCCTTTTATTTCTAGCTTTGGTTGACTAACTCTTCTTGTTTTCCTTTGCAGCGAGAGGAGTTGGATAGGGCTCAGTAGATGGTGGGAGGCGCTTCTTCCTCCCGAGAGGACCCTGGCCGCTCCGTGTTGGAGGGCCAGTTGGCGGCGGCAGTGGCCCGAGCAGAGGATGCTCTCACTCAGGTGCAAGAGCGGGTAAGTTATTAACTAGATGCCCCTTGACTCCTTGTTTCTTTTGGTGTTTTGACAATATATTTGATGTTTCAGGAGGCAGAGCTGAGAGACTCTCTAGCACGGACGACCACACTAGAGGCGGAAATGGCGGAGATGCGCCTCCGCCCAGAGGCAGCGGAGGTGTCGAGGTGGCGCCAGGAGGCTGAGGAGGCGACGAGGTGGCGCACCGAGGCGGGCGACCTTCGCACCCAGCTGGGAGAGGAGAGGCACCACTGCGAGCTGCTGCGGTCCGAGATGAAGGGTCTTGAGAGGGCTCTAGCTTTGGTTGGACACAGACGCTCGTCGACTAGCCGGAGCGGCATTCCGAGCGGGTCTGCCGGGCATTACTTGACTAGTTCCTCCGGACGGCGGAGGAACGAGGAGGAGGCACGACGGCGCGAGAGGGCACCTGAGGGGAGTGAGACAAGACCGAGGGTCATGGCCCCTCCATCTCCCCGCCCGCCTGAGGGTATTGGGGAGAGTACCTGAGGGTTTGTACTTTTGCCCCTTATGTACATGTATGATATGGAATGGAATGGAATGGATCTTTTTATTTTATGATTTGCGACTGAGTGAGGGTGATGAGTGAGGTACGAGTGTTGCTTTCTTTCGCGCCCTGCACACTTAGACAAACACGAAACATGTTAGATCCGTTCTTAGGCGTAGCCCCTTGCCTTAAAAATGCGACGATTGATCAACCTTGATAAATGGTCAAGGGGATAAGCCTTATTGAATAGGCAAAAGACATAAATAAATAACATGCATGAGCAGGTGAGTGGAGTGGTTGAAAACATTTTAGGAATTTTTAGAATATTTGATTTTTTTTTTTTGAGTTTTTAAAATATTCGGTTTTTTGGAGCTTTGAAATATTTGATTTTTTTGAGTTTTGAAATATTTGATTTTCTTTTGAGTTTTGAAATATTTGATTTTTTTGGAGTTTTGAAATATTTGATTTTTTGGAGTTTTGAAATATTTGATTTTTTTAGAGTTTTGAAATATTTGATTTTTTTGGAGTTTTGAAATATTTGATTTTTTAGAGTTTTGAAATATTTGATTTTTGGAGTTTTGAAATATTTGATTTTTTTTTTAGTTTTGAAAGACGCCTAAAGCCGGCGTTAGCCTTTCCTGAAATAAGACGCGCGAGACGGAAGGTACTCGCCCCTTTGGGTCACAACACTTAGACTGGTTCAAGCCGCTGGTTTGGAGTCTTCATCACCTCTGGTTCTCGCCACGAACCTCACTAGGCTAGGACGTGCGTCGAGAGGTCACATTGCCTCCGTAGACCACCCTTAGTTGACGATGCGACTAGTTAAACCGTACCTAAGAGATGACTCGGTCTTATAGGGAGAGATGGAAGACTATTTAAGGAAAGTCTCATGTGGGTTCAAGGATGTCGGTTTCGGCTACTTCCTACAGTATACTGATAGCCCACGAATGCGTCGTTAAACACGTGACTAACAATCTCAAAATTATCGGCTTACACTAACGATTTTAACAATAGTTAAGTGGTGAGAGCCGAGTCGAATCCACGGAGAAAAAGATTTTAGAGTTGAAAACCTTGAGTTTTTGTTTAAGAAAATAACGTGGTAGTATTAAGACTAAGTTGCACGAAATAAATTTAAGCTACACTAAATAAGTAAAGTGAGAGAGATAAAGAGAGAATGAGAGGACACGAGACACTATTTAAAACTATAATCTATTAAACAATAGAAAATGTTTAACACACAGAATTTATTCTACTCAAAAACCATTAACAAGTACACTGAAATAAAAAATAGAAAGAACTAGAGAGAGAACAAGAGAGACGAGAAGAGAGAAAAGAGAGAGAAAAGAAAAGAGAGAGAGGAGAGAGAGCGCAGGGAGAGAAGAGAGAGAAGAGAGAAACGTGAGAGAGAGAGAGACGAGAGGAGAGAAAAGGCGGCGATAGAGGAGAGAGAGAGAAGAGAACGGGAGAGAGAGAGGGGATAGGAGAGAGAAACGAGAGAGAAGGGAGAGAGGCGGTGCGGCCTCCTCTACATGCATGCATGCATGTAGAGAGGAGGGCGCTGGGGCGCTGGCGGGCGGAGCGCGCAAGGGGGGGGGGGCGGCCTGGGCGCGTGGCGGGCGCAACAGGCGGGCTAGGCAGGCGCGCGGCCTGGCGAGGCAGCAGGGGCAGCGCTGGCGGCAGGCTGCTGGGCGTGGCGACGTGCCGGGCGCGGGCAGCGCGCAAGGCGAGCGCGGGCAGGCGAGCAGAGGCAGGCGCAGCAGGGGGCCTGGCAGTCCTTACTTGCTGCGCCCGTGTGCTGCTACTGCTGCTTCTGTGTTTGAACCAAAGAGAGACACCGAGGGAAAGAGCTAGCAAGAGAGAGGAAGAAGGGAAGAAGAAGAGGAGAAAGAGAAAGAGGAGGAAGGTGTGCGCAGGAAAGGGAGAGAAAAAGTGAGGAGAAGTGGGGAAGGCCTCGCAAGAGAGAGAGAGGGGGGTTTTAAATAGAGAGCTCTCTCTCTAAAAGAGAGGTTTTTAAAAATAGGGAGAAAATCTTGGAAAAATAGAAAGAAGAGGGGGAAAAGAAAAAGGCAGGCGGCTAGGGTTTTGCAACATTCTAGAAATGCCAGATTTGTCCATGTTGGATTGCTTGGTCCATTGGCCTGTTAAGCACTTCATTCAATGGCCCATTAACCTGCAAAGACAACATATAATTGAATTTAATCAATTATCATTCATGATAATAGAAATCTTATGAATTAATCAGTATCAATCAACAAAATGGCATGATTATTTATAATAATTGTGATATTATCACATCCCCCAACTTACTCATTGCTAGTCCCTTAGCAATGCACCCAAGTGAATAATTAGGACTAATAGGAACTTCAAACATCATTTTTCATGTCAAGAAAGCAGAAATAAGACTGATCAACAATAAGTATTTCCATTTCTAGTAGCATGTGTCAAAGATAATCATGCAGTTCATGTTATTAGACAGTTCCTCAAGATACAGTTGAAATTATCATTTCCTTCATGAATGCACTTATGATCAATAAGCATTACTAAGATAGTGTATGAGTTTTTGACCCATTACTTAGAGATGATATCAACTCTACACTCTTAAAACCAATCCTCGAATTACAGGTAGCTTTCACTCTTCCTTTTTATTTTCATCCTTCAGTATCATTTTTTTCTTTCTTTGGATATCCTTTCACTGTTTGACGCAAACTTCAACACTTCATGAGGTGCCGAAGCCCGGTTACTAAGCTAGGGATTTCATCATTTTTTTTTATAACTTGCAGGCAGGTAGCTTTTTCCCCACGATTAATTTTCAATAAGAGTGTAGAATGTCAATCCTCATCATGAGTATTAGGTAAAACCCTCATCACCCTCTTGAATGACACTTATTCATCATCTAATACATGTGTGAAAGTTTAATAACATTTCAAATGTAGCTTGAGGAAAATGCTAAGAATGTAACCACAAAATTCATCTTTAGCGTGCCACTAGCACAAGTATATACTTAGTGTAAAATCAGTCTAGAATGATGTATTCCTTCCATGAAAAATGATACATGAAGTAAATGAGCATAGAATAATGCCTGGGATGTTTAGGATTTAAAGATTTGAAAGATTTGCCCTCCCCCAACTAAAATGACATTGTCCTCAATGGCATAAAAGTAACGAACATAGAATAAAGCCAATGTAAGTTAAGAAAGGAGAGATGCAACCTGATGATCTCATGAGGGTGGTGGCACACTGGCTTCAGCACAAGTAATGGGTTGCTCACTAGCCTTCGAAAAACCTAGAACACAATAAAAAAGAAAAAATAAGTTAAATGTCCTAAACATATTGGGTTGCCTCCCAATAAGCGCTAAGTTTATTATCTTCAGCCAGACACAATGAAGTTCCTGCACATCTACTCAAGATCATTTAAGGGAATGGATTCTTTAGGTGAGAGCTGCATGTTTTCCATGTAAGGTTTGAGACGTTGACCATTAACAGTGAATGTTTGACCATTTTTAGGATCAAGAATTTTAACAGCACCATGGTCAAAAGTTTTTACAACAATGAATGGTCCATCCCATCGAGATTTCAATTTACCTGGAAATAAGCGCAGCCTAGAGTTAAAAAGCCAAACCTTTTGGTCAGAATGGAAGGATTTCCACAAAATGTGTTTGTCATGAAAGATTTTGGTCTTGGCTTTATAAATTTTGGAATTATCATAGGCTTCATTGCGCAATTCCTCAAGCTCATGCAGTTGGAGGGCTCTATGTGATCCAGCTTGGGCTAAGTCAAGGTTGAATTGTTTGATGGCCCAATAAGCCCTATGCTCCAACTCAACAGGAAGGTGACAGGCTTTACCAAAAATCAACCTGTAGGGAGACATGCCAATGGGAGTCTTATAAGCAGTCCATAGGCCCACAAAGCATCATCCAGCCTTTCTGACCAATCTTTCCTATCGGGCCTAACAGTCTTTTGGAGAATGTTCTTGATCTCCCTATTAGACACTTCCACTTGGCCACTGGTCTGAGGATGGTAGGGGGTAGCAATCTTGTGAGTTATCCCATATCTTTTAAGCAAAGCTCGAAATTGGGAATGAGTGAAGTGAGATCCCCCATCACTTATGATGGCTCGAGGGCACCCAAACCTAGAGAAAATATTCCTCCGCACAAATTTCATGACAACCTTATGGTCATTGGTGCGGGTGGCAATGGCTTCGATCCATTTAGACACATAATCAACAGCCACAAGGATATACTCATTGCCAAAGGATGAGGGAAATGGGCCCATGAAATCTATTCCCCAACATCAAAAATCTCTACCACCAGAATGGGGTTGAGTGGCATCATGTCTCTCCTAGAATTGTTGCCTACTGCTTGGCATTTCAGACAGGTCTTACTGAATTCATAGGCATCCTTGAACAATGTGGGCCAGTAAAACCCACTTTGTAAGACCTTGGCAGCAGTTTTCTTCCCGAGAAGTGTCCCCCACAAGCTAGAGTGTGACAGAAATTGAGGATGCTTTGTTGCTCTTCCTCAGGGACACATCGCCTAATGACTTGGTCTGACCCATGAAAAATAATTCAGGGTCATCCCAGAAATAGTGTTTGACTTTAGAGAAAAAATGATCCCTTTCATTTTTTGACCATCCTTCAGGAATTTGCCCCACCGCAAGGTAATTGACAATGTGAGCATACCATGGGGGTGTCCTATGAGAAATAGCAAGGAGGTGTTCATCGGGAAAGGAGTCATGCATGGGAGCACTGTCTGGGATGAGAATTCGAGACAGATGATCAGCAACAACATTTTCAGTACCTTTCTTATCCCGAATCTCCAAATCAAATTCTTGAAGGAGAAGGATCCATCTGATGAGTCTTGGTTTGGAGTCCTTCTTTGCCAGGAGATACTTCAAAGCAGAATGATCAGAGTAGATGATGACTTTTGCCCCCAAAAGATAAGATCGAAATTTTTCAAGGGCAAAAACCACAGCAAGGAGTTCTTTTTCTGTGGTGGTGTAGTGCAGTTGAGCATCAGCAAGGGTGCGACTCGCATAATAAATCACCACAGGCTGTTTATCAATTCTTTGTCCCAAAACAGCACCGATGGCATAATCAGAGGCATCACACATGATCTCAAAGGGCAATGACCAATCAGGAGTTTGAAGAATGGGAGCTTTGGTCAAAGCCTCTTTCAAAGTAGTGAATGCCTCTAAACAAGCATCATCAAATTGAAAAGGGACATCCTTTGCTAGGAGAAGAGTTAAGGGACGGGCAATTTTGGAAAAATTTTCAATGAACCGGCGATAGAAGCTAGGCATGGCCAAGAAATGCCCAATCTGTCTCACGGAGGTCGGGGGAGGAAGATCAGCGATGAGGCCAACTTTGGCTCTATCTACCTCAATGCCCCGCTCAGACACAATGTGGCCTAAGACTATGCCCTCTTGAACCATGAAGTGGCTCTTCTCCCAACTGAGCACCAAGTTTGATTCGACACATCTAGCCAGAACTTTCTCCAGATTTTTCAGACAATTTTCAAATGAATCCCCATATATTGAAAAATCGTCCATGAATACCTCAAGGAATTCTCCCACCATATCAGAGAAGATTGCCATCATGCACCTTTGAAAAGTGGCTGGTGCATTGCAAAGTCCGAATGGCATTCTCCTAAAAGCAAATGTGCCATAGGGGCACGTAAAGGTGGTCTTTTCTTGATCTTCTGGGTAAATTGCCACTTGATTGTACCCAGAATAACCATCCAAAAAGCAGAAGAACTGTTGGCCTGCTAGTCTCTCTAGGATTTGATCCATGAATGGGAGTGGAAAGTGATCTTTCTTGGTCATGGCATTGAGCTTCCTATAATCTATGCACACTCTCCATCCCGTGGTCAATCTAGTGGGTACCTCCTCCCCTTGCTCATTTTTCACCACTGTAAGCCCAGACTTCTTGGGAACCACTTGGGTTGGGCTTACCCATTGGCTGTCTGATATTGGATAAGCAATGCCAGCATCTAGCCACTTCACTACTTCCTTCTTCACCACTTCCTTCATGTTGGGATTTAACCTCCTTTGCGTTTCCCGGCTTGGTTTAGCATTGTCCTCCAAGTAGATGTGGTGCATGCAAACAGATGGACTAATCCCCTTAAGGTCAGCCACTGTCCAACCTATGGCACCCCTATGCTCCCCTAAGACTTCTATCAATTGGGCTTCTTGGGTAGGACTTAGGTTGGAGGCAATGATAACAGGCAAAGTTTGGTTTGGGCCCAGGAATACATACTTGAGGGAGTCTGGAAGAGGTTTAAGCTCAAGATCTGGAGGGCTTTGAAGTGAAGGTAGAGCTGGTGCAGATTGCAAGGCCGGTAGAGGTTCGACCTTGGACCATGGTGCCAGACGGAGTGGTGAGTCATGTAAAGCATTGGTCTCCTCAAGTTGGTCAACATCTAGATCATTGTCAATGGACTCAGTCAAAATGTCAATAGAATGACATCCTTCTTCTTGATCTGGATATTGCGAAGCTTTAAAAACATTGAGAGAAACCTTTTGTCCCCCAAATGAAATGTCCATCATCCCCGTAGCACAGTTGATATTGGCTTTGGCAGTGGCGAGGAAGGGACGACCAAGAATGATAGGAGTGTATTTCAACTCCTGGTTGGTGGACATATCAAGGATGAGAAAGTCCACGGGGAAATAACAGTCATTGACTTTGACAATTACATCCTCTATCAATCCCCGTGGAGTCTTGACCGAACGATCGGCCAGCTGCAGAATGATGGAAGTGGGCTTGAGTTCCCCTATGTTGAATTGTTCATAAATAAAGGTGGGAAGAAGATTGACACTTGCCCCTAAATCAAGAAGGGCACGATCAAAGGTTATGCCACCTATATCACATGAAATGAGGGGAGCACCAGGGTCCTTCAACTTCCTAGGGAGGTGGTTTGTCAAGACTGCACTAACATCTTCAGATAGCCAGATTTTCTGAATTGTAGTCTTGGATTCCCTTCGTGGAGTGCACATTTCTTTCAAAATTTAGCATAAGTCGGGACATGCTTGATGGCATCTAGGAGTGGAATATTGATGTGGACTTGTTTGAACAATTCCAACAACTCCTCATCTTGGACCGACTTCTTCTTCTTAATGGGCTTGGATTCTAGAGCACTTGGAAATGGCACTTTGGGCTGGTAAGAATTTGGATTTTCATGAGCCTTCTCTTTTCCTTTGTTCTCTTCCCCCAATTTAGTTTGAATGGGTTCCTCTTCACTATCACTAGTGTCATCTTGGGCCTCTAGTTCAGGATTATTCACAGCCTCTTTTCCCTTATGTGGGTCACTTAGCACCTTACCACTTCGCAGGCTTGAAATGGCTTTTATGTTCTCCAATTGTGGGCCTCTTGGTTGGACTTGTTGGACAGGTTGAGGTAAGAGGCCTGGTTGTGAAGCAAAGCCTGGTGGTTGGTTCCTTGGGTTGGGCACAGGTTGGCTAGGCAATTGGCCCACTTCCCTTCTCGTGGTGGTCTCAGCCATCTGGCCCACTTGGGCTTCTAACCTAGCCATGGTCTGTTGGTTTGTAGCCAAGAGTTGTTGTTGCTGGTGCAATTGTTGTTGTTGGGCCAGGATAATTTGTTGCAGTTGATTGAATTGTTCTTCAAAATTTTGTTGAGGAGGTTGTTGAAAGGTAGGCTGAACTTGCTTGGGTTGAGGAGGAGGATATTGGACTGCCTGAGAGAATTGGGCCTGAGGCCCTCTGGCATAAGTGCCATTATAAGGATTCGGCTGGGCCTGAAACTGGTTCTGGAATGGTTGTTTTGGGGCTTGAGGCACGGATGGGTTCGTCTTTGAGGTGGAACTTGTTGATTTTTCCAAGAGAAATTGGGATGGTTTCTCCAGCCTGGATTGTATGAATTGGAAAATGGGTCTAGATTGGGCTTGGGAAATCCTTGGGCTGCTTGGACTTGTTCTTGGATGAAAGGTGGGAG
Source organism: Colocasia esculenta (assembly GCA_014218235.1). NCBI lineage: Eukaryota > Viridiplantae > Streptophyta > Magnoliopsida > Alismatales > Araceae > Colocasia > Colocasia esculenta. Next base: position 47,532,204 of record CM024759.1, on the reverse strand, counting down.
TTGAGCTGCAGTTGGACATTCATTAATGTGATGGGCCGGGCTAGCACACAAGCTACAGACTTCCTGATGATAGGAATCTGGGCCAACATATGGGCTTGAGGGGAATGGGCCAAAGGAATCCTGATGGGTCCTAGACAAGATTTGGTCCATCTTTTGAGCCAGAGAGGCAACAGTTTGGGCCATTGTGTCCACTTTCTCCCACTTTTGGGCCATGAGATGGTCTCGAATTTGGGCTCCGATTCAGCCTGATTTCTCACTTCATACAACCCAGCCCGTTTGGATGGCCCAACAGATCTCTCATAAGATGAAAGTGAGGCATGATTAATTGAATTTTCACTTAGCATTTCAAAGAGATCATAAGCCTCCTCCTCACTTTTACTCATGAAAGCCCCTCCACATGAAGCATCCACCATTTGTCTATATTGTTCAGTCAATCCTTCATAAAATGCTTGGACAATTTGCCATTTTGAGAGACCATGGTGGGGGCATTTTCTCAAAAGCTCCTTCAACCTTTCCCATGACTCATGAATTAATTCCCCTGGTGTTTGAGAAAATCCAGTAATGGCTCTTCTCATGGTATTGGTTCGGCCTATGGGATAGAATTTTTTCAAAAATTCTTGTTGCATTTCTGCCCAAGTTCGAATGGTTTTCCCTACAGTGCCCAACCAATATTTAGCTTTATCCTTAAGAGAGAATGGGAAAAGAGTCAGTCTGAGGGCATCATTAGTGAAGTTCTGGATCTTGACAGTGGAACAAATTTCCAGAAATTCATCTATGTGTTTGTAAGGGTCCTCATTGGTATTTCCATAAAAGGATGGGAGCATTTGGATGGTGCTGGATTTAATCTCATATTGGATGGCTTGATTTTGTGGGAGATGAATACAAGATGAAGGTTGATATTGATTGGGAATGAAATAATCCTTCATTTGTTTGGGGATTTCTTGATTATCTTGATTTTCAGCCATTTGATTTTTCAGGAGATTATTCCTTTGATGCAGAAGTCTCTCAATTTCTGGGATTGGTCCTAGCAAATTAGGGCTTTGTGATCTCCTACCATGCATGCACTAGGACCAAATGAGAGAAGAGAGAGAAATTTTTTTTAAATTTTGTTTTTTTTTTTTTTTTAGATTTTTTTTAAACAAAGACAAACAAGTTTCAAACAATTACCCTATTTGACCTAGAGATCTTAGACTTGAAAGTGAGATTTCTCACAAAGTGGCTATAGACCAACTTAAGTCCACTATTAGGTATATCCACTGGCCAGGTAAGAGGTGGGGTAGTGGGAGGCTCCCCCTACTTTCGTAGGGACCTAATTAGAGAACCACTTTCCCGCTTAGGCGTTGCCTTTTAACCTCTAGCCTTAGACACCAGTTTCCAAAACCAATTAGTGGGCCCAAGTGGACCTAAACCTCAGTGTGAACCCTAAGGCCAATGTTTACTGACTTTTATTAGGGCTTGGGAATGCAAAAGATGCAGGTAGATTGTGGTTTGTGGGCTAAGGAAGGGTGATCAAATCCCCACCTTATCTTGTTAAGGAAATTGCCCTTAAAGTATTTTAGAAATGATGTGCACACCACAAAATCAAGCAAGGGATTCTATGCAAGCATGGAAATGCATGATCATGCTTTTTAAAGAAATTGAGATTCTCACCTTGCCTCCCGCAATCTTCGACAAGAAAGGAAACTTTCAAACAAAAGAAACTACCTAAACATGAAAATCTAAATGATGCATGTCCTAAAGATGGAAGGTTTCTATTCTTGACATGACATCTTTGATTGGATTCAAGTGATCGATTTTTTTTTGAATTTTTTATTTTGTTTCTCTTTTTTTTTAATTATCTAAACATGGTAACTAAGAAAAGGAAACTAAATCAAGAGGGTTTTAATGGTACTTACCTCCAACGCAATCCCTCGTTCTTTTGGAAATGAAAATAAATGGAAAGAGTGAGAGAAGGAAACTCACCTCACTTACCCATTTTTCTGATTTTTTTCTTCAATTTTTGGAGTTTTCTTTCCAAATAGAACTTTTACCTACATATTCAGCTTTCAGCGACAGTTTTCTGACAGATTTTTCAATTTGCAATTTTTAGGATTTTTCACTTTTTATTTGATACCTACAAAAAGAAAGAACATGTTAGCATGAATATATACAAATAACATCAAGATTATCAAAACTAAAAATCTAATTTCTCCGGCAACGGCGCCAAAAATTGATAGCCCACGAATGCGTCGTTAAACACATAACTAACAATCTCAAAATTATCGGCTTACACTAACGATTTTAACAATAGTTAAGTGGTGAGAGCCGAGTCGAATCCACGGATGAAAAAATTTTAGAGTTGAAAACCTTGAGTTTTTGTTTAAGAAAATAACGTGGTAGTATTAAGACTAAGTTGCACGAAATAAATTTAAACTACACTAAATAAGTAAAGTGAGAGAGATAAAGAGAGAATGAGAGGACACAAGACACTATTTAAAACTATAATCTATTAAACAATAGAAAATTTTTAACACACAGATTTTATTCTACTCAAAAACCATTAACAAGTACAGTGAAATAAAAAATAGAAAGAACTAGAGAAAGAACAAGAGAGACGAGAAGAGAGAAAAGAGAGAGAAAAGAAAAGAGAGAGAGGAGAGAGAGCGCAGGGAGAGAAGAGAGAGAAGAGAGAAACGTGAGAGAGAGAGAGGAGAGAGAGAGAGGAGAGGAGAGAGAAGGCGGCGATAGAGGAGAGAGAGAGGGGATAGGAGAGAGAAACGAGAGAGAAGGGAGAGAGGCGGTGCGGCCTCCTCTACGTGCATGCATGCACGTAGAGAGGAGGGCGCTGGGGCGCTGGCAGGCGGGCTGGGCAGGCGCGCGGCCTGGCGAGGCAGCAGGGGCAACGCTGGTGGCAGGCGGCTGGGCGTGGCGACGTGCCGTGCGCGGGCAGCGCGCAAGGTGAGCGCGGGCAGGCGGGTGGAGGCAGGCGCGGCAGGGGGCCTGGCGGTGCTTGCTTGCTGCACCCATGTGCTGCTGCTGCTGCTTCTGTGTTTGAACCAAAGAGAGACACTGAGGGAAAGAGCTAGCGAGAGAGAGGAAGAAGGGAAGAAGAAGAGGAGAAAGAGAAAGAGGAGGAAGGTGTGCGCAGGAAAGGGAGAGAAAAAGTGAGGAGAAGTGGGGAAGGCCTCGCAAGAGAGAGAGAGGGGGAGTTTAAATAGAGAGCTCTCTCTCTAAAAGAGAGGTTTTTAAAAATAGGGAGAAAATCTTGGAAAAATAGAAAGAAGAGGGGGAAAAGAAAAAGGCAGGCGGCTAGGGTTTTGCAACATTCTAGAAATGCCAGATTTGTCCATGTTGGATTGCTTGGTCCATTGGCCCGTTAAGCACTTCATTCAATGGCCCATTAACCTGCAAAGACAACATATTATTGAATTTAATCAATTATCGTTCATGATAATAGAAATCTTATGAATTAATCAGTATCAATCAACAAAATGGCATGATTATTTATAATAATTGTGATATTATCACATACCTTTCAGAGATTGGGTCTATTGTGAAGGGACTTTATGGTCTTTTCTTATATGCTTGCCTTGTTTGGGGCATGCGTACGACCGGGCTCATGAGCGTCCCGCGGGGACTTTGCCACTCTTTGCCATGCCCCTATCATGTTATGGACTTTTGTTTCTTTTCCGTTTCTTTTGCTTCTTTGCCCCTTTTTATTTTGACCGTCCCTGTTTGAGACTTCCTCTTGTCAGGATATGCTTTAGGTTGACGACCTCGCCCTTTCGATCCTTACCCCTACACTTCGACCGATTAGAAGAGAATGACTGACGCATCGCTAGAGTAGGACCCACATAGTTGCGACATCTACCAAGTGCAGCTACCCGGGCTTGCCGTGTGTGTTTGTTAATCCTAACTTAGAGCGACCCTTGACGATTAGGGAGGGACTTTAGACTCTCAACACGGGGTTATTCCCCGATCTATGTGTTGTGGCCTCACACCTATAGGCCTAAGGATAGAATCGTTTGAGGTACAACCCATTCCACGGATGCGACAATTCAACGCCCTCAGCATTAGTTAAGCGATAAGCATTTCCGGGGTACACTTCCCTCACAACGTACGGACCCTCCCAATTAGGTTGCAGTTTGGACCTAGGACCTCCGGGTTTGATAAAAATGCGTTTCAAGACCATATCACCCTCTTGGATTTTTCGCTCAATTACCTTCTTTTCGAAAGACCTTGAGATTCACCTTTGATAAGAGAGCACATGGTCGGCTGCCATAAGCCGCCTTTCATCTAAGAGTTCCAATTGGACTAGTAATGCCTCTCGACGTTGGTCAAGATTAAGTTCTTTGTCTAATTGGACTCTTAGTGAAGGGATTAGGATCTCGTATGGAACTACCGCCTCCATCCCATAGGTGAGGGCATACGGGGTTTGTCCCGTGGGAGTACGGACAGAGGTACGATAGGCCCATAGAGCCTCTATTAGCTTCTCTAGCCAATCGGCGAACTTGTGCAACTCACAGGTTTTCTTCAAGATTTTAAGAAGGGTTTTATTTGTTGCTTCAGCTTGGCCATTGCCTTGTGGTTAATATGGAGATGAATGATGCAGAGTGATGTTATATTTCTTACAGAGGTCCTGAAGTTCTTGCGAGATGAACTGTGGTCCGTTGTCCGTGACGATGCTGCTTGGCACTCCGAACCGCGAGATGATATTCCTCATGATAAAGCGGCACACTGTGGATGCTTTGATTTCTGTGAATGCTTCAACTTCTGCCCACTTGGTGTAATACTCAGTCGCTGTTAGGATAAATGATTTCTGTTTGGTTTGAGCATTAGGGTCACCAAGAGGGCCAACAATATCGAAAGCCCACATGGAGAATGGCCAAGGTGTGGATAGTGGATGAAGTGAGGAGGAAGGAGCATGGATCTTATCAGCATGGAGTTGACACTTGACACACCTACGGACGTATATGGCACAGTCTTCCTCTAGGGTTGGCTAGTAATAGCCCTGCCTAATGATCTTCTTTGCGAGCATTTGACTGTTGACATGCCCTCCGCATTCACTAGCATGGACTCCTTCCAACACTGTCCAAGCTTCATCGTCGCTCAGACATCTTAAGAGAACTCCATTGGGAGCCCGCTTGTACAAGACTTCTCCAACGACTGTATACCTTAAGGCGGCTCTTCTTATGGCCCTGCGATCTTCCGCGCTTGCCCCTTCGGGATATCTCCCATCCTTGCAGTATTGCTCGATCCCAAAATACCAAGGCAGCTCCTCTTCATCTAGGATTTCCTCAAGCTCAGTTAGCATGACTTGCTGCGCTCCTCTCTTCTTAGCCCTCTCTTCTAAGGTTGTCCTAAGGTTGTTGAACCAAGGATCCTGGATAGATGGAACATTGAGTCGTTGGATGACGATTATCTCGGTCCGACGACTCAGAGGGAAGGATAGAGAGGAAGCTAGCGATGCCAAAGCATCTGCCAGGATGTTTTGCGAGCAAGGAGTATGGATATAGATAAGCTTGCGGAACTGCCTTGCCAATAGCGTGACCAGGTCTTGATATGGATTGAGCTTTGGGTCACGGGTGCGGTAAGTTGAGAGCACCTGCCGCAGAACAAGCTGAGAGTCTCCGATGATTCTAAGGTGGGATTCACCTAAGATGTAAGCGTGCTTGAGGCCAGCGAGGAGAGCTTCGTACTCAGACATGTTGTTAGTGGCGGGGAAGGTGAGTTGATAGGCAATGGGGATGGTAATGCCTTCTGGGGTAAGCAGCACGGCTCCAATGCCCCGTCCCTGAGAGTTGAGTGCGCCATCGAAATGAAGGGACTAGAAGGGGTCTTTGATGATGACTGAGAGTTCCTCGTCAGGGAACTCTTCCTGGATAGAGTCGCTGTGAGGGAGTGGAAGATGGGAAAGATGCTCGGCGATGGCATATCCTTTGATAGCCTTTTGGACCACGAAGGAAATGTCGAATTAGAAGAGAAAGCTCTGCCAGCGTGCGAGCCGATCAGAGAGGACAGGCTTCTCTAGAAGGTATCGGAGTGGGTCCATTTTTGAGATCAACTTGACCTCGTGGGCAAGGAAGTAGTGCTTGAGCTTTTGGACTACCCACACGAGCACGGCACAGGTCTTGTCCGCGGTGGTGTACTTGGATTCAGTGGTGTTGAAGAACCTAGAGAGGTAGTATGCTACCCTTTCTTTGCCAGATTCATCGTGTTGTGCAAGGACAGCACCTAGGGAGTCCTCAATGATCGAGAGATATAGGATAAGAGGTTTCTCGGGTACAGGAGGCTGCAGAACTAGGGGATTCATGAGATAGCTCTTCAAATCATCGAAGGCTGCTCGACATTTATCATTCCATTCGAATTTTGCCGCTCCTTTCAAGAGATCATAGAACGGGCGGCATCTTTGTGAATACTGGGATATGAATCTTCTGATGAATTGCAAACACCCTATTAATCATCTTAGCTGCGAGATGTTCTTCGGAGGTGGCATTTCTGCTATAGCCTTGGCCTTATTTGGATCAATCTCAATACCCCGCTTGCTAACTATGAAGCCTAGCAACTTCCCTGACGATACCCCGAACACGCATTTCTTTGGGTTCATTCTCAGTTGATACTCCCTTGACCTCTGTAACACCTTGGCGAGGATTTCGGGGTGCTCCCTCCTAGTTCTTGACCTCACCAAGATGTCGTCCATGTATACTTCTACATAGACATGTATCATATCATGGAAGATGGCCATCATCGCCCTCTGATAGGTAGCGCCGGCATTCTTTAGCCCAAACGGCATGACTACATAACAGTATGTTCCCCAGGGCGTGGTGAAGGATGTCTTCTCTTGATCCTCAGGAGCTAGACGGATTTGGTTGTAACCTGAGTACCTGTCCATGAATGAGAGGGTTTCGTACCCAGCAGTGTTATCAATAACCACATCGATATGAGGAAGCGGGAAGTCGTCCTTCAGACATGCCCTATTTAGGTCCCTGAAGTCGATGCAGATTCTGACTTTGCCATCCTTCTTCATGACAGGGACTATGTTCGCCACCCAGTTCGGATAAAGCACTACCCTAATGAATCTGTCCTTATGGAGTTTGTCTACTTCATCCTTCATCTTGAGGGCCATGAGTGGGTGGAATCTTCTGAGTCTCTGCTTTATGGCCTTTGCCCCTTCTTTCAACACGAGTCGGTGCTCCACTAGTGAGGGGTCTAGACCGGGCATGTCCTCATATGACCAGGCGAATGTGTCTTTGTACTGCCTTAGAATTTGCACCAGTTCCTCTTCTTCATCAGGAGGGAGGTTTGCTGAAATTATCACAATCCTGGGATCTTCTTCTGTTCCGAGGTTGACTTCCTTAGTAGGTTCATCCACTGCCATGGTAGGCTCTTCGAATCTCCTTACGCCACTGGCGTACTTTTCGGCAGCGTCATCTACTTCGCTATCCTCTTCATCAATTGGGTCCACATCATTCATGATTTCTTAGACGCCGAATCCGTCGTCCATGAACACCCCATCCTGCACAAATTCTTCTTCTAGCACCAGCGCTTCTTTTGTGAACTCCTCTGTCAGCAGTAATGTTTGACACCGCCGAGCTAGCTCTTGAAGGTATCTCTGGGGAATAACCTTGCCTCGTTGCTTCCTAGGGTGACGCTTGGACTTGGTGGGTGCTGGGTTGCCCTAACTCTCTAACTTAGGCCTATCTAAACTAAGACTAGACCCTTCTACTTTAGACTCTTCTAGGATAGATGACTCTACAGGACTGGTGGAGGACATGGCGTCCTCGAAGAGAATGGCTCCTAGTGAAGGAGCAGGAGGGGAAGCACTAGTCGAGGGGTCCCCTGAAGGGTTGCGGAATTCCCAATATGGTAATCTAGAAGGGGGGTTGAATAGATTACTGCCTCTTAAAAACTATTATCACGTTCTTTTTCTTAAAGCACAGATTATCAAGACAGTATCAAGATCTAAACTATGTGTAGATGATGTAGAAACCTATCTAGTGTGTGAATATGCAACGTGTCTATCAGACATCTATCGTAGAAATGATCAAACCACGAGACACGCAGATTTACGTGGTTCGGAGTACACAACAGTGTATCCTACGTCCACGGCACACACACACACACAGAGTAAACTGCTTATGAGCGAGTTCAGTGACTACAACTCACACACACACGTGTTTTCTGATGTGCACCCACGATCAGAACAACACACACACGTGATCTCAAGCACAAGAGACGCTTGAATCACACAAACACACACACAGTTGATGAGAATTATGAAACAGGAAGAGTTCAGAGCGTAGGAGTAAATCCTAATGTGGAACTCTTCTGAGAACGCCTGGATGGAGTTCAAACTTCGACTTGAGTGCTCTGGACTGATGGAGAAGGTTGAATCCACGACGATCTATCTTCAGTACTGCAGGATCAACTGATCTTTCGGTCTCTGCACTGCAGACTTGAAGCAGAGCAGCAGCAACTTCTTTTCTCTTGGACTTGGCTTTAGGGTTTTTGGTTGTGGCTGCTTCTGTACGAGATTCTCTTCAAAAGGATGCTTATATAGTTGTGTTTTCATGTGGAGAGTCGTGGGACTTGAAAACACAATCTTGGATATGAAGGAAGGTTTCCGTATTTGAAGATCCTCTGCATCTGTCGACAGGTTCTGAGTATCTGTCGACAGATTGCAACAGATTTGCAACAGACAGACTTCAGGTTGCTCTGGTCTGTGGCATCTGTCGACAGGCGATATCCATCTGTCGACAGGCAGAGACAGTTTTGCCAAAACACAGAACTCTGGTATTTCTGTCTGCGACATCTGTCGACAGGTCTCTGAGAATCTGTCGACAGGTGCTCTCAGTACTCTTCAGTCTGATCACAACTGCGGCATCTGTCGACATATGCCTTTGGGTCTGTCGACAGGTACATGTATACTCTGTGATTGTGATCATTTTCTCATGATTTGAGAAGGCTTGGTTATATGCATTTGTACCTGCATGATAAAACATGTATAGTTAGGTATAATGTAGACATAGATAACCAAATATTGTATCATCTTAATTGACATGTATGAAACCTCAATTCAACTCATTCATCATTAAAAACATTGTTTGACTTTCATTTATCACTTAGAGTGTGAATTCACTTAGTTTCCAGAATATGAACCCAACATTCTCCCCCTTTTTGATGATGACAAAATTATTCAATTAATGCTCATGAACTTGAGGTTTCTTCTCCCCCTTTTGACAACATCAAAAGTAAAGACAACACTCACATATGTAGATTTGCACAGAACATGTGATTTCATTCATTGGAAAGGGAAGCATTCACATGACAAAAGTGTGACTGGAGTAACATGAAGTGAAAATACATAAAGAAAAGGAAATAACAAAAGACAGAAACAACATTGCTCAGACTGAAGTGAAAGTACAGGACATGACCCACTCCTATACATCTAGTATATCTAAGCAGCATCATCTTCAGGAGCTTGAGGAGGGGCATGACGCTCAGTTGCAAGTCTATCAATGCGTGTGTCCAAGGTATCCATTCTTTCATGCAGCCTCTCAAAACCCTGTGTCATTTGGACTTGTAGCTGGGCTAACAAATCCCTAATGGAGGGCTGAGCAGCTTCACCAATACCAGCATCTCCCGGAGCATCTAGTGGCTCTGACTGGGAGTCTTCATCACCTTCTTCAGCATCTTCTTCATCATCAACTTGATCGTCAGCCCCAATGAAATCTTCATCCTCGGCAGCAGCAGGTGCCTTGCCCTTAAGTTCCCGGGTGACGACCCCATCCACTAGCTTGTAGCCCATGCGTGAGGCGGCAGTGATATCAAAGCTGTTGCGGGAGTTGAGTGAGACACACTCACTGTCTGGAATGGAAATGCCAATAAACTTCAAAAGAGAAGTAATTTGGCAAGCAAAGGGCATGGATCTCCTGGGTTGGTAGAAACACTTGGTGATCAAGTTAAACATCAGGAGAGGAAGATTTATTGGTTCACAATGAAGGAAGAAGGTAAACAGTGATTTGTGAACATTGGTGACGAGTTCACGACTGCCATGCTTTGGCGCAATGCAAGTGGTGAATATTTGGTGAATCATGCGGTTGAGTGGAGGGAAGGTGTTGGCATTGAGCTTAGCAATCTCCTTTGTTGTATCATAAGGTTGAAGAGTAAGAAGGGGATAGTAGACAGAGGCGTCTGGATGATGAGCAAGAATATCCGCCCCGGTGTTCGGAATCTGGAGGGCAGTGCTAAGAAGGTTAGCAGTGATTTGAAAGGGAGTGCCCTTCACAGAGGTGTAGAACCCTTGAGCAGAGGTGGAGAGATTGTTGAAGAACTCAGTTACGGCAGTGGGGGAGTATGCCGTATGAGCGTAGAGAAAGACTGTCCAACCCTGGGTATCAAACAGGGGTTGGAGGTTGGGAAAGAGATCGGCCAAGGAGTGGAAATCCACAAAACGTGGAGGAACAAACTTTGTGAATGTACCGTGAACCCGTTTGAGATTGAGACGGGGAGGTACGACCAACTCTGGAAGGCGATCATCCCGGTGTTTGGTCCGACGTTCATCGTGAGCCCTGGATCCTTCGCCGGGCGAGGAGGAGGCGGGACGACGACGTGAGGCCAACTTCTTCGCCTTGGGTGCCATGGAAAAGACGAGGCACGGATGGAGAAAAGGGAAGAAGTACTGGAGACAGTGGGAAGAAGAAGAAGAAGATGGAGGTAGGGTTTCCCGTCCAGAAAGGGGAGAGGATGTATGTGAGAGAGGAAAGGGATGGCTGGGGTGGTGTTGGATGTGGAAAGGGCCGGAGATGCCTATATAAAGGAGGAGGGGGAAGTTTAAAAGGCAATGGCCCACCAAGTCTGCCCCAAACGGCGTGTCCGTTGAGCTTCCCAACAGGACAGCCGGCGTCTGTCGACAGACATATTTGTATCTGTCGACAGATTCTTGCAGAATATGACTTTGTTGGATTTTTGTAAGGAATTTGAAGTGGACCTCTTGAGCAGTGTTTTTTAACAGATTACCTAAGGTGAATAGATGACGAATACATATATAAGAACCTATCATATACATGAAGATGTAAAGCCACTTCAAATATCTTAATGGTTCAAACATAATACTGAATTAGCCTGAAGCTGAAGCATGAAGAAAACACTTACGGGTATCCAAAAAGAAACACTTTTACTCTTCTTTTTATTATTAGAGTATAGGACAACACAATCTTCAGTGGAGGTGCAAATGATCAAGGAGGGAAATATCTACATGCCAAGACATTCAAAAACATCAATTACTCATGGGAATTATCACTCAGTGGAGGCTTCACACTATTGCATTATTGTCCTCATTTGCCCTTCATTTATGCAATGGAAAGAAAATGGTAATCAAGATAACGTCTCGCCTTTGAACATGAGGGTAGACATTATTCGTGCCCGTACCCCCAGTTACTCAGTGAAAGTGTCCATCATACCGTTGTACAGAGTTGACGAATTAGCCTTTTGACGCGAGGGCAAACATTTGTGATGCCCACTCCCCGGTTACTCAGCAAGAACTCATCATTGCTCTGCATTTTTCCAAATTATGTAGTTTTAATCTAATGGAATAAAATTGTTTAGGTAGCTTTTCTCCAAGTATTGTGTTAATAACCCAAGTTTAATATAGCGATTGATTATCTAGCAATTGTAAACATTAAGCTCAATGATCATAATACCTTTAAAAAAAAGAATCATATTTGCCTATAAGTAAATAATGAAGAAGAGTTAGGTGTTAAGTTTTTGAAAATGGTGAAATGTTTCCAGAATGATTGAACCTAGACTTAACTTGAGTATTATGTAAAAATCACAAGATTGTTGAAAATTGCTTTAATATCTTATGCACATGATGTGATCAAATATGTTATTAACATCAGATAAACACCTTAGACATTTTAAAGAAACCTGCTCAAAGAGGTTTGGATTGAATAGGCTTGGAATGCCAGGTAGAAGTGTGTCTGTCGACAGCTAAGGGGAGCTTGTCGACAGGTACACTCAGACAGAGAAATGGGTGTTCAGCTAGTTGTGAGTACTGTGATATCTGTCGACAAGCCAGGGTGAGTCTGTCGACAGCTACACACAGACAGAGTGAAGGGTGTGCGGGGAGGACAAAACCTGTGAGATCTGTCGACAGATGCATGGTTGACTGTCGACAGATGCACACAGAGTTCAGAACCTGTGGTCTGTGGATGCCTATCTGTCGACAGGAAAAGAAGGAGCTGTCGACAGATCATTGTTGAAGGCCAGTCTAGAGAAAGAAGGGAATATGAAAAGATCATTTTATGTGAAGGAGTTAATGAACAGCAAGAATAAATGTTTTCCTTCACAATAACACCCAACTTTTGAACTAGCTCCCCCATAATGTGTGCTCATGAAAAGACACAAAGTTGATCAATGCAATTCAATCCAAGCAAGATTAGCACACATGTATTCAGCAAAACATTCATGGAATTGAGACTGTTTTTGGTATTATCTAATTTATGATTTTTTTTTTTTTTTTTTTTTGTGTTAGAGTAGTTTGGCTAATGAAATGAGACTTACCCCTTTATCCAACATGGATGTCCCTTCATGGGCTCCAACTACGGGTACTTGGCGGAGAATGTTTTCTCACGCATAATGAAGGTTTCCAAACAAGCCGAACTTGTTTTTCCACAAATCACCATTTGATATACCCCATAGTTGTTGCTTACGAAGGACATTCATCAAGGACTGGGGATATTTGTCACTGAATTTTACATAGGCCTAATTCTCTTCTAAGAGATGTGAACCTATCCTCTGCCAATGGTTTTGTAAAGATATCAGCTAGTTGTTGTTCTGTTGGTATGAAGCTAATTTCCAAATTTCTATTTGCAACCTCATCTCTCAAGAAGTGATGACGAATTTCTATGTGTTTTGTCCTAGAGTGTTGAATGGGATTCTTGGATAGATTGATTGCACTAGTGTTGTCACATAGGATTGGTGTGCATCCAAGGTCAATGTCGTAGTCACACAACTGACTTTTTATCCACAACACCTGTGTTGCACAACTCCCTGCAGCAACATATTCTGCCTCTGCAGTGGAGAGTGCAACCGAATGTTGCTTCTTGGATGCCCACGAAACCATGCAACCACCAAGCATCTGACAATAGCCACTAGTGCTCTTCCTGTCAATTTTACATCCAGCATAGTCAGCATCAGAATATGAGATTAAGTTAAAGCTACTCCCTGCCGGATACCAAAGACCCATGTCATGTGTACCTGAGAGATACCTGAATATTCTCTTAACTGCAATTTGGTGGCTTTCCTTTGGACTAGATTGATATCTAGCACAGAGGCAAACACTGAATTGTATGTCAGGTCTACTTGCAGTAAGATAGAGGAGTGAGCCAATCATACCTCGGAAATGTTTAGCATCTACCGGTTTACCTTTCTCATCACTTTCTAGCTTAATGCTTGTGCTCATCGGTGTTGAGGCAGGTTTTGCAGTTTCAAACTGAAATCTCTTGAGAAGCTCTTTAACGTATTTTTCTTGGTTTATGAAGAAGCCATCTTCCATTTGCTTGACCTGCAGACCAAGAAAAAATTGAAGCTCCCCCATTAAGCTCATCTCAAATTCACTGTGCATATGATGTGAGAATTCTTCACAAAGTGATGGGTTAGTAGAGCCAAAGATTATGTCGTCCACATACACTTGAACAACAATGATGTGTGTGCGAACTTTCTTTGTAAAGAGAGTTTGGTCTACTTTACCTCGTGAGTAGTTTTTGCTTACCAGAAATTGGCTTAGCCTGTCGTACCAAGCTCGGGGTGCCTGTTTCAAACCATAGAGAGCCTTGTGCAATTTGTATACATGGTTTGGTTTGTCATGAAGTTCAAAGCCAGGTGGTTGAGAGACATAAACTTCCTCTTTGATGTAGCCATTTAAGAAAGCAGTTTTAACATCCATTTGATATAGTTTGAACTTGTTTGAGCATGCATAAGCTAACAAGATTCTGACTGCTTCTAGTCTAGCTACAGGTGCAAAAGATTCTTCAAAATCCACACCAAATTCCTGATTATACCCCTTTGCAACCAGTCTAGCCTTGTTTCTCACCACCTTTCCCTCTTCATTTAGTTTATTCCTAAAGACCCATCGTGTTCCAATTACAGAAATTTCGGGGGTTTTAGGAACTAAGCTCCAGACATTGTTTCTTTGAAATTGACCTAGCTCCTCATGCATAGCATCAATCCATGAATTTTCGTTTAAGGCTTCTTCAACATTTTTAGGCTCCACTTGAGAGACAAAGGCTAAATGATCCTGTTCAACTATTTGATGAACTTGAGACCTAGTTTGAACTGAATCATTTATGTTACCTATGACATTCTCAAGTGGATGAGCTTTAGAGTACCTCACACTTGTGATTGTTGAAGGACCGGGTTGATCTTGCACTTCAGAAGTCTGTTCTGGAGGAGGGGTGGCTGGAGGACTTCCATGTTGTGGATCTTGTGCAGGTACTTCATCTTCATTTCTGAACAGAAATCCGTCATCTTCATCATTGTACCTGCGTAGATAGCCATTGATTATTGTTGGAACTGACTTAGAGATTGTGTTTGGTTTTCTTTGCAGTTCTTCATGTGTTGTATCTTCAGTGTCATCTTGAAACCTGTAAGGATTAGGACTGTTAGATTTGGTTTGAGATTCATCAAATACAACATGTGGAGTTTCTTCCACTTTTCTGGTTTTAAGATTAAACACTCTATAAGCTCTAGAGTGTTCTGAGTATCCAAGAAAAATACCTTTGTCGCTTTTGGCTTCAAATTTGTCCAGATCAATTTTATCATTGTTATGTATGAACACCTTTGAACCAAAAACTCTGAAGTGTCCAAGGGATGGTTTCTTACCTTTCAGAAGCTCATAGGGAGTTTTCTTGAATACCGGTCTTACCATGGCTCGATTGAGAATGTAGCATGACGTGTTTACTGCTTCTGCCCAAAAGGTTCTGGAGAGTTGATTTTCGATCAGAAGCGTACGAGCCATCTCCACCAAGGTTCTATTTTTCCTCTCCACAACCCCGTTTTGTTCTGGAGTTCTTGGGGAGGAGAACAAGTGTTCTATTCCTTGGTTCCTGCAGAAATCAGTGAAGGAGTGGTTGTCAAATTCTCCCCCGTGATCAGTGCGAATGGAGCATATCTTGTGGACATTTCCATGCTCAATTTTATTGAAGAAGTCTTCAAAAACATTCAGTGCATCATTCTTATGAGCCAGAAATTTCACCCAAGTGAACCTTGAAAAGTCATCTACAATGACAAAACCATACCGTTTGCCAGTGAGACTCAGTGTTCTAGTAGGTCCAAATAGGTCCATGTGCAACAGTTCATATGCTTTGGAAGTACTTACCGGTGCTTTCGATTTGAAGGATTTTCGGGTCTGTTTTCCCTGTGCACATGCATCACAGAAATTTTCATTTTTCTTGAATGGAATTTCAGGAAGTCCACTTACAAGTTTGAGCCTCATTATCTTGTTCAAAACATTGTAACTCGCATGTCCAAGCCTACGATGCCACAATGTAAGCTCATCCTGTTTATTTGCTACAAGACATAAATCATTATTTTCTGGATCATCCAAATCAACCATGTAGATGTTATTCATTCTTTTTCCAGAAAATTTGAGACTTCCTGTTTCCTTATCAAGGATTTGACATGAATCTGATTCAAAAACAATTTTATGGCCTTTATCACACAATTGACTTATGCTAAGCAAATTGTGATGAAGACCATCAACTAATAGTACATTATCTATTGAGTTGGAGGCAAACTTACCAACCTTACCTGAGCCAATGATCTGGCCTTTGTTGTTACCTCCAAAGACAACGTGACCTCCGTCTTTTTCCACGAGCAAACTGAATTTTTCTTTATCGCCCGTCATATGCCTCGAGCAGCCACTATCCAGGTACCATTTGTTTTGATTGTGTGCTGCTAGGCATTCCTGCACATGTGGATCAGACAAGAGGTTTTGGTACCCAAATTACTTTGGGTGCCGTTTCATCATTCATGCCAAACAGTAAATGCTTTGGAATCCAGATTTGTTTAAATTTCTGTTTTAGTGGATTGTTCCAGCATTGTTTTTCATTGTGCCCAATCTTTTTACAGATCTTACATGATGATGGCTTATGAACAACAGTGGATTTTGGATTCTTAGTTGCATGCATAGGCATCTTACCCTTTTGTTGCCTAGTGAGCTTAGCATTAGGAACTTGCTGTTTTGCCTTGGGACATCCCTGTTTGGGGTTGGTAGCAAACTCCTTAAGCTTAGTTGGAACAAATTTGGTAGCCTTAGGTTCCTGGTTTTTGCCCTTGGTTTGATTTTTCCTTTTCCTTGAGGGATTTTGATTGCTAGAACTTGGGATAGGATCAGTGAAATTAGTCAGCAGATTTTTTCCTGTTTCCTTTGGCTTGGGATTTTGAAACCCAATCCCATGTCTAGCAACAAACACATTGGATCCTAAGATTGCATCTAGATTCTGTTTGCTCTTGACAAAACTAGATAGATCCTTTGTTTTGCCTTTCAATTCCTTTTCAGCTTTTTCCAATTTCTCTTTTAGATCAGTATGCTCATTGTTTAGAGTTTCAAGGAGGTTCATTAGATCATCTTTCTCTTTTTGAGCTTCTTGAAGCTTAATTTTCATGCTATCCATCTCTTCACTGTGTGTTTGTTCATCTATTTTCATCATGTCAATTACCTTATTCAGAGATTCAATTTCATCATTATTATCAGTTTCATGAATAAGGAAATTAACTTTCTTCTTGAGTGCTTTATTTTCTGATTTGAATTGACGGAATTTTTCAAAAAGGACAGTGTATGCTTCTTCCCATTCAGCAGTAGAAAAAGACTCAAAGGAAGAATTTACCTCAGAGGAGTCATCACTCCTTGCCATAAGACAGTGAATCTCGTCATCTCCTGAGGTAGCTTGACTTTTTTCATCATCGTCTTCATCACTCCATGTAGCCAGCATTGCTTTGGCTTTCTTGAAGACGAACTTGTCCTTTTTCAGTTTCTTCTTGAGCTCGGGGCACTCTCCTCTCATGTGTCCCTGCTTCTTGCACTCATAGCACACAACATCAGATTTTTTATTGGACGAATCAAACCTGTTGGTGCCTTTTTGGAAAGGTTTGGAGTTTCCTGAACCTCTTCTCTTGAATTTTAAAAACTTCTTAAACTGTCTAGTGAGCATGGCCATTTCATCATTCTCACTATCAGTAGAGGTTTCAGACTCAGACCCTTCCTGTTGGGCATTCTTTTTGGAATCTGAAGATACTTTATTTGAGGCCTTCAAGGCAATTGACTTCCTTGGATTCTCTTCAGTTTCTTTTCTTTTTACATTTAGTTCATAAGTCATGAGAGATCCAATCAATTCATCCACTTTCATTGTTGAAAGATTCTTGGAATCCTCGATGACAGTGACTTTGGTGTTCCATGAGGATGGAAGAGACCGAAGTATCTTCCTCACCAAATCACTTTCTGAGTATTCCTTCTTAAGACCTTTCAATCCATTTATAAGTACCATGAATCTAGCAAACATGTCAGAAATTGTCTCATCACGGTTCATCTTAAACATTTCATATTCTGAGACTAACATGCTTACCTTGGATTCTCTCACCTCAGACGTACCTTCATATATCAACTCGAGCTTGTCCCACATCTCCTTAGCTGAGGTGCATGTGGAGACTCTCGAGTATTCCTTTGGGTGGACCGCGCACTGCATCATGTTGAGGGCGCTCCAGTTGAGTGTCCCTTTTGCAATCTGGTCCTTGGTCCATGTATCTTCGTCTTGAGGCAATCCATATGGTCCTGTTCTGACTATCTTCCACAATTCATAGTTTTGTGCTCGTAGAAACACCTGCATGCGGTTTTTCCAATATGGATAGTCAGTGCCATCAAAGAAGGGTGGCCTGGTCACAGAGTGTCCCTCGGCCATATACCCCTTGGTAGATTCCATTTGATCGTGAATCTCCTGATCGTTAGATCAAATAGATAAAGCAATAAATCGGAGAAACCACGCTCTGATACCAATTGAAGGGTTGCGGAATTCCCAATATGGTAATCTAGAAGGGGGGTTGAATAGATTACTGCCTCTTAAAAACTATTATCACGTTCTTTTTCTTAAAGCACAGATTATCAAGACAGTATCAAGATCTAAACTATGTGTAGATGATGTAGAAACCTATCTAGTGTGTGAATATGCAACGTGTCTATCAAACATCTATCGTAGAAATGATCAAACCACGAGACACGCAGATTTACGTGGTTCGGAGTACACAACAGTGTATCCTACGTCCACGGCACACACACACACACAGAGTAAACTGCTTATGAGCGAGTTCAGTGACTACAACTCACACACACACGTGTTTTCTGATGTGCACCCACGATCAGAACAACACACACACGTGATCTCAAGCACAAGAGACGCTTGAATCACACAAACACACACACAGTTGATGAGAATTATGAAACAGGAAGAGTTCAGAGCGTAGGAGTAAATCCTAATGTGGAACTCTTCTGAGAACGCCTGGATGGAGTTCAAACTTCGACTTGAGTGCTCTGGACTGATGGAGAAGGTTGAATCCACGACGATCTATCTTCAGTACTGCAGGATCAACTGATCTTTCGGTCTCTGCACTGCAGACTTGAAGCAGAGCAGCAGCAACTTCTTTTCTCTTGGACTTGGCTTTAGGGTTTTTGGTTGTGGCTGCTTCTGTACGAGATTCTCTTCAAAAGGATGCTTATATAGTTGTGTTTTCATGTGGAGAGTCGTGGGACTTGAAAACACAATCTTGGATATGAAGGAAGGTTTCCGTATTTGAAGATCCTCTGCATCTGTCGACAGGTTCTGAGTATCTGTCGACAGATTGCAACAGATTTGCAACAGACAGACTTCAGGTTGCTCTGGTCTGTGGCATCTGTCGACAGGCGATATCCATCTGTCGACAGGCAGAGACAGTTTTGCCAAAACACAGAACTCTGGTATTTCTGTCTGCGACATCTGTCGACAGGTCTCTGAGAATCTGTCGACAGGTGCTCTCAGTACTCTTCAGTCTGATCACAACTGCGGCATCTGTCGACATATGCCTTTGGGTCTGTCGACAGGTACATGTATACTCTGTGATTGTGATCATTTTCTCATGATTTGAGAAGGCTTGGTTATATGCATTTGTACCTGCATGATAAAACATGTATAGTTAGGTATAATGTAGACATAGATAACCAAATATTGTATCATCTTAATTGACATGTATGAAACCTCAATTCAACTCATTCATCATTAAAAACATTGTTTGACTTTCATTTATCACTTAGAGTGTGAATTCACTTAGTTTCCAGAATATGAACCCAACATCCCCCTGATCAGAAGGGTGAATGAAGTATGCCGGCTCCTCGACCTCAACGTGCGTTTGAAGGTTGGCTTTTTTTTTTGGAGATCAGTGGAGAGCATGCAGTAGGAGAGAGTGACCTCGTGGTTGCCCGGATCAGTGTGCAAGGCAGAGAGGATCGCAGGCGAGAGCTCAGGAGTGAGGAGGCTATGTGCTGCCGCCAGGAGTTGGTGAGTTAGCTGAATGAGCAGAGGAGGAGAGGAAGGAATGAGGCTGGGAAGCAGGGAGTCCAGAAGCGACGGGTGAATGGCTAGGCAGGTGCCCCTCCAGAGTTCATCTACCGTCCTTCCCTCTTCGTAGGGGATGTCCAGTTCTCCTATGTCTATGGTCTCATTCATGAGTTGCCTCTTGGAGGTGATGGATGTGGGGGGATCGAGCAACTCATCCGCAGCTGGCGGCCAGGTTCTTTCTTCCTCCCAGAATAGGCGGCTGAAGGCTATGGTGATGTCTTCTATGTCAAATCAGTGGTACCACTCAGCCTTTGGGTCCCCAGTTTTCCTCCTTTTGTTTGGGCGAAGCGCTTCTAGGGCTCTATAGGTCAGCAGAGGTGCCATGTGCCGAGAGAAGTTCCGGCCATGTACCTCATGCAGGGACAGTTCTTGTGACGGAACACCTTGACCAAGCCCGTTAAACTGATAACGTACTTGATCCGAGTCCGCCTCCCGCGAATGGGCCGAAGCCTCGCAAAGGATACCACACCACAGTCCGTGTAAACACAAAGGAACACACCATTTTATATATATATTCCACAAGTTTACATAGCCATATTTCCACAGAACTGAAAGAAAGTACAAGAGCTTGGGGCATACCCCGAGGTACAACTGAAGAAAGTAAACAACTAACTACACTACTACTGCTACACTGCTGCTACTACACTACACTACTACTGAGACTACACTGCTGGAGGTACTGACCCTGCACTGCTACGACGCGGCTCTGAACTGGACGACGGTCGAGAAACGTCCTCCTCACTCTCACCTGTGGGGGTAGGGGTGAGCCTCGCTAGTCACTGGCTCAGTAGGGAACTTCCCCAAAACCGAGCAAACCAAAACCACAGGTACAAAAGCAGTAAATAGTACCAACAATTTATAGAACAGCTAAGCAGGATATGAAAGCTATAAAAGTACTCACCGTCTGCCAACTACGAAAAACAACTGTAATAATTAAATGGCAAACCAGTACAAGTGTACGAGCTAAAGTAGAGACAGCCAAACACGAGCCACGTGAACTGGTTCGCAACACCAGAGACTGACTCGGACAAGCTAACACAGGTCTACCTCTCAGTCTCACGCCACGGACGAAAGGTCCAGCTTCCGCTCCACGTGAAAAGGTCAAGCAACTGTGGAGACCAACTAAACACCACCACCTGCGGACCACACGGTCGCAGGCCCATGCCTGGCACCTCCAGAGACCCTGGCCCGGGCTCGCTAGAGTAAGGCACTGGAAAAGGACTAGCTGGGGACCAGTGTCGACTACTGGTATCCGTACCCCCAACTACGAGCGCGCTACAAGTGACTAAAAGACAAGTACGGCAGTCACTGTCCCACTGTCGTCTTTCCCTCAACCGGACGTACAACTCAAACACAGGAGTGAGGGTGTCCAAGTCAGACGACACAGACCTCGACGGTACAACACAAGTACCGGGACAAAGCCTCGAGCTAACAGCTTGGCTCACAAAGAACCTGGGGCACCCAACTAGAGAGGTAACCACGGTAGGCGTCGTACTACTTGCCACGTACACAAAACCACGTGCACGTCACACACAAACCACATGAAGACTCACGTAAACCGCGTGCACTAGTAGTCCACTACACGTGAACACCACGTAAACACGTAAAGAACCAGCCAACTGCGTACCCAGTACGCTAGTCTCAGAAACCACGAGCACTAGGTGCACCATAATTATCGTTGCACCGCTCGATAACATTAAATATCTGATATAACAAAATTTTCATAAAAACATGCTGGCGGCAACATCGACTGCCGTCGATGGGATGTAAACGGCAAGGTATCTGGCCGTTAAGCTCCCAGCTGAAGAACCTGGCGTCAATCGATGTTGACGCCAAGATCTTCGGCCATCAACTTCACAGAAACCCTGGGCTGATACCTAAGGTATTCCCAGCCCTAAATTTAACAGAAAAACATGAGAAATCACTTCCTCTAACATACATGAATTCTAGTTAACTCAAAACAACATGTTTCCATTGTTAAACTGATCAAACCACCCATCAACCCCGCATGAAGTACCATTACCCAAAAACACAATTATCTTGCAAATTCATGCATTCCAGATGCGTTATCACAATCTATAGGGACTAAAGGGATCGTTCCCTACCTCAATACGCACTTAAACCTCCTAAATTCTCCTGCTTCGCACCAAACCCTCCGCGAGCTCCTACGGCGATTACACCTCGTTCCAGAGTTTCCTTGGCCGATTCGTCACCGTCTCACGTTCCACGATCCTCCAATTAACCTTATACAACTTTTGGAAGTAGTGGGGAAGCATGGGGCATGAAAACAGGGCAAGGGAGAGGGTGAATGAGCTGAGGAAACTGTCCTCAGGCAGACCTATATTCTGCAGGTCGCACAAGTTGGCGTCAACCCTAATGCCATTTAGGGAAACCGCCACCATGAACGTCCACATAGCCTGCCGTTAAGTTCATAGGGTTGGCGTCACCTTCGATGGACGCCAAGACAGTCAACATCTACACCTGGCCGTCAACTCCCTATCAACTGCAGCAGGTTCTATCTTATCTCAGGACCAAACCTGTACCACACCTGCACACACCATACGTCCAAACCACATTGGCCTCACAATGACCACCACAACCAATATACACATGATCGATAAGGATCCGAAAAGCACGCGACGTTACAGTTCTGCCTCGACTACCACGGTGTTATATCCAGGTTGGGTAGGCCCCTTAATGAAATGACACCAAAGTGTCCATGTAAGCGGCTCGCGGTCGGCCTTGAGAGTGGATGTGTGGGATGACCATGGCCTGGATTTCTCTCTGTAACCCAGTCCCCATCGGCTATTCTTTACAATGTCTGGGATGGGTCTGACTATGCCTTGCAGCTCTACCCCTAACCCCTTGCCTTCTTTGTACCCCAGCTTTATCATGATTTCCCATCCCTTGGTGTTCAGTGACTCCTTTCTCTTAACTGCATTGACTTGCGCTAGGTTGACCTCTCGTTTGGACTGGAACGAGTAGCTCCAGGGGTAGTTGATGTCTAGCACGGAGACCATTGGTTTGTTGGCAGGCCACATGGCTGGGAGGTAGGTGTCGTGGATGGCATCTACTGAGTGGGCAGTGGCTATGCTTTTGACCTTAATGATTCGTCCTTAGAAAGGGAACTTAAGGCATTGGTGTGCGGTGGATGGTACGGCTCCGAGTGCTTCTAGCCATGGATGCCCCAGGATAGCCTTGAACATGGGATCAATAACGAGAACATAGAAATCCACTGTGACGGCGAGCGGTCCCAATTCAGCTTGCACAGTCACCATGCCGTGACATGATCTTCTAGAATTGTCGTAGGCGGCTATGGTGGTTGGTGTTGGCCTTAGCATTCCTTCTGACAGGTCACAGGCTCTCAAGGTACTCAGCGGGCAGACATTGATTGATGCCCCCGTGTCGACCAGGGCTGCTCCTACTGCTACATGGTCAATGACAAGGGTTACGCAGAGTGGGAGCCTCCTGGCTTCTGGAGGTGCTAGTTTGCTTTCTGCAAAGGTTATTGCCGGCCCACAAGTCACCATGGCTAGTGCATTCGACAGTTTGCTAGCCAGCATGTCCTCATTCAACACTACTTTCTGCAAGAAATTCCTCAAGGCCTCCTGGTGCTCTTTGGACTTCTTGATCAACTCCAGTATGGAGATCTTAGTTGGCACGTGGTCGAGGTGCTTGAGGATGTCATAGTGGGTTCCCGGTAACGGCTCGATCACCCCCTCGTCTTGTGGTTGCTGCTGAGCTTGCTGTTGAGGCGGTTGCAAGACCTGCTGGGGGTTTCTCTGGCTGGTGGAGGTGGTGGAGATAGGCGGATACGGACGGCGGAAGACTCGCCCACTCCGCAGGGTGGTTGGTTGGGTGGCTGGCTGCCTGGCGGAGGATAGCATGGCGGCGGAAGGTTGGTCCGGCCCAGGTGGTGGTAGGATAATGGGAGAGGGAGCGGATATGATGGGTGACAGTGGTATGGAGACAGGTGGAGCGAAGGGTAGGATGATGGGTGGACTAGCAACTGGCACAGATGTTGAACTGACGGGCAGTATGACGGCGTTGGCCACAGAAACTAAGGGAGGGATAAACTGAGGAGCCGTGTTGGCTGGTTGTATTGTTTGGGATTGGAGGGGATACTAGTGGTTAATGGCCATCATCTGCTGGACATCGAGCTCATCATCATACATCCAGTTTGCTTGAGGAGGAGGGTGGTGGACGATGGGATTTACTTGGGCTAGTTGTTGTGGTGGGTTTGGAGCTGGTGGATGGTTTGGTAGGGGGTTGTGGACAATACCGAGGTCCTACAACGGCTGTTGTTGTTGCTGCTGCTGTTGTTGTTGAGGGGGTGGTTGGCGCTGCTGCCTCTACTGCTATTGCTGTCGCTGGCTCTCTTTGATGTCTCCGATCACTTGCCAGAGGGCTGTCCAATCTATTCTATTCTGCTCATGTAAATCGTACACCAAAT
Organism: Colocasia esculenta; assembly: GCA_014218235.1. Taxonomy (NCBI): domain Eukaryota; kingdom Viridiplantae; phylum Streptophyta; class Magnoliopsida; order Alismatales; family Araceae; genus Colocasia; species Colocasia esculenta. Next base: position 47,508,129 of record CM024759.1, on the reverse strand, counting down.
CCTTGAATGTGAAGCATTGGTCGATGGTATGACCAGGCTGTCGGTGGAAGACACAGTACCGAGTTTGGTCCACACTAGGGTTCAAAGGCCTCTCGGGAGGGAGTCTAATGGCTTCTGTGGAGAGCAAGGCCAAGAATATGTCGGAGAGTGTCTCCGGCAGTGGCGGGTAGTGAGTTCTCCTTGGTCCTAAGGGACGCCTTCGCTGAGAGCCATCGGGAGGTGGCACTTGGTTATATTGGCGCTGTTGTTGCCCTTGTGGAGGATTGGTGGGGTTCTAACCCTGGGCAGTGTAAGGCTGGCGGTTTTGGTTCTGGCCGGCAGGGTTGAACGTGCTCACTTGCTCGTTCACTTGGACCCCCTCAGTGACTGGCCCTTGAGGCTTTCTTTGGAACCGGGACTTCTGGGGTTTGAACATAGAGTGGATGGGAGAATCTTTGAGCTGGGTTTGGATAAATCGGGCCCAGCTGTAGAGTTGATGCATGGTGGTGATGTCATTCATCGCCAGGATGTTTCTGTAGGCAGGGGTTGCATCGGCAATGATGATCTTCACCTTCTCTCCCTCCGGAAGGTACCCCGGAACCCGTGTGGCCATTTGCCTCCACCTATCAGCGTATGAGGCAAAGTCCTCATCTGACTTCATCTTTTCGGCCATGAGATCCGTAAGAGAGTATTCGGGCCCAGCCCTATCTTGGAATTGTTCGAGGAATTTGGCCTTCACAATAGCAAAGTCCTCTGCATCCTCAAGTAGCAGGGAGTAGAACCAGTCTAAGGCATGCTCGTCCAGCGACCGGCGGAATAGATAGGCCATTAGGCGGCGATCATGCTGGTAGGGGGTGGACTCATAGATGAAGTCTTTGACATGGATATAGGGATTGCCTGAGCCATTGTATTTGTGGTACTTCGGAAGCTCGGATGGAGAGGGGACCCATAGGCCATTGAAATTGGGCATGTGCACGTCATGGTGCTGCCTAGGGTCAACTTGCTTTCGGAGCTCTTGGAGCTCCTTCTTGATGGACGCCCATTCGAAAATCATGTCCAGAGTGGCGGATGGCTGAGCATGTAGAGAGGAGGTACGGGACACCGACCTAGCACGTGGCTCAAGAGGATGGGGTGAGTAGCATGGATGACAGGTAGGAGATCGGGTCCTCGGCTCCCGTTGATGGTAGTGATCAGACTCGAAAGGGGTGAACCGAATGGCCCGCGGCCGGATGGGAGTGTTATCGACTTGTCCCATGATGACATGGGGGTCGGATGTAGGTGCCACGGGGCGTGACGCACCCGCTCTGGGTGAGGGTGATGAAGCGGCCTTTCCTTTGAGGGCCGTCATGAGAGTCTGCATCTGGGACTGATCAAGTTGGGGAATTAAGCGCAAAAGCTGAGTGGCTTGATCGTCCGACTGAGGGGGATGGATGGTCTGAGATGGGCCACCATCGTCGTGAAGGTGGTTCTCAAAGGCATGGACTGTAGGGACCCAAGGGCGGGCCGACTCCCCAAAGAGATCGTGAGGAAGGGACTCCTCGTAGTCTTGGGAGGGGTAGAAGGTAGGGTCCTGATTCTCATCGTAGATCAGGTTCAAATATGACTCCATATTTGGCAGGTGGGTATGCCAAAATGAGGAAAGCCTCTCCAGACTTGAAAGACTAACCTAAATTAGACAGACACCTAGTTTCATAATCAAACAACCCTATGCAGATAATAGGAAAGAGAAAACGTGTCACCCAAAACAAGTAGTTGGCAATGATGATGGTTTCTTTCACTTGGTTCAAGTTTGCCTTTTAATGAATTGATTTTTAGCAAGTTCTCTCCAAATAGGGAAAGTTCCTAATGGGAGAAGGCTTCCAATCTTCGGGTGCGACTAGGATTTCTCAACCTTGCCAAACGTGTGATTCCTAACTATAAGTGGCAACAGGTACAACCAGCCCGGCGGACGTGTGGGAATCCACAGCTAGCGAGGACTTACGGAAACCCTCAAGTGAGTGCTCTAGTCGGACACAAGGAGTATGTGGTTGAGAGAGCGGACGTCGCCAAGGAGGACAACCTATACTATGAGTGCGGAGATGTGTATGCAGATCCTATGTGCACCGGAGTGCATGCAGATTCTAACCTAAAACTAACAAAACAGAAATCAAGCTGACCTGCTCTCAGAAGCAGAAGGCGACTGGTAACCTATCGCGACCAGGATCGCGACAAGAGGCCAGTTGCGTTCTTCTTCGCAGTGGACAGAGAATAGAACAGACCTAATTATGCACGGAAATCAAAACAACCCTATAACAAACAGGACTGACAGACTCTCAAGAACATGGAACAGGCATGGTATGACATGAAGTATAGATGGAGTATGTAAAATGAACCCAAATTTCAAAGAAGATCAGAAACAGGAGTACTGACCTGGTCGCGACGACCTCCCCGTCGCCTCCTTTATCGCGACGGTAGCAGCGTCGCATTCTTAACAGACACAGGAATTTAAAGACTCTAAACAAATGTATGGGTAGAGGACGTGCCTGGTCGCGACGCTCCTCTTGTCCTTTCCTTTATCGCGATGCTTCGGACGTCGCTTTACATCACAACACCATAGAACGCAAGAAAGGGATGAGAAGGGCATTGTGTACTATCCTGATCGCGACTCGCTCCGCGTCGCTACTTTGATCGCGACTCCTTGATCATCACCTTCTCACCCAGAGTAGCAGAACTCCAAAAAAAACTCAGAGAAAGTGAACAAAAGGGAAAACTAAGAACACACCATACACATGAAGGAATAGGAAAGGCAGGGAAAGACAAGATCAAGCATGATGGGCACTAGATGTCCTACCGTGATCGCCAAAAGGTGTAATCACGGGATTGTGCTCCCCAAAAAAAGGTGTATGTATGAAGGATAGGAAAACGTACCGTGATCGCCACCAAGTAGTCGCCCGAGGGATATAAGGATGAAGGGACGGCTGACTACGTTGGAAAAGGAAGGGAAGAGAGATAGTGTACCTGCTAACGCGACAAGATGGTCGTTGCTACACTTGTACTTGAACGCGACGGGATGAACGACGCCTTCTGAGTCGCGACAGCCTGATGGTGGCTTTCTTCTTCGTGGATGGAGATTGAAGGTTCTGATCTTCCTGCTCCTCAGCCAGCCGAGGGGCAAGAGCCTCACACTTTCCTTGTCTTCAGGTACCTACCAAGGTCAAGCAAACGTAGAAAAACACATTAGAAATTCGTGCATGTAGTATCTATTCAAAAGAAAAACAAGTAAACATGCACTATCATGAAAAGAACTCACGTGGGTGGGGTTTTTAACCCCTTTAGGTGATTAAAGAAGCTGGGTGGTGTGTGTTCTAATGCAAATCTATGAAAAGAAAGGACCTATGCATACATGAAAGAAGAGAAATAATGAAGAGAAAGGGAGAGAGAAAGTGCAGCCGGGGAGAAAACGCCCTGGGGGGCAGTTCCTGGTCGTCTGGAGAGGGAGGTCTCTTCTTCGGAGTTCGAGCTCTCTTGCAGGGGAAGAAGCAGACGCCGGCCTTGCCTCAAATGATGGAGTATTGAGATCGTTATAGTTGATTATTCCTGGAAGGGCTGTGAGAGGAATAACGGGCAAGAGTCCGGGTTTGGGTATGTATGGCCGTGCATGGGCGATTGGAACTCAGAAAGGAGGCTTTAAGGAAGATCTCCACAAGTTTTGGTAGGATTTGGATGCGATTTGGACAACCAAAAGAGGGAATATCCATGTATGGCATGTGTCCAAGTCATGCTCGGAAAGGATTCCCTGCATCGGATCCAGAACGCGACGGGCATCTTGTCGCTATCAGGGTGGCGACACCTCGATATGTCGCCTTCCTTACATGGAAGGTGACTTTAAGTCATTTCTGGTGATTTTAAAGGGAATTAAAATGCATATTTATGAACGCGACATATCGAGGTCTCGTCTTCTTGAACGCGACAGGGGGGGCTATCGCCTTCAGGGCCTTTTCAGTATGCGGCCATGCAATGTGTCCGATCCCTAGGCGCGGCCATCAGAATGACGTGCGGTTTGAAACACCAGACTCTTAACTCAGAGAGCTACAAGATGATGATGAAGAGGATTTACTTTGACCAGGAAGACCCCACCAGGGCGATGAACTGATGAAAAGGATGTCATGATCCGAGAAAGCCAGCTTGATGATGATGAGCCAACGTGGGGCATCGATGATATGACAAGAAATTTGCTCGACTTATGGGTCAGAAATGGGTGTCTACAGGGAGCACTTGTTCTTTTCATCAAAAAGAAAGATGGGTCTATGAGACTATGCATAGACTACAGACAGCTGAATCAATTAACAATAAAGAACAAATATCCCTTGCCAAAGATTGATGAATTATTTGATCAACTGTCTGGAGCTCAATACTTCTCTAAAATAGATCTCAGATCTGGCTATCATCAGTTGAGGATCAAAGGAGAAGATATACACAAGACAGCCTTCTAAAGCAGGTACGGGCACTATGAATTTATTGTTATGCCTTTTGAACTAACAAATGCTCCTACAGTTTTCATGCAGCTAATGAATAGTGTATACCGCCCATACCTCGATAAATTTGTTGTGGTGTTTATTGATGATATACTGATCTATTCCAAGATAAAGGAAGAACATGAAGGCCATTTGAGGATAGCACTAAAATTTTTGAGGGACAATAAACTATATGCCAAATTAAGTAAGTATGAATTTTGGCTTGGAGAGGTATCCTTTTTGAGCCATGTCGTAACCAAGGATGGTATCGTTGTGGACCCATCAAAGGTAAAGGTTGTATTGAAGTGGGAAAGACCAACAAACGTCATGGAGATCAGAAGTTTTGTGGGATTAGCATGATATTTTAGAAGATTCGTAAAAGACTTCTCCAAGATTGCAGTGCCATTAAGCAAGCTAACCAGAAAGGAAAACCCATACTTGTGAACTGATAAGTGCGAGGAGAGCTTTAATAGCTTAAATAAGTGTCTGACCTCTGCTCCTGTATCCTCACTCTACCCACTAAAAAGGGAGGATTCGAAATATATTTAGATGCTTCTAGAACAGGTCTAAGATGTGTCCTAATGCAACAAGGAAAGGTAATAGCATATGCCTCAAGACAGTTAAAGGTCCACGAGGCGAATTTATCCAGTACATGATATGGAATTGGAAGCTGTAGTGTTTGCTTTAAAAATATAGAGGCACTACATTTATGATGAACAATTTAAAGTATTTTCTAACCAAAAGAGCCTGAAATATCTCTTCTCACAAAAGGAACTCAACATGAGGCAAAGAAGGTGGTTGGAGTATCTCAAGGACTTTGACTTTTCCATTCAATATCACCTAGGAAAAGCCAATGTGGTGGAAAACGCTCTAAGTAGGCAGCCAAGAGCTGTGCTAGCCAATATGATGTTGGGTGAGTGGAAGTTGCTAGAACAACTTACCAGTTTAAATTTAGATATGGAAGAGAAGGAGGAACAAGTGATGGTTTCCAAGGTACAGTCTGATTTACTCACTGAAATCAAAGATATGCAAGGAGCAGATCTCTTCTTAGTTGATATTAACGAGAAGCTAGAGCAAAGACCGGACATTTCTCTGACACATGATGGAAGAATGTTATTCCAAGGTAGAACATGTGTACTTGACTATGAGGAACACAAGAAGAAGTTGCTACATGAAGCCCATCAGTCAAAGTACACAATTCACCTTGGATCGACAAAAATGTACCAGGACTTGGAAAGGTCTTATTGGTGGCTGAATCTAAAGAGGCATGTGGCCGACTATGTGGCACGTTGTTTAACATGCTAGAAAGTCAAGGAAGAGTATTTCAGACTTGTTGGTGGATTACTACCACTAAAAATCCCAGAATGGTAGTGGGATAGTATTGGTATGGTTTTTATGATGGGACTACCCAGGTCTAGAGGAGGTTTAGACGCAATATGGGTGATAGTTGACATATTGACTAAGTCAGCTCATTAAGAGCACGTGGACAGTAGATGTGTTGGCTGCACTCTATGTCAAAGAAGTGGTTAGATTGCATGGGGTTCCATCCACCATAATATCTGATCGAGATTCTAGATACACCTTACACTTCTGGAAAGGGTTACAAGTAGCACTGGGCATCAAATTAAACTTTAGCACTGCCTTTCATCCACGAAAGGATGGACAAACTGAAGGAACAAATCAGATAGTGGGAGACATGCTCCGGGCTTATGTGATTGATTTTAGGGGACTCTAGAATGAGCAGTTATTTTTAATTGAGTTTGCACATAACAACAGCTACCAGGCAAGCATCAAGATGGCACCGTTTGAAGCCTTATATGGCAGGAGTTGCATATCACCTCCTTGATGGGAGGAGGTTGGAGAAAACCAATGGGTTGGACCCGACTTAGTAGAAACAACTGTCAGGAAGGTTCAAATTATTAGAGAACATCTGAAGATAGCCCAGTTAAGACAAAAACATTATGCAGACAAAAGGAGAAGAGAGTTGGAATTTCAAGTGGGTGACCATGTTTTCATGAAGGTCTCACCTTCATGCGAAATTCAAAGATTCGGGATCAAGGGTAAGCTGAGTCCTAGATTTATCGGCCCTTTTGAATTTCTTGAAAGGGTTGGTCAGGTAGCCTACAGACTAGCATTGCTTCTCCAGCTAGCAAATGTTCACAACGTCTTCTACATATCGATCTTGAGGAGGTATGTGTTTGATGCTGACCATGTGATTCACCATGAAGACCTAGAGATTCGAGAGGACTTGACTTATGATGAGAAACCGATCAAGATAATGGATCGAAAATTACAATAACTAAGGAATCGTACAATACCTATGGTTAAGGTCCAGTGGAGTCGGGAAGGAGTTACAAATGCTACCTGGGAATCATAGGAAATAATGAAGAAAAACCACTCAGAATTATTTCTAGGTATGGCACTATACCATCATGTATAAATTTGGGGACCAGATTTTCATAGGTAGGGGAGGATGTAACACCCCGAAAAGTTTAATTGATTAAGATTGTAGGAAAATAGAAAATAAATAACATGTCAAATAAAAATCATAGTTAAACTCCCAAGAAGTGAAATCAACTAGTTAAAGTATTTGGGCCAAAACATATTGGACCAAAGAACAAAAGCCAATGACATTAAAATCCAAAAATTCGTAACCCTAATTAAGCATAAAATAGAAAGGGGCAATTAGGTCAAAAGCAAAGGTAATTAGCCATACTTAGCATCCCAAATTCATACCCAGCCATGGTGGGATGTTTCCTAATAGCATTACTACTCCAAGTGGGAGGAGAATCCTCAAATCATGGAAGGTACCATGCTAGAATTGCAACCCAACTTTTTGAATCTCATTAGGACTTGAAATTAACCCTAAATCTATAAATAATCATCATGAGACTCTTGGGGAAGGGTTACCATCGTGCTGGGCTCGTGAGGAGGGTAGCTAGGGCATCAGAGGAGGAGGAATTCGTCACCAACCCAAGGCTTCTTCCTCAACACGTGCTCTGTGCAACCTGTGCAGAAGACGTGTCTTAGAACCATCCAAAAGTAGGTGTTCTCGGGCTTAAACTAAAAGTAGAATATACCATTGGAAAAAGCATCGAGTCTAGTTTCATATGCATCTATTTTCCCCAATTTCCATGAAGCATGGTAGTCATATTAAGTGTTTTCCTGGAGTCACCCATGAATAGGGCTTTTGGTGTTCTTACTATGATTTACACAAACCGATGTCAAATTGAGTCAAACCAAAGCCATAGTTCTCTTCTACTCGTTGCCCTTAACAATTTTCATGTTCATAGTTTTGTCCGAAGATCCCTATATTTCGAGTTATAAGTCAATCATGGAGGACTGTAATGTTTTTTCTGGTTTTTGGGCAAGATCCAAGAACGCGACCACTCCAGACGTCGTGTTTCTCATTGCATGAACGCGACGTACATGAACGTTGCATTTCAAGTAAAGATGACCAAACCCCCTGTCGTGTTTCTATCTTTGACCAATCAACCCTGACACACAAAACTATTTGCCGCATGGATTTCAGTACCCATCTTGAACGCGAAAGCACATGTCGTCACAATTTGACTGTTTTCCCGCCCTTGGTTTTCATGCATGTTTTTATATTCGGAATTTGGAACCATCTCTTGAACTCGGCGTATCGAGCCATCGCGATTCAATGTCATAGTGACCTGTGGACTGTCACGTTATGAACACGAAAGATAGGGCTGTCCCATTTTTAATGTCATAGCGACATATCGGCCTGTCGCGATATGAAGAGACAGACTAGACCGTCGATATTTAGTGATTTCACCCAGATCTGAATTTTGACTGTGTCCAATGTTTTGAATGGCAACATTTGAACCCGTCACAATTTAAAGGCCAACCTGAGACTATTTTCTTGAGTTGTACAGTCAACCATATGCCTGTCCTACTATTATACCATGTCATTTAGTTAGTCAATGGCTAAAAAGTTTTCACCTTGCATGAAAGCCGTAAAAAATGTGAATCTCCATTCTAATTGATCTTAATGATTGCTTGATTCCTTCAACCATGAGAACGCTATGTGCTATGTTCTTATTCTATCTTGATGATAATTGAAAGTGTTATATGTTAAAAGTGCAGAAATCATGTGATAGACTAAATTGCATACCATGCCATGCCTTCTTGTGAAATGCTTTTTGTCTTTTTTAAACCGATGGATTGTGACATTAAGGCACGTTCTACATGACACATTGCGCATATAGGCAGCCCTCTCTTGGGGAATTGGAAGCTCTCGTCCGGTCATTCCGTATCGGCAGACTAATGACCTTTTCTCTAAGACCTCCATAAACCTTCATACTCCTTGGATTCCCTCATGGTGACCGAGTTGGTTGTATCATCGAAGTTCTCAGAAGATAGAAAGCACCTCTATTCTTACCTACTTCTCATGAGAGTTATTTGATTATATTTAAACCAAGCCATTAAATGTATGGATTAAACTAAAGTAATTAAGTCATTATGTTGCCGAAATTACTCTGGATCATGTCCACTTGCCTTGTTCCTTATTATCATTGACATGATCTTTAGTATTTGACTATCTATTGCCTGGAAATCATATTGGCCATAAATGAATGAATAGAATTACCTGAAATTATTGGAACTTTGGTTCACAACCATGCCTGTGCTAATAAAGGCCCAGTCTGGTCTTAGGAGGAACACCTGAAACACTTATAATCGGGAGAGTATATGATCCATTGAGGTGTCTGGCAATCACCTAATTGAATGCAAGATGGATCAGGGTAATTTCCACATTGTTATTGAATGATTGATTGATTGAACTGTTATATGTGAAATGGCCAAATCTATTGTACATGTTCTAATTATTGAATCTAATATGTCATTGTCCACTAGAATTCTAAGGAATTCAACTTGAGATATCCATTGTACAAGCTATAGGTTATTGAATCTTTTCTATTTTACAAATGATCATACTATCATCCATCTCATTGTTAATCGTTGCTTCTTTTATGAAAAATGTCATTGAACTTTGCTTACAGAACCGTTCTCGTACATGTTACATCTTGGATATTGTTCCATATCATTATTATGATCACCTTGCCATGAGTATTGCATGATAGTATCATGATAGTATCTCTCCAGCTAACATGTTAATTACGTAAAGCATGCCCGCACCATGAGATGTAAATCCTACTGGGCGTTAGTGCGCTCACACCTGCTTTCCATAATATTTCAGGTGAAGATTATGAAGTGGTAGAACATGAATGGGCTGGGGAAAAGTGAAGATCTTCTTAGAGATACCCGTGCATATAGCACGTCAGCCAATGTGTTTAGAGATAAAAGAGTCTGTAATAGTCAATTTTACTATTCTTGAGTCGTATGTACTTTGAAATATAATAATGGGCCCTATGTTTGGCTCTGATTATTAAAGGTTGTAGTTTGATTTGATGGAAATGAAATAAAAAATTATTTTACTGGCACAACTATTGTCTTAAGTCTTTTGTTATACTTAGATGTTTCTCTGAATTACTCGACTGTGATACTCATACTGGTATCACTCACGCACTCGATATTTATTTTGGCAGCTAAATTCCGGGGTGTGACAGAACTAGAATGTGGTTTGAGGAAGAAAGCTCCAGTTAGGGCGATCTCCTCCTCCTCTGGTACTCTAACTAGTCTTTCTCAAGTCTTTCAGCGAGTTCGTAACTCACCCCCAAGGGCTTATAACAAGTATTTATAGATTAGGAATGTTAGGAGTCCTATTATAACTAAGTGGAGTTGCGGTTTTAAATTGATGCCTTCATATGTCTTGAGGATTCCCATCCAAATTAGAGTAGGAAACCTTTAGAAAAACTCCTCTTAATGGGGCACACATTTGGATTAATATGGAAGTCCAATGATGGTGAAATTTCCAAGTTTATAGTTTCCTAACTCCTTGTAGAAGTCCTATCTGGTTGAGAACTTCTATAGAAGTCGATTCTATAACATGTCTTCCTATCTGGTTTAGTTCTGGGGATCAGGTTCAGAATCCACTATTGGATTCAGTCATGTTTTATGGTCCATACATTCCATGTTTATCTTAACTAACTCCTTTATTATTAATGGGTATAAAAGTAGCACATGTTTTATAGTTTAAAATAATCGGTAATTACTTCGTCATATACGAAGTCATAAACAATTTAGTCATGGTCAGTCGAAGCTTAAATTTGCCATATATGAAGTCCACTTCATTTTGGTCATGATCATCCGAAGCTAACTTCGTCATATACAAAAGTCAAAGCTTAATTTTGTCATATACGATGTCTAACTTTGTCATATCCGAAATCCAACTTCGCCATATACAAAGTTCCACTTCGTCATGTACATTTTGGTCTTAATCAGTTGAACCTAACTTCGTCATATACGAAGTCTAACTTTGTCATATTCGAAGTCCAACTTCATCATATATGAAGTTCCACTTCGACTGGTGACGTGGTATCTTAGCTAGTCGAAGTTGGCAGTCGACTTGCTATACTGCCCTTAAATATCAATTGTTGTTATGCATATCGATTGACCTTAAATATTGATTGTTGTTATATTCCTACTGATTGATGTTATAAACATAGTTCTATATCGATTGATGACTAGTCCATATTGTTGTTATGAACATAGATCTATATCTAATGATGACCAGTTTATACCGATTATTGACTGTTTACCCATTGCCCTGTCGATTGGTGTGTTTCTAATCAACCTTTTACACAATTTATTAAATTTATTATTATTATTATTATTAGTTATTCCTATTTATTTGGATTTAAAAATCTAGGTTGTTACGCACTACCTGTCCATACTCTTGTGGTTAATAAGTAAATTAGGGTGTGATGAACAACTCATCCCCATAATTTATTTTCGTGAGAACAAAACTATTTAACAATTAATTTCTTCTATAGTCTGTCAACAGAACAAAATTTAAATTTCATCTATTTAAAGGACACTCTAGTAAGTCTTCAAATAAATTCATGTAAGTCAAAGTTGTTTCATTGGAATAGTTCTAAGTCCACATCGATTGATGATGAAATAACATATCGATTACTAAAGCATTTACTCATTGATTGTTGTTAAAATAACATAATGATTGCTAAAAACTTTTGATCGATTGTCATTCTATATCGATTGCCACACATCGATTACCGATCACTTTCATATCAATTGTCGTTAAGTTGCATATCGGTTCCCGTTAAGTTACATATCGATTGAATTTACACATTGATTGCCATTAACTTACATATCTATTACCATTACAGATCGACGATCGTTATAGATCGATTGCCTTTATCGATAAATTGTCTATAAGTCACATATCGATTGCCTTTGTACATCGATTGCCTTTATACATCGATTGCCGATAAGTCACATATTGATTACCTTTATACATCGATTGCCATAAAGTCACATATCGATTACCTTTATACATCGTGACTTTACACATTGATTGCCGTAAAGTCATACATCGACTACCATTACACATCGATTTTCCACAAGTTGAATATCATTTGGTGTTAGACATCGATTACATTTAAGTTGCATATCAATTGCCTATGTCACATCGATTGCGTTTATCATATCGACTACTTTTAGATAAATTATCTTGATCACGTTGATTATCCTTGAAGAAATAACATTGATTATATTTTGCATATCAATTGATCGAGGAATTTTATGAATATTCTTTGATATTATGACTGTATTATTTGAAGCCATGCATTAATAACTTTATTGCTTGATTGTGTGCATTTCAAATATCTCGCCGTCTAGAGCATATCCTATGCACGTAAGCGTTGAAAGATATCTTCCTCTACACAGTCTGTTACTGGATGTAGTTCCCATGCACAACGTCCTTTACTATTTACCATTTTCATGACATGTCTTCTAACACTTTAAATGGTGACAAAAGGAAGTTATCTTTTCTAGTACTACATCTCACAGCACCAGCATGGGACATTGACTGATAGTGAAGATATCTATATGATCTCTCTCTATATATCCTAGCATTTAATGCTTGTAGATTTCTGATAGTCATACACTCTTACAATATTGGACCTACTACGACTGCATGAAAATAAGTTTCAAGAAAGGAGACACAGCTGACATCCCAACTGATACATCTCAAGAGAGAAGATATATATGAACACGATGGTAGTGAAGAAGATAACAATGATCCACGAATACACAGACCTTCACATCCTTTCAGAATAGAAGAGCAATATGTTTCATTCCCAACTGTTCTACTCTTTGCTCTCCTTGAAGCTTCACTTTATCCTTCTATCCTTTGAGAGAGCTTGCAAGGGTCTGAGAGTGTCGCCTCATTGTATTCATCTTCCTCTCTCTCAGATTGTGCCTTAGATCAAGTCTTGAGTTGTTCTATAAGCTTGTTCTAGGGGCCTTGACCTCAAATCTCTTTTTAGAGTGTTCCTCTACTTGAGTGAAGAGAAGACTTGTTGTGCAAGTGGGTGGTTTGTTCCCTTTGTTGAAAGGAAGACCTATCGCAATAGGTGGTTTACTGCCTCTTCTTGGGTTGAAGAGAATGCCAGCGATGGATGTGTAAGTGTCCTTAAGAGGGATAGTACCCTTGGTTAGTGGAATCCTGAGTAGTTTCTTGGGGACTAGACATAGGACTCCTAGTGATAAGTGGTTCCCCTTGTGCATGTGTTTGTGTGATTGCTTCTATTTTATTTCCACTGCTAACTAACTCTAACCTCTGTGCTTCATGTTTTTGAAGTTATTCTTGACAGATAATTTTCAAAGATAAATATTTGCAATACTTTCACCCCCCCCTATTGGCTTGTAACCTGGTTAACAAGTGATATCAAAGCCTCATTTCTTAAAGCAAGTAGATCTCATGATCTAAAGGGCAAAGATAAATGGCAGCCCAAGGTTATGTAGAGGGACAGTTTGTCAATAGGCCTCCACTGTTTGATGGAGAAGACTATAACTATTGGAAGTCTAAAATGGAGTTCTTTGTTCAAGGATTAGACTATCAACTATGGAGTATAATAGAAGATAGAGATCTGATAGTTCTAAACTCCTAGGAAAATTGGACTGAAGGCGACAAGAAGCTTATGTCTCAAAATAACAAGGCCAAGAGCATACTATGTTGCTCATTAAGCAAGAAAGAGTTCAACAGAATATTGGCATGCAAATCGGCAAAAGAAATGTGGGATAAGATAAGACTCACCTACAAAGGAACAGATAAGGCCAAAGAAATAAGAATAGATATATTGGTAACCTAGTATGAAAAATTTCAAATGCATTTTGGAGAGTCTATTTCCCAGATGTATAATCGATTCACCGACATCACAAATGGTTTGGCTGGACTTGGGAAGAGGTATGATAAAAGAGACATGGTCAAAAAAATCCTAAGATCCTTACCAACTCAATGGACTCCCAAAGTCACAACCATAGAGGAAGCCAATGATCTCATGGCTATGTCTATTGAGAAGCTCATTGGGTCACTAATGGCTCATGAGATAAACATAGAGAGATTAGGAGAATGCTCTAATAAGAAAGAGTGAACAATGAGTTGAAGGTTGAGGAGGATGATGATCAGTTCATCCCCATATAATTTCATGAATTATATATCTATTTTGGTGATTAACAAAACCTCAATAAAGTGTTATCTAACAAGTTTTCATGAAGCTTAGGCACAGGAGGTAAATCAGGCGAAATCAAGAAAATATGTAAGTATTTCTTACATTGTAGCATTTAAAGTACAGAACAGGAAATTTCTCTAAGTACACATCGACTTCCTATGTGTTATAACAATTTCATTAGAATCATAACGATTTCCACACTTCTATCGATTTCATTTTCACAAGAATTTAATAAAGTATCATACTTATTTCGGTTTTATAACAATTTCATAAGTGTTGCATCGATTTCAATCTCACAACGATTCGCTAAGTGAGTATAATGATTTTGATCTCACAACGATTCGCTAAGTGAGCATTCGATCTCACAATGATTTGCTATGTGAGCATAACGATTTCGATCTCACAACGATTCGCTAAGTGAGTATAACGATTTCGATCTCACAACGATTCGCTAAGTGAGCATTCGATCTCACAACGATTCACTAAGTGAGCATAACGATTTCGATCTCACAACGATTCGCTAAGTGAGTAGAACGATTTGATCACCGCATCGATTTGGTAAGTGAGAACAACGATTTTCTCTCACAACGATTCGATAAGTGAGAACAACGATTTGCTCTCACAACGATTCGATAAGTGAGAACAATGATTTGCTCTCATAACGATTTGCTTTCACATCGATTTGGCAAGTTACATAACGACTTGGTCGCCGTAGCGATTTGATAAGTTTCACATCGACTTGGTCAGTGTAACAATTCGATAAAGCAAACAATGATTTAATCACTACATCGATTCGATAAGTAAAACAACGATTCGATACCTGCAATGATTTGCTTATGTGTGAAACAATGAGTTGCTCACAACGATTTGGTTATAACGACTTGCTTATAACGACTTTCTTATACTCTCATAACGATTTGTCTCTACAACGATTTGGTTATGAATGTATAACGATTTATGTTTACATCGATTTGAATAACGATTTACATAAACAACAACTTATTCACACAATGATTTCATAAGTTGTACTCATAACGATTTCATGGATTACAATGACTACATATTTAAATATATTTTCAAATATTGAGAAAGTCATATTCTTCCCGCGTGTTTCTCTAGTATCCAGGCATTAAATGTGACTGTACATTTCACTGCACGATACATAACTAAATATCTTCTATTCTCATGCTTCTATAAGAAATACTTTTCAGATAGCAGAATGACGTTTCTATTTTGGTGAATAGTCTGATTACATGGATCTAACGTTGACTGACAATAAGAGACAGTATAGTTGTCTATGATTTAGTATTTATTGTGTGCAGGCCTCTGACAACACAACATCATACAACGTTGGATAGCTAGAAGCTGAAGAATATCTAGATGGATCTTCTCCTTGTGTGCAAGGCTTATAACGCATTAAATGGATGCAAGCACACCTGTCGTACACGATGAATCAAGGCAGTCTAATGTGCATGCAACTCAGAGACAACTGATACTTCAACGACTATATTTTTGAAGAAAGGATATATGAAAGACTGATGTCTCACTGAAGAACAACTTTTGCAACCAAGAACCTTCAACTCACAGCAAGCGAGCATTAGAAAGAAAAGAGCGACAAGCTTCACTCTCCCTTCATTCCTTAGCTCTTGCTCTCCGGGTCTATTGTTCATTCCTTTGGAGAGCCCTTGTGATCTGAGAGAATTTGTCATTATTGTTGATCTTTCTCTCTCAGATCGAGTGTTTGCTATAAGCTTGGTATAGGGGCATCTTGCCTATTTTCTCATCCTTGTGAAGTTCCTCTTCTGTGTGTGAAGAGAAGACCTGTTGGGAACAGGTGGTTATATTCCCTTCGTGTTGAAGGAAGACCTGTGAATCAGGGTGTTGTATACCTCTTCGGGTTGTGAAGAGAAGGCCAGTTGCGGCTGTATGTGTAAGTGTCCTTGAGGGGGACTGTACCCTTGGGTAGTGAAAGTTTGAGTTGTTGCTCAGGGACTGGACGTAGGACTCCTTTGGAAAGGAGGTCCGAACCAAGATAAAAATTCCTGTGTCATGTGCTTGCTTGTCCTATGCTTGTTGTCTTCTTTATTTCTAACACTAACAAACAATCGTAGTGGTTTGTGTTGAACGTTTTTGGTGACAGGTTTTAGATAATAGAATTTTAAGAATCCCATTCCCCCCCCCCCTCTCGGCTTGCTAGCTGGACAGCAAGTGGTATCAGAGCCAAGTCTCTTCGAGAAAGAAGATCTCATGATCTGAAGAAAAAAGATTAAATGGAAGCTCAAGGTCACTTCGAGGGTCAATCCGTCAACAAACCACCTTTGTTCGATGGTGAAGACTACAACTACTGGAAGACCATAATGAAATTTTTCCTTCAAGGGCTTGATTATGAAATATGGTCTATTGTAGAAGAAGGAGATCTCTTAGTTACCAATGATAAAGACAAATGGACATAAGAGGACAAGAAAAAGATCTCTCTAAAATGCAACGCGAAGAGCATACTATGTTGCGCTCTTAGTAAGAAGGAGTTCAACCTCAGCCTGCAAATCTGCTATGGAGATGTGGGAAAAATTAAGGATCACCTGTGAAGGTACAGATAAAGTGAAGGAAACCAAAATAGATATTTTAGTAGCTCAGTATGAGCGATTTCAGATGCAGTCAGGAGAAACAATCACACAAATGTACAGCAGATTCACCGACATTACAAATGGTGTAATACCCCATATAAGAATATGTTAAATGGACTAAATCAGCAGACTACCAACAACCCGGACTAGTCATTTTCAGAGCTCGAGCAGGAAAAGAACTCTGAAGTTAAGCGTGCTCAGTTGGGAGTAGTCCCAGGATGGGTGACCTTCCTGGGAAGTCTACCAACTGGCACAGTTGTTGGGCCAATTTGCTGGTTGGGTCGTCACAAATGGTATCAGAGCCTTACCCAGCCGGAAGTGCAGGAACTAAGTGCCACACAGGACAAAGTGCTACTACGCTATGGGAGCCACCTCTTGAAGCCATAATGGCGCAAAGTGCTACATAGTGGGAGCCACCTCTTGAACCTGTGAGGGCCACCTCTAGAATCCTGCCTGCCTGGGGTTTGATTGTGTATGTGTGAGCAGCGACGAGGACGTCGCTTATATAAGAGGGGTAGATTGTAATACCCCATATAAGAATATGTTAAATGGACTAAATCAGCAGACTACCAACAACCCGGACTAGTCATTTTCAGAGCTCGAGCAGGAAAAGAACTCTGAAGTTAAGCATGCTCAGTTGGGAGTAGTCCCAGGATGGGTGACCTTCCTGGGAAGTCTACCAACTGGCACAGTTGTTGGGCCAGTTTGCTGGTTGGGTCGTCACAAATGATATCAAAGCCTTACACAGCCGGAAGTGCAGGAACTAAGTGCCACACAGGACAAAGTGCTACGCTATGGGAGCCACCTCTTGAAGCCATAATGGCGCAAAGTGCTACATAGTGGGAGCCACCTCTTGAACCTGTGGGGGCCACCTCTAGAATCCTGCCTGCCTGGGGTTTGATTGTGTGCTATGTGTGAGCAGCGACGAGGACGTCGCTTATATAAGAGGGGTAGATTGTAATACCCCATATAAGAATATGTTAAATGGACTAAATCAGCAGACTACCAACAACCCGGACTAGTCATTTTCAGAGCTCGAGCAGGAAAAGAACTCTGAAGTTAAGCGTGCTCAGTTGGGAGTAGTCCCAGGATGGGTGACCTTCCTGGGAAGTCTACCAACTGGCATGGTTGTTGGGCCAGTTTGCTGGTTGGGTCGTCACATTGTGGTTGGGACAACTTCAGAGTTCTTTTCCTGCTCGAGCTCTGAAAATGACTAGTCCGGGTTGTTGGTAGTCTGCTGATTTAGTCCATTTAACATATTCTTATATGGGGTATTACAATCTACCCCTCTTATATAAGCGACGTCCTCGTCGCTGCTCACACATAGCACACAATCAAACCCCAGGCAGGCAGGATTCTAGAGGTGGCCCCCACAGGTTCAAGAGGTGGCTCCCACTATGTAGCACTTTGCGCCATTATGGCTTCAAGAGGTGGCTCCCATAGCGTAGCACTTTGTCCTGTGTGGCACTTAGTTCCTGCACTTCCAGCTGGGTAAGGCTCTGATACCATTTGTGACGACCCAACCAGCAAACTGGCCCAACAACTGTGCCAGTTGGTAGACTTCCCAGGAAGGTCTACTGATTTAGTCCGGGTTGTTGGTAGTCTGCTGATTTAGTCCATTTAACATATTCTTATATCGGGTATTACAATCTACCCCTCTTATATAAGCGACGTCCTCGTCGCTGCTCACACATAGCACACAATCAAACCCCAGGCAGGCAAGATTCTAGAGGTGGCCCCCACAGGTTCAAGAGGTGGCTCCCACTATGTAGCACTTTGCGCCATTATGGCTTCAAGAGGTGGCTCCCATAGCGTAGCACTTTGTCCTGTGTGGCACTTAGTTCCTGCACTTCCAGCTGGGTAAGGCTCTGATACCATTTGTGACGACCCAACCAGCAAACTGGCCCAACAACTGTGCCAGTTGGTAGACTTCCCAGGAAGGTCACCCATCCTGGGACTACTCCCAACTGAGCACGCTTAACTTCAGAGTTCTTTTCCTGTTCGAGCTCTGAAAATGACTAGTCCGAGTTGTTGGTAGTCTGCTGATTTAGTCCATTTAACATATTCTTATATGGGGTATTACAATTGGCCTGGCTGAACTTGGAAAGAATTACAAAATGGGAGACATGGTAAGAAAAATCTTGAGATCTCTACCAGCATCATGGACTCCTAAAGTAACTGCCATAGAGGAAGCCAATGATTTAATAAGAATGTCCCTGGAAAAGCTTGTTGGGTCACTCATGGCCCACGAGATCAACATGGAAAGATTAGGAGAGTCCTCAAGCAGAAAGAAACATACCAATGCTCTCAAGGCAGCTGAAGATACATCTGGTGAAGAATCAGATGGTGATAAGAGTACAGGGAGCAGTGAAGATGAGGAAGCGTTCCTATCCAGAAGATTGCAGCGGATACTTGCTAAGAAAAAGTATCAATCAGAAAGAAGATACTTTAAGAAAGGAAAAGAGTTCAAGAAACCTGAAGCCAAAGATGTTAAGAGATCAGAACCCACATGCTACGAGTGCAAAAAGCTTGGACACATCAAGGCAGAATGTCCAAAGCTGAAAAAGGTGGAGTTCAAAAAGAAAGACAACACAAAGAAGTTCAAAAGGTATAAGAAGAAAGCAATGGCAGTAGCATGGGAAAATGACACTGACTCAAATAGTGAGTCAAGCTCAAGTGAAGAAGAAGAAAATGCCAACCTGGCATTCATGGCCAACATCGAGGATAAGGTAACTTCTAACTCATCATTCAATTCCTGCAACGAATCCTATTCTCATAGTTTAGAGGATGTGTTTAATGAGTTGTATAGTAAATATAAAGATCTGTGTAAACTACTAAAAACTACTAAGAAAAATCATTCTTATTTAGAAAACACTAATTCATATCTAAGATTCGAAAATGAGCAATTAGAAAAACAAGTCTCTGAACTAAAAAGAAGAAATGAATTATTGTGTGAAGATTTAAAGATAAAAATAATCAAATAACTAATCTGGAAAACCAAGAAACTGTAAGCAAACTAAATCAAGAGATTAATACATTAACAAAAGAAAATGAACAGTTATCCAGTACGTTAGAAAAATTTACAAATGGAAAAACAACATTAATACTAAAAGGAGCTAGAAGGTCAGGGAAAAAGAAATATGGCCTAGGATACACCCCTCCTGATAATGAGGAAACAATAGTGCATCCTAAAATATATCCAACACCTAAGTTCGTAGCCGAACAAGACACTACATACAAGTCAAACTTTAAATATATTCAAACTAAAAAAATAAGTAAAACAACTTGTTGTAGCCACTATAACAAATTAGGTCATATTAAAATAACATGTCAAACTAAACACATAAAATGGATAATTAAAAGGAAAAATGAGGAAACTAACCAGCAAGGACCCAAAAGAATTTGGGTACCTAAAGTTTAGTGTTTTCATTGCAGGGAAGCCTTCGAGCATCTAAGTGGTACCTAGACAGCGAGTGCTCAAGGCACATGATAGGGAATAGAAAGCTATTCTCCCACCTTGAAGCTGAAGAAGGTACAATAACGTATGGGGACAATGGAAAAGGGACAGTAGTTGGTTGCGGATCAGTTGGCAGTCAAGGCAGAATTCTCATAGAGGATGTTCTATGCGTGAGAGGACTCAAGCATAATCTAATCAGCATCAGCCAGCTGTGTGACAAAGGCCATCAAATCAAGTTTCAAAAGTCAAGATGCAGTATCATGAAAGATGGTGTAACAGTATTTGAAGCCTGCAGAGAGAAGAATCTCTACGTACTTCATTTGGAAGAGTTGAAAGATCAGGATGTGTGCCTTGCAGCAAGCAAACATCATTCAGTTGAGCTTTGGCATAGAAGATTGGGCCACTGTAGCTTGGATGGAATTAGAAAGCTAATCAAGAGAAATCTAGTGGAAGGTCTGCCCAAAGTAAGCACAAGAATGGATGTCATCTGTGAACTGTGTGCAAAAGGAAAGCACACTAAATCATCCTTCAAATCAAAAACAGTTGTAACAACCTCAAAACCCTTGGAATTAATGCATATGGATCTATTTGGACCGATGAGAACCACAAGTCTTAGAGGAAAGAATTTTGGTTTTGTGATTGTAGACGACAATTCCAGATTCACATGGGTATCTTTCCTGGAGCACAAAGATGACACCTTTGATAGCTTTGTTAAGTTCAGTAAGAAAGTCCAGAAGGATAAGAAGTTTAGCTTTGTTAGCATTCGATCGAATCATGGAGGAGAGTTTTAGAATGAAAAATTCGCTGAGTTTTGTGATGATTAAGGAATAGAGCACAATTTCTCAGCACCAAGGACACCACAGCAAAATGGAGTTGCTGAGAGAAAGAACAGAACTTTATTGAACATGTCCAGAACGATGCTGTTAGAATACAACTTACCAAAATATTTCTGGGCCGAAGCCATCAACACAGCATGCTACATAACCAATAGAGTGATGATCAGGCCAATCTTGAAGAAGACTGCATATGAGCTATACAAGCAGAAGAAGCCAAAGACCAGTCACCTCAGAACCTTTGGATGTCCATGCTTTATCCACAATAACGGAAAAAGGGATATTGGTAAGCTAGACTCCAAATCTGATGAAGGTATATTTATGGGGTATGCTTCTAAACCTAAAGGCTATAGAGTATTTAATAAACAAACTTTATTAATTGAGCAAACTGTGCATATTATTTTTGATGAAACTAACCCTTCCTTGAGAAAGGAAATAGATAGTGATAATGATGATGCAGATGATTTGTCCAAGAAATTAAAAGATACATCTATCAATGATAAAGAAGATCCACCATTGGAAGAATTGCAACAAAGAGAGATATCTCATGATGATCTTCCAAAGGAATGGAGATACAAAAAGGATCACCCGTTGGATAACATCATTGGAGATCCATCAGTTGGGGTAAGAACCAGAGGTAATGTAATTCCCTATGATTATTTAGCTTTTGTATCTCAAATAGATCATAAGACAGTCAATGAAGCACTGACTGATGAATCTTGGATATTAGCCATGCAAGATGAACTTAATCAGTTCAAGAGAAACCAAGTGTGGTCTCTTTGTAGCACCCTGAAAATTTTAATTACATAAAATTTAAAAATAAATGGAAATAAATAATTTCCAAAATATCATAGTATTTTAACATACGTATCATTATCGTATGTGCTAAAAAACGTAAGCAAATTCCGTAAAAATTATAAATCAACCCTAAATATTATTACTAAATGTTTCACAAAGAAATTTGTGCCAAGAAAAATCAGATCATCCAAGTTTAAAGTGTTTCGCGACTTATTATCGTAATTCATGAATAAGTCGGAAAATCATTATCACACGTACTTGGATGAGTCAGAAAATTAAATAAAAATCATATATGGGATTCAAATAATATCTTCTAATGACCCATCAAGAAATTTGGGTCAATAAAATCATTTGGACTAGGTTTAAGAGTTATTGTGACCGATTATCCAAATTAGGAAATAAGTCGGAAAACCGTTAACACGGAAATACGACGCAATCAAAAATTAAATAAAAGTGTTGGGGAGACTTTCAACATTATATATTGATGACCCATTATCATAATTGGGCCAATGGGCAACATTTGGCCCAAAAATCAAATAAACCTAGAAAATACATAGAAATTCGTAACCATAAATAAGCTCAAATTAAAAAGAGGCAATTAGAGTTGAATTGTGATGCAATCATGCATTCATGGCAACCCAAATTCGTGTCTAACTATGAGGGGAGGTTTCCTAATACCTCACACTCAAAGGGAGGAGGAAATCATCAAAAATAGGAAACCAAACATGCCAATCCCGAAATCCTCCTTTCTTAGTTATAATAGGACTCCTAAAACACTATGGTTACTTAAATACTCTTCACCCAAACCCTAGGAACGAATTTAGAACTTGCTAGGTTCGTGTGGAGGAGCTCTTGGTGGCTGAGGAGCTGTGGAACGACCACAAGAAGCCGTTCTTCTTCCCCTTCTCGTCTGCTGCGACCTGCACAAACCACCCTCTTGAAGTCGACCAAAGGTGAGTCAAACCTAAACCAAACCTTGCAAGGCCTATACTCCTGGAAATATGGTCAAGTCTACGTTCTAACCCAAGTGGAATTCCCAAATTCCATGCAGTACACATGGAGTAGTAAGCGTTTTCCTCCAAGTGGTCTGAACACGGGTTTTCTGGAATAACGGGACTTCTTCAACCCAAAAGGTAGGTTTTCTCGGGCCAAACCTTAACATATCCTATACCAATGTGTAGAGCATCAAGTTAAATTTCATTTCCCACTTGTTTCATCGAATTTCATATAGTAGATCTTGATTTATAAGCGTTTTGCCAAAGTCGCGCACTGATAGAGCTCTTCCCGTTCTTAATATGTTACACATGTTGCAAGACCGAATTAGGGAAAACTCATGACATGAAAGTTATTCTACTCGTTTTCCTCGTCAGGTTTCATGTTGAACGTTTTGTCTAATTCTCATTAGTTAGAGAGTTATAAGCGTGGTAATAGGGTTGCTGCATAAAACTACGTCTTCAGGTTACCCTTGGTCTGACCTTGTGTTCCCTGTGATCAAAGCCTATCTAAACCATCCTTATTATCCAATTCCGATTTACTGGAAGTACCCTTGTATGTCTAGGTTGTTTTAAAACTGGTTTCGTTATTTTTCATACCCTGTACAAATTGTTCTCTATTTTAGAAGCACCCTGTGTCAAAAGAAGGAAAGTCTTGTCCGCAATCCAAGAACATGTCCTTGCTCTGGCAAGATCTGGCGCAGATCCTGTGAACGCGACGGCTCGATGTGTCGTCTTTCGAGGTCTCGTCACGACAGCCCGACATGTCGCGACCTGATTGCGACAAGACCTTTGTCGCGATCATGCTGCCTGAATCTGACAGCCCAGTCGCGTTCTTCACAACCCCCTGTCGCCTTCTAGCCATCCCTTCGCGGCCCTTGTCCTGTCGCAATCTGACACCTTGTCGCCTTCCTTGTAGGCACCTGTTGCGATCTCAGGTTTTGTCATGAAAACCCCCCCTTACTTTCTTGTAAACCTAACTGCCTTACCCAAGGGCTGGTCAAGGTAATATTTAGTGGGTAAATCACATGTCTTGGGTCTGATCATTACATGATTGTTATTTAATGACTTAAAAAGTATTAAACCCATTTAAAAGTTTTAATTACATGAATGCTATTCTAAGTGCTCCTTAAATGTTATGATCTATTCGTGCTACTTGTGATTTAATCTTCCTACTGTTCTTCCACGTTTAAATGATAATGGTTATCATAAAATTTTGCAAACCATGATTAGTTAAAGTGCATAGTTTTATTCCATGTTATCTTGTCAAGTGCTTCCTGCGAGTTTGAGACCGATGGTTTGTGAATTGAGACACGCGTACTGCACTACACACTAGCACTATTAGGCAGCCTTTTCTTGGGAAATTGGAAACTCTCTACCGGTCTTTCCGAATCGGTAGACTAGCGACCTTTTCACCAAGGCCTCCGTAAATCTTCTCTGACCATGGATTCCCACATGGCGGACGAGTTGGTTGTACCATTGAAGTTCCCTGGAGATAGCACGCACTTCCTTTCTCTTCTTGTTCTCGTGAGTGAGACTTACAAACTGGACTAAAGTCATTAATGTAAAGATTGAACGAAAGTATAAATCGTACCGTTATGCTGCCGAATTTATCTCTTGACCATTGTACTCGTGAAATCATGTTCCATTACTTATTACTTGTTCTCCTCATCATCATGAACATGACATTACACATGCTTACTTATTGAAACTCGCATTGGCCATTATAAATGACTGTGGGTATCTACATTTAAACATTTAAGTGAGATGCTGACAGGGCACGGCGTGTGTCCAAGGGCTCCAATCTAGCCCCAATGACGGCGAGTCATAGATATACTGTTAACCATGGGGTATAATGATTACTGGCGTTGCATCTGCGCTGGGAAAATTGTGCGTGCGTGTTGAATGATAGATACAATACCACATACACGTGACCTAGTGTACATTCTTGATGGATCTTTTCTCGGTGTACATTAGTGTCTACGTGCCTGATTAGTGTTACTTGATCGTTCTCGTGCGTGCTTGCTTGCTTGCTTGCTTGCGTGATATGGCCATCCTGCATTTATTGCAATTTACATGATATCTTGCGTGCTTGTACAAAGTGATCTATTTCTAGTTCTCCCTTGTCATCTTGTTCATCAATCTTGTTCTATCATGATCTCTCTCTCTAGCTTGTTTTATATATCATGTTTTAACGAGTTTTTATTCGTACTTGCATATCATTCATCGTACTTGCCTAGTTCTAAAATGTTAATCACTTATATCATTGCCCGCACATTGAGATATAAATCCTACTGGGCTAGTTTGCTCATTCCCTACTTTTACCCAATCTAGGTGACCATGAAGTGCAAGAGGAAGAGCAAGTCGAGGATGGGAATGCGTCCGAGTGAAGAGCGTTCCAAACATGAGTCTATCTATAGTTAGTTTATTTTGAGTGTTAGAACAATGTAGTAGGAAGTGAGGTAGTATGTACTTTTGCTTTTATTGAGTCTTAGTCCTGTAATAGTTTCCATTTTGAAATACAATGAGTTGAGATTTGAATAAAAGATTAATTGAGTTCAATATTTGGGCCCTATGATAATGTATGTTATCATACATTTAGTGCGTGCTAGCTAGAGGCTTATTTGCCGACTATTCACGTCTCGAATTATCGACTCGAATTCTTCGAATTAATATCCGCTGCGTAATTCTCGGGACGTGACACCCTTGTTCCGAGACCATCAGATCATCCTGTGATTGGCACCAAATGGATGTTCAAGAACAAATTGGATGAAGCTGGTGTGATCACAAGAAACAAGGCCAGACTGGTAGCTCAAGGCTATTCCCAAGAGGAAGGCATAGATTTCGATGAAACCTATGCACCAGTAGCTAGATATGAGGCAATTAGGATTTTACTTGCTTACGCATCAGCATTGGATTTAAAACGTTTTCAAATGGATGTAAAATCCGTCTTTCTATATGGTTATATAAAGAAGGAAGTTTATGTAGAACAACCTCCGGGTTTTAATGATATTGATTTTCCAAATCATGTTTTTAAGTTGCATAAAGCACTGTATGGTTTAAAGCAAGCACCTAGGGCATGGTTTGAGAGGTTAAGTGCGTTTTTATTAAACCATGGTTTCACCAGAGGAAAAGTAGATAACATATTATTTATTAAGACAAAAGTCAAAAATATATTACTTGTTCAAATTTATGTAGATGATATAATATTTGGTTCTACTGATGAATCTCTTTGCAAGTATTTTGAAAAGCTCATACAGGGAGAATTTGAAATGAGCATGATGGGGGAGCTCAACTATTTCCTCGGATTGCAAATCAAGCAAGGAAAAGAGGGGTCATACATTTGTCAAGCCAAGTACACCACAGAACTACTAAAGAAGTTTAGTTTGAAAAATGCCAAGCCACTGTCAACACCAATGAGCACATCTACAAGGCTAGACAGTGACAAGGATGGTAAGAAAGTAGACCGAAAGCTCTACAGAGGTATGATAGGCTCTTTACTCTATTTAACTGCCAGTAGACCTGATATATTATTTAGTGTATACATGTGTGCTAGGTATCAGGCAGATCCTAAAGAATCTCATTTAATTAGTGTCAAGAGGATTTTTAGATATTTAGCTAGAACTCATAATGTTGTGGTATCCAGAATCATGTGAAATAAATTTAGTAGGATGTTCTGATGCTGACTACGCTGGATGCAAATTAGATAGAAAAAGCATCAGTGGATGTTGTCAATTTCTTACAGGATGTCTAATTTCATGGTTCTCAAAGAAGCAAAACTCAGTAGCATTGTCAACAGCTGAATCTGAGTACGTGGCTGATGGAAGCTGTTGTATACAACTCCTATGGATTAAGCAGCAACTTGAGGATTATGGACTGCACATCAAGACAATTCCCCTGCTGTGCGACAACACCAGTGCAATAAATCTCACCAAAAATCCAGTTCGGCACTCAAGGACAAAGCATATAGAGGTTAGATATCATTTCATTCGAGATCATGTAGATAGTGACAATATAAATATTTCTTTTATAGATACTCAAAATCAGTTGGCAGATATCTTCACAAAGGCCTTACCTGAAGAGAGATTTACATCTCTAGGAAGGGAATTAGGCATGTGTAATTTGTGATAGATTTATCTGTATATAACTGAAATAACAATAATTTCATAATAACAATTATTCTCTCCCTTGAAATTAAGCAAATTCTTTTCAATGTCGTTTGCTTCATACATATCAGTGACGGTTCGATGATTTAAAAGTATTTATTCATCTCGAACCTATCTCTGTTTGTCATTTTCTGCATTTATGGCACCATCCTTTCAAAAGAAACTTTTTGTCTATCTCTAAAATTCTGAAATCTGTGTCATATCGATTCACCTCTCTCTCTCTGCTCATTCGACTTGCCTGGAATGATAACCCTATCGTCTCCGGCATCGACTGTGTGAGATTTCAAAGCATCCATCCCCTCCCGTGAAAAATCTCTTGAGGGCTTTTGCTTCAATCCTCTTCATGATCTTTCAGAACCCTCTCCTGTTCAATTCCATGGTTGTTTCTGGAGTTTCCGACACCGTCGGGGGCTATGGCGCTGCGTTCCTCACAGCAGAGCAGCAAGAAATGTTTGCAACTGTGAAGATGATGCTTTGCGGCAACAAGGCAGGGGACATGGCTGATTTAGAAAAGAATGGAATGCATAGTGTAGTGGCAGCTGTCCAGAGGATGATGTGGTCGAAGATGGTAACTATTTCTGAAGTAAGTTATCCAGATCTTGTGAAAGCCTTCTATGTGTGCTTGAAATCTGAAGAAGATGGAACCTTGACCTCCATAGTCAAGGGCACCCCTATTCACATTACATATGATTTGCTGGAAAGTTTGTTTAGAGTGTCTACCGCCAGTCATAGTGGGGTAATCACAGTAGGTTTGGGGATTATTGGTCCTGAGTACAAGCTGAAGGACAGTAAAATCGACATCAACCAGTTAAATTGTAGCATATCAACTGTTCGGATCATCTTATATTCATTGTGGTGTCCAGTGTGTGGCCCACATTGTGAGTAGCAGGTGCTTTCACAGGTTTCCAGGGCGTTGTGGGCCGGCTGGTTGGCCCAAAATGCAGGTTTGTTCTCTATCATTGAACGTGACAGAGGGGCGCATCACGTTCTCATCGCGACACCCGGGGATGTCGCGTTCAGGTTGCCGCTGTCTTGGCTCATCGTCTGCATGCGCGCCGCGTGTCGCGCACAGGGCGGGCATGCTGATGTCGATAGGAGGATCACGACGGGCATTCGCATCGCGACCTGGTCATGACGTCACGATACGTCGCATTCTCAACCGCAATGTGTTTTTAAGAAACTCTGCTAGAACAGAGCTTCCACAAGCTCTGCTCGGCCAGGGGAGGTTTTGCTCGTGGGTTTTTGGGCGATTCGAGCTCGTGGGACTTGGTTGGACGTGTTCTCGCCGCGAGGATCGCGTGTGGAGCAGGAGAAACACCGGGTTAACGCCGTTTCGGTGTTCTTCATCAAAGTAGGGAGATTCTGCCCTTTTTCTTCGTGGAATCGTAGTGTGTGTGTCGTGTGATGTGTTTACTGATTTACGAACCGTAGATGGCATGCTATGACATCACAAAGAGCATGAAAAATGGATTAGAAACCATGTATGATAGGGTTTTTAGGGTTTTCTGGCGAAGGGGACCCGGATAGGGTTTTTCTCCTGTGAAGGCGACGGTCTCCCCTGTCCCGATCTGATCGTGACAGGACAATACGTCACGTTCACATCTCTGGAGTGCGACTAGTCGGGGCGTCACTATCTGAACGCGACCTGGGCCTCTGTCGCCATCGCAGCCGAGGATTGTTATTTGCGTACAAATGTTAATGGATGTATCTGTTACTGTTTAACCGATGCAGGGCATGGTTAACCGATGTGTGTAGAGGTGGTTTGTGGTGCTTTGGCATTTGTTGCGCTCCTCGGAAGTGTTGTTCACATGGTGAGCTACAGGCTCACGTGGTAGTGTGTGTGACTGGTTTCAGTGACCCACATATGTTCACGTGGTTTGCACGCTTTATGTGTTCACGTGGTTTGCGTAGCGTGCACGAGTTTCCGTGTGCGTGACAAGTAGTGTTACGCCTTCCGTGGTTACCTCTTTAGTTGGGAGCTCTAGGTTCCGAGGTGAGCCAGGCACGTGGGTATGCTCGGGGTTTGTCCCAGTAGAGTGGTACTGTCAGGGTCTTGTCGTCTTCCTGCACACCCTCACTCTCGGGGAGAGTTGCCGTCCGGCTGAGGGAAAGACGGCAGTGGGACAGTGACTTGTGAGAGTTTGTGTTTAGTCACTTGTAGCGCGCTCGTAGTTGGGGGGGCAGACACCAGTAGACGTACTGTACCCCAGCTAGTCCTCTTTCCAGTGCCTCACTTTAGGGAGCTTAGGCCGGAGTCCCTAAAGGTGACAGGCATGGGCCTGCGGGGTGTGACCTGCAGGTGTGGTTGTTTGGTTTGTCTCCACAGTTCTTGTTTGGTTTAGTGGAGTGGCAGCTGGACCTTTCATCCGTGGCTGCGAGGCTGAGAGGTAGACCTGTGTGTTTGTCCGGGTTGGTTGCTGGTGTCGTGAGCCAGGCTACGCGACCCGAGTTTGGCATTTACCTACTTTAGCTCGTACACCTGTTTGGGTTTTCCGTTTATTTATTTATTAACATTACTTTCGAGATCATCAAGTGGTAAGTAAGTTACAGCTTTAATATCTTGCTTAAATAATTATATAAACTGTTATAGCGTAGCTTCCTTCTTAGTTACTTGAGTTATGGTTTGCTCAATTTCTTTGGGGGAGTTTCCCTACTGAGCCAGTGACTAGCGAGGCTCACCCCCTACTCCTTTCAGGTGAGGGAGAGCAGGAGGCTTTCCAACCGTCTTCTAGTTCCGGACCACACCGTAGCGGAGCAGGGTCTGCGCCACCTCCAGCAGTGTAATTTTCTCTCTTTGTACACCTCGGGGTATGTCACAGGTTTTGTTGTACATGTTTATGGTTTTAGTTGAGAAACTGGCTATGTAAATGCCATGTAAATATTTGTGGAATGGAAAGTTTACTTCTGTTCTGTGGTTTCCTTTATATTTCTATGGACATGTGTGAATGATATCCCTTGCAAAGGTTCGGCTCGTTCGCGGGAGGCGGAGTCGTGTCAGGCTCGTTATCAGGTTAACGGGTTTGAACGATGTGTCAGACAGAAAGGACCATTCAGACAATAGAAGATATGTTGAGGACCTGTTGCTTGGTTTGGGGAGGAATATGGGAACGTCATTTGAGTGTGGTTGAATTTGCATATAATAACAGTTATCAAGCAAGTATCGGAATGGCACCTTATGAGGCATTATATGGTAGACCATACAGGACACCATTGAATTGGCATGAGGTAGGAGAAAGGCGAGTTCTGGGTCCGGAGTTAATCAGGCAATGTGTAAAAACAGTTAAGTTTATTAAAGAAAAACTTCAGATAGCACAGAGTCGACAGAAGAGTTATGCTGATAACAGACGCGGGCCATTGCAGTTTGAAGTAGGGGATTATGTATTTTTGAAGGTTTCTCCTACTAAAGGTGTATTTAGATTCAGCAAGCGAAGCAAGTTGAGCCCCAGATATGTGGGTCCATTCCAGATAATAGAAAGATTGGGCGAGACAGCTTACAGGTTAGATATGCTAGTAGACTTCAAAGATGTTCATAATGTGTTCCATGTTTCAATGCTCAAAAAATACATTGAAGATCCATCCCAAGTGATCAGTTACCAGAGGAGTGAATTAATGCCAGACATGACAATGCCAGAATATCCAGTACAGATCACAGGCCGTAAAACCTAAAAGCTCAGGAATAAGAGTATTGATTTAGTGAAAGTCAGATGGGAAAACAGACAAGGCAGGGAGGATACTTGGGAACTAGCAGAGGAAATGATGAAGACGTATCCATACTTGTTTGAGTAAGCTTTTAATTCTTTTAGGTAATAGTACCTTATTTGTTTTAAATTAAAAAATTTTGTTATCGAGTTCCACTTTAAATTTCGAGGATGAAATTTCTTTTAGGTGATAGTAATGTAGCATATTGACTGTTTGGATCATCTTATATTCATTGTGGTGGCCAGTGTGTGGCCCACATTGTGAGTAGCAGGTGCTTTCACAGGTTTCCGGGGCATTGTGGTCCGGCTGGTTGGCCTAAAATGCAGGTCTGTTCTCTGTCTTTGAACGCGACAGAGGGGCACGTCGTGTTCTCATCGTGACACCCAAGGACGTCGCGTTCAGGTTGCCGCTGTCTTGGCTCGTCATCTTCATGCGCGCCGCGTGTCGCGCACAGGGAGGGCGTGCTGACGTCGATAGGAGGATCGCGACGGGCATTCGCATCACGACCTGGTCGCGACGTCGCAATATGTCACATTCTCAACCACAATGTGTTTATAAGAAACCTTGGCAGAACAGAGCTTCCACAAGCTCTGCTCGGTCAGGGGAGGTTTTGCTCATGGGTTTTTGCGCGATTCGAGCTTGTGGGACTTGGTTGGACGTGTTCTCGCCACGAGGATCGCGTGTGGAGCGGGAGAAATGTCAGGTTAACGCCGTTTAGGTGTTCTTCATCAAAGTAGGGAGATTCTACCATTTTTCTTCGCGGAATCACGGTGTGTGTGTCGTGTGATGTGTTTACTGCTTTAAGAACTGTAGATGGCATGCTAGGACATCACAAAGAGCATGAAAAATGGATTAGAAACCATGTATGATAGGGTTTTTAGGGTTTTCTGGCGAAGGGGACCCGGATAGGGTTTTTCGCCTGCGAAGGCGACCGCCTCCCCTGTCGCGATCTGATCGCGATAGGACGATACGTCACGTTCGCATCTCTAGATTGCGACTAGTCGGGGAGTCGCTATCTGAACGTGACCTGGGCCTCTGTCGCGATCGCAGCCGAGGATTGTTATTTGCATACAAATGTTAATGTATGTATCCGTTACTGTTTAACCAATGTAGGGCATGGTTAACCGATGGGTGTAGAGGTGGTTTGTGGTGCTTTGGCGTTTGTTGCGCTCCTCGGAAGTGTTGTTCACATGGTGAGCTACAGGCTCACGTGGTAGTGTGTGTGACTGGTTTCAGTGACCCGTATGTGTTCATGTGGTTTGCACACTTTATGAGTTCACGTGGTTTTCATAGCGTGCACGAGTTTCCGTGTGTGTGGCAGGTAGTGTTACGCCTTCCGTGGTTACCTCTTCAGTTGGGAGCCCCAGGTTCCGAGGTGAGCCAGGCACGTGGGTGTGCTTGGGGTTTGTCCTGGTACAGTGGTACTGTCAGGGTATTGTCGTCTTTCTGCACACCCTCACTCTCGGGGAGAGTTTCCGTCCGGCTGAGGGAAAGACGGTAGTGGGATAGTGACTTGTGAGAGTTTGTGTTTAGTCACTTGTTGCGCACTCGTAGTCGGGGGGACGGACACCAGTAGACGTACTGGACCCCAGCTAGTCCTCTTTCCAGTGCCTCACTTTAGGGAGCTTAGGCCGGAGTCCCTAAAGGTGACAGGCATGGGCCTGTGGGGTGTGACCTGTAGGTGTGGTGGTTTGGTTGGTCTCCACAGTTCTTGTTTGGTTCAGTGGAGCGGTAGATGGACCTTTCGTCCGTCGCTGCGAGGCTGAGAGGTAGACATGTGTGTTTGTCTGGGTTGGTTGCTGGTGTCGCGAGCCAGGCTATGCGACCCGAGTTTGGCGTTTACCTACTTTAGCTCGTACACCTGTTTGGGTTTTCCGTTTATTTATTTATTAACATTACTTTCGAGATCAGCAAGCGGTAAGTAAGTTACGGCTTTAATATCTTGCTTAAATAATTCTATAAACTGTTATAGCGTAGCTTCCTACTTAGTTACTTGAGTTATGGTTTGCTCGATTTCTTTGGGGGAGTTTCCCTACTGAGCTAGTGACTAGTGAGGTTCACCCCCTACTCCTTTCAGGTAAGGGAGAGCAGGAGGCTTCCCAACCGTCTTCTGGTTTCGGACCGCACCGTAGTGGAGCAAGGTCTGTGCCACCTCCAGCAGTGTAATTTTCTCTCTTTGTACACCTCGGGGTATGCCCCAGGTTCTGTTGTACAGGTTTATGGTTTTAGTTGATAAACTGGCTATGTAAATCCCATGTAAATATTTGTGGAATGGAAAGTTTACTTCTGTTCTGTGGTTTCCTTTATATTTCTACGGGCATGTGTGAATGATATCCCTTGTGAAGCTTCGGCTCGTTCGTGGGAGGCGGAATCGTGTCAGGCTTGTTATCAGGTTAACGGGTTTGAACGATGTGGTCCGTCACATAAATGCTTTCAATCGAATTCTTCATTTCATAGTTTGCCAGATTCTAGTTCCCAGAAGTGCTACCTCCTCCTCATGTCCGAAAGCAGACTCGGATATGATGTTCTGGGCGATTCAGAACCAAGAAATCAACTTTGCCATAATCATTATTGAGAGGACGATGAAACTTGCATCGTCTGTAATATGGGACAAGAAGAACAAGTTCAAAGTGTCCCTTCCTTATGCTCATCTCTTGACAAAGATTTTCCAGTACTATAACATAAGT
Source organism: Colocasia esculenta (assembly GCA_014218235.1). Classification (NCBI taxonomy): domain Eukaryota; kingdom Viridiplantae; phylum Streptophyta; class Magnoliopsida; order Alismatales; family Araceae; genus Colocasia; species Colocasia esculenta. The sequence continues at coordinate 47,474,784 of CM024759.1, read as the reverse complement.
CTGAATGGTGAAGTATCCGAAAAGATGGGCCAGTTCATTAGATTCAGGAATCTAAAGAAAAGTGGGTTCTCCTTGGTTGCTAGAGTTTGGACCAAAACATCAGTAGCAGAGGGCGAGGCCATATTTGCAGAGGCCCAAGAAGTCCAAGAAGAATCAGCTCAAGCAGAAGTAGCAGCAGCGGGTCCATCTGTGCAGGTTTAGCAAGAGGAAGCCAGGGCAGAAATACCAGTAGTCTAAGAGGAGCAAGCAGTAGCAGCAGCAACAGAGATCAGTGTTGAAGATTAGGCAGCCAGTGGAAGCAGAATTGAGGACATTCCTCTAGAGCATATTGAGCCCATTGGGCAGATTGAAGAGGTTGTCACCCCCACGTCAATGGTAGCATCAATCCTTCGAGGTGTGCTGGACTCTATCACCAGCACTCAGAGGGAGCCTGAAGTGGTTTATGATCAAGTTGCAGATGTTGTGGCACCAGGCCACAGTGAAGATGTTGTAATGGAAGATGCTCCCATTCAAGGGGAGCAAGAAGTGTTGGCTAAAGATGTGGTAGTAGGCCACAATGAGGATGTATTGATGGAGGATGCTCCTACTGAGGGGGAGTATATTGCTGAGAAGGAAGCCGCAATTCAAGGGGAGCCAGTGGCTAACCCTCATGTTGATCAGTTTCAAGAAGGTGTTTTGACAAGCCCTTTAGATTCAGATGAAGAAGAGATCAATGTTGATAATGTGGAGCCAGTTGGTAGGGCAAGTGAAAAAGGGAAAGAAGCAGCTCCTGAAATCCCTCTCCTCACTAGGAAGCCTCATCGGAGGCTGAGGAAGAAGAAAATGAAGATCAATATGAAGCCCGTCATTGACAGACTGGATGAACAAGCTAAAATTCTTTGCTCTGTGCAATCTGATATTGCCTCTATTTTTATAAGCCAGAGCACTGCAGCTAAGTAAATGGGCATGGTCAGAAATGTCGTCAGATGGGTGAGAAGTGAGCTGAGTAGCATAAAGGATTCAATAGCTACTCTCTCAGATCTATTGAGGGCGCAATCCCATCCTGCCTCTCCTGCTCCTTCTCCTGCAGCTCCTACCAGCAGCCCAGGGCCAAGGCAATCAGAAGGTGTTCGTCCAGCAGGGCCATCTATTGATGAAGAATCTGGGCCATCAGGGCCAAAAGTTGTAGAAAAGGCAGTTCGGTCATCAGGGCCTATTGAAGCTGAGCAGTCAGGGCCACCAGAGCCAATCTTGGATGAGTCTGGGCCATCAGGGCAAATGGAGTCTGAGGCTGTTCCTGCAAAAGCAGAAGACCAGGTTGTAGCCCCTGAACCCCCTAGCTCTTCTTCTCTTCCAACTCCAGCACCTCCTTCTCCACCATCATCCTCCACTGCACCTCTAGCACCTACCACCTTTAAACAACCCCTTCCAAGAAACATTTCATCTCCTACACCATTTCCTTCACAATCATCATCATCTCCTGCTTCCTCCACAAATATTCCTCCTCCTCCTCCTTCTTTTGAGGTTCATCCAGCCTCCTCATTAGCTGGAGCCTCATCCTCTGGTCTTTCTTCCTCTGGACCATCTGATATTCCTTCTTCTACATCTCATTCCTTCCTTCATCCTCCTACTCCTCCCTCTTTCATCACTATTATTCCAGAAAGTGATCAAATTGATGCCACCTTCCTCAGGGCCATCAAAGTTGAATTTGAGGAAGCTATTCTCTGTTCAGTTTTGAAAGTTAGTACCCATATTCATAGGATAGGCTCTTCTAGCCCTGTCCCTAGGAAAAGAAGACTTCCACTCATTCCATTTCTTCTACACCTTCTTTTCCACCCCTTTGATTTTCACTTACTATCAAAAATAAAAACAAGCCCCTTTATGGGGAATTCCATCAGAAAACCACTTTTGCCACCATTTTGGGACTTCTATACCTAAATCTAACCGACTATCTAAATGTCATTCTCCCCTTCACTTCTCTTTCCAAAGCTGAAAAATCTAAAATCTTTTCAATTGCTGAAGCCAAATCTAAAGAGCAATGGGCACGGGGCCACAAGACCCTGTACAATAAATTTCTGCTCTCCAGGTCAGCTAGATTCCCTCCCCGGGATCACTCCTTGACTCTCTCTGAATGGTTCCAGATTCTTTACAAGGACACCTGGGATCCCTTTGTTCAAAAAGAGATTAAGCTAATCAGGCATTTTCAAATGTTCAACAACTATCGCTATCTAAATAATCTGCCTGAAGTTCAGCTTGGCCAATTTCGGCAAGCTATCTCTAATCTTGGATCTCCAGTGGCTGCCACCTCCTCCATTCAAGTGGATTTTGCCACTTTGCAGTTGCCTAATGTAGTATTTCTCCCTCCTCTTCATCATCTAGTCATGGACTCCGATGTTGGCTCCATTATTTTTTAGCACTTTGCCAGAGTCATGGGGAGAATACATGTGTAGAAGGGCAATCTCGTTGCCTTCCATTGATTTTTGTTCAGAGAATACCATCAGGGCCATATAAATTCAGATGTTCTTGCCCCTCTCTTGTCCGAATGTGAGAGGTTGTCTCCAGCAGATTGGGCCAGATTTTACTCTCTATCTACTCAGTAGCTTGCGGATCTCAATGCCTCTCATGACAGAGCCAATCAACCTCCTGTTTCAGCTGCTAAATTTCGTGACATGAACTCCATTCACCTTGTTCGAGATCCATTTTCTATTTGGGTTGAGATATACAAGGTCTATGTAGCCATGAGATAGGAACTGAAGCATCATCAGATCTTCTACCCCAGTATCACTTGATCAGTTCCTTAGGTATGCTAGTTTTGCCTCCCTCAGCAGTTACGAAATTTCTCTTGGCTCGGATGAGTATGGCAACTTTATAGAAGCTCAGAGGCATCTTCACATCCAGCGGATAGTTCCTGATATGGGCTCTTCCTATTCTATAACTTTTGGAGCTTTTCAAGCCTACTTTGAAGAGCAGGAACGCAAGGCTTGGCCAATCATGACCGGCCATGCCTCTCTTTTGTCTCCTGCCTTCTATCTTCCTGTACCCTCCAAGGAGTAATATATCAGGCTTTCTTTTGCTCCCATTTATATTTCTTCTTTCCTTTCGTTGTCTCATTGTGTTATCCTTTTGCTTAATGACAAAAAGGGGGAGAAAAATAACTATTCTAAAATACATCTCTCAAACTCTCAAAATTATTTAGATTTATTTCAGAACCTTTTATGCTTATATCATGTTTTGTCATCACCAAAAAGGGGGAGATTGATAATCAGTCCATCCCCATATAATTTCATATTTTATATGTCTATTTTGGTGATTAACAAAACCTCAATAAAGTGTTATCTAACAAGTTTTCATGAAGCTTAGGCACAGGAGGTAAATCAGGAGAAATCAAGAAAATATGTAAGCATTTCTTACACTATAGCATTTAAAGTACAGAACATGAGATTTATCTAAGTACACATCGACTTCCTATGTGTTATAATGATTTCATTAGAATCATAATGATTTCCACACTTCTATCGATTTCATTTTCCCAAGGATTTAATAAAGTATCATACTGATTTTGGTTTTATAACGATTTCATAAGTGTTGCATCGATTTCAATCTCACAACGATTCTCTAAGTGAGTATAACGATTTCGATCTCACAATGATTTCCTAAGTGAGCATTCGATCTCACAACAATTCGATAAGTGAGCATAACGATTTCGATCTCACAACGATTCGCTAAGTGAGTATAACGATTTCGATCTCACAACAATTCGTTAAGTGAGCATTCGTTCTCACAACGATTTGCTAAGTGAGCATAATGATTTCGATCTCACAATGATTCGCTAAGTGAGTAGAATGATTTGATACCGCATCAATTTCGTAAGTGAGAACAACGATTTACTCTCACAACGATTCGATAAGTGAGAACAACGATTTTCTCTCACAACGATTCGATAAGTGAGAACAACGATTTGCTTTCACAATGATTCGATAAGTGAGAACAACGATTTTCTCTCATAACGATTTACTTTCACATCAATTTGTCAAGTTACATAATGACTTGGTCGCCGTAACGATTTGATAAGTTTCACATCGACTTGGTCAGTGTAACGATTCGATAAACCAAACAACGATTTGATCACTACATCGATTCGATAAGTAAAATAACAATCTGACACTTGCAACGATTTGCTTATGTGTGAAACAACGAGTTTTCTCACAACGATTTGGTTATAACGACTTGCTTATACTCTCATAACGATTTGCCTCTACAATGATTTGGTTATGATTGTATAACGACTTGTGTTCACATCGATTTGAATAACGATTTACATAAACAATGACTTACTCACACAACGATTTCATAAGTCGTACTCATAAAGATTTCATGGATTACAACGACTTGATATTCAAATATAGTTTCAAATATTGAGAAAGTCAAATTCTTCCCTCGTGTTTCTCTAGTATCCATGCATTAAATGTGACTGTACATTTCACTGCACGATACATAATTGAATATCTTCTATTCTCATGCTTCTATAAGAAATACTTTTCAGATAGTAGAATGACATTTCTATTTTGGTGAATAGTCTGATTACATGGATTCTAACGTTGACTGACAATAAGAGACAGCATAGCTGTCTATGATTTAGCATTTATTATGTGCAGGCCTCTGACAGCACACCCTCATACAACGTTGGATAACTAGAAGCTGAAGAATATCTAAATGGATCTTCTCCTTCCGTGCAAGGCTTATAATGTATTAAATGGCTGCAAGCACACCTGTCGTACACGATGAATCAAGGCAGTCTAACGTGCATGCAACTCAGAGACAACGGATACTTCAACGACTATATTTTTGAAGAAAGGATATATAGAAGACTGATGTCTCAGTGAAGAACAACTTTTGCAACCAAGAACCTTCAACTCACAGCAAGCGAGCATCAGAAAGAAAAGAGCGACAAGCTTCACTCTCTCTTCATTCCTTTGCTCTTGCTCTCCGTGTCTATTGTTCATTCCTTTGGAGAGCCCTTGTGATCTGAGAGAATTTGTTATTATTGTTGATCTTTCTCTCTCAGTCACTGCCTCAGATCGAGTGTTTGCTATAAGCTTGGTCTAGGGGCATCTTGCCTGTTTTCTCATCCTTGTGAAGTTCCTCTTCTATGTGTGAAGAGAAGACCTATTGGGAACAGGTGGTTATATTCCCTTCGTGTTGAAGGAAGACCTATGAATCAGGGTGTTGTATACCTCTTCGGGTTGTGAAGAGAAGGCCAGTTGTGGCTGGATGTGTAAGTGTCCTTGAGGGGGACTGTACCCTTGGGTAGTGAAAGCCTGAGTTGTTTCTCAGGGACTGGACGTAGGACTCTTTTGGAAAGGAGGTCCCAACCAGGATAAAAATTCATGTGTCGTGTGCTTGCTTGTCCTGTGCTTGTTGTCTTCTTTATTTTTAACACTAACAAACAATCGTAGTGGTTTGTGTTGAACGTTTTTGGTGACAGGTTTTAGATAATCGAATTTTTAGAATCCCATTCACCCCCCCCCCCTCTGGGCTTGCTAGCTGGGCAACAGAGGACATATCTAGAAGTGATTCAGAACTTCAGAAGAGTGATGAAGACAGTGAAGATGAATCACTCCTCTCCAAAGGACTGTATAGAAACTTGGCTAAGAAAAAGTATCAGTCAGGATGAAAAATTTCAACAAAAACAAGAGTTTAAAAATCCTGAGCTGATATGCTATGAATGCAAGAAGCTTGGACATCTCAAAGCTAACTGTTTGAAACTAAAGAATATGGTATTTAAGAAGAAAGATACTGTGAAAAAAGGTCAAGAAATACAAAGAGAAGGCGATGGCCACTACCTAGAGTAATGAGGGAGACTCAAGTAGTGAGTCAAACTTAAGCGGAGAAGAAGAAGAAAATGCCAACCTAACATTCATGGCCAACCATGATGACAATGTAAATCCTGACTCTTATATTAATTCTTACAATGAATGTGATACTGATAATTTGGACAAACCTTTCAATGAGCTACATAGAAAATATAAAGATGTATGCAAACATTTTAAAACCATTAAGAAAAATTTTGCATGTCTTGAAATCACCAATTCATACCTAAAATCTGAAATGGAACCACTTGAGAATCAAATGCAAGAACGAAAATGTAGAAATGAATTCTTATGTGAAGATGTTAAAAGCAAAAATGACAAAATTCTAAACTTAGAAAATCAAGACACAAAGAACAAGTCAAAAAGAAAAAATAGAAACCATAACAAAAGATAACAAATATCTAACATCAACAATTGAAAAATTAACTAGTGGAAGATCCTCATTAATACTAAAAGGTGCAAGAATATCCATAAAAAAATATGAAATTGGATATACACCTCTAGAAAATGAAGAAACCATTACCCAACTTGAAAAATATCCACCACTGAAATTTGTAGTTGAGAAGGAATATACCAACAAAATAAAAAGAGAAAAATATAATAAGGCAAGTGGAAATTCAAATAACATCACATGTTGCACTCACTGTAACAAACTTGAACATACTAAAAATACATGCACAACTAAACACTTAAAATGGGTTTCAAAAGGTAAATTCACTGAAACTAACCAATCAGGAAACAAAAGAATTTGGGCACCTAAATCTCAGTGATATGTTTGTAGGAAAGTCTTAGATCATTTAAATGGTATATAGACAGCAGATGCTCTAGGCACATGATAGGTAACAAGAGACTGTTCTTATCCATTAAAGTTGAAGAAGGAAAAGTAACATATAGAGACAGTGGAAAGGGATCAGTCATTGGTTATTGATCAGTTGGTAGCAAAGAAAATACTCTTATAGAAGAAGTACTATGCGTGGAGGGCCTTAAACATAATTTAATCAACATAAGTTAGTTATGCGATAAGGGACATCAAGTTAAGTTCCAAGAATAAAAGTGCATGATCATCAAGGAGGGAGTAACTGTCTTTGAATCTCATAGAGAAAAGATCCTACATATTTTACTCTTGGAAGATCTGGAAGGACAAGATGTATGTTTGGCGGCAAGCAAGGAGCAGAATGCAGAACTTTGGCACATGAGACTAGGTCATGCTAGCATGGATGGAATTAGAAAGCTCATTAAATAGGACTTAGTAGAAGGCTTACCAAAGATTAGTACCAGACTTGATGAAGTTTGTGGACCATGTGCTGAAGGAAAACATGCCAAAAATTCCTTCAAATCAAAGACAACTATCACCACATACAAATCTCTAGAATTGCTTCACATGGATTTGTTTGGTCCTATAAAGACTATCAGTATAAGTGGCAAGAATTTTTGAGTTGTGATTGTTGATGATTTCTCAAGATACGCATGGGTTTCATTTATGTAACACAAAGATGATACCTTTAAAGTCTGCCAAATTCATTAAGTTAGTTCAGAAGGATCAGAAATTCAACATTATTGGATTAAGATTAGATCATGGAGGAGATTTTAATAATGAAAAATTCACTGAGTTCTGTGAAGATAATGGAATTGAACACAACTTCACAGCTCTAAGAACACCACAACAAATTGAAGTGGCTGAAAGGAAAAATAGTGTTATCTGAATACAATTTGCTAAGATAATTTTAGGGAGAAGCTGTGAACACAACTTGTTACATAATAAACAGAGCAATGATAAGGCTTACATTGAAGAAGACAACATATGAGCTATTCAAGTAGAAGAAACCCAAGAGTAGTCATCTCAAGATATTCGGCTCTCCTTGCTTCAATTACAACAATGGGAAGACTAACATTGGTAAGTTAGATCCAAAATCTGATGAAGGTATATTTCTGGGCAGTACCTCTAAGCCTAGAGGATATAGAGTTTTAATAAAAGAACCTTGCTGGTTGAGCAAACTATACATGTTAAATTTGATGAATCTAACCCTTCCTTGAGAAAGGAAGTTGTTAGTAATGATGAATGTACAAAAGATTTATCAAAGAAAGTACAAGATATCTCACTCAAGGATGATGAGAAACCATCCCTGGAAGAGTTGCAACAAAAGGATCCAACTCATGAAGATCTTCCTAGGGAATGGAGATATCAGAAGGATCATATAAAAGGAAACATTATAGGAGATCCAAGTGTAGGGTAACAACCAGAGGTAAATATTATTCCTTGTGATTATTTAGCATTTGTTTCTCAAATTGAGCCTAAGACAGACAATGAGGCTCTGGCTGATGAATCTTGGATTCTAGCCATACAAGATGAACTAAATCAGTATGAGAGAAACCAAGTCTGGTCTCTTATTCCTAGACTATCAGATCATCGAGTGATTGACACCAAATGAGTGTTTAGAAACAAGTTGGATGAAACTGATGTTATTACTAGAAATAAGGCTAGATTGGTAGCTCAAGACTATTCACAGGAGGAGGGCATAGATTTTAATAAAACCTAGGGACAAGTAGCTAGACTTAAGGCTATTCAAATTCTACTAGCATATGCATTTGTATTAGATTTAAATTTTTTTTCAAATGGATGTAAAATTATCATTTTAAAATAGTTTTATAAAAAACAATTCTACGTAAAACAACCTCTTGGTTTTGATGACACATACTATTTTAATCATATTTTAAAACTGCATAAGGCACTATATGGTCTAAAACAAGCACCTAGAACTTGGTATGAAAGACTAAGTGCATTTCTTTTAAATTATGATTTCACAAGAGGCAAAGTAGACAGCACACTATTCATTAAATTTTGCTCTCAAAGCATATTAATTGTACAAATTTATGTTGATGATATCATTTTCGGATCTACTGATAAATCCCTTTGTAAGTACTTTGAAAAGTTAATGTAGGGAGAATTTGAAATGAGCATGATGGGGGAGCTTAACTACTTCCTTGGACTACAAATTAAATAAGGCAAAGAAGGTACTCACATCAATCAAATCAAATATACAAGGAACTATTGAAGAAATTTAGATTTGACAATGCAATGTCCTTATCCAGTCCAATGAGCCCTTCAACAAGATTAGATAGTGATCCACCAGGCAAGAAAGTGGACTAAAAGCTATACAGAAGTATGGTTGGTTCACTACTTTACTTAACTGCTAGTAGGCCAGATATTTTATTTAGTGTATGCATGTGTGCTAGGTATCAATCTGATCCTAGGAAATCTCACTTGGTTTCAATGAAAAAAATACTTATATGTTTGTCTCATACTCATAACTTAGGACTATGGTATCCTAAAACCTGTAAAATCAAATTAATTGGTTACTCAGATGCTGACTATGCTGGATGCAAGGTAGATAAGAAGAGCACCAGTGGTTGTTGTCAATTTCTTGTAGGTTGTTTCCTTTCATAGTCTTCAAGAAAAAAAAAACTCAATAGCCTTATCAATGGCTGAAGATGAATATGTGGTTGTTGGGAGTTGTTGTAATCAACTTCTTAGCATCAAACAACAACTTGAAGATTATGGATTACATATGAAAACTATTCCACTACTCTACGATAACACCAGTGCTATAAATCTCACCAAAAATTCTATACAACACTCGAGGACAAAACATAATGAGGTTGAGTATCATTTTATGAAAGATCATGTAACTAATGGTAATATTAATATTTCCTTCATAGATACCTTTAATCAGTTAGCAGATATCTTTACAAAGGCCTTAGCTGAAGAGAGATTTACTTCTCATAGAAGGGAATTAGGCATGTGCAATTTTTGATAGTTATATATGTACATAACTAAAATACATTAATGTATTTCAGAGCAATAATTGTTCGCCTCCTTATTCCAAATGATTTTATCCTCTATTAATTTGTTTCTTCATCAATCAATGTTCTTCCTTCAGCAATCGATAGTCTCGTTGGGTAACATCTTCTATAATCGATGCACTCTATTTTGTCATTTGTGTAATTGATGTATACCCTACCGAGTTTGATTACCTTCCCATCTATTTATTCAATAAACTGTAATTCATTCTCTCTCTCTCTCTCTCTCTCTCTCTCTCTCTCTCTCTCTCTCTCTCTCTCTCTCTCTCTCTCTCTCTCTCTCTCTCTCTCTCTCTTCGTGCCCTTTCGACTCCAAGCTCCTCAAACCCCTTTTTTAGTTTCACGAGTCCCCAAAATGTTTTTCCTTCCTTCTTGGAGATTCTTGCTCCCTCTTGCTCAAATTTATTGAGGGCTTTTATTCTCCTATCTCTTACAAGCTCAAAGATTTTTTCTTTCTTAATTCTAATGTCCACATCCAGGAGTTCTAGCAGCTTGAGAGGTTACAACACAGAGTTCTTCACGGAAGATCGGTTCTAGAGGTTTCAGTCAGTCAAGACGAAGATTTGCAAGAACAAGGCAGTAGATGTGTCAAATTTGAGCAAGCATGGAATGGTTAAAGTTGTGGATACTCTAGAAAGAATGCGATGGACTGGTCCGTGCATATTCTCTAAACCCAGCTATCCTCAGTTGGTGAAAGCTTTCTACACATGCATACAATCAAAAGATGGAGCCACACTAGTATCATCTGTCAATGGTAAGCGCATGAAGATAACCTTTGACCTATTAGTTGAGTTATTAGGTTGTTCTGAACGACACAATATTCTTGCAAACTTTGTGGACATTCATGTAAAAGGACTTGACATTATTGGATCAGAGTATAACCTTAAGGAAGGTAAAATAGATATCAATCAGTTTACTGCTTACAACAGACTCCTGCATTTTATTTTTTGTCAGATTTTGGTACCTCCTGGGGCCAGTTTCTTTAAGTGCACCCAAGGGGACGCAGATACATGTTCTAGAGTTTGCATAATCGAAAGGTCAACATGGCACATATTATTTTTGGGAAAATGAAAGCAACTGTAGAACTCATCTGGGATGTTAACAACAAGTTGGCAGTCCCACTTCTATACTCTCAACTACTCACAATAATTTTCTGACATTATGGAGTAGACCTAGAAGGGGAATTGATGGAAGAATGAGGTAGATTATCAGAACCCAAAACTTCAAGAAAAGTGGATTTATTATGTTTGGTGATGTATGGGCCAAATAATTTATGGTTGTAGGAGAGGTCATCCTAGGAATGGACTTCAGCTCAGAAGCTTACTTAGCTCAAGCTGTAGAATCTGATGATGATCATGCAGAGGCAGCTGCACTTGTGCTCACTGGCCGAAGAATTGAAGACATGCCTCCAGAGCACATAGAGGTAGTAGAGACATATGTGTATCCAACAAATGTACATATCTTGATTGAACCTGTTGTAGAGACAATTGATGAATAGGAACTGAATGCTGGTTCACCAGATGCTTATGTAGAAGTAGCTCTTCGTGAGGGGGATCATCATGAGGGTTTCCCAAACAATATGGAAATGGGAAATCTAGTAGAAGTCTCAGGTGAACAAATTGTGCCATTAGTTCAGGGGGAGCCTTCAATTGATATTCAAGAAGATTATTTTCTTGAAGGACTGGTAGTGAATGCATCAAATGATGATGCTTTTGTCAGTCAACCTGAAGGTGGGATCCCCATTAGGGACTTGTTGATAATGTAATTGTTGATGAGGAGCCTATTGTTGATGTTGCTGATAGTATTGTTGACAAAGTAGCTGAACTTTTTACTGACACTGATGTACCTAGTTCTATTAGGAAAGCTCATAAAAAGGGAAAAGTACTGAAAGTTTGTGTTCACATGGAGCCTGTATTAAAAAGGTTAAATGCTCAAAGAGAACTCCTGTGTGTAGTAAAGCATGAGCTTAGGGACATGAGAGTTTATTTAGACAGTTTGCAAACTATGATGACTGACCTCACTCTCCTTGTGATAACTCACCTAATTCCAGCTACTCTGGACAACATACATATTCATTCTTCTAGAACTCAAGATGCTAATTTTTCGGTTGATGAACCTCCAGTAGCAGAAGTTACCTCCAGTGGCATTGAAAAGGAAATTGTTAGGCCTCTAGGGCCATCTAAGCAAGAGAAGGAACCAGAGTCAACAGTGCAAGCAGAGGTAGTAGGGCCATTAGGGCCTTCACGATAGACAGAAGCAGCAGAGCCACAAGAGCCCATAGTGTAGGTAGAGGCAGCTGGGCCATCAGAGTCTTCAGAGGCAGATGCAGCAGGGCCATAAGGAGAAGTAGTAGGGCCAACAGGGCCATCAAAGGCAGAAAATCAACTTGATGTTGTAGAGATGGCACAGAAATACTTCAAGCAAAGATCCTTATGTGGCTCAGTGGGAATAGACACCTGGTCTATCTACTTATGAAGAACCATCCACTGCTCCTACTACCTACATCTTCTAACCTTATCCCCAACACTCAAACCAGTGAACCACAAGCCTACATATCCTCCTCACCTAGAACCACCTCAGCTGGACCTTCCACCCAACATTCCACCCATACTTTCTCTTTCTTTCATTCACCTACTCCACCATCCTTCATTACTATTATTCCCAAAGGAGCATGTGTGACTGACCTCACGGTTCATGACATTAAGGATGAGTTTGAGGAAGCTATTCTTATGGTAGTTCTATCTGCTGCCACTCATGCCCACAGAACATAACATCTATCATCTTCTAGTCCAACTCGTAAGACAAGAAAGCTATCACAAGCATTGGTACTACACAATTAATCAAATCTATTTCCACCTCTCTAGTACTCTTTGGATGTTATACACAAATGGAAATTAGTATACACAAAGTACATTTAGAAGTGCACTTTTGCAGCAGTTTTTAGGTTACCTAGCATGAACCTATCAGAATATCATTCTCTCATACTTCCATTATCTAATGTGAAGAAATACAATGTGCACAAGATATTGTTGACTGTTGTATCTAAGACAGAGCTTGAATGGGCTAAGTCCAACAAAGCCCCATATAAGAAGTTTTAGATTTCAAGAGACCAAAGACACCTATCATCAGATCAACCTCTCCCTTTCTCTGAATGGTTTGTGCGCCTTCATACCTCTAGATGGGGACCACAGATTCAAAAAGAGGTCAAATTGTTAAGGCACTTTCAACTAAACCTTGATTATTCTCATCTTCATGGTCTACCAAAAACACAACTAGCATAGTTCAGATATGCCCTGGATGAACTTTGGATGAAGAATAGGCACAATATAGTAAATACATTTAAATTTGAAGTATTCTAGTTATTTTAGAATGTGGATTGTAAATATAAAGTTTAACAAGTTATAAATGTGTGAAAATATATTTTTTTAACAGTTTTTTAATCTACCAATGGTTATTGGGGATGGATGCAGTAGTTCCCAATAAAGTTATTCGAGATGTCTATCCATCCATTGCAATAAAGTTATTAATAAAATTATTGAAGAAAGATGAACAACCATCTCGAATAATTTTATTGTGGACAGATGATAAGTCGTCTGTATCATCCTTCCCCAATAAATTTATTGGGGATGACTTTATATCTATCCCCAATAAAATTACTGGGGACGATCGTCTATCCGTCCCTAATAACTTTAGTGGCGACAGATGGACAACTATCAATAGTTTTTTTGCCAATATTATTGGGGATGGGGTTATTAGGGACGACCTAAAAATGGTTTGGGAGCTGTCCCCAACAATTATTTGGGATGGATGTTTTGTTTTTCGCAACAGCTGGACCTCTTTTCGTATAGTGTTCCCTGAGTAACTAAGTTCAAGCTTTGATTTTCCACTTTCTGGCTTGCCCGGAGTGGAAAGGATCCAATATAGATATAGTTGCTCCTTTCGATCGACTTCACCTGTTTAATTTCTTAGGTTGCACCACTAAGACATGAGCTGTTGAAATTAATATATTCAGTTCTAACCAAATCCACCACATTTATCATTTCAGTCAATGGTAGATAAGTTTAGCCTTTCTTGACGGCTTGATGCTGGCAACTCTATATATGCATCATAGTGTCATTTATATAGACACCTGCCATGATGATAATATTAAAGTATAACACAACTGTAACCATATAAAGCTAGTATATTATGATCACTTTAAGCTAAGATGGAAAGTGATACCCTTAGTTCAGCAGTTGCTAAATAGTACTAACATGTGGTCAGCTCAATCTTACTTGAAGAGGTTGACACATGGAAGGCAGGGAGCAAATTGGAGAGGAGAGGGCTTTCATATTCGAGAACATATACTTAGTGCCGACCAAAGATACGCTACTTAATTAATTAGTCACGCTTACTAGAGTTGTGGCATTTGTCTCAGGAGGTTTTAAAAACAAATAGTGGAGAGATATTAAAAATCCACCAGTCAAATGTCAGAACTCTAATAAATGTTACCAATTTAATGCACATCTTATCCTGTTAGGTATGATCAACTTAGTACCCACCAAGTGTTCCTCTTCATTCCAGTACGTGTACTCTTGGTACGTATTTTGTAGATATATAGGCTTCTTGCTTACTACTTTTATCTCATTAAGACCCTGAAGATGTGAATCTGTTGACTTTATAAGTTGTCCGATTTCCTATCAAATAAAAAATAAAAAAACTTTGGTTGTCCGATTCAGTGTTAATATGAAGATGATTTCTACAAATCTTACTGTGGATTTGACATGGGATTTTGTTCTTAAGGAATCGGGGACTTTCAACACTTTGCACACTCATATCCGTATCTGGTTTTAAATACAAAGGGACTTATATAAAGCAACTTCAATTCCCATTGTAACTACTGTCCTGATCATTTTCTAGAAACATTTTCGTGCGTCCAGTAGAATGGGCAAAAACAACCATGTGCTTTGGTGGAGTTTGTTCTACATCTCTTCTTTCGCATTATTAGGCAATGGAGGTGCTGGCAACAGCCTTACTCCGGCAATGAAGGGCCGTCCCTATTTCAAGGAGGAGGCAATAATCAAGACTTTTGAAGTAATTATTTCTTTCCAACGTTGCTCCATAATCCTTTATTTCATGTGGCGACCTTTCTTTATAAACATTAAGCATGGAATGCATACAATTTTGTGGTTCGTTCTCCGGTGATTTATTTCGAAATTCTACGTACTAAAATGTGATAGAAGAAAGTTAATTACGATTATATATATCCTATCAAAACAGATAAAATAGTCTTGATATGGTTTATCAAAACAGATAAAGTTGAGGGCATATTCTTGCTTATGAATCACTACAATGGTAAGAGAGAATACTTGACAATACTACTTGCACATGTAGTATTATTTGTGGTTAGCCTAAGGATTCTTCTATTTTCTACTATAACATTATTTAGTCCATCAAATAAGGAGAGTTTTGTAGATATGGAGAGAACTCACTTCCTAAAATACTTCTAGAATTACTTACAGAACTACTTGTTACGGACCATGTGAGTTTTACTTTTTAATCAACAAAATTGTTTAACTAGCATGAATAAGAAATCTTCAGTCTAGCTACCAAAAACCTAGACTTTGTTATGCACATTAATTATTCCTTTCGTTATCATGGATACACCGTGAACATGTTTTGACACTTTTGGTATGTTATTCATGACTTTTTGTACGTAGTTTGATGGTGACGTTATCGACTGCGTTGATATCTACAAGCAACCAGCTTTTGATCATCCATTGCTTAAAAATCATACAATTTCGGTAAGTGTAATTCCTTCCTCTTTTACCTCTCAGACAAATTCAACTAATTTAATGCATTTTTTAATGGAACATTTGTTCATCATGTGGAGGATACTGTTAGAGGTGTTAAATGAAAAGAATATTCCACCTCCAAGAAATATTTTACTATAAAACACTGGAAGAAATTTTGAAATTTTAGATTTCTCATTAAATTGAACTTTGAAAAGGGAACCGTAACAATGGATCATCATACTCTAACCGAGCTATTACATCTTGTCAAAAAGAAAGTTATTTTGCAAATATTTTTTGTTTAAAGGACTAGGACACATCCTTTTACATTTTCCTAAGAAACTCTGAGTATATCATATTTTTATAGATGTGAGCCAACGCTCTCATCAGCCTACGATGCTGAGATGGCAGTCTTTGTATTTTTTGACAAAAAAAAAGAAGGAAATATTCCCAGTCAAATTGACAATGTTATAAGATCGGGGATAAGCCATGGATCAAATCCCTTACAAAGTGAATAGATTATTGTTTAAACCCACATGGTTTTCCCCTATATAAATCACAAAAATGGTACAAAATAAAATGAGACGCTACAGTGATTGGAAGGAAAAAGACCAAGTCACATATAGCAGACGATGGCAGTCCTTCACCAACTTCTAAAACCTAATCGGAAACAGACTTTTTTTATTTATTTTTTTTTGCCAAGGGGAATAACAAGGTAGGGAAAGCGGGGTCGAGATGTTCAACAACTTCTGAAGTACATCACAACACCTCTCGAAAGTGCCCTAGAGAGGTGTTGGGAGACTTCTACATGTGCATCCCCATAATGCACGATGGAGTAGAGCTCATTCCCGAGTCACCTCATTGGGGGCTCATAAAATCTCAAAGGGTCATGTCCCTACCAAGAAATGGTAGGGATGGGGTTTGAACCGGAGTATTTTACATCCCATTTGATCTCTTCCGACTTATAAAGGCCTCAATGCAATCTTACAAGACCTTGGCATTTGCACCTCCTCTACCATCCCTTTATTCTATGCATGCATGCAACCCTCATTTACCTCCCCATGAGCAATTGGAGAAGAATCACAGAGAAGCCTGAAGAAGGAGAATTTTGAGTGATGATCCAAGATAACAAATAGGTCATAGCACGCTTTAGAGATCCCATTTCAAGGATATGTGACTATATAATTGTACACCAAGAGTGGCTTGGTTGGTAAGGCACTGCCATCCATTAGGTGGGAGGGGTTCGATTTTTAAGTTTGTCAAGTAATTTATAGAGAGATTTTTCTAAAGAATTGTAAATATAGGGGTGCATCCAAGGCCTCGAACCGAGGACGTGTTTTTACTTTGGTTTAATTTAAGCTAATCGATCGACCTAACACACACACAAAAAATGATTGTACATATTTGCAACAGTACACCTACAAATGCATTCATACTTCATTATAACCTAAGCCTTTCATCAATCTTGGTGAGAAATGCCTTTATTCGTTTTATACTTTTTTTATGGAGAAAAGCCATTTCCACTAAACAATTCACTAGTACAAAGTGGGTTACCGCCGATGACTAAAACAGTCGGTGCTTTTAGAAAGGCCGACCGTTTTACAGTCGGCTACTTAAGGGTTGGCAATTCTTGAGACGACTGTTTTTGAACTGTCATCTTATGAAAATAGTCGCCCATTCCACATACTTTTTTCATAATTTGCGACAGTTGGAAAACAATCAGCCATTCTTTTAAACCATTTTTATATTTTTATTTTTAATATATTGACATTAGACAATGTAATTCTAACGGTTGGAGAATGTAATTCTCAACGGTTGGAAAACAATCGACTATTCATTTGAGCCATTTTTTTTATTTTTGTAATATTAATATATTGACATTTGTCACTTACAAGATATACATGCACATGCTTCACTAATCTCTAAAATATACACATCCACATCTTTCTATCCCTATGATATACACATTCACATACTTATTTTTGCAAAAAAAAACCCACATTATATTCAAATGTATGTATTAATTCTTTCTGCACAAAAAGTACATCCACATGCACATGCTATACCAAAAGCCCACTTTGTCACCTGCATATACAATTTAAGGAAGAACATCAAATTCACTAAGATCCCTCTTTTTGCAAATTCAACATTTCTTTTTGACATCTCTCTTATTCTTCAATTTCTCGTTTCTTATCCTCCTCTTCCTCCTTTGTGTCTAAGTCTTCAAATTCCTTCCCAGCTGCCATTCCTTTATGTCCAAGTCGCTTGATGTTATACTGCATGTTCACCAGTTTGGAAATATACAAATGTTGTCAAAACAAATAAATAATTAGAAACAGTTTTACACTTAACTTTGGTTTTCCCAAATGTAAAGAAGGTAGATTAATGTTGTGTACACGATAGAATCACCTGTCCATCACCTAACTTTCCCAAATGCAAAGATTGCCCAACCCTGGAGAATATAAGACTATAAGAGGTGGATGTGTTTGTAAGCATAGAACTCCAAACTAGTTCCACAGAAGAATCTTAATGGAGAAAAGAGATGAAATACTCCGCAGACCTCACTCGAGGTGTATGCCTCCTCTGCGGTACATTCAGATTGTGATGTCGAGTTTGAGAGCACGAGGATGACAGGTTTCTGCCATTTGTGCCAGCATATTAGTAGCTTTCATTGTCCATAAATTGAGTGCAGGAGACAGAATGCCCAGAAAATGAGTGGTGAAAAGAAAAGAAAAAGGTAAGTACTGTTCTACCTCATTGAAGGAAGCCATGGCCTCCACCACCTCTTTTGTGAATGTTTTCCCCACCCCGGATGATCCGCTCAGAATAGTTGGTTTGATTGCCTTAAGATGGAAAGAACATTAATAAAATCATTAATTTAGACAAATATCACAGTGACATTTTCCATAACAAGAATAAGTTGGTATCCAAGTCAAACAAGCAAAGATATTCTCGTAGACAAAAGCATGACACGGTAAATGGCCACAGGAGCTGATGGTTCTATAGGATAGATGAGCAAAGGGAAGCGGTTAGCATTCTACACTAGCAACAAGTATACACAGCAACTGTAAGAACAAGCATCTAGGGAAAGGAAAGATTCCCACACCTTGACTGCATCTAGAAGGTTACCAATTGGTTCATATTCATGAGCCCAAGGTTTCTTAAAGTGTTGGAGTGATTCTTTCTAGGAGCTAACTATCAATCCCTAGAAGGCAGACACGATGAGAAGTGAGTTCTCATAGCCAATGGAAGGAGTTGTTGCATTACAACACGACAATCATGGCTCTTCATTCCCACAATTTTTCGCTCTTGAACTCGCACTTGTTGAGAAATATTTAAGGAAAATCCATCAGGTAGTTTCAAATTTTTTAGCACTTCTAAGAATCTCACCTTCTTTGCATTACTCATATTATATGAGGTATGAGACAATATAAATTTTCCAACATGCTTCTTAAAAGGCCTTGGATGCAAATACTTTCTTATTATCAACTTTTGCATATCAAGACATGCTTTGACATTATCCTTACTTTTCCAACCTTTTTCTAGAATTGTATGCAAAATCTTGTCACAAACATTTTTCTCAACATCCATGACATCTAGATTGTGCCTCACCAATAAAGTTTTCCAATATGGGAGCTCAAAAAAAAATACTCATCTTCTTCCAACCAGTTGGTAATTGTTGTGCTTGTCTCTTATTAGCTTGATGTGCATCCTCAGAAATCTTTCCAAATATGACATTATTATAACCTTCCCAACTCCTCAACACATCCTCTCCGGATAAGGGAATTGGTGCCAATTCATATTCCACTTTTCCATTGAATGTCCGGGTATCATTTCTCCATGGATGGTTACCTGGCAAGAAACGTCGATGCTTTATGTAGACACATTTACGACTAAAAGAGAGATGTATAGATTCATGATGAACATGACAAATAGGGCATGACATATATCCTTTGGTGCTCCAACCTGACAACATACCATATGTAGGAAAGTTATTTATAGTCCACAAAACAGCTGCACGCATACAAAAAATTTCTTTTCTACTTGCGTTATATGTCTCTACTCCATATTCCCATAAGATTTTCAACTCATCAATCAACGGTTGAAGATATACATCAATGTCATTACCAGGAGACCTTGGACCATCAATGAGAAGAGACATCATAAAGTATTACTGTTTCATAGCCAACCACGGAGGTAAGTTGTAAGCAATTATAATGACAGGCCATGTGCTTCGGCTACTACCTGCTGCTATTTTAAATGGACTGAAACCATCAGTAGCAAGTCCAAGTCTAATATTATGAGGTTCTCTACTAAAGGTTGGGTGTTTATCATCAAAGTCTTTCCAAGCAATAGAATCTCTGGGATGACTCATTTTTCCATCTTCATCTCTTGGAGCGAGATAGTGCCATGTCATCAAGTCTGCAGTTTTATCTGACATGAACAATCTTTGAAGCCTTGGTATTAATGGAAAGTGACGAAGAACTTTCACAGGCACATTCTTTGTTCCTCCTATTTTGGCTCTCTCCTTCCATCTCGACGTATTGCACTTTGGGCATTGACTTAGATTCTTATACTCATTTCTAAATAACACACAATCATTTGGACATGCATGTATTTTTTTGCAACTCAAGCCCAACTTAGACATCATCTTTTTACATTCATACCAACTATTGGGAAGTGTATTGCCATCAGGTAATGCGTCTTTAAACAATGTAAGCATAGCAGAAAAGGACATGTTGCTCCATTTATGTAGACATTTCAATTGAAACAAACGCACTATGAAAGAAAGCTTAGAATATCTATGGCAACCTGTATAAAGTGGTTTCTTGGCTTCCTCCATAAGTTGATTGAATTTGCCCATCTCATCATTTTGTTCTTGTCTTTGCACATCATCATTAATGGGTTGCCATATAAAAGCATCATTCAGCATTCCAACCATGTCATCTACTGTGCCACTAGTTGGATTATCCTTCTCTCGAGACCTCTTACAAGATTCTCCATGAAAATGCCATGTAGTATATCCACGAGTAATATGAAAATGAATAGTTTTCTTATCATGATAAAATTTATTTTCACACTTCATGCATGGGCATTTCATCTCCAAGCTTTCATTAACATTCATATCTTTCAATTCAAATTGCATGAAATATTCAACTCCAGACAAAAAATGTGGGTTCACTCGATCATGCTTGCTCTTGTAATTATACATCCAACTCTTATCGGCAAGGTAATTAGGCTCCATCTCCAAAATAAAAAAAGAAATATATTAATAGAATAAAAATCATATCATATAAATTATTTTATAAAATGTCACTATATGCAAGTATCAAAGTAATAAATGCTCACCAATAACATAAAAAAAGAGACACCATAATAGGAGGTTAGTTTTTAGGCAACAGAGTCTAAGAGGGTGTACAAGATAGTTCCTTCAAAACTTGATCATTAAAATATCTCTACTCCGCTAAGATCAGATAAGGGAAAACATGTGCAAATACACCCACATCCTTTTCTTCCTCTCTCTCTCTCTCTCTCTCTCTCTCTCCCCTTCTTGGGAGGAATCTTGTCTTCATGTTGGCAGAGTTTATCTGCTTATCAAGATGAGAGCATAAAAAAGTACAAATAATGTACATTTCCTCTACTTTTTTATTTATGCAACAATGGTACCATCCACTTTTAAAAAAAATAAAATAAAAACAAGATAAGAGTATAATGTGTGTATTTGTATAGGAGCTTAAACACAAACATTAACAACACTTGCCTTCTATTTGGGTCATCTCTACAGCACCTAAGTAACCAATTAGCCACTTAATTTGTATGGGGAAAAAAGTCAGGACTCTCCCTAGTTGGTGTTCACTATATGTAGCTAACTTTGTTTATGACGAAGGATTGGATAGATTTACCCAGCCACAATATGGGATAAGATATAGGTCATCTTTCTTTTGCCTTTTGCGCTCACCAAAATTGCAGTCTTCATGGGATCCTTAAATGCTATGTTAATATAAAATTGTTGCATCACTTGGTTCACCCATATGGCTCCTTGCATGTTCAAGTTAATTGGTGGTTTATTGACCCACTCAATATGATCCTTGTCCATGTTAACCATTGAATGTAGGTTAACTAAGAATATATGATCGCATTACATGTCACCCTTTCTTTTGATTGTATGAGACTATTCAAAGTAATCATGGAGTCTTATTTTTCTAATCATTTCAATTGTTCATTTGAGGAAAATTAAAAGGCAGGCCTTTAGTGGTAATGTAATTGTAGTGACGTAATTAGACCAAATATAGACCCTTCTGAAAATACAAGCAAATTCTGAAAATACAAGCAAATTCTTGGGTCAAATGTGAACAAATTAAATGTTATGTGCTCCTACTTGGCAAAATTAATTGTCGGGAACCTCCATCTTGTCTCCTAATCATCTACACATTAATATACGTCTTTGTCATAGTGGTACCTCAAAGGAATCACTTTTCAGAATACTATATATTAATAAATAAAATTAATGCAGAATTATATCCTAACTAGTTCCATCTGACATATAAACAAAGTGCAGGAGCTAATTTTTCTCAAGAGTATCAAGCAATTGTATCGAAAAATATTGTTGATAGAATAGTTTACAATGCTACAAAGGTTTTAATGTGTGAACCAACTCACCTCGAACTAGTGATCCAAGAAGTAATGAGTTAGGGAACCTGTAGACACCAATAAAAAGCACTACTGCATACTCAGAGGGACCTGCAACAAAGACATCTTATATACTTAATCCATGAGACAATACACACGAGGAAGGGCATGGATTCATAAGAACAATACAAAGAAACTTATATAAATATTTGACAGACAAAAAAAGAGAAAATAGGAAAACAAGGAAATATAAGAACAGGCAATGTCAAGAAGAACTCAGAGGGTGGAGCCAAGGCTTGGGTGATGGAGAAAGGCAGCGACGCATAGAAACTTGTCTCTGAGTGCACTCCATATGGTTGGATAGGGTGGGGAGATGATGATGATCGATAGAAAGGTCTACCAAAAAATATGTATTGTAGACGAAGAAAAAAAGGCAGTGAACATCTGAGCAGCAACAACAGCAAAGAGCAACAACATGTTCTACAAGAAACTTCCTCGTGCTTTTCTCATAAAACCCATCTACTTTGCTCACTTCGAAAGGGCACAATATCGGTAGAAAAGAGTGTGCCAAGGAGTGGTTGGAGAAGAGTACCCCCCACCCCCTAGGAAAAAAAATAGATAAATTGTTGCTATAGAGGGAGAGAGAGGCAGACAGAAGCAGCGATAGAGAGAGACAACAAGTAACAACTCCATCAAAATAAAGAATACAGAGGTGTTCCCCTTCACCGCCATTGAGCGTGGAGGTGAGCCACTCGGTTGAAGCGGCCACTGAAGAGCCAGATCACCCCCAGCCCAGTCCCCAAAGCATACCCTTCCGCCCTAGCACCAGCATTCCCAGATTCCCCCTTGGTGATCTCCCAACCGAGATGACACTACAGTCGTAGCCGTCACCCCTGCACACTCCAAACTTGTTCGCACAAGAGTCGCTCATGTTCCCCACCATTAGGAGCCACCTACTGCTCCTGCCCTCGCTGCCACCAGGGAGGGAAGGAAGCGCCTCCATGTTGGAGACCTTGCAGACGTAGGGGAGTAGGAGGGACATGAGGGAGATGCTATCGTCGAGGTCAAAGAGAGACAATACCTGGAGCTTTTTGTTTTGTCACCGACGGCTACAACTTCAGCGTCCAAGGCCTTTGGCGTCGAAGGCGATCGTAGGACAGAGAAAAAGGAAGGACGGCGAAAGGTGCGGTCGGCGTCCAAGGCGATCGACGAAAGGTGCGGTCGGCGTGACGGCATCCAAGGCGATCGGCGAAGGGTGCGGTCGGCGTCCAAAGCGATCGCAAGACAGGGGAAAAGGAAGGGCGGCGAAGGGTGCAGTCGCCGGGAGGGGGGGCGCGGGAGGGGCGGGTGCAGGCAGGGGGGTGCTGGCATAGGGGAGGAGGGGGAGCCGTCGGGGCGGGGGGGAGGGTGCAGCCGCTAGGAGGGGGGGCGTGGGAGGGGCGGGTGCAGGCGCAAGGGGGGCGTAGGGGGGGGGCGAGTGCAGGCGCAGGGGGGGAGGGGGAGCCACTAGGGTGGGGGAGGGTGCAGCCGCCGGGAGGGGAGGGTGCAAGAGCAGGGGGGCGCAGGGGGGGCGGGTGCAGGCGTGGTGGGGGGGGGGGGGGGGAGCAGTCGGGGTGGGGGGGAGGGTGCAGCCGCCAGGAGGGGGGCGCGGGAGGGGCGGGTGCAAATGAGGGAGAAGGGGAAGTTCGCATTCTCCAGACAAGGAGAGAGATGGAGAAAGGGGGGAAAAGTTTTGGCACCGCATAAATTTTTTTTTGTTTGGCAGGTTGGGGGGGAAGAAACTATAGCGACTGTTTCATATAATAAAACAGTTGGCGTTTTACTCAAATAATATCCCATAGCACCGACAGTCAAAACAGTTGGTGGTTGCTTTAAACCACCGACTGTTTCAAAATCCCAATTGGTTATGCCCTGTTTTCTACTAGTGAAGTTATAAAGATGTACAAAGCCATAGATGTCCCATAGGAGAAACCCATTACATTGAGGGTCAAATACCAAACCCCACATGACATTGCCCATAACACTTTATAACATGACAAGAAGGGACATGGGGTTAGCCGCTCCATCTGTTAGGAGGGAAAGCAATTGCGAAGAAGCTTGAGATTTCTGCTCAAAAAACAATACCCTCTTTTGAAACATGAGGGCTGCGAGTAAATCAACAGCATGACATAGCATAGAGATCGGATGAAACTCTCTTTAACATAAGAGGTGTTGATGTAGCACTGAGAACATGGGTCTCCAGATCACTAACAAAAAGATCCCCAACAAGGGTAGATGAAAAGAACCACACAAGGAAGGCGACGGAAAGAGGGGGCTACAAAAAGTTGGGATTTGAACTGAAAGAACTTGATGGGATGATGGATAAGTCAAACAGAAAATTATAAATAAAGAGAAAGATAGGTCAACACTAGGTAAAAGAAAAGAGCAGGATATTAAAAGAAGGGTGGAGGGATACATAGAGAAACCAAGGTAAAACCGATGACTGAAGGATTGATCCATCCCCAAAAGGAGAAGACAGTAAAACTTCCCATAGGGGGGAAACGAGAGCGGGATGTGGATTCAGACACGTAGGAAGATACACTTGTATTCTGGTTCAAACTTTTGAATCAAGTATCCGAACATTCTTTTATGGCCTAGGACAATTTTATTGACCCAGTTTTGAATCGAATTCCAGTGCTAGATCCTGCTTGTTGATCATGTCTGTAGCATTATAGACATTTCATCATAGTACATGAGAACGACTCTATTCATAAATACCTAAGGGGCTATTTGATGTTTAAATGGATCGATGATAAATTGAGGATAGTCTCAAAATTTTAAAGATATCTTCACTCTATTCTAGATCTATCACGATATCAATCATGATCTAAGTGTTCACACTACTTTTAACAGAATAAAAGAAAACTCTTAACTCCTTTGTACGCTGCTGCCACGAGCACTACGCATTTCTCTTTTCGACGATCTCTTATACAAAAAAATTATGCATGCTCTTTGTACGCCTTGGCTCGATAGATTGCAGGTGCATGATTCCTTCGAATACGGCATGGTAATCCTTTAAATGCGAACTAGAATGCTTGTTACCATTTATGTCACTTTCAAAGTTAATGTTTGAGGTTGTAAGGCATTTATCCGACGTCCTTTGCTGGGCTTCAGGGAGAAGCTTGCCCAGCTAATTAACGTGATATATCGCGCGCGTAACTTCTTTTTTTTTTATTTTATTTGGGGGGGGGGGTTGCGTTAATTAACTTAACTAATGGGTTTTTGTTCTGAGAGTAGAATTTGTCATCAACCAAAACTAATTCGACATATGACAGGGAACTAAGATCATGCGACCATGGCAACAGTTACAAAACGGATTGAAGAAGATGTACACAAATTTTCACGTTTTTCAACACTATTTGAAGCCTACAGCTGCAAGTGTCCAGACTGAAACATTTGAGGATTGAAATCTGGCTTACGGGGACTTAGTTATGAGAACTGTTTGGTACACAATCTTAAACAACTCCCATATCGACGTTGTCTTGCCACGTTTAGGAATCTTCCCCCCCCCCCCCCCCCCCCCACAATAGACCTTTTATGAATCAGTGCATGTCAGGTGTTAAAGGTCCTGTTACAAGTTCCCAGTATAACAAGAGCATCATAAAATAAATTGATAGTACAGTTTCATATTGAGATGGGATCACTTGACAATCCAAGTCGTCTTCTGTAATTGTTTAGTTTTGGCCTTTTAGGATTGTCCTCTTGCTTTGTTTATTTTATTCCAACTGCCGGAAAATTATTAAATTCTTCGTTGAGCTTGCATATTATATATGTTGTTTCACCAGTTTAAACTCTTAGCGGATCGAAGTTGTTTTAATGTCAGCATGTCTAACTTGTTATTATAGATGAAACCTACCTTTAGACCAGAGAGATCAAGAGAATACTCAAAGGCCACAACTATAAACGACTCTGCGGTGGAAGACACTCATCCATGGCTCTTTACAAAAGGCTGCCCAGAAGGATCCATTCCTATCACCAGGATGCCATATATGAATGGCCTTTTCGGAAACAATGCTTCGGCAAGTGATTCGCACATACCCTACCCTCGCTATCTTCATGAGCATGGAGGAACGATGGGCGGAAAGGATGATGATCCTACGTTGCATGAGGTAAGAATTTATTTAGATTCATTCTGCCATATCTTCTAGAAGAAACTAACCAAGCACGCAGTTATATATCATCGCATTTATAATAATTGCATCACTTAATTAATTAGTTTGACATACATGTTTTATTACTCATTTTCTGATGTTAATTTCATGGCATTGTGCAGTATGCTTACATGAAATTTACTGCTGACAAGTTGTATGGTGCATGCGGTATCTTCAGCGTGTATCAACCAAATCTTGAGGTGCCCAGCGAGTTTAGCCTTGCTCAAATATGGGTTGCCTCAAATGATAGAACCACTACACTAGAAGCTGGATGGATAGTAATGTTTCTGCCTCAGGCTTGTCTTTCCCAAAAGCAAAGATCATATATCTACGGACATGTACAATTACATAAAACACTTGAACAAGAACATTTGCAACGGATATGTTGTCCGTAAATTGCTTGAGCATAATTAACTTTTATTGTCTAGCCAAATAGTTTAGAATGTTTCTGCATATAGACCTCATCTCCCATCCACTTATTTCAAGGGTCACAATGTCACATGATGCATGCGTCAAACTTTACTAGCTAATCTCAGAGTAATGGATGCTCCCTTAGAGTAATGCATATTCTTCTCTCCTTTCATACCCCTCCCTCTTATAAAATAATTATTACGCGGACATGGGTTGTAATTAACCATTCTATCAGGCATACTGGCCTGTGTTGTCCTTAAAATCTTTAACACTTTCCCTTATTCGTTTATCATTTGTTGATCCTAAATAAAAAGGCAACGTGTATACACTGATTCCTTGATTAATTACTACCCATCTTAATTTTGCGAATCTTAATTTGATGTCCAAACCTTCGTTTCAGGTGTATCCACGGTTGTACGGTGATTTCAGAACTAGGTTTTTCACACTCTGGACGGTGAGTAGTTTCCAACTATTCAATTTGTCTTTTATGACTGCCACAATATTCTTATTGCTCTTCCGATTAGAAGATAAAACTGGTATGTATGTAACCTTAAGATTTATATTTATCACCCCTTTTTCTTTCTGGTTGGGTAGTTGGAGATAGCTAGGTAACCTTAATTACGACAGATGGACTTCAAGTTAGGCTCAAACTTAAAAACTCTTATTCGGGAAAACATACAGGTCGTCTTGCTCCCACGTCTCGAGCATAAAATAAATATAATCCATTTCCCACGACAGACACAAAATGAAATAATCCATCTTTTTCTGTTGTTTTCCACATCAAGATCTTTACTCTAATCATATCGCTACAAGAACTTCATAATTTCAGTAGTATATAAGATCCATCTGTTTTGCTTTTCCGTCTATCTTATGCTTCATGGTCTAGACCGGCTAACCATACCACTTATGTGTGGGCATTGCAATTGGTGGAAAATACATTTATTTCAATTATTAAATGTATTAGATAAGCCGCGTGGCGTCACGTACTAGAGACTCATGCCGGTTTGTGCTTCACAACATATTGGTCATGTGACATGTCCTACCATAATGATGGATGACCACCGATCACAAATGACAACTATTAGCGGATGGTGACGAGCGATATTTGATGGCGGTTGATAGTGGTGGTAGGTTGTTATAAATTAAAATTTTAGACTCATAAATATAAATTTTATATTTAAAAATATTATTGCTAAGGTTTAAAAATACCAGCTTTATTTTGTCCTAATTTGGGCTCTAAATTTTCTAATTTTAAAAACAAAATTATATTTTTTATGATTTAAAAAATATTAATTAAACTTTTAATAGTAATGGAACTCATAAATATCTATTTTAGACTCATAAGTATTATTAGCTTTTAATAGTTTGAAGGAACGGAGGATGTAAGAAAAATGGAGAAAATTTTTGTGGGTTTTTTCTATAAAAATAAAGGGGATATTCAAAGTTGTAATAATTATCATAGACTTACGCTTATGAGTCATATCATATCATGAAATTTTGGGAAAGAGTAATTGAGAAACATATCTGATATATGACTAATGTATTAAAAAATTAATTGATTTTATACGAAGTAGATATACTACGGAAGCTATTTTCTTATTACAACAGTTAATAAAAACGTATAGAGAGATGAGAAAATATTGATATATGATTTTTATTGATTTAGAAAATTCAAATGATCAAGTACCAAGTGAATTGATTTGGTGGATATTAAGAAAGAATGGAATCTCTCAAGGAAATATTGACTTGGTGTAGGATATACATAAAGGTGCAACTACTATGTGAGATAAATTGCAGAGGGGACTTGTGAGTTTCTGTTCACTATAGATTTGCATCAAGGTTCTGCAATAAGCACATAACTCTTTGCGCTAGCTATGGATGAAGTAACAAAATAATTGCATGGGGATATCCTGTGTTAATTGTATGTTATTTGTAGATGATATTGTCCTAAATGATGAAAGTAATGAAGATTTAAATGCCAATATAGAAAGTTAGAGGCATACTTTAGAGTCGAAAGGTTTTAAAATCAATAGGAGCAATTCAGATTATATGTATTGTAATTATAGTATTAGGAGGGTGTTATAGGAAGATATAGTTCAAATTGATGGACAAAACATTCCTACGAATAGTAGCTTTAGGTACTTATGGTCTATCATCCAAGAGAATGAAAAGATTTATGATGATGTTGCACACATAATTGAAGCAGTGTTAAAATGGAGAAGTACATCAAGAGTTCTCTATGATCGTCATATAACCATGAAACTTAAAGGAAAATTTTATGGAACGGTGGTGAGGTCTATTTTGTTATATAGTACTGAGTGTTGGGACATATGAAAGGAACATATTAACAAAATGTGCATAGCAGAGATGAGGATGTTAAGATGGATGTGTGGTAAAACTAAGAAGGAAAAGGTTACAAATGAACGTTTCCGTGAGGACTTAGGGGTACCTCTAATTGACAATAAAATGAGAGAAAAGGTCTGTGGGTTTGGAGATGTATATCGTCGCCCCACCTCAGTGCTGGTTAAAGGATGAGACCAAATGTTAGTAGATGTTATTAAAAATGTCCGGAGGTAGGCCTAACATGAAATGGTGCGATATTATTAGGAAGGACATTAGTTTCTTGGGTTTCACTATGAATACAACATTTGATAGAAATCTCTGGCAAAGTAGAATTCATATAGCTTACCCCAAATAAAAGATAAAGCTTTGATGATGATGATGATGATGACAACGATGACGATGAGCTCATAAAAATTCAGTTTAGATTAAAAAATAGTTACTTTAAATAAAAAATAATCATCAGTGGTCTTTGGCCATCAATAATATGTGCACAAAGTATTACTCCTTAGATATATATATATATATATATATATATTTTTTTTTTTTTGAGTCTACATAAAATTTTTCTTTTATATATATAGAGATGAAAATATAGGGTTAGACGTTTCGCGTCTGCATTGAGTTGGATGTTTCTATTCCTCCTCGCAATAGGATTTGGATTGACTTGCCCAAGGGAGGGAGAGGGAGGGGGTGGCAACCCAAAGGAGATCGTCGTCTATCCCAATCTCTATGCTTTCTGCCCTTCCTACTATCAGTCATTCTTCTGCGAACTGTAAGAAGACGCAACATAAAGGAGATCGTCGTCCCATCTTCGATTAAGTCGTTGATGGAGCCATAGTTGGAGAAAGCTCCAAAGGCCACCACGGCATAGCGCCGTGTTGAGGCTGCCCATGATGCAACCCCAATCGAGTCTTCTGTCAGCTCTCCGACCCCCATACTCAAAAATCGTCCGATTGAGGTAGCACCTCCTAGTGGTCCGAAGGGAGATCCTTTCTCTCAGGCTACCTCAGGTTGCATTCTTGCAGAAGAGGTAGCGATGCTCGAGCAGTGTATGCGATGAGGTGGTAATACCTTCCTCCTTGTCTGACACCATTAAGGTAGATTCGTTGGGACTATCGGCGGTGTGTTTAGGGAATCCCAATCCCTGTCATCCGCTCATCCAAGGGATTGCACGACTGTTGCTAAGGTGTGCAATCTTCAAGCAAACAAGGTTGTGCTAGAAGCCACATCTGGAGATCATGGTGAGGTTTTTGAAACCTTCCCGTGGAGATCACCCTGGTGTTTCAAGTGCGGGGGGAAGGTCGTGTAGCATTGATTATCGCACCTGCTGCTCAAGTTGAAGCCCAACTCCTTTCAGCCCATCCAGGGTCCAATGGATCTTCCATGTGCTGAAGGGGAAGCCCAACACCCTATTGAGATTGAGCAGGACCCCTTGGTCCTTCCTTTAGATCTAGTCCCAGCTCTCTCTTCAGGCCCTTGTGTGCATCATCCCCCCATTGTTTCTCCGATACAGAGTCAGGATCCATCTCTTACTACATCTAGCTCCCCTCCTTCCTCCCAGGCAAACAAAATCAAATCACCCACTGAGGTAAGAATTTACTTGCCAATTCTCCGTACGAACTTGTTGGAGCCCATTTTTCATCCGTCCCACCATGGTGGTGAGATCATGAGAGTGTGTTCGACTTTATCAACCAGCTTGCCACTAGAACAACTTGCATCCCCAATTCCCAGGATGGACTCTTCTTCGCGGAAAAATGGTGTTTTAGAAGGAATATTGACTTCCAAGTGGGCTCTTCTCTCATTGGCTGGTGGTATTGGCGGTATGTCATATGTGTATCTCTCCAAATCAAGAAAACATATTCATGTTTGGGGCTTTTCCTTCTATTCCATCAGAGATATTTGATTGGTCCGAGGATTATGATCAAATAGAGGATGATATAGAGTCAATTACTGCCCCTGTTGCCCAGATCTTCATCCTAGATCTCTTCTCTATCATTCCTATTATTGAGATTGACAATGTTTATAATTCTCAGAGTTCTAAGCCTTTGTTTGGCAATAGGTTGGGGTTAGAGATAACTCCAACACATGACTAAAGTTATGCAGGGTTAACTCACTTTTTAGTTTATTTTCTTATGTGTTAATGCAGTTTAACTATAGTGAGTTAACCCACTTTCTCTTGATTACTTTGGCAAGGTAAAGTTTTTGTGTGCTGAAGAGGAAGCCCAACACCCTGTTGAGATTGAGTAGGACCCCTTGGCCCTTCCTTTAGATCCAATCCCAGCTCTCTCTTTAGGCCCTTGTGTGCATAATCCCCCTACTGTTTCTCCGGTAGAGAGTCAGGATCCATGTCTTACAACATCCAGCTCCCCTCCTTCCTCCTAGGCAAACGAAATCAAATCACCCATTGAGGTAAGAATTTACTTGCCAATTCTCCGTACGTACTTTCTAGAGCCCATTTTTCATCCGTCCCACCATGGTGGTGAGATCATGAGAGGGTGTTCGACTTTATCAACCTGCTTGCCACTAGAACAACTTGCTTCCCCAATTCCTTGGATGGACTCTTCCTCGCGGCAAAATGGTGTTTTAAAAGGAATATTGACTTCCAAATGGGCTCTTCTCTCATTGGCTGGTGGTATTGGCAGTATGTCATATGTGTATCTCTCCAAATCAA
Organism: Colocasia esculenta; assembly: GCA_014218235.1. Taxonomy (NCBI): domain Eukaryota; kingdom Viridiplantae; phylum Streptophyta; class Magnoliopsida; order Alismatales; family Araceae; genus Colocasia; species Colocasia esculenta. The sequence continues at coordinate 47,443,061 of CM024759.1, read as the reverse complement.
AAAAACATATTCACGTTTGGGGCTTTTACTTCTATTCCATCAGAGATATTTGATTGGTCCGAGGATTATGATCAAATAGAGGATGATATGGAGTCAATTACTGCCCCTGTCGCCCAGATCTTCATCCTAGATCTCTTCTCTATCATTCCTATTATTGAGATTGTCGATCTTTATAATTCTCAGAGTTCTAAGCCGCTGTTTGGCAATGGGTTGGGGATAACTCCAACCCATGACTAAAGTTATGCAGGGTTAACTCACTTTTTAGTTTGTTTTCTTGTGTGTTAACGCAATTTAACTATAGTGAGTTAACCCACTTTCTCTTGATTACTTTGGGAAGGTAAAGTGAGTTAAATCATTGTTAACCTACTTTCATATCAAAAAGTGACTTGAAAAGAGAAAGTAGCAATTATTATTGTGTTGGGAAAAGAGAAAGTAGCAATTATTAATGTTTTGTACCGCGGTAGTAAAAAAGTAGTTAACTGAATAGATTAACTCCAACCCACCTCCAGAGATGGGTTGAAAATTTTTGAGTTAACTCACATCTGACTCACCTTTAGTCTAACCCACTTGAGTTAACTTTGTAACTTTTCTAAACTATTTTTTGAGTTAGTTTTGAGTTAACTCTGAGTTAACTTTAGTCTAACCCATTACCAAAGAGAGGCTAATCTCCTAGGCATAGGATGCTTCGTTTTGTCTTGGCTGCATAGTCCCTAGGATATTCTTCTTTTCTTGTCTTGGTCTCGAATTTTCACCGTTGCCCCACTGTCTTCATGGACGAACACAACATGTGTCCAGTAGAGTCATGTGACTCTATTAGATTTTTTTTAGAAATGACTATTTAAATTGTAAATTTTGAGGGGTTTTTACAAAGATGTGACCCGACTGGAATCGGCGGTGCCTAGACACAAGAGTTCAAAACCCCGAATTTTCTTTCTTTTTTTTAGCCCTAACCTTACTCCTGCTCTTGCTGAACAAAAAATAATTCAAGCGACTCCACTGAACAAAATTTTTATGTCCGTCCCTGCCTATCTTTGAAAGTGGATTTTGGCCCTCTGTTTTTGTTTTCATTTATATATATATATATATATATATATATATATATATATTAAAAAAAATACAGTGTGTAAACTGCCCCAAATTCCCAAGGTAGTAATTAGTTCTTGCAGACTCCGCCCTTCTCAAAGGATGTGTTTACCAGCAGATTTCTTGAAGGAAGGAAGTAGATATTTCTACTAATTAAGGCAAAATTGTGCAGGCCCTACAGTGCTCAACCCAGCCCAAATTCGTAGCATATGGGCGTTTTCCTGCAACGTAGTTAAAATGAGAGGATTACACACCCACCTCATAATCGAAGAAATCATATTTGTTCATGACAAAAAAACTTAATTCAAACAACATATACACAACGAATTGCCCCTATTATATGTCACGAGTGAAACATTGTTCTGTTTTTTGTTCCATTAGTTCATTCTGTTCTATTGTTCTGTTATATATAAATTTTCTTCTTCAAATTTTATTTTAAAAATCACTTCAATTTTCAGAACAACGGTTATGAGACATATTGCTACAACATACAATGCCCTGGTTTTGTTTGGACCAATCATGCCATACGTCTAGACACCATTCTGCTACCTGTGTCCGTGTATGGAGGCCCGCAATATTGTGTAAAAATTGAGATATTTCAGGTATGATACTCTTTTTTTTTCCTGAATTTTCTTGTTCCATAGAAAAATATTACTTTATGATAGTTCTTCAAGCATCGAACTGAAGAAAACTCAATCGCTTGCACTGTCGGGAAATGTGAAATAGAAAAAGAAACAGATGTAGAACAATATTGTTGAGATATTTGGTACGTACGCAAGAGTCCAATAGGACATCATTGTTTCCTTTATCATGAAGATTTATATGATATCATTGTTATAATGTCTTCCTTCTAATGACCACACTGTAAGTTGTTACTTTTTGAAAGTCATATTGTTCCTTGTGGAAGTATTTTAATTCAAAATTCATTTTTCAGCCAAAGCTACTTAATTTCTTGTATACATGACTCAAAATTGCTATCCAAAGCGTTACCAACGCTTCTCGTTTTAAAACTATAGAACCATAATCACAAATGTTGCATCTGTTCAAATTTCCGCCAGCACACTTACCCAAAAAAATGACCATTATATAGAACAACAGTAAGCACAAAATATTTTTTATTTTTATTTTTAAAGTAAAAGGAGTTTTCATTTATTCAAATTCAAGAACTTGAGCATTGAAGTGAGTACCGGCAGATTACTAAGAGCAGAAGATATGGGAGTTGGGAGATCTATAAAGTCCCAAGCTCCAAGAACCATATAGACGTCAAGGCCTTATGAGCGAGATAATGTGCATGGAGCGTGTGGGATCTGGGGGTAAAAGCAATTCTAATAGTAGGATGGGTCAGAAGAAGTTGTTTAAAATCCCGAACAGTAGAGAAGCAGAGTCAGGTATGGAATCCTGTGCCAAGGAGAACAAATTAATCACGTTTTGAGCATCACTGAAAATCTGAGCAATGATTTGTAGATCCAGTGCCCATTTCATTCCTTGTAGCAGAGCAATAGCCTCTGCCTCTACAGCAGAGGAAGCTGAGATTAGAAGAGCCTTGCATTGGAGAATTGTACCTTGAGAATCGAAAAGGACAAGTCCATTGGTGGCTCTATCATCTTTAAAAGCTGCATCAACAATTAAGCACTTTTCGTAATTGACCCACCCACCAATCAAAGCCTGGGTTTGATTACACTTGGCGGGGGGTTTCACTTGCTCCACATAGTTTACCCAGTCAACAAAATCCTGATTAATTCTCTGAATAATCTGGTGGGGCAGTAGAAGCTTATGCTAAAACACAAGGCAACAGCGGGCCTTGCATAAGATCCACATGATGGCAAACGCATAGATCAGGAAACTGAAGTCCTTCTTGTGAGTCGCAAAGGGTTTCTCTGTCCGGGTGTCAATTCTATCCTCCAATGATTTGTTCTCAGCATCAATTCTATAATTAAGTGGGCTAGCAAACCAAGCAGCTTTAGCAAGTCTGCAGCTGAAAAATATATTTTGAGTAGCCTCCATTTCCTCACACGGCAGATTTTGTTGACATGAGGAGCCCAGACAGCCAATGCAGGCAGCGCATTGACCAAGGCCTTTCAAATGAACGTAGTTACTTTGGGGGGAATAACAGATGTAAGTTGATCAGGTTGCCAGATCTTCCTCCAAACACTATGAACATATGATGCAGAATGATAAGCTGATTTTATGTTCAGTTGCCCATCTTGGGTGTTAAACCAAGCAAGAGCATCACCAACACTAGATTGGGATTAGGGGATGTTAATTTTCAGATTGGTGTGTGCTGTAGATTGATCAAATAAATCCTCAATAAATGACCATTTCCAATGATCCTCAGAAATGAGATCCGCCACCTTAATATATAGGAACTGACCCCCCTTGAAAAGTTCCCTTTGGAATAAAGGGACCAAGCCCGTTAGGAATCCAATTATCACTCCGAATATCAATATCATAGCCATTCCTAACCACCCGTAGGGACCCAACAAATATATCCTCCATCATGCCATGCCAAATCTGAGATTGGTGGTTTCTTGATGTGACATACCTCAAATGCTTACCATTGCAATATTTGGCCCATAGAATAGAAGACCAGAGAGCAGAAGGTTCATTCAGCAAGTGACAAGTTAGTCTCATGATAGCAGTTCTGTTAAAAAAGATGAAGATTACGGAACCCAAGTCCACCCTCAACCTTCGGCTTTTGGAGTTTATGCCTAGCAACCAGGGGAACCCTTTGTTTCCCATTACTTTTACAGTTTTACCCCACCAAAAAATCCTCTAGATTCTGGTCAAATTATGGATGATGCCTTTAGGAACAAGAGTTATATTCATGATGTGCAATGGCAGAGCACTAAGGGTAGATTTGATCAGAAATGTTTTGCCTGCAGCGCCTTCCAACTAGATAGATCTATTCAGGCATTTTCCTTCCAAGAAATTCAGTTGCTCCTTATTTCTCCCAAGTATGATTGGAGTACCCGAATATATGATGTTATCATCCAAAGACTGAAATCCATAGATTTGTTTGAGGTGCATTTGGAGGATGGCAGAGGTATTGGGACTGAATATCAATCCAGACTTCTAGAAATTGATCTCTTGACCTGACCAAGAGGAAGACTATCTGTGATGACCCACTTTTACCCGGTACGGTTATATCAACCCATGTTGGACGAGAACAAATCATCACAGGAGAGAAGACCGGAACAGTAGTTATATAGGTTAAGACATACAAATAGAAATATCATATGCAACGGAAAGTAAACAACTCTTATTCCATCAACTTGATAATTCATGTATCACAATCTATAGAGTCCAAGAAAAGAAAGAACATAATATAACATAACTTTTTATAACCAATGTCCAAGTACAATGACAATTAATAAAACTAAATCTAACTAAATTCTCGAACGTCCTACTCTTAAAGTTTCTCATCGGATCTCACTAACTCTCGATCTCCTCTTGAAAAGTCAATAAGAATGAGCCTATGCAATAAACTCAACAAGCAAACATTAAATTTAAATCCACAATCTATAAGATAGTAAGCTTAAAAGTAACATGGTACACATACACACATAACACTCACATGCTATCATGTATATAACACTCTATTCTCTCACTTAACTATTCTCATGGTGACAATTACACATATACAAACTCAACAATAAACCACTAAACAATAATGAACAATCTTTATCATGAAATGTACTAGACTAAGAACATGTACAATTAAGAGACTATAATTAACGGACTCCTCAACGGCTATCTTAGCAAGAGGAAATATTTATAGAAGACTCAAGACTCCTAAAGAATACAGAGCTTGACAGTTCGACAATTCAAATTCTCAACAAGAAGCTTTGCACTTTAGAGTCTTAGAATCAGAGTTGTGTCTCATTCCAATCCTTCGCGTAGCTCTTGCTCTCTATGTTCTTGTTTAATCCTTTGGGGAGCACCTTTGAGTTCTGAGAGTTTCTTTCATTGTAGATCTTCTACTCTCAGTCTCTGCCTCAGATTTGGTACTTGTTGTAAACTAGGTCTAGGGACACTTCTCCTGATATTCTCACATTATTGTGTTGTTCCTCTTCGGGGTTGAAGAAAAGACCTGTAGATAACAGGTGGTTATTCTCCCTTCGTGTTGAAGGAAGACCTGGGCTCCAAGGTGTTGTATTCCTCTTTAGGCTGTGAATAGAAGGCCAGCTGTGGCTGGATGTGTAAGTGTCCTTGAGGGGGACTGTACCCTTGGGTAGTGGAATCCTGAGTTGTTGCTCAGGGACTAGACGTAGGACTCCTGTGGAGAGGAGATCCAAACCAGAATAAAATCATTATGTAGCGTGATTGTTTATTTTGTGTTTGTTGTTTGCTTTTCTACTAACACTAACAGTCAAACGAAGTGTCTTGTGTGTGAACATTTTATTGACAGGTTTAGATAATCAAATTTTAAGAATCCTATTCACCCTCCCCCCCTCTGGGCTTGCTAGTTGGGCAACACTAAACACCTCTAGGATTTCAAACCTTGTTACCCTTGAGGCTAGTAAACAGTAGACTATGTGAACTTTCCCATAGGGGCATTTCTATGGTATGGTTCTAGTAAACCCACTACGGCGGCAGTGTCCTTTGGCATTTAATAACAATCATGCAATATACATAACCATACTTATTATACATACAATTACAACACAAAAATATAAATAGTACAGTTTCAGATTGACAATAAACTAAGTTTCACTAATTGAAAAACATGCTACTAATTATTGTAGTTACATAGATTAACTTAATTGAACACATAATGTTGAATTAACACATGATAGTGCAGAAACATCTACAGTACTCTGAAAAATTTTGAAAGTTGACATAATGTAAATCTTAGATAGACTAAGCATAAAAATTACATAATTTTCTAACGAAAGTACAAATTACTGTGATTTATAAACTAACATTACACACATATACTATATACTAAAAAAATACTATTTTAAGACAGAAAACCTCAAATTTGAACCATATGATAGTTTAACTATAGGAATAATTATATAAAATATCATGATTTAACTCCATGAGATTAAGTCACACAAGATTTATCTTTATTTCCTAACAAATTTCCATCACTTTTCCTTGTAAAAAAATTTATAAAACAAACCTAAAGTAATATGATAATCAACAGTACATTTTATGAAGATCTAGTAACATTAAACGATCTAAATCACATCCAAAGACTATCCACATGCACATCGATACACATAAACACCCAAATACATATAAAACAGACATAATTCGGAAATCTAGAAAGGAAATAGTGATCTGCCTACCAGGGTCTGAAATCAACAGCACTGGTAGCATGAGTTGTGAGGACTGGGAGCAGGGGGGGGAGTGGTCTCCCTTCCCCCATGCACATTGTGTGCAGGGGGGGGGGGGGGGGGGGGGGGCTCCGGAAGAGGCTGTTTAGCCTTTTCCGGAATGGGAACCCCCCTCCTCCCCTTCTTCTTCCCCCCCTCCCGCCTTGCCCTCTCCCTCTCCCAACCCTCTCATCTGCCTCCCCTCCCTCTTGCCGCCATCTTCTACTCCCCCTCTCTCTCGCGTTTCTGCTCTCCCTCTCTCTCGCGGTTCTCTCTCTCTCTCTCTCTCTCTCTCTCTCTCTCTCTCTCTCTCTCTCTCTCTCTCTCTCTCTCCCTCTCTCTCTCTCTCTCTCTCTCTCTCTTGCCTGCTGTCTCGCCGGAGGAGACCCCCGCCCCCTCGTCGTGCCGCCGCGCCGTCCGTTGCCTGGAGCCCGCGCACGGAGGACGCCGTGCACGGTGCCGTCGAGCGCCGCCGTCGCCGCAGGAAAGAGCTCCGCGCCGTTCGTGACGCCGGCGGGTCCTACCGCCGAGGTAGGGACCCTCTCCCTCTCCGGCGTCGGCCGGACCCCCCTCCCCCTGTGCGCCGCCGTGATCCCCCCCCTTCCTCTCCCTGCTCCCGTCTCTCTCTCTCTCCCTTTCTCTCTCTCTGTGTGAGGCCTCCGGGCCGGAGGTGGTTCCGGCGAGGGGAGCGCCACCGCCGGCCGCCGCGCCGTCCGGCGACCCCCCTCCCGCCGGCGCCGGCGCCGGCAGTGGCCGGCCGGCCAGGCCCCCCCCCCCCCCCCCCCCGCTCCCTCTCTTCCCTGCGCGCAGAGAAGGAGACGGGAGGAAGGAAGAGACCCCCCTGTGGCGCAGTGCGCCCAGATCTGTCCCAGATCTGGGTGGCACATTGCGCCCCCACCCTCTGGTGCATTGCACCAGGCAGTGGCCTGGGTCCTCTGCGGCACACTGTGCCGGCAGACTCCTCTTTGGGCCCATTTGAGCTCCGTTTTGGGCCGTTTTCGTGCCGTTTTCGAGCTGTTTTCGTGTGCTATCTTTCCGGCCATGCTGGTGGGCCGACCCGGGGTTGGTGGCTATTTTGTCGAGTCGTGTGGTGGCCGGTCCCACCCGAGTTGGCTCCGACCGGGCCGGTAGCACCTGTTGACCGGTCAACCAGGGACAGTCGTGCAGTGTTTCCGGCACCCGTCGGGGGTGTTCCGAGGGTTGACCGACTGTCTCGGGTAATAATATATATATATTTGAGTCGTCATACCGCGTTCCTCGATTTCTGGGTCCGCCCGAGTCGGCTCCGACTGGGCTGTTGGGGCCGTTTGACTTTTTGACCCAGACAGTTGCGCTGGGGTTTCCGGCACCCGTGGGGTGAGTTCCGAGGGCCGGCCGACTGTCTGGGGTGGTAATATTAGCTTCTCGTGGTTGACCGTCAATCAGGTACTTTAGTGGATCTGTTTCGGCATCGAGTTTCCGTTCCGTGCTCGTGACGCTTGTGCTGACTCCCTAGCACTGCGCCTTACTAGTCTTCGCCCGGTGTTGCGACACTTGAGGGCTTGTCCCAGCGCACGGTGCGTGTTTGGGTTGTTACCGTTCCCCGGGACCCCCATCCTCGTGGGCCCGTTGAGGGTGGTCTCCGAGCCACGAGTGCGTCCGTCGAGCGTTTCTCCGGACGAAGGGGAAAACGGTGTTGGACAGCGGCATTGAGTCGTTTGTTGAGCTCACTTAGTTGGTCCGGGTCCCGCGGAGTTTGGAGTGTCGCGGTGCGGGCCAGCTAGTCCGTTCTCACTGCCTCGCCTTACACGGTTCCGGAGCCGTGTCGGGAGGACAGGCGTGGGACCGTAGTCCGGCCAGACTACGGCTTGTGGTTGTGTTTGTCCACGCGTCTCACTCCGACGGGAGGGGAGACCTGGACTCGTGGTCGAGCGGTAAGACGCCGGTGGGCGCAGCTGACCGCTGACTAGTAGAGGCTGGGTTGTGGCTAGTGTGTGTCATTCAGACGAGGGTTTTTACCGTCTGCTCGTGCAGTTGTGTGGCGTGCTCGGAGCACGTTTACCGAGGTTGAGACGGTGTGTTGTTGTGCCGTGTGGCGATACTTGTGGACCTATGTACTTTCCGTTTATTTATTTTAGTGTTGCGCGGTTGTGTCTTTATTTTATTATATCACCTGCTTAGTTAGTAGACTTGTTGCTTGAGTTACCGCCGCCCTTCCGCTTGGTGTAGCTAGCTTGTTTCCTTCAGTAGCACTGTTCTTCCTGCCTAGTTTAGTTGTGTTGTCTTGTTTCCGCTGTCGAACCGGTGAGGGGTTGGGTTCCCTACTGGGCTTCGTTCGCGAAGCTCATTCCCCCCCTTACTTCCTTCCAGGTTGAGTTCGTGGGAGCTGGTGCTCGTGTTCGGACGGTCTGCGTCGTGCCGCTTGTGGTCTGCAGCGTTAGCAATGGTTAGTATTTTTCTTTTGCACTTGAATTATTATCTGGGATATTGTGTGTATTATTTGTATTCCGCTGTTACATTTCTTTAATTGTTTAGCCATTGTAACTTGTTGTATATCTCACTGGACATATTTCTAACCCTTCCGGGTCTTCGGATCCGTGGGTGGCGGTCCAAGGGTCGGGTACTTGGAGGGTTCCGGGTATCGGATTCTTGGGTCGTTACATGAGTTTTTTTGAACTAGAGCGATGAGAGTATGGTTGGACCCATTAGGAAGATGGCCAGTCTGGAAAAAGGATTTAATGAAGTTAATAACATCATCACTGACCACATCCCAGTGATTTTGAATAAAGGTAGCAGAGATGGCATCAGGGCCTGGAGATTTGAAGTTTGTAAGGGAGAAGATATCTTGGATCTCATTAATGGAGCGGATACCACAGAATTTCTCATTGTCACTAGCATTGAGTTTCCAGCGAAAGGTCTGGAAATCAGGTGGATAGGAGTTGGTGAGGAGGAGGAGAAAAGATTGTCAAAGCAACTGACAAAATGATTGTTAATAGCCTCTTTATTACGAGTCCAAGAGATATGGTTGAAGATTCTTCTATTTGTAGCATGGATATGGTAGAACTTAGTACATCTGTCCCCTTCCTTAAACCAGTGAGTTTTGGCTCTTTGTTTCTAAAACAAATCCTCTTGTTTGGAAAGTTCTTCCAAGTCATGCATGCTCAGTTTTCAATTCATCTTGGATATTAGAGGCAGTGAGGGGGGCCTTGCTCAACTTAATAAGCTTCTCCAGCAACTTTTTGATATGATCCTGCGGGTGCGTTCGCATGAAACTCGCATTTGCATTTCCTAACTTGAGCCCGAATGTACTTTCATTTTTCCATTATAATCACTGCAGAGACTGCCTGATTTGCTCTAGTGATTATCTCTTGGAAGCCACTTTTGTCAAACCAAGTTGAATCCATCCTGAAAATGTTGTTTCTCCTATTTTGTAAACCAAAGTCGTGAAGTAGGATGAGGTTATGATCATTGGATATTCTTTGGGAGATGATGGACAGGGTTTCTATGTATATCTCGAATCTCCATTGGCCAGAAATCTGTCTAACCTTTCCCTGATGGCAGACTTGTCTGATTTTTTATTGCTTCAAGTGTGAGGGTCCCTGAAAACAAAGATCAATTAATCCCATATTTTGAATGAAATTGTTAAAGTGGAATACATCTTGAGATCTGAATTTAGAACCCCCCCCCCTCTTTCTCAATCTGAGATGTGACTGAGTTAAAATCTCCGACCACCACCAAAGGAAAATGCCGGATCCAAAAGAATTGTTCGATTTCTGCTCACAACCTTTTCCTTTTGGTAATGGCATTTGGGGCATAGAGACGGCAAAAGGGACCAGGAGTGTTGCGTGTCACCTTTGTCAATAGTTAGAGCAAGCCAGTGGTGATTCAAGTATTCCATAGTAACATTCAAATTATATTTCCACCAAACACAAAGACCTCCTGATCTGTTTCTAGCTTCTTGGACATGATAAGTAAAAACATTTCTCGCTGACATGAAAATAGAGATCTGCTGAAGAGCGCATTTAGTCTCTGACTGAATTAGCACCAAATCCGGACACAAAGAGTGAGTAATCTGGTCCATATAGGACCTTGTAGAGGCCCGGTTCAAAGCTCTACAATTCCATGCTAAAATCCTCATTTGGAAAATTGGGCCCTGTTAAGGTCGGATGCCTCTGAAAGGTAGGCTTTGAAGCAGGCCGGTTAACATCTTTCACGAGCATTGGACTGTAGCTGTTCTACTTTGCAAAATTTGCCTGGAAGTATGTTTAACTCAGAACGATTAATTTGTGTAGCTTTATGCAATAGAAGTTTTTCGAAAAGGCACACAAACTGATAATTAGATTTGATATGGTAGCTCCAAAGTTGTCGGTTTGAGGTGAGGTGACCGAAGTTGAGAAGTCCGCACATAACCGACATGAGGAACTGAGTCCCGAGCTTAAGATCTATAAGATCATTGAGAAGTCTCAGAGGGGAGACACTCTGATCTTCAAGTCATGAGTTGCCAAGAAAGTGGTAGAGTTCAGAGCAAATAGAATGCATACATGTGAGCATCGAGTGTAACCCCATATATAGTGGGTTGAGTAGCCTTGAAACACCAATCTTTCCAACAGATATCGCGCCATGATCCTGTACCATCACGATTTGTTACGCCACATCATCCAAATCATGGCCTTAATGGTTGTCATTACGAGGTGTATGAGCTGCAGCCATTGACCCAACGGTATGATAGTGGGTCCTTACCTGAGCCACAATACTGCGAGAATGCCGCAGCCAAGCTATTCGCTCCATGTTGGAGTTGGCTGAGGTGAGCAAGCCCCTTCCTTAGCCAAGATGGACCTTGTCGGCCTAAACAATGTTGAAGCGTCAGCCTAAACATGGGAGTTACCCGTGTCATTATTGTAGGATCGAATAGGTGGGTGCATCAGATCTAGAAGGGGGGTTGAATAGATCTGATACCAATAATTGCGGAAGCTTAAGCAATTCAAAATTACTTCGAATCAGAGATCAATTCAGACAAACGATTTACTGATCTGAAGTGTGGGTGTGTGTAGATGATGTGTGAAATAATTAAACACTTAGTTTGGAAGCAAAATCCTATGCAAGCATCTAGCGCAGACAAGCAGATCAAACTATTGCACAAAGGATTTTTAGGTGGTTCGGAAATCACACCAGTGATTCCTACATCCACCCCTCACACAGTGAGGCTCCACTACTCAAAAGAGTACAACTCATATCGGAGCACAACGACTCCAAATACCCTTGAGCTCGACGGCTCAAACACACAACCTAGAGTACAACGAATCCAAAAACTGAGCACAATGACTCAAACCACAACAGGAGCACAACGACTCCAAATTGAGCACGATGGCTCAAACCACACAGTGAGTGCGACGACTCATAAACAAGAGCTCGACGGCTCACAAAATAGAGCTAGATCAAAGACAAAAGAAATCAGATCCTCTAGCAATGATCTGATTCACAGGCTCAATCGTACATAGAAATCTGCACAGAACTTCATGCACAGATCTCACAGACGAAAGTGAGAAGAACAATCCAAGAAATGGGTAAAATGAATGTAGATTGGATGTTCCTTGATGAAGAGGTCTTGCAGAAGCTCGAATTGAAGAGACTTGAAAGAATTCGATGAAAATTCCCTTCAATTTGCGATGCTTTGCTCCAATGGCATCTGAATTGCCAAAAGTTCTTCTTCTGCTGCTGCTCTTCAGTTGGATCTGCCCCCTTTCTCAGCACATCAAGCTTCTCTCCAGAGATTGGCCTTGATTCCCATGTCCTTCCTCTTGAAAGGATGGTCTGCAGCTTCTAGAGATGGAGCAAGATCTGGAAAAGCCCCTTTTGCCACCAAAATCCTCTCATGGGAATGGTATGGGCTTGGTTCCCTTTGGGGTATGAGGATCATGGGTATTTATAGCCCCATATGTCCATGAGGTGCCTTGGGGTGCATGGACATGAAAATCTAGGTCAAATCCCTTGATTCCTAAGTAGCCACGTGTCCATAAAAATTCCCATTTTTGAGCTTTAGTCGAAGTGTGTCGACACACAGGCAGACTGTGTCGACACCACTGGCTTCAACTGTTCTGACTGCTTCCTGGGACAGTCATCTATTGTCGACACACAGGTGGACTGTGTCGACACCACTGGCTTCAACTGTTCTGACTATTTCCTGGGACAATTATCCAGTGTCGACACACAGGTGGACTGTGTCGACACCACTGGTTGCTTCTTTCAGAACATACTTCTGGGACAGTCATCTAGTGTCGACACACAGGTGGACTGTGTCGACACCACTGTGACAAATTTGTGTAAACCTGAAAATATAAAGTGTAAACCATCAATACAAGATATTATCATTAAAATGTGAGATATTAAACATCAAAAACATGTTGTTTAAGCATTGTTGTGATATGTATAAAATGTATAACATGTTCAATATGTCATCATCAAAATCAAGGTATGAGTGATGTTCATTGGTCATCATTAAAATACAACTTTAGGAAATTCCAAAACACACTCAACCCAACATTCTCCCCCTTTTTGATGATGACAAAATATATGCACAATCTCCCAATAGCCTGACTCCCTTGACTGCAATAACTCCCCTTGACTGTATTCACCCTTTGAACTTTCTCCCATAAGAAACTTTCTCCCCTTTAAAGAACTTTCTCCCCCTTTTTGACAACATAAAAAAGATAGATAAGAGAGAGAAATAAAGATTGTAGGAGATCAAGAAATGAAATGTAGGAAATGAATGGTCAGAAATAATCAAAATAAGTGAGGCAAAGTGATATTGTCAAATGAGAGAAATGATTGTGTTTTTGGTATTGCGCAAGTTTAATCACAAAGACACACTCAACACAAGGTATTACAAGATATAATGATCTGAATGTAGTTAAAATAATGATATAAATGTGAAGTAAAGTGACATACAAGAGTGAGCATAAGTATTTAACAAGGATGTTAGGAGCTTTAAGTTTAACACAATGTAGAATAAGAGATCTAAACTCAGTATACATGAACTTTATTAAGGTCTTAACTTTTCCATCATGTCAATTTGATTTTCTTTCATTTTTAACTGGGAAAGAATACAAGAATAAATTAGTTAAATCTCACTTTTCAGTGCAAGAGATCGCATTGATTAGATGCAAGACCTCCTGATTACTCAGTGGTTTAACTTTCATTATCTTAACAGAGTTGAAAACTTTGATTTCCACTTTTTGACGCGAAACAAATCACTTTTTAGGTGAAATGACCCGGTTACTCAGTGGTTCAAGAATTTGCAATGCTCTGTTTGTATCTTTCCAGATTGTTGATCATTTTATTTTGATATTTTGTAGGAATATGTTTGTTTTGACCAGAAAAGTCATGACTATAAATTTAGAAAAATTATTCTTAACATGTGGTAAAAATGAAGCTTAAACATGCACATGTGAAATATTAAAGTCACTCATATGCCTATAATAGTGTTTTGCAAATCATTTTAAAAACATTCAGTATTAAGATTGCTTAACCTTGAAATGATAATGAATCTTTGAAATTAAACTAAATGCACAATGAGTTTAGTTTCAATGTCGTAATTCTCTCATAAGAAAATAGCACAAGGACTCAAAAATTCTGATGAGTTTGGGATTCAAGATAGACAAGTAAGGTCAAGGAATGTGACAATGACTCCCCCTTTCATGTATCTCCCCCTTACAAGGTGAACATGAAGATTATTGAAGAAATAGAAATGGAATGAAGTGAAAATAGAATGAATAAGAATATTTTATTGAAAGATAAAGACTCTCCCTCAACAATTGCATATAAGGCTCTTGATACTTGGTGGAGACATATACTCACGCATAGTGAAAGTGTCCAGACATGCCTGACTGATCATTCTTCAAATCACCATTTGATATACCAAGAATGTCAATGCAATGTGAGAGTGAAGAATTTATTTACAAGAATAGGAAGACTTTTATTTGCAAAAAGAGATAGAAGATATCAAGAATGTGGAAATTTGCACAAACAAAGCTCTCTTCTTAAAGATGAGATATTATTTTCTGGAAGAGGCTTAGTGAAATTATCTGTAATTTGTTTTTCAGTTTCAATGAAGTGAAGCTCAAAAGATTTCTTAGCGACCTCATCCCTTAGAAAATGGTACCTTATTTCAATATGCTTTGTTCGTGAATGCTGAATTGTATTTTTAGACAAATTAATAGCACTAGTGTTATCACACAAAATAGGAATACAATCCAATTTGTGATTATAGTCTAGGAGCTGATGTTTCACCCAAAGAACTTGAGTGCCACAATAACCAGCCGCAACATATTCAGCCTCTGCAGTGGATAGAGCTACTGAATGTTGCTTTTTGGAAGCCCAAGAAATTAAGCATCCACCTAGATATAAACACAAGCCACTAGTATTTTTTCTATCAAGCTTATAACCAGCATAATCAACATCACAGTAAGCAATTAAATATAACTTGCAACCGGCAGGATACCAAATTCCAAGTTCACATGTTCCAACAAGATATTTAAAAATCCTTTTGACAGCTAACATGTGACTTTCTTTAGGATTGGCTTTAAACCTAGCACACATGCACACACTATACTGAATGTCTGGTCTAGAGGTGGTGAGGTAAAGTAGAGAACCAATCATACCTCTGTAGGTCTTTGGATCTACTAACTTACCAAATGAATCTTCCTCTGGTCTTACATTTATTGCCATTGGTGTGCTTGAATGCTTGAGGTGCTGAAAGTCAAACATTTTCAGAAGTTCTTTCACATACTTTGTTTGACTTATAAAAATCCCTTCACTGGTTTGATGTACCTGCAATCCCAAAAAGAATTGTAAGTCTCCCATCAAACTCATTTCAAATTCAGTTTTCATGTAATCAGCAAATTCAGTACACAATTCTTTATTTGTAGACACAAAAATTATGCCATCAACATAGATTTGGACAACAATGATTTGATTATTGACAATTCTTGTAAACAAGGTTTGGTCTACATTGCCTCTTGTGTAACCTTTATTCAACAAAAATGAGCTCAAACGGTCATACCAAGCTCTTAGAGCTTGCTTAAGACCATAAAGAGCCTTATTGAGTTTGAAAGCATGATCAGGATATTTTTTATTTTCAAATCCGGGAGGTTGTTCTTCAAAAATATTTTCTTTGATGTATCTATTCAAGAAAGTACTTTTCACATCCATTTGATAAACTTTAAATTTCAGGGAAGATACAAAAGCAAGAAATATTCTCACAGCTTCTAGCCTAGCTACAAGGACATATGATTCTTGAAAATCAATTCCAAACTCCTGATTGTACCCCTTGGCAACTAGTCTAGCTTTATTCCTAACAACCTGTCCATTTTCATTCAATTTATTTCTGAACACCCATCTAGTACCAATAATAGATTGGTCACTAGGTTATAGGTACTAATTCCCACACTTGATTTCTGTCAAATTGATGAAGTTCATCATGCATTGCATTGATCCAATCCTCACTAGTTAGAGCTTCATCAATAGACTTAGGTTTAATTTGAGAAATTAGTGCCAGTGGGTCTTCATTTATTGCATTCAAAAAAGATGATCTAGTTCTAACTCTATCATGCACATTACCAACTACATTCTCAATTGGATGATCTCTTAAAAATTTGTTTTTAGAAATTACCTCTTGGGATGCATTCAGTTCTGGAACAATATTACCTGAGCCACTTGTGGTAAGTCATTGATTGTCCAGATTTTCAAATGGATCTTCATCCTCTTCAACAGTTGGTGAAGATTCGACAATGATGTCATCTTCTTCATTACTTTGAGGAACCCTGCAAGATGTAGAGTCATCAGTTTGATACGAATTTTCATCAAAAACTACATGTGGAGATTCTTCCACATTTTTATTCTTCAGAATGTAAACTCTATAAGCTCTAGAAATTTCTGAATAGCCAAGAAAAATGGTTTCATGGCTTTTGGCATCAAATTTATCAAGATGTTCTTTATTGTTGTTATATACAAAACATTTGCAACCAAAGATTTTAAAATAAGACAGAGTTGACTTTTTGTTTTTCAAAAGTTCATAGGGGGTTTTTCTAATTTTTGGTCTGACCAATGCTCTGTTCAGGATGTGATTTGCTGTGTTCACAGCTTCAGCCTAGAAGGATTTGGGCAATTTACTTTCCAGAAGCATGGATCTAGCCATTTCCATAAGGGTTCTATTCTTTCTTTCCACAACTCCATTTTGTTCTGGAGTTCTTGGAGAAGAGAATCTGTGGAAGATGTTTAGTTCAGCACATAAATCAGAAAAAGCTTTGTTCTCAAATTCTTCCCCATGATCAGTCAAAATGGATTTGATTTTATATGAAAAACCCATTAAGGCAGTGGTGCAGAAATTCTTGAATTCTACACAAGTATCACTTTTGTGGGATAGAAAGATGACCCAAGTGTATCTAGTAAAATCATCGATGATGACAAATCCATATCGTTTACCACTAAGACTAAGAATTCTTGTTGGCCTAAAAAGGTCCATATGAAGTAATTCTAGTGGCTTAGAAGTGAGTACATCATTGAAAATTTTAAAAGATTTTCTGGTTTGTTTTCCTTGAGCACATATCTCACAAAGTTGATTTTCAACATTTGGAAAAGATTCAGGAAGTCCTTTAACTAGATTTAGCCTTAAGAGTTTATTTATTGTGTTGAAACTTGCATGACCAAGTTTTTTGCGCCATGTCCATGCAATTTCATTTTTATTTGCCACCAAACAAATGTTTTCAGCAAAGTTTTTATCAAGATTGATCATGTAGACATTGTTTTCTCTTTTACTAAAGAATCTTATTCAAAAACAACATTGTGACCTTTGTCACACAATTGGCTTATACTCAAAAGATTGTAGTCTAAACCATCAACTAACAGAACATTTTCAATTGAATTTGAGGAGGATTTACCAACCTTTCTAGATCCAATGATTCTCCCTTTATTTTTACCTCCAAATGTGACAGTTCCTCCTTCCTTTTCAATCAGAAATGAAAATTTTCTTCTGTCTCATGTCATGTGTCGTGAACACCCACTGTCAAGAAACTACACATTGGAGCTGGGTGCACGACCTTCCTGCATAAATCAGATCAGAGAAGAAAAGATTTTGATACCCAAACATTGTTGGGACCATCAGTTTGTTTGAGCAAAAACAATAAGTCTTTTTTGATCCATATTTGAGTTGTTTTTTATTTTTATTTTATTTCAGACATGATTTCCCTTTTGGGCATTTTAACATTCTGATTTGGAATGAAAACACCAGTATTTTTCCTTTCATGAGTAGGGAAATTATGCATTGTGGAGTGATTGTTCATGTATGGAAATCCATACCAAAAATTCTGTTGATATCTTGGAAATCTTGGATAGAAAGATTGTGAATGGTTCCAATGAGGATTATGATACCATTGATTCCAAGAATTGATCCAATTGGATTGATATGATATTTTGGATTTCCAATAATCATCATGAAAGTGTGTTTTTGTGTTTTTATAATTTTTCAGATTTTTATTTGAATTTTTGTGAAACATTCTTTTATTGTTCAGAAGTGGATGGGTCAACTTATGTTGAGGTAGAGTCGACTCAGTGGCCACAGATTTCAACTTATGGTCAACTAGTGTCGACCTGTTTCGTTTCTTCTGATTATACATTTTCTTTTTATTTTGGTTTTTGATTATTTCAGATGTTTTCTTTGGCACTTGTTTATTTTTGTTTTCTGGACTAGTGCTTTTGACAAATTTTATCAAAGGAATTTTTGAAGATTTTTCTTTCTTTTCATTAGATTTATTGTACAATGATTTTTCTGTAGTGAAACCGAGTTCATATTTTTCAGAATTCATTCTAAGTCCTAACAATGCATCAATATTTTCCTTTCCATTTGTGAAGTTTTTTGTGACGGAATACCTCATCCAAGTCCGTTAAACCGGTAACGTACTTGATCCGAGTCCGTCTCCCGCGAACGAGCCGAAGCCTCGCAAGGGATACCACACCACAGTCCATGTAAATACAAAGGAACACACCATTTCATATATATATTTCACAAGTTTACATAGCCATATTTCCCAGAAAAGAAAAGGAAGTACAAGAGCCTGGGGCATACCCTGAGGTACAACTGAAGGAAGTAAACAAACTAGCTACACTACATTGCTGGAGTTGCTGACCCTGCACCGCTACGACTCGGCCCCGAACTGGACGAAGGTCGAGAAACGTCCTCCTCGCTCTCACATGTGGGGATAGGGGTGAGCCTCGCTAGTCACTGGCTCGGTATGGAACTCCCCCAAAATCGAGCAAAACCAAAACACAGGTACAGAAGCAGTAAACAGTACCAATAATTTATAGAACAGCTAAGCAGGTTATGAAAGCTGTAAAAGTACTCACCATCTGCCGACTACGAAAAACAACTGTAATAATTGAACGGCAAACCAGTACAAGTGTACAAGCTAAAGTAGAGACTGCCAAACACGAGCCACGTGAACTGGTTCGCGACACCAGTGACTGACTCGGACAAACTAACACAGGTCTACCTCTCAGTCTCGCAGCCACGGACGAAAGGTCAAACTGCCGCTCCACGTGAAAAGGTCAAGCAACTGTGGAGACCAACTAAACACCACCACCTGCGGACCATACGGTCGCAGGCCCATGCCTGACACCTCTGGAGACCCTGGCCTGGGCCCTCTAGAGTGAGGCACTGGAAAAGGACTAGTTGGGGACCAGTGTCGACTACTGGTGTCCGTACCCCCAACTACGAGCGCGCTACAAGTGACTAAAAACAAACACTAGAGTCACTATCCCACTGTCGTCTTTCCCTCAGCCGGACGTACAACTCAAGCAAAGGAGTGAGGGTGTCCAGGTCAGATGACACAGACCTCGACGGTACAACACAAGTACCGGGACAAAGCCCCGAGCTAACAGCCTGGCTCACAGAGAACTTGGGGCACCCAACTAGAGAGGTAACCACGGTAGGCATCGTACTACTCGCCATGTACACAAAACCACGTGCACGTCACACAAACCAAGTGAAGACTCATGTAAACTGCGTGTACTAGTAGTCCACTACATGTGAACACCACGTAAACACGTAAAGAACCAGCCAACTGCGTACCCAGTACGCTAGCCTCAGAAATCACGTGCACTAGGTGCACCACAATTACCATTGCACCGCTCGATATCAACAAATATTCAATATAACAATACTTAAATAAAAGCATGCTGGCGGCAACATCGACTTCCGTCGATAGGACGTAAACGGCAAGGTATCTGGCCGTCAATCTCCTAGCTGAAGAACCTGGCGTCAATCAATATTGACGCCAAGATCTTCGGCTATCAGCTTCACAGAAACCCTAGGTTGATACCTCAGGTATTCCCAGCCCTAAAACCAATGGAAAAATACATGAATCCTAATTAACTTGAAACAACATGCTCGATTCATTAAATTGCTCAAACCACCCATTAACCCCACATGGAGTACCTTTACCCAAAAATGTAATTAACATGCAGATTCATGCGTTCCAGATGTATTTTCACAACCTAAAGAAACTTAAGGGATCATTCCCTACCTCAATACGTACTTAAACCTCCTAAATCCTCTCGATTCACACCAAACCCTCCGCGAGCTCCTACGGAGATTACACCTCGCTCCGGCGTTTCCTTGGCCGATTCGTCACCACCTCACGTTCCACGATCCCCCAACTAGCCTTCTGCAACTATTGGAAGCAGTGGGGAAACAAGGGGCATGAAAATAGGGCGAGGGAGAATGGAGTGAGGGAACTGCCCTCGGGTAGACCTATATCCTGCAGGTCGCACAGGTTGGCGTCAACCCTATTGTCGTTTAGGGAACCGTCACAGTAGATGTCCAGAAAGCCTACCGTTAAGTTCATAAGGTTGGTGTCACCTTCGATGGATGCCAAACCAGTCAACGACCACACCTGGCCGTCAACTCCTAATCAACTGCAGCAGGTCCTATCTTGTTTCAGGACCAAACCTGCGCACACCACGCAACCAAACCACACTGGCCTCACAGTGGCCACCACAACCAATACACACATGATCCATAAGGATCTAAAAAGCACGCGACGTTACATTACTATCAACTAAAAAGAAAATTTTGACCTCGAAATTCATAACACAACTCAAACATAAACAATTTAAATATGCACATTTTTACAAGTACTATCATCTAAAAAGAAAATACAAAACCTTATTCGAACAGATAGGGATACCCCTTAGCCATCTCCTCGGCTAATTCCTAGGTATCCTCACCACCCAACCTATTTTTCCATCGCACTTTAACTAATTCAATTTCTTTATTTCTCAACTTCTTTATCTTTCAATCAGTGATCTGCACCGGATACTCTGGCATGGTCATATCCGGCCTCAAGTCACCACCTTGGTAAATGATTATCTGAGCTGGATCTTCAATACACTTTCTTAACATAGAAACATGAAATATATCATGGACATCCGCAAAATCTGCTGGCAAATCCAGTCTATAAGCTATTTCCCCAATTCTTTCAATTATTTGGAAAGGTCCCACATACCTTGGACTCAACTTTTCAGTCTTGTCAAACCTCATAATACCTTTACTCGGGGAAATTCTCAAGAAAACAAAATCTCCCACTTCAAACTGAGTGGTCTCCTTCGGTTATCTGCATAACTCTTTTGCCTGCAATTTTTCCTTAATAAGCTTCACTACTTCTGTGGTTTGCTGAATCAATTCAAACCCACTAACTGCCTTTCTCCCACTTCATGCCAGTTCAATGGGGTTCTACATGGCCATCCATATAAAGCTTCATACGGTGCCATCCCAAGACTGATATGATAACTATTATTATAGGCAAACTCAACCATTCCTAAATGATGCTCCCAGCTGCCTCCCAAAACTAAACAACAAGCTCGCAACATGTCTTCAATCGTCTGAATAGTCCTCTCTGTTTGGCCATCTGTCTGGGGATGATAAGTGGAGCTATATCTCACCTCAGTGCCAATTACCTTCTGCAGACTTCTGCAGAAACCAGAAGTAAATCTTGGATCTCTGTCGGACACGATAGTCTTCGGAATACCATGCAGTGGAACAATTTTATCAACATAAACCTTTGCTAAGCTGTCCACTGTCCAAGACATACTTACTGCCACTAATCTGCACACCTTGGTCAATCTGTCAACAAATACCCATATTCCATTATGCCCAGAACCCGATCTTGGTAAACCTGCCACAAAGTCCATGGCAATATCATCCCATTTCCACTGTGGGATGGGTAACGGTTGCAATAGACCTCCAGGCTTCTGATGTTCTGCTTTAATCTGTTGACAGATAGCACACCTTGCAACAAATTCTGCTATTTCCTTTTTCATATGAGGCCACCAAAAATACTTCCTCAAATCATGGTACATTTTAGTACTACCCGGATGGATAGTGTACCTGGATTTATGAGCCTCTTCCAACAATCGCTGCTTTACCTCTCTTTCAGCTGGTACAAATAACCTGCCTCTGAGTCTAACCACACAATTATTATCAACAATAACTCCTTCCATTTTTACAATCTCAGCTAAACTTACATCTGCTCTCTGAGCCTCAACAATCTGCCAATACAAGGACGGCTCTACAGCACTAGCAGCTAGTATTGCTCGTCACTGACTACTGGGCATATACAAGGAGTTCTCCATTATTTCTTCATGCAGCTTCCACTCTTTGATCATCATCAGATTTACATATGCCTTTCTGATCGAAGCATCAGCCACAACATTAGCCTTACCCGGATGGTAAGCCAAACTGAAATCATAATCTTTCAAATATTCAATCCATCTGCGCTGACGGAGATTTAAATCCTTCTGCGAGAAGATATACTTTAAGCTTTTATGATCTGTAAAGATCTCAAATCTCTCGCCATACAGATAATGCCTCCACATTTTCAAAGCAAACACAACTGCTGCCAATTCCAAATCATGAGTGGGGTAATTCTCTTCTGCTGGCTTCAACTGCCTGGACGCATAAGCTATCACTTTACTATGCTGCATAAGTACTGCGCCAAGTCCTCTCCTTGAAGCATCTGTATATACTACAAAACCACCACTTCCTGCCGGTAATGTCAATATGGGTGCTGTTGTAAGCCTTTTCT
This sequence comes from Colocasia esculenta, assembly GCA_014218235.1. Classification (NCBI taxonomy): domain Eukaryota; kingdom Viridiplantae; phylum Streptophyta; class Magnoliopsida; order Alismatales; family Araceae; genus Colocasia; species Colocasia esculenta. Next base: position 47,420,545 of record CM024759.1, on the reverse strand, counting down.
TCAATTCCATAAAACTTTTCTGACATTCACCGGACCACACAAATGACACACCTTTTCTGGTCAACTTGGTCATGGGTGCCGCAATCTTAGAAAAATCTTGTATGAAGCGCCTATAATATCCTGCCAATCCCAGAAAACTTCTAATCTCAGTGATTGTCTTAGGCACTTCCCATTTCATCACTGCTTCCACTTTACTCGGGTCCACTGCTACTCCTTTACCTGAAATAACATGACCCAGAAATTGAATTTCTCTTAACCAAAATTCACACTTACTGAATTTGGCAAACAACTGATTATCTCTTAACAATTGCAGGGTAAACTTCAAATGAGATGTATGTTCCTCTTCGGATGCTGAATAAATCAGAATATCAACTATAAAGACCACAATAAACTGGTCCAAATACGAATGAAAAATTCTATTCATCAGATCCATAAAACCTGCAGGAGCATTGGTCAGCCCAAATGGCATAACCACAAATTCATAGTGATCATATCTGGTTTTGAATGTTGTTTTATCTATATCCTCTTCCTTGATCCTCAACTGGTGATACCCAGACCTCAAAATCAATTTTATAAAATACTTTTGCCGATTGCAACTGATCAAACAGATCATCTATCCTCGACAATGGGTATTTATTCTTAATGGTCACATCATTTAACTTCCTATAATCAATACACATCCGAAAACTTCCATCTTTCATTTTCACAAACAACACCGGTGCTCCCCACAGGGAATGACTCGGTCTAATGAACCCTTTTTGCAACATTTTTTCTAATTACTTTTTCAATTTTTTAAGTTCTGCTGGTGCCATCCGATATGGAGCTTTAGAAATCGGCATGGTACCTGGCAGCAACTCAATGGTGAAGTCCACCTCTCTATGTGGAGCTAAACCAGGCAAATCTTCAGGAAAAACATCAGCAAATTCCCTAACCACAGGAACTGCTTCCACTGACTGACTAGCTTCTACCAGACTCACGGAGGCTAAATAAGCCACACACCCAGCATTTATCAACTTTCTAGCTCTAATTGCAGAAATTAGAAACTTAGAGGTATAAAAAGGCATACCTTGATATTCAAATACTACACCATTAGGATGACAAAACCTGATCCTCTTTTTTCTGCAATCTAGCATTGCTTCATAAGTCTCAAGCCAATCCATACCCAAAATAATATCATAATCTGTCAACTGCAGGGCATACAACCGACCCGGCATCTGGTTCCCTTCAATCATAACAGGAGCTTCATCTATATAGCTTGAAGTGAGCAGGAACTCACCTGAAGGAACCTCCACTACTAACTCACAAGACTTTTCTTCTAAAGGATGAGCCATACAATCCAGGACTTCTTCGGAAATGAAAGAATGAGAGGCACCCGAATCAAATAAAACTCTTGTTGAATAGTCATAAAGAGGTAAAGTACCTTCTATCATATTTGATGCCTTCGCTTGGGCTCGGGTGATAGCCATAACCCGGCCTCTTCCCCGCTGCTGCGGTGCTCCTCTGCCACGACTTGCCTGTGGCTGCTGAAACTGCTGTGGCTGCTGCTGCTGCTGCACACCTCTTCCATACCCATACTCTCTTGGATAGGGGAAATTACGGATCAAATGCCCCGGCTGATTGCAGTTATAACATCTATACCCTGGTGGAATAATGGGATGTCTGGCAGTACTCTGCTGCGATTCCTCCACCTCTGACCTACCACGACCTTGCTGAAATTGCTGTCGACCTCCCCATCCTCTTCCTTTATCTTTGAATGATTGCTTCAATTTATGACCCCATTTACCAAAACCTGATGAAGAAGGTCCTGCTGGTGCTTTACCCTTACTGGCACCCACTGACTGCTGCGGTAGCCGAAAACTACCTGAGTCTGACTCGCCCACCTGACGAGTCCGAATAGACCTCTCCAACGTAGCTGCCCTCTGAGCTGCTTCTTCCACTGTTTTACACATGAGAGGTACTATTGCATCCTGCAACTCTACTCTCAAACCTCTATTGAAATACTCAACCATCATATTATTATCCGATACTACATAAGGCGCATATCGGCTAAGTGCCATAAATCGCATCTGGTACTCTAAAACTGAAGAGTTACTTTGCTGGAGTGTCCGAAACTGCTCTCTCTTCACTTGTTGCACTTGAATTGGAAAGAATGTATCGTTAAATACATCAAGAAATTCCGACCAAGTGATAGCCTCTTCTGTCCTGCCTGCAAAGGTGGTCTGCATCTTCAATCGCCACCATTCCAATGCAAAACCTCGCAACTAATAGGCAGCTAGCATGACTTTATCTGTTGCCGGACACCTCATGGTCGTAAAGACCCTTTCAATCTCATGGACCCAGTGTTCCGCTGTATCTGGATTCGGCCCTCCTGAGTAAGTAGGCGGCTGCAATCTCAGAAACTTCTCAACTTGCATCACTAGTTCCTCTGCTAATAACACTGGTGGTGGTGGTGGCAAGGGTGCTACGAAAGGCACCTCCACTCCTGGTGGTGGCGGAACTGAAACTATAGGTACAGTCTCTCCATCCCCAGGTGGTACGGCAACCGGTGGTACCGGTGCTTACTGATCCATCCTTCTCTGGATATCAGTGAGGCTCTCCCAGATCCTTTCTATCATACGCTGAGTGCTCTCCTCTAGATCATCTCCTCCACCACCCCAATCTCTTCTATCTGTCATTTCAAACTTCTACATAAACAAAACACCAAACAAAAACAAAACAACAAATTATTAGAAACCAGGGCCCCTACCAGCAGTGTACAAAGACCGAAATAAGGCTATGTATCTTTCTAGTTCCCTTATATTAACACGGACCTTGCTCTGATACCAACTGTGATGGAATACCTCGTCTAAGTCCGTTAAACCGGTAACGTACTTGATCCGAGTCCGTCTCCCGCGAACGAGCTGAAGCCTCGCAAGGGATACCACACCACAGTCCGTGTAAACACAAAGGAACACACCATTTCATATATATATTTCACAAGTTTACATAGCCATATTTCCAAGAAAAAAAAAGGAAGTACAAGAGCCTGAGGCATACCCCGAGGTACAACTGTAGGAAGTAAACAAACTAGCTACACTACACTGTTGGAGCTGCTGACCCTGCACCGCTACGACGCAGCCTTGAACTGGACGAAGGTCGAGAAACGTCCTCCTCGCTCTCACCTGTGGGGGTAGGGGTGAGCCTCTCTAGTCACTGGCTCAGTAGGGAACTCCCCCAAAACTGAGCAAAACCAAAACACATGTACGGAAGCAGTAAACAGTACCAACAATTTATAGAACAGCTAAGCAGGTTATGAAAGCTGTAAAAGTACTCACCGTCTGCCGACTACGAAAAACAACTGTAATAATTAAACGGTAAACCAGTACAAGTGTACGAGCTAAAGTAGAGACCGCCAAACACGAGCCACGTGAACTGGTTCGCGACACCAGTGATTGACTCGGACAAACTAACACAGGTCTACCTCTCAGTCTCGCAGCCACAGATGAAAGGTCCAACTGCCGCTCCACGTGAAAAGGTCAAGCAACTGTGGAGACCAACTAAACACCACCACCTGCGGACCACAAGGTCGCAGGCCCATGCCTGACACCTCTGGAGACCCTGGCCTGGGCCCTTTAGAGTGAGGCACTGGAAAAGGACTAGTTGGGGACCAGTGTCGACTACTGGTGTCCGTACCCCCAACTACGAGCGTGCTACAAGTGACTAAAAACAAACACTAGAGTTACTGTCCCACTGTCGTCTTTCCCTCAGCCGGATGTACAACTCAAGCAAAGGAGTGAGGGTGTCCAGGTCAGACGACACAGACGTCGACGGTACAACATAAGTACCGGGACAAAGCCCCGAGCTAACAGCCTGGCTTACAGAGAACCTGGGGCACCCAACTGGAGAGGTAACCACGGTATTCGTCATACTACTCGCCACGTAGACAAAACCACGTGCACGTCACACAAACCAAGTGAAGACTCATGTAAACCGTGTGTACTAGTAGTCCACTACACGTGAACACCACATAAACACGTAAAGAACCAGTCAACTGCATACCCAGTACGCTAGCCTCAGAAATCACGTGCACTAGGTGCACCACAATTACCATTGCACCGCTCGATATCAACAAATATTCAATATAAAAATACTTAAATAAAAGCATGCTGGCGGCTACATCGACTGCCGTCGATAGGATGTAAACGGCAAGGTATACGGCCGTCAATCTCCTAGCTGAAGAACCTGGCGTCAATCGATATTGACACCAAGATCTTCGGCTATCAGCTTCACAGAAACCCTGGGTTGATACCTCAGGTATTTCCAGCCCTAAAACCAATGGAAAAATACGAGGAAACACCTCCTCTAACATGCATGAATCCTAATTAACTCAAAACAACATCCTCCATTCATTAAATTGCTCAAACCACCCATTAACCCCACATGGAGTACCTTTACCCAAAAACATAATTAACATGCAGATTCATGCGTTCCAGATGTATTATCACAACCTAAATAAACTAAAGGGATCATTCCCTACCTCAATACTCACTTAAACCTCCTAAATCCTCCCGATTCGCACCAAACCCTCCGCGAGCTCCTACGGAGATTACACCTCGCTCCGGCATTTCCTTGGCCGATTCGTCACCACCTCACGTTCCACGATCCCCCAACTAGCCTTCTGCAACTATTGGAAGCAATGGGGAAACAAGGGGCATGAAAATAGGGCGAGGGAGAGGGAGAACGGAGTGAGGGAACTGCCCTCGGGTAGACCTATATCGTGCAGGTCGCACAGGTTGGCGTCAACCCTATTGTCATTTAGGGAACCGTCACAGTAGACGCCCAGAAAGCCTGCCGTTAAGTTCATAAGGTTGGCATCACCTTCGATGGACGCCAAACCAGTCAACGACCACACCTGGCCGTCAACTCCTAATCAACTGCAGCAGGTCCTATCTTATTTCAGGACCAAACCTGCTCCAAACCTACGCACACCACGCAACCAAACCATACTGGCCTCACAGTGGCCACCACAACCAATACACACATGATCCATAAGGATCTGAAAAGCACGCGATGTTACATTTTTTATCACTTGTTTCTTTTCACCCAACAACTTCTTAAGTTCCTGAATTTCATCAATAGCTTGTTGCTTTTCTTTTTGTTGCAATTCCATTCTTTCAGAAAGCTTTTCAAAATCATTGTTGGCCTTTTGAGATGCAATTTTAAATTCATCAATTTCATTTAGAAGGTCTTCCTTTTCTTCATTAAGTTCATATATTTCATTTTCCAGTACATAAATTCTTCTATTTAAGGAAGTATCATGCATGAAAATTTCAATTTTCTTTTTCAGATGTTTATTTTCTTTTATTATTTCAGAATATTTTTCAACCAACTCAGCATATGCATCTTGCCAATCTTCAACAGTATATTGTTCAAAAGAAGGACTTACCTTTCCATCACTACTGTTGGCAATAAAGCATAACTCCTCATTTACAGAACTTGAGGAGTTCTCTTCTTCATCTTCACTTTGGTCTTCATCCGACCAAGTTGCTATCATGGCTTTTGGCTTCTTCAATTTGTTGTTCTTCTTGTATTTGTCCTTTTTGATCTCAGATTACTCACCCTTCATGTGTCCTCCCTTGTTGTACCTGTAGAAAATAATACCTTCATCAGTTTTTTGATTTCTACCAGCATTAAAATTTGAAGAAGAAGCATTCCTTTTACCAGAGGAATATTTTTTCTTTCCATTAAATTTTCCTCTTCTTGATTTTAAAAATTTTCTGAATTGCCTAGTCATGAGGGCAAGTTCATCCTCATTGGACTGAGACTCATCAGAACTTGATTTTTCTTGATTTTTCTCTTTATTGCTTGATGAAGCCTTAAGTGCCACTGGTTTAGCTTTAAGCATATGTTCTTCACTTCTTTTCATATTTATTTCAAAGGTTATTAAAGATCCTATGAGTTCATCCAAAGAAATTTTGGATAAATCCTTAGAATCTTCAATCACTGTAGCCTTTGTGTGCCAAATAGATGATAGAGAATGCAAAATTTTTCTTACCAGATCAGCATCAGTGTATTCCTTACCTAGTGCCTTCAGTCTATTGACAATTGTCATAAACCTAACAAATAATATTTCAAAAATTGATTCATCAGATTTCATCATAAACAATTCATATTCAGAAACAAGTATGTTTGTTTTGGTTTCCCTAACTTGAGATGTTCCATCATACATTAATTCAAGTTTATCCCACATTTCTTTAGCAGATTTACACATGGATATTCTTGAATATTCTTTAGGGTGGACAGCATACTGAAGCATATTCATGGCACTGTAATTAAGAGTAGCTTTCCTAATCTGCTCTCTAGTCCAATTTTCCTCATCTCCCTGATTTTCATAAGGACCCACTTCAACTATCCTCTAGATTTCATAGTTTTGAGCCCTAAGGAAAACTTGCATGCGATTCTTCCAATAGGAGTAATCAGACCCATCAAAAAATGGTGGTCTATTAATGGAATGACCCTCAGCTACAAATCCTCTAGAATCTATCAATCAAAATGAGATAATGAAAGAGCAAGCAAACAATTCAAGCAATTAACACTGAGATCAAACAGAAGCAATCAAATCAGATCGGAAATAGATATTAACCCACTCTGATACCAATTGTAGGATCGAATAAGTGGGTGGACCAGATCTAGAAGGGGGGGTTGAATAGATCTGATACCAATAATTGCGGAAGCTTAAGCAATTCAAAATTACTTTAAATCAGAGATCAATTCAGACAAACGATTTACTGATCTGAAGTGTGGGTGTGTGTAGATGATGTGTGAAGCAATTAAACACTTAGTTTGGAAGCGAAATCCTATGCAAGCATCTAGCGCAGACAAGCAGATCAAACCATTGCACAAAGGATTTTTAGGTGGTTCGGAAATCACACCTGTTATTCCTACATCCACCTCTCACACAGTGAGGCTCCACTACTCAAAAGAGTACAACTCACACCGGAGCACAATGACTCCAAACACCCTTGAGCTCGACGGCTCAAACACACAACCTGGAGAGTACAACGACTCCAAAAACTGAGCATAATAGGAGCACACGACTCCAAATTAAGCACGATGGCTCAAACCACACAGTGAATGCGACGACTCACAAACAAGAGCTCGACGGCTCACAAACTAGAGCTAGATCAAAGACAAAAGAAATTAGATCCTCTAGCAATGATCTGATTCATAGACTCAACCGTATATAGAAATCTGCACAGAACTTCATGCACAGATCTCACAGATGAAAGTGAGAAGAACAATCCAAGAAATGGGTAAAATGAATGTAGACTGGATGTTCCTTGGTGAAGAGGTCTTGCAGAAGCTCGAATTAAAGAGACTTGAAGGAATTCGATGAAGATCCCCTTCAATTTGCGATGCTCTGCTCCAATGGCATCTGAATTGCCAGAAGTTCTTCTTCTACTGCTGCTCTTCAGTTGGATCTACTCCCTTTCTTAGCACATCAAGATTCTATCCAGAGATTGGCTTTGATTCCCACGTCCTTCCTCTTGAAAGGATGGTCTGCAGCTTCTGGAGATGGAGCAAGATCTGGAAAAGTCCCTTTTGCCGCCAAAATCCTCTCCTGGGAATGGTATGGGCTTGGTTCCCTTTCGGGTACGAAGATCTTGGGTATTTATAGACCCTTATGTCCATGAGGTGCCTTGGGGTGCATGGGCACGAAAATCTAGGTCAAATCCCTTGATTCCTAAGCAGCCATGTGTCCAAAAAATTTCACATTTTTGAGCTTTAGTCGAAGTGTGTCGACACATAGGCAGACTGTGTCGACACCACTAGCTTCAACTGTTCTGACTGCTTCCTGGGACAATCATCTAGTGTCGACACACAGGTGGACTATGTCGACACCACTCGCTTCAACTGTTCTGACTACTTCCTGGGATAGTTATCTAGTGTCGACACACAGGTGGACTGTGTCGACACCACTGGTTGCTTCTTTCAGAATATGCTTCTGTGACAGTCATCTAGTGTCGACACACAGGTGGACTGTGTCGACACCACTGTGACAAATTTGTGTAAACCTGAAAATATAAAGTGTAAACCATCAATACAAGATATTATCATTAAAATGTGAGATATTAAACGTCAAAAATATATTGTTTAAGCATTGTTGTGATATGTATAAAATGTATAACATGTTCAATATGTCATCATCAAAATCAAGGTATGAGTGATGTTCATTAGTCATCATTAAAATACAACTTTAGAAAATTCCAAAACACACTCAACCCAACATTTATCTCCCCAAGTTCACGTCGCATATTTTTTATTTTTTTTGGTAATTGAACTGGACTCAAGAACCCAGGACTAATATCAATCAGCAACAAAAAAATAGTACATAAAAGGCTACATCCGATAGAAATAGTGAACAAACTATCGAAAACACATAAAGCAGGACGAACAGACAAAAATAGGCTAAAAAATGAAGAAACCCACAAATGCAACCCTCCCACAAGAGACTAGAACCTCTACGGTGGATCCCCACCCGCTAGTGTTCTTGTATCATTCTTGCAAACGATGTAAAGTTCAAATCGAATCTTAGGGTATGTTTGATAACCTTTAATATATGTCTATTGTCTAAAATGCTTAATTTTTAAGATTTCAGACTATTTGATAAAATGTCTGAAATGATGTCTTAATTAATCACTTAAATCTAAAAAACTACTTAATTTTTAAGATAAGAACAATCACTTTTTTTTCAGATCAGATTTTTTGTTGAATCGTCAGTGCCAAGTGGCCGGTTCCAGAATCCAGCAATCGTTGGCGGCGGATTCAGGCGATCGTCACCAGTTGGTCGTTAGAATTCGGCGACAGATTTCGGTCGCTAGCGCTATCGGAATCTCGCCGCCGGCGGTTACTCAATGTCAAAAAAAATATTTTTGACCATTCTAGATTTTTAAACACAAGACCTGCCTATTAGAAGTGTAGCATTTTAACCAACTACACTGCAGTTCTGATGTTGTTTAAGTTGGTTATCAAACACCTCTTAAACTATGTCTGATATATATTAAGTTTTTTTAAATTTTAGATTTAGAGAATAGATGACAAATAAGATTTAAGATTTAAGGTTAAGTGTTATCAAACACCACCTTAGTTCCCCAAGGGATAGATAATTTTGCTTTCCATCCGCCAATCCGCAGCTCCATTTGAAGTTCTTTCCGTCTGTGATACATACACTTTTTCCCACTCTTTGACCCATTTCCTTATGTCTGGAATGAATAGCCTGGTTTCCTGTGATGGCTCCTTTGAATGATTTTTTATAAAATCAATTACCTGTCGGTTGTCTCCTTGTAGCCAAATACCTTACACAATCCGTGCCCTAGTTGATCTCTTTTATTGCCTTGCCGCATTCCCAAGATGGTGCAGCTTCATGCATATTCGACCACCCATTCAAATTTCAGAATGTGTCAGAACATGAAGCCAAACACATTAGTAAACGAGGACCAGGCAAATCATCATGATGTATATGTCTCTGCTTTTTGTAGACAATGCAAATACGAACTACGGCCTCCAGGGAATTAAAAATGGTGTTAATGTGTTTAACAAAAAGAAGAAAACATCATTAATTATAAAACTTGAGTGCAACAAATGAGTTTGTGCAGAAACGCTCAAACACCCGATGCCCGTCCTGCCACTCTCTCCCTCCTCCAAAATATGTCTGGGCACTGCAACAAGGGAATCCTAATTCAACCCTTCGATCTCTCTTCCAGGAGCCAATGGGATTCCTTTTTGGCAATACGCAACAACAATCTCTATTTCTTCTAGAAGTAAGAATTTGGATTAAGCCATGTTTGTGTTTCCATTCAGTACGATATATGGTAAAAACCTTCTCCTCAAGCAGCGATGCTAAGATACATGAAGTGATGGTCACTAGACATTTCCGTTTTATGATGAACAAATTGAGATGGAAAACTAAATTACTCTCCTTTTTCATGCATGTGACAATCCTCGTGGTGATTTATTTCTTCATGGGACTGCATAGTTGTTAACATATATATAGTGGACTTAAGTGCACTTCCCTCCATATATAATGTGTTCCACACGCGCGCCCTTAATTGGAACTTGCTTATCTGTTTTTAATTAAAGAAAGTAGATAGCAGTTGACATGTATATATTGTGTTCGTTCGTTGAGTACTTCATCAATGCTAGCTAGTTTATCTTTCCTTCTTTTTTTTTTTTTTCCTCACTACTTAGATCTATGGTTATCTAATTAAATATGCAGGATCAGAACAGCGAAGACTGGTGGGTAATGTTAGAAGAACAGTTGTTGGGGTATTGGCCGAAGAGTCTCGTGCCAAAGCTTGAAGATGGTGCGCAAATTCATAACTTCGGAGGAGAGATCGTAAACACAAAAGTGTCAGGACATCACACAAGCACACAGATGGGTTCCGGTCATTTTGCTGAAGAAGGATACACGAAATCTGCCTACATAAAAAACATCCAACTTGTGGAAGCACATGATCGTACCAAATACATATCACCTGAGCATGGTAACCCGGTCGTCACACACCCCAATTGTTATGACCTGCATCCTGGCAACGTGCAAGATTTGCAGTGGGGATTCCACTTCTTCTTCGGAGGACCCGGCAGATCTGCGACATGCACTTAACTAGCTCGTCACTTGGACATCGTTAATTGAAGGCCAGCTGATGTCATGTACCACCCCTTTTTTCCTAAATTTTTCTGAAATAAATTAAGACCATGCTCTATATCTGTGGAGAAGCAAGCAGTAAGACCCATGTATGACATTGTCGTGCATGGAAAGAGACTTGCAGTTCAGGTCATGTGCTAGCCTTAGTTCTCAATAAAGCTAGTATAATCTTAAACCAACTCTTCTAGAGTTCGTTAAAACAGTTTGCTTACAACTAGGGAAAACACGAGGCATGCATGCACAATAAAATAGACCGTGTCAATCTCATAAACCATAAAAAAATAAATTTCGTTAATGGATAGTATCTGCTATATAGATCATGCATCAGCTTACGAAATGGCTAAGTTTGTTTACTATGCTATATACGTTCTCCGTCATTAAAAAACAAGGAAAAGTTTTATGCTTAAAAGTTTTATGCCACGTTCACTACGCAATGAAGCTATTCTTGGATACCCCCATTGTCTTCAAGAGGTGTAATGATGGTGACCCAACATTGAGAAAGAGGCTTTCAGATGCTATTATAATATTATGAGGGCGCAATGGACTACCATGGCCAACCAAACATAACTATAGCTATTCTATTTGTTATTTTCTTTTCTTATTCACTTTATCAACAAATGTGAATCTTCTTCCTTTCTCATGACGTCTCCTGTGAGGTTCGATGCCACAACTACTCTTTGCATGGCTGCTGAGGTTTGCAACTACAATCGCAACCTTCAGCTCTTGGTTTAATGTTTGCCATCCTAATCTAAAAGTAATTGTGGCCCACAATAAACAAAGCCATATCTAATAGAATTGTCATTATTAATAGCCAACACAATAGAAATGTAGGAAATGACCCAAAATTGAGGCATTGATCAGAAGTAGCAAACAAGTCAATACATTCGACGAATAGCTCGGAGCTAGAATCGATATAAACTCGACTCGGCTCATCTAATCAATTAACGAGCCGAGCTTGAACAAAAAAATAAACTCGACTCTTAAACGGACCAAGCTTAAACAAATATATGGTCGACTCGATTATGTTTGTAAACAACAACGGTGGCCACAATGGAGATGATGCAATGTCGCAGTTAAGGGGTCAGATGGCTATTCTAACAATGCGGACACCAAATCAGTGGTTTTGGCAGTGTCGGATGCCGCCTACAGAGCCCGCAATCTCCGGCTACTCCATCCCTTGCACCCGCCGCCCTCCCCACCCCACCCCCTGCACCCATGGCGCCAACCCCAGCACTGGCCCCCACCTCGCATTCTCATAATCCCAAATTTGAAGTGAAAAGAAAATTGGTGGAGTTAGCTTTTATAAAAATTGTGTCCAAAGCCCATTTTCAAAGCACACATTTCCCAACGTTTTTGACACTTAATTTGCGCTCAAATTTGATCTCATTTAGTAATGAGTGGACTTTGAGCAAAAAATGTTTTACTTCAAATAATATAAATAATTTTAATCAAGTCAAGTGCTGTAAGGCCCTCGAATTTTGTCATATTATACTTATTTGATTTTTTGCATATTATAATTATTTATTTACTTATGTGCATATGTATATATTTATATGTTTAATTCTGTACATATTGTCCTTATTTAATTATGTACATATTGTATTTAAATGATGCAGTGCTTATTGTATGTATTTATATGGTGTATGTATGTTATAGATATTTCTGTTATCTACCTGAGATCCCACTTAACGTCAGCATCTCTTGACATTAAGGGTAGGTTGACGACAACCAATGTGTTGTTGACTTCATGTTAATGTCCAGATCGATGGACGCTGACTTCTTTTTAACGGCAGCAATGTGGCCATTTACTTCTCCAGTTATGATGCGATTTCAAATCTGGAAACAGCTGCGTTTCTTGCGGTTCTTGTTTAGGAAACTACCCTCCAACGGTAGGAAACTTAATGTAACGCGTACCCCGATCCATTAACTCTATAAAACATCCATTTTCGCTCAGATTAGGTCTTGTGGCTCATGAGAAGAACCTAGGGTTTTCTTGTGGGAAGCCAGAACTTTGCAAGCTTGATACGACGATTTGAGGAGGTCTTCCGGCGATTTACATCGACTGGGAGGTACTCCAACCATTGAGGAATCTTCCCCGACTCCGGAGATCCATCTTATACATCAGTAAACATGTAACGACCATCCTTATACCAGTACGGTTATACCAACCCACATCGATATAATGAGTGCCGCTACAGTGAGACATTTACCCATCACATATTCAATAGACTGAAACGTACACAAATGTATCACATAACAGCGGAATTGAAAGAACTAGAAATAAATCTCTTATTCCATCATCATCATTTATACACAGTTTATATAGAACAAAGGAAAATCAAATATTACTTCATAACTGAGAAATTAAACTATTACATTGTCCACATTGAATTACAACAATTACTTTATTACATACTTATGAAAATGAAGAGTACAATAAGTCAATTTCCACGAAGATGCTACTCCTCACGCTCAGAGTCACTTCTAACAATCTCCTCCAAGGTAGTAGTATCACCTGCACCTGTACGCCGAAGTAAGAGTGAGTCTACAATGCTCAGCAAGTAACTTCCCACATATTAAGCATACATACATCATATGACATTTTACTCATTCAATCAATTTCACTAGTTCATGTAGCATGGATTAAACAATCTGAAAAGAAAGCCTAACATGATACTTCTATCAATTTCATGACACATGGTACATGGTTATGTTCATACAATAATAACCTTAACACATGCTTTCTACATATCTTCTAACATATATTCTCAATTCACGTTCTAATACATTCATGTTGTAGTATCATGGCAACTTAACATGCAATTTACACATGAAAAATGAAATGTTCCAAACATGGATTCTAGGTAATTCCCACATTCATTACACATGTATAAACATCATGAGCTTGCTGTTCTGACAAGACCGTAACACATTTAGAACCCTATTTACAATTTCATATGATATCACACTAATTCACATATTCGCATGTTCATTTACTCATTTACACAAACTTCACATTCACTTTTCACATAACCACAATTTCACATTTTTATCGTTATATGCCGTGACACATAGTCCAAACCACCTCTTAGAAGGACACACATTGATCACATCACACATATATCACCTAGACATTACAGTGATAAATCTTAGTTACTGTGCAGAACCGGGAGAAGCACTCTCCACCCTAACCAGCGGTACTTGTCTGCCTCCAGGATTTTATCCCAATGCCCATGGGATATCACACACTATGAACTTTCCCATGGGGACTTTACCACAGTATAGTTCCACAGCCCTCTAAGGTAGCAGTGTCACCCATTGGCACATTTACACATTTGTCTAAATTTTTAACACACACTTAATGTAAATTTTTAACACATCCATTTCATGCTCACACATTTACATACTTCAGTATTACCTAGCATGGTACTACTGTTCTCAGTATTAAACAGATTCAAAACAAGTCTAATCATGCTGAAATTAGCAAATTTTAATACCAATCATATTAACATGCATTAATTCATCAATGTCTCACATAAAATCGACATATATAGCTACTGTCATCATTTCAGTACAAAAATTTAACCAAAAAACCTATCACAGGTTAACCATCATGCATATCAAATTTCACATTCTTCTGAATTACACACTAATTATGAAAATTCTAACAGTGGTATTGTACAAGATAAAAATAGTCAAATTAGCATGGTTTTCATTATTCAGACCCATAGTTCATTCTACACATGTATTCTAACAGTCCTAAACATATGCCAATTTCTAGGAAATTTACTGTTTTTACACTATTTATTTGAATTTTTGACACTAATACAACATGCTTACAATTCTACAGTTCAGAAAATGTAATTATTTGCACAGATATCAGAAAAATCTCAAATTTCTATAGCATGAATTTGAACCCACAACCACTGCATAGAAATTTTATGACTATTAAATCCCTCACATATTGCACAAACGAATTTTTTCAAGATTAAAAACCTGTTTAACATGCATTTTAGAAATTTCAGATAAAGAGGGTGTTCCACAGAAATTCTTAAAATTTTGCACAGCATGATCCAATAATGGTATTATATAGCATATCACTTTTACATTATATCCTCATAAGCAGAAATCTGAAAAATAGATCATTTATAGATAAACAGACATTCCGTCATTGTCTGAAGAACTTGGTGGCAATGGGGTAGTCGTTTACCCATGTTAACGGCAACATATGGTGCCGCTAACTTAAGATCTTAATGGCAAGGGATCCCACCGTTAAGTTCCTGTCTGTGCAAAACACAGACAGAACGCAAGAACTTGGTGAATTTGGGGGATCCAAGACTCGAATAAAAATCCGTAAAAATTCCTGGGACTTACTAGACACATGTATGGGTGACGTGAAAGGGTTACTTGCCTCTTGGAAAATTCACAAGCAACAAATTAAGCCGAAGAAGCCCTCCTCGGCCCGAGCCAAAGAGTCCTCAAATCCTCCTCTATCCGGGTTCTATGCCGATGATGAACGCATCCCGGTGTCGGAGAAGCCTTCCCCTATGCTTAGGCTCCCCTCCAGTCGTGCAAGATCGCCGGAAGGAGTCGCCAAATCGCCAAATCCGCGGTCCAAAAATCAGGTTTCGCATACAGAAAATAGGGTTTTTGACAAAATGCCAAAAGGACCTAACCTCGCCCTAAGTTGTGTCTTTTATAGGGTTGGGGGTTTAGGAACGCGCTTGGGTAGGCTAGGTTACTGTTGGGGGATGGTTTCCTAAACCAAGGGCAACATTTCTGGAGGCGTTTCTGGATCTGAAATCGCAACAGATCTGGGAGGTAAACGTCAACATCACTAGCCACCAATTCTCAATCGGCGTCCATCGATGTGGCCGCTGACCTACCATCAACGTCAACTCCTGTTGACGCCAACAGGTCGTCTGCACAGAACTTATAAAACTGCAGAAAATTATATTTACACAATACATATACATAACCATACAAAGTACACTTTATAAAATTAATACTATTCATGCAATGAAATATATAATACAATTAATAACTTAATAAATATACATCTATATATAACAATACTCAACTAATATGTATATACATTCATATATATATACATAACTACATACAAATAAACATCAATTCTCACACAACCAAACACATAAGCAAGAGATCAAAATTCTAGGGCCTTACACCCTCTCCCCTTTAAAGAACTTCGTCCTCGAAGTTAAACTAACACTACTCAAACAACTGAGGATATTTCTTTCTCATTGCATCTTCAAGCTCCCAAGTAGCCTCCTTTCGCGAGAAGTTGCGCCATAATACTTTCACCGACGCAATACTCTTGTTCCGAAGATGCTGAACCTTTCGGTCAAGAATAGCTACTGGTTGCTCCACATAAGAAAGATCTGGCTGGATCTCCACTGGCTTGTGGCTAATAACATGAGATGGATCTCTGACATATCTCCTGAGCATAGATACGTGGAATACAGGATGGACACTAGCTAACACTGGGGGTAAAGCTAGCTCATATGCCACGTTGCCCAATCGTCTGAGAATCTCATACGGGCCAATGAATCTAGGACTTAACTTACCATGCCTGTCAAATCTAACTATACCACGAGTAGGCGAAATCTTTAAAAAGACATGCTCACCTACCTCGAACTCCAAATCCTTCTTCCTGTTGTCGGCATAACTCTTCTGCCTATCCTGTGCCGCAACAAGCCTCTTCCTAATCAGCTGGACCTTATCCGAAGTCTCCTGAACTAACTCCGGACCAATCAACTGCCTATCTCTGGTCTCCTCCCAACATAAAGGAGATCTACAAGGCCTGCCATACAACACCTCAAATGGAGCCATACCAATGCTCACATGAAAACTGTTGTTGTATGCGAACTCCACAAGAGGTAAATGGCGCTCCCAATCATCCTTCCAATCCAGAACACACGCCCTCAACATATCCTCGAGCGTCTGGATAGTCCTCTCAGACTGTCCATCTATCTGGGGATGAAACGCCGAACTGAGCTTCAATTCAGAACCTAACGCATCCTGAAGACCCTTCCACAGCCTCAAAGTAAATCTCAGATCTCGATCCGAAATGATCGACTTCGGGATACCATGCAATCTAATAATGCTACAAATATACAATCTAGCTAAACTCTCTACTGTCTACTTCTTCTTCATGGGCAAGAAATGTGCAGTCTTCGAGAATCTATCTACCACTACCCAAATCGAGTCATTACCCCGTCTGGATCGAGACAAACCCGTAACAAAATCCATAGTGACAGCTTCCCACTTCCATACTGGAATCTCCATCTTCTACATAAGCCCAGATGGTCGCTGCTGCTCTGCCTTTACTTGCTGGCATACAAGACATCTAGACACATACTCCGCTACATCCTTCTTCATGCCAAACCACCAAAAAGATCTCTTCAAATCCTGGTACATCTTAGTGTTACCCGGATGAATAGAGAATCTAGACCTATGAGCCTCCGCTAAAACATGCTCACGGACATCCACGATGTCTGGAACACAAACACGGTGATGGAATCTAATCACACCATCCTCATCACGAGCAATGCCTGCCTTGCCCACTAACTCTTGGAGTCTAGGGTCGGCTTTTTGCTGCTCGATCACCTCATCCAACACCGAAGACCTAATGAACAACTGAGCTACAAAAGCCTGGCACAATGATGACTCTAACTCTGTCATCGCACACGCCGCATCCTCCAACATCTTCCAATCCTGCTGGAGCGATGACCTTTTCCTACTAAGGGCATCTGCTACAACATTCGCCTTTCCAGGATGATACTGGAGGTCGAAGTCATAGTCCTTCAGGAACACAATCCATCTTTTCTGCCTAAGGTTTAATTCCTTTTGGGAGAAAAGATACTTTAGACTCTTGTGGTCAATGAACACCTCAAATCTGACACCATAAAGATAGTGTCTCCAGATCTTCAGTGCATGCACCACTGCCGCAAGCTCCAAATCATGAGTCGGATAGTTTCGCTCATGCTCCTTCAATTGACGAGAAGCATATGCTACTACCCTTCCTTGCTGCATTAATACACAGCCAAGGCCATGTTGGGTTGAGTGTGAAGACAATTCATTTCCCCTCATATTTTGATGATGACAAGGTGTGATTTTAATGCAAAATAATTGGAACATGTTAGATGCATCACACATGTTATGACCACATTTAAAAAGCATGTTTCCAAACATATTTATCATTTATATTCATGATAAATCAACGGACTAATGATTTATATGTTTATTTCTCAAGGACACACAATTTCTTCAAGGGTAGTGTCGACACAACCCATACTGGTGTCGACACAATGCTCCAAGCCCTAAGCCAAAAGATGAAGAAATGATCAAGTAGTGTTGACACAACATCAAGTTAGGTTGACACTAGACCCAGTTCCCAGTGAGCCCTGTCAATAGGTCTAGACAGTGTGTCGACACTAAACCAGATGGTGTTGACACTAGAGACTTCTTCCAGAAGGCCTGTTTTGCAGTATTCTACAGTGTGTCGACACGAGATGAAGTGGTGTCGACACTAGAGAACTCTCCTAGGGAAGTCAGTCTGCCAGTCTGGGATAGTGTGTCGACACTAGACCAAGTCAGGTCGACACACTCCGAAAACTTTATGACTTAAAGTTTCTCCTGGACACGTGGCACCCTAGGGAATTGCTAGATCGGCCATGGATCATGTGCCCACGACCCCCAAGGGTACATTTGGACTATTTGGGGTATAAATATCCTCCTATTGGCCATCCAACATAAGAGAACCTTTTTCAGAGCCCTCCAGAAATCCTTTTGGCGGCAAGAAGAGTTCTCCTCCCTATTCTTGCTCTCCTGGTGATTCCTCAATCCAATTCTCATCTGTCCAAGCATGAGAAGTGGAGTTTGATCACTGAAGATGCAATTGGATCACTTCAAGGAAGCAGATCAAGTGGAAGCAGTCGATTGAGAAGAATTCAAGGAAGATCCCAAAGCTCAAAGTGCAGAGTATCGCCCAGGGACTTCAAGGATTCAAGACTCTTCACAATTCGACCTTCTACAAGGGAGTACATCTGAAGAGAAGAGATCATTCATACAATTCTTCATTTTCCCTTTTCTCTTCTGAGTGATTCTGAGATTGTGCATGAGTTGTTGCATAAGTCTCATGAATTAACTCTTGATAGATCAGACCTATTGCTAGAGGATTTGAATCTTGTATTTCTTTCTAGCAAGTTGTCTGTGAGCCTTTGCGCTCAGTGGTTTCTGAGTCGTGTACTCAGGTTGTGGTTGAGCAGTCTTGCTCAGGCTTCTAGAGTAGTCTTGCCCTAGAGGTCGTGTGAGTTGTAAACTCAGGTTGTTGGAGTTGTCAGGTTCCAGTGGATGTGGTGTACCCAAGTTTGTTAGTGGATCCTCACTGTGTGAGGTGTGGATGTAGGAATCACATGGTGTGATTTCCGTACCACCTAAAAATCTCTGTGCAGTGGTCTGATTGTGATTTGAATTTACCTTGCGTTAGATGCATGCATATGATCCTTCAAATTCAAATCTAATTAACTTGTTCACACACTCCTTTTACACAACTCACTTAATTTCCCTTTAGATCTGTGAAGTTCGTTTTCAAATTGTCTCTGATTCAAAAAGTTTTTCTAAATTGGCTAAGCTTCCGCAATAGTTGGCCTAGATCTATTCAACCCCCCTTCTAGATCTTGTCCACATCATTTCTCGATCCTACAATTGGTATCATGGCGGATTTACACTTGATCTGATCTGATCTGAGCACTTTTTGATTGTTATGTGTGTCTTAATTGTTTGCTTGTCTGTTTGCTGAATATCTCTTCTTTGCACTATTTAATTGCTTCAATGGATTCAAGAGGGTTCATGGCTGAGGGTCACTCTATTAATAGGCCACCCTTTTTCAATGGGACTGACTACACTTATTGGAAGAATAGAATGCAGGTCTTCCTAAGAGCCCAAAATTATGAAATATGGAAGGTAGTCGAAGTAGGTCCCTATGAGAATCAGGGGGAGGAAGAGACCTGCACTAGGGAACAGATTAGGAGGGCCACTTTGAATTATAGTGCCATGAACATGATCTAATGTGTAGTCCACCCTAAGGAGTACTCAAGAATCTCAATGTGCAAATCTGCCAAAGAGATGTGGGATAAACTTGAGTTACTCTATGAGGGAACATCCCAAGTAAAAGAAACCAAAGCTAACATTCTTGTCTCTGAGTATGAATTGTTCATGATGAAATCTAATGAGACAATTTCTGAAATGTTTGCCAGGTTTATGATCATAGTAAATGGACTGAAGGCCTTAGGTAAGGATTATTTAGATGCTGACTTGGTAAGGAAAATTCTACGCTCTCTTTCTTCAATTTGGCACACAAAGGCCACAGTCATTGAAGATTCTAAAGACTTGTCCAAAATCTCTTTGGATGAATTGATAGGATCTTTAATGACTTATGAAATTAATCTAAAAAGAAATGAAGAACATATAATTAAAACCAAGCCAGTAGCACTAAAGGCCTCTTCAAGTAACAAAGACAAAAATCAGGAGAAAACCAGTTCTGATGAGTCTGAGTCCAATGAGGATGAGATTGCCCTCATGACCAGGCAATTCATAAAATTTTTAAAATATAGAAAAGGAAAAATTTCTGGGAAAAAGAAGTTTTCATCAGGTAAAAGAAACACTTCCTTTTCTAATGCTAATTCCAATAAGAATCTAAAATCTGACGAAATTGTCATTTGTTACAGGTGCAACAAGCCAGGACATATGAAGGGAGAATGTCTTGAAAACAAGAAGGAAAAACACAAAAAGATTCACAAGTTCAAGAAGCCAAAGGCCATGGTAGCCACTTGGTCTGCTGAAGACTCAAGTGAAAAGGAAGAAGAAGAAAAATCCTCAAGTTCTGAAAGTGAGGAAATCTGCTTCATGGCGAATAGTTCAGATGGAAAGGTAAGTACATCCTTCGAAGACTATTCAATTGAGGATTGGCAAGATGTATATGCCGAGCTTGTTGAAAAATACTCTGAAATAAGGAAAGAAAACAAGCATCTCAAAAAGAAAATGGAAAACATCATGAACAATTATTCCTCAAACAAAAGAATTTGTGAATTAGAAAATGAGGTAGCTGAACTTAGTGAGGAAAAAGAAAATCTCTTGAACTTAATTGATGAGCTTAAGCTTGCCTCTCAAAAGGCCAACCATGAATTTAAAGAACTGTCTGAAAAGCTGGAAATGGAAAACAAAGATAAACAACAAAAGGTTGAAGAAATCAAAACCCTGGAAAACCAGCTAAAAGGAAACGATGAAGTCATTGAAACCTTCACAAAAAGTAAAGACAATCTGGAGGCCTGCTGGGAGCTAAAATGAAATCAGTTTCTCATGGACTAGGATTCAATAAGAAAAAATTCAAGAAAGACAAATCTGGTGAGAAAAAGGATAAAGCACCATTGATTAAATTTGTTAAAGGTCCTAGTCTTAAGAACACTGAAATTAAGCAAACATCAAGTAAAACAACAAAAATTTCAAAAACTTAGAACAAAAAGAAGTCAACCAGGTCGACACAACTGCCTGACAGGTCGACACCAGTCCACAGGAAGAAGGATTCTGTGACTGTTGTGTCGACACCAGTCAAGGAAAGGTCGACCTGCTCAACATCAACAAACACAAACCACAAAACCAAAAATTCAAATAAAAATTTGAAAAATAAGAAAAATTCAAAGGAAGTAATTCATGAAAAACCTTGGACCTCCAAGACAGCATATCAAGCTGATTGGACCAATTCTTGGAACTAATGGTATCACAACCCATTCTGGTATCATCCCAATTCTTCTATCCAAATTTTTTGATGTACCAACAAAACCCCTGGATTCCACCTCCTCATCTAAACTCTCATGTTCAAATGAAAAACTCCCCTCCTACGGAAAACAAAAACACTGGTGTTTTCATTCCTAAGGGAAAGAATAAATTGAAAAAGACAGAGAACATCACTGTAATACAACAAAAATAAAAAACAAATCAAATTTGGGTGAGAAAAGATTTGATGACTATGTTCAAACATTCTGATGGTCCCAACACTGTTTGGGTACCAAAATCTTCTCTCCACTGATTGATTTTGCAGGAAGGTCGTGCACCCAATTCAAATGTGTGGTTCCTTGACAGTGGGTGTTCACGACACATGACTGGAGATAAAGCCAAATTTTCATTCCTGATTGAGAAGGAGGGAGGTTCAGTAACTTTTGGAGTAAATAAAGGAAAGATCATTGGATCTGGAAAGGTTGGTCAATCTTCCTCAAACTCTGTTGATAATGTTTTGTTAGTTGATGGGTTAAATTACAATTTGCTGAGTATTAGCCAACTATGTGACAAAGGTCACAAAGTTGTGTTTGAATCTGATTTCTGTAAGATAATTGATTCATCAACTGATAAAATAACTTTTTTTGGAAAAAGGGAAAACAATGTTTACATGATTAACCTCAATAAAAACTTTTCTGAAAATCTTTGCTTTGTTGCAAATAAAATGAAATTGCATGGACTTGGCACAAAAGACTTGGCCATGCAAGTTTCAGAACAATGAATAAATTGTTAAGGCTGAATTTGGTTAAGGGTCTTCCTGAATCTTTCTCTAATATTGAAAATCAAGTTTGTGGGATCTGTGCCTAAGGAAAAAAACCAGGAAATCTTTTAAAACCTTCAATGAGGTACTCACATCTAGGCCACTAGAATTACTTCACATGGACCTCTTTGGCCCAACAAGAATTCTAAGTCTAAGTGGCAAGAGATATGGGTTTGTGATCATTGATGATTTTACCAGATTTACTTGGGTTATCTTCTTGTCCCACAAAAATGATGCTTGCCTTGAGTTCAGGAATTTTTGTATCACTGCCTTAACAAATTATCCATATAAAATCAAAAACATTTTGACTGATCATGGGGGTGAGTTTGAGAACAAATCTTTTTCTGATTTATGTGCTGAACTTCACATTTTTCACAAGTTTTCTTCACCAAGAACTCCAGAACAAAATGGAGTTGTGGAAAGAAAGAATAGAACTCTTGTGGAAATGGCTAGAACCATACTCCTTGAAAGCAATTTGCCCAAATCCTTCTGGGCTGAAGCTGTAAATACAACAAACTATATTCTCAATAGAGCATTGGTCAGACCAAAAATCAGGAAAACCCCCTATGAATTGTTGAAGGATAAAAAGCCAATTGTGTCTTACTTCAAAATCTTTGGGTGTAAATGCTTTGTACACAACAATAATAAAGAAAATCTTGACAAGTTTGATGCTAAAAGTCAGGAAGCAAATTTTCTTGGCTATTCAGAAGTGTCAAGAGCTTTCAGAGTGTACATCCTCAAAAACAAAACTGTTGAAGAGTCTCCACATGTTATCTTTGATGAAAATTCCTTTTCAACTAATAGTACTAAATCTTGCAGGGAAAGTCAGGACAGTGAAGAGGATGATTTCATTGTGGACTCTTCACCAACTGTTGAGGAACTTGAAGACATTGGTGAGAACTTGAACATCCAGTCACCATCCTCAAGTGGATCAGGTAATGTTATTCCAGATTTAAGTACCCCTCAACAGGTAATTTCTGAGCAT
Source organism: Colocasia esculenta (assembly GCA_014218235.1). Classification (NCBI taxonomy): domain Eukaryota; kingdom Viridiplantae; phylum Streptophyta; class Magnoliopsida; order Alismatales; family Araceae; genus Colocasia; species Colocasia esculenta. The sequence continues at coordinate 47,397,259 of CM024759.1, read as the reverse complement.
AGATTTTTGAGAGATCACCCATTGGAAAATGTTATTGGCAATTTGCATGATAGAGTTAGGACTAGATCATCTTTACTGCATGTTATTGATGAAGACCCACTAGCTCTAATTTCCCAAATTGAACCAAAATCAATTGATGAAGCTTTATTAAGTTCTGACTTGGATCAATGCAATGCATGATGAACTTCATCAATTTGAAAGAAATCAAGTATGAGAATTAGTACCTAGACCTAGTGACCAAACAGTCATTGGCACTAGATGAGTTTTCAGAAATAAATTGAATGAAAATGGTCAAGTCATTAGAAATAAAGCTAGACTAGTTGCAAATGGGTAAAATCAAGAATTTGGAATTGACTTTGAACAATCATATGCCCCTGTAGCTAGACTAGAAGCTGTTAGAATTTTCCTTGCTTTTGCATCCTCCATGAAATTTAAAGTTTATCAAATGGATGTTAAAAGTGCATTTCTAAATGGATACATAAAGGAAAAAGTTTTTGTTGAACAACCTCCAGGATTTGAAAATGAAAAACATCCTAATCATGTTTTCAAGCTTCATAAGGCTCTCTATGGTCTTAAACAAGCTCCAAGAGCTTGGTATGACCGTTTAGTTCCTTTTTGCTTGAAAAAGGATATTCAGAGGAAATGTTGATCAAACATTGTTCACAAAAATAGTTAATAAATAAATCATTGCAGTCCAAATTTATGTTGATGACATAATATTTGGATCAACCAATAAAAGCCTGTGTACTGAATTTTCAAATCAAATGAAAACTGAATTTGAAATGAGCTTAATGGGAGACTTACAGTTTTTCTTGGGATTGCAGGTTAACCAAACACATGAGGGGATCTTCATAAGTCAAACCAAGTATGTCAAAGAACTTCTGAAAAGGTTTGACTTCCAGAACCTCAAGCATTCAAACACACCCATTGCAATCAATGCTAAGCTAGAAGAAGACTCATTTGGTAAGTCAGTAGACCCAAAGACATACAGAGGTATGATTGGTTCTCTACTCTATCTTACAACTTCTAGACCTGATATTCAGTTTAGTGTGTGTTTGTGTGCTAGATTTCAATCAAACCCTAAGGAAAGTCACATGTTAGCTGTTAAAAGAATTTTCAAGTATCTTGTTGGAACATGTGATATTGGAATTTGGTATCCTGCTGGTTGCAAGTTAGATTTGATTGCCTATTGTGATGCTGATTATGCTGGATGTAAATTAGATAGAAAAAGCATAAGTGGCTTGTGTTTATACTTAGGTGGGTGCCTAATCTCTTGGGCTTCTAAGAAGCAACACTCAGTTGCTCTATCAACTGCAGAGGCTGAGTATGTTGCAGCAGGTAGATGTGGAACTCAAATTCTTTGGGTGAAGCATCAACTTCTTGATTATAACCAAGAGTTAGGTTGTGTTCTCATTCTATGTGATAACACAAGTGCCATAAATCTGTCTAAAAACCCAATTCAGCATTCAAGAACAAAACATATTGAAATTAAGCATCATTTCTTAAGGGATGAAGTAGCAAAGAAATCATTTGAACTCCACTTCATAGAAACTGAAAAACAAATTGCTGACATATTCACCAAACCTCTTCCTAACAGTAGATTCTCATCTTTGAGGAGAGAGCTTGGCCTTTGTAAATGTCCATTTTCTTGATCTCTCTCATTGGGTTTGGGTTGAGTGTTAGGCATTTTCTGAGGGGGAGTTCTTTGCATCATCATTTTCCTTTGCTCTCTTGATTCATATTGTTCATATCTCTCTCAATTTCACTTCCATTTCTTTTTGACAATGGATTCTTCAACTCACATTGTGTTGAATTTCTTGGTATATCAAATGGTGACTTGGAGAAGGACAAGTTATGCTTGTCTGGACACTTTCACTATGCGAGAGTATATGTCTCCGCCAAGTATCAAGAAATGAAAATGCAATTGTTGAGGGGGAGCTTTTGTTGTTCAAAGAGAATCATTTCTGATTTCAAAATACTTGCATATCTTTAGTTTGATGAAAAGTGGTTGGAATCCTCATCTCAGGGGGAGCTAGAGAATTCACAAGTCATTTCTTTTGAAAAATTCAACACTCTTCTTGAATTACATCAATCTCCTTGCATGATGTCCTCATTTAGATGTCTAGAGTCTCAAAATGATTCTTTGAGTGATCTACTATATTTTTTTGTCAACTCTCACCTATATTCTTCAAAACTACGAAAATTCAAAACTCTTTCAAAGACTGAAAGATAATGTGTATCTTGAATTTAAACATTTTTTTGTTTGCAATTGATGTTGGATATAAATGATTTCAATTTTACAAATCTCTCCAAAAACTGATAATTCAACAGAGCAATGGCATATATGCTGAGAAACTACACACCTTCACAATGAATGATGTGCCATGTATGTCATGAGGCATTACTGCTATCTCTGGTCAAAGGGGTTCAAAATCCAAATACTTTAAAATTTTTTTTTTTTTTTTTTATGATGACTGAGTAACTGGAAATATTGGCGTTTGATAAACGTATATTTTCATGTCAAAAGGTCATCATTTACCTCTTGAGACTTGATAATAGGTAAATCTTTAGTATCCAGGGACTATAGTGTGTAAAAAGCATTAGTTCTTGAGTGAACAAGATTTATCACATTTGATAGTTTGAATCAAAAAACCAAAAATGTCTATTAAAGGAGAATTGTTTAAAAGCATCATCCCTATCCATCATCAAGTTGTTTTTACAAAAATTTGTTTACTTTCAACACACTTGATTTCATTCTAAAATTTTTTTATTTCTTTGGATTTGAAGAATATGGTAGTTTGTAGTTGATTATTGGATGTATTATATCTCTCAAATTATCATTTTATTGGCTCAAGTCAATGAATGATCATATCTGGTTGGATGTTGTGTAAAACTTGAATTTTGTTGAATTTCTGCAAAATATGACAAATGAATTTTTAAGCCTCTTAAAAATTCTTGAAATGTTATTTCGACCCATTGTTTATCATTTTAAAGATGTCCCAAAGCTCACCAATTTTTCCCATTCTCATATCTTAATTTTTTCATCAGGCCAGGTCGACACTACCTTCATCTAGTGTCGACACACTTCAGCCCAGGTCGACACTAACCTCTTCTAGTGTCGACACATATCCCTCCCAGGGTGAATCAAGTCGTGAGCGCCGGTTAAGGGTTTTCTAGATCCTGCGGGACATTACACCCTCGAAACCCTTTTTCTATGGAAGGTCGACCCCATGGCCGCCTTCCACCTTTGAAAACGGCACCATTCCACCTTCTTCCCTCCTCCAACCCATCCTTGTTCTTCTTCCCTTCATTCCTTCCTCTCCATCCTCTGATCTTCCACTCTCTCTTGCTTCCATGGCACACAAGCAAGCCCCTCGCCGTGGAGCAAGGTCTAGGGCCACAGCTAGGCCCATTCCGGCAGAAGATGCACCTCCTACTGAGAGGAGAAGCAAGAGGCGCCATGACCCTGCGGAGCAGCCAGGGCCTTCCTCTGCATCTCCCTCTTCTGCCAAGAGAGGTAGGACATCCTCTGTTCAAGGTAGAGGGTCCGCAAACCCTAGACGCAGGATTCTGGTTTTTTCTCCTGACGTTTCTAAGGGATCGTCATCTTCCTCTTCTGAGGCCACCCCTTCCAAGTCGGTTAGTGAGGGGAAGATGATTTGGAAACCTAGGGCAGTTGATTTGGCGGATTCTCAGTTAGCAGTTGCATTTCCAGAAATTCACAGTTTCTTCTCATTCCAGTCTTGGTTACTTTTTATCTCTGAATTTCGGATCATTTATCCTCGTCTTGTACAAGAATTCTACATGAATTTGGAATGCACTGATGTCGGTTACAAGTCTGAGGTCAAAGGTGTTGTGATTGATATGCCCACAGCTTTAGCAGCCACCATTTTTAAAATTCCAGATGAAGGAGCCGATTACCACATTTTTGAGTTTGATCTTCATGAAGCTTACACTATCTTGACTGGATTGCAAGCTGATGAGTCTAATCCCCGGCAGACACATGTCACCAAGTTCAACACAAACACCTTTCCACCTGTGTTGAGACTTATCCATCACATCCTCACCACTATCATCACACCTCAAGGTGGTGGCAGGGATAGACTCACGGATATTCAGCGGTTTGTGATTTATTGCATGAAAAGAACATCAAGATCAATCTCCATGTAATTATGTACCAAATCATCTCTGAGACAACCAGGAAAGATCTCCATAGGTCTCTTCCTTATGTAGCTCACTTGACTTCCGTCTTTAAGCATTTTGGTGTGTCTCTAGCTAATGAGAAATCTAAGCCGATTCCCAAATCCAACATCTACTGCTTCAAGCATGTTCAAAAGTTTATGGGATTCAGGCTTGAGGGTGACCAAGTGAGGAGAGGGCCAGTAATTGTTGAGGCCCCAGTTCCTGAGGCTCCAGAGGCAGTGATACCACCTCCTGAGGACCAGCCTCCAGCTAATGAGGACCAGCCTCAAGCTAATGAGGACCAGCCTCTTATTCCAGAGGAACAACCTCTTGCTCCTGAGGATCAGCCTCAGATTGACCCTGAACTTCATCTACCCCAAGATGCACCTCTCATTCCTCCATTTCACAATTCTTCACCTACTCATCCTGCCAAGGATACTCCTACCTTCACTCCCCAACCTCAAGCTCAAACCTCCTATGCTTTTGGTGGACCTTCTGTACCACCAAAATTATACTCTTTTCTGAATGAAAAGTTTGATGCCTTCAACACTTCCATTCAGCAAATGACCGAGAGTTTTGAATTGAAGGTCCAGAGGTTGGAGAATACAATGTCTGCAAAATTCATTGAGCGAAAAGCAGCTTCAGACCATGCAACTCAAAGGTTTAATAGGTTAATTGAACCTTGGCAGATGCTTCTATTGAGCTGAAAGAACATCAAGAAAAGTTAGAAACAGTTCTTCAGGGAATTTTGGCAAATTCCCAAGCTGATGTGTTCAACACCAAGGAGACACTGACTCAAATCACCAAGACAAGATTATCCTTTGCTCATCTAGTTGATGACCTGGAAAGCATGAAAAATCTGTCAGCTCACATTGATAGTGAAATGACTGAACTCAAAAAGGAGCTGAAGAACATCAACCAGTCTGGACATGGAAGTTCATCTTCTAGTGCACAACCTTCTTCAGTTGACTTGTCATCCCTTCAGTATACCTTGTCTGATAATAGTCAACGGTTGGAAGAGATTGTCCACACTAGACTATCCATAATGCAAAAGCAACTTCATTCAAGTCTTCATGCAATGAACTCCAGACTTAAGTCCATCGAAGCCATTCTCCTTCCCATTCCTCCTCCTCCTTCTGCTTAATGTATCTTATTTTGATGATGTCAAAGGGGGAGAAAGATAGAAAGTTTCTTTTGGAATGAGGTTTTTCTATTTGGTTGATTGTAAATTTTTTTTGAAATGTTTCCTTCTTTGTGAATGAAATGACTTTTGTTGGATGAAATGAAAAGAAACATTTTTTTCTTGAATGTGATTGAATTTTGAATGAGTGTCATGAATGAATGGATGCTTGTCAGGCTGCTTGGCCTTTTGTGAAAATAGGTCATCACTAGTAACATTGTGTCTTTAATGTGTGCAAATTTCAAATGTTACTAAAATATTTTCAAAGGTCCTTGACAAGTGTGAATAAAATGGAAATGAAACATAGCTCAATGTTTATCAATGTCTTTCAAATTGAGTGATTGAGCAACTAAAAGCTTAAAATCACATTTCATTGAAACTTTGAATTTTCATATGAACTTAATGTTGCCATCATCAAAAAGGGGGAGATTGTTGGGTTGAGTGTGAAGACAATTCATTTCCCCTCATATTTTGATGATGACAAGGTGTGATTTTAATGCAAAATAATTGGAACATGTTAGATGCATCACACATGTTATGACCACATTTAAAAAGCATGTTTCCAAACATATTTATCATTTATATTCATGATAAATCAATGGACTAATGATTTATATGATTATTTCTCAGGGACACACAATTTCTTCAAGGGTAGTGTCGACACACCCCATATTGGTGTCGACACAATGCTCCAAGCCCTAAGCCAAAAGATGAAGAAATGATCAAGTAGTGTCGACACAACATCAAGTCAGGTCGACACTAGACCCAGTTCTCAGTGAGCCCTGTCAACAGGTCTGGATAGTGTGTCGACACTAAACCGGATGGTGTCGACACTAGAGACTTCTTCTAGAAGGCCTATTTTGCAGTATTCTACAGTGTGTCGACACGAGATGAAGTGGTGTCGACACTAGAGAACTCTTCCAAGGAAGTCAGTCTGCCAATCTAGGACAGTGTGTCGACACTAGACCAAGTCAGGTTGACACACTCCGGAAACTTTATGACTTAAAGTTTCTCCTGGACACGTGGCACCCTAGGGAATTGCTGGACCGGCCTTGGATCGTGTGCCCACGACCCCCAAGGGTACATTTGGACTATTTGGGGTATAAATACCCTCCTATTGGCCATCCAACATAAGAGAACCTTTTTCAGAGCCCTCCAGAAATCCTTTTGGCGGCAAGAAGAGTTCTCCTCCTTGTTCTTGCTCTCCTGGTGATTCCTCAATCCAATTCTCATCTGTCCAAGCATGAGAAGTGGAGTTTGATCACTGAAGATGCAATTGGATCACTTTAAGGAAGCAGATCAAGTGGAAGCAGTCAATTGAGATGAATTCAAGGAAGATCCCAAAGCTCAAAGTGCAGAGTATCGCCCAGGGACTTCAAGGATTTAAGACTCTTCACAATTCGACCTTCTACAAGGGAGTACATCTGAAGAGAAGAGATCATTCATACAATTCTTCATTTTCCCTTTTCTCTTCTGAGTGATTCTGAGATTGTGCATGAGTTGTTGCATAAGTCTCATGAATTAACTCTTGATAGATCAGACCTATTGCTAGAGGATCTGAATCTTGTATTTCTTTCTAGCAAGTTGTCTGTGAGCCTTTGCGCTCAGTGGTTTCTGAGTCGTGTACTCAGGTTGTGGTTGAGCAGTCTTGCTCAAGCTTCTAGAGTAGTCTTGCCCTAGAGGTTGTGTGAGTTGTAAACTCAGGTTGTTGGAGTTGTCAGGCTCTAGTGGGTATGGTGTACCCAAGTTTGTTAGTGGATCCTCACTGTGTGAGGGGTGGATGTAGGAATCACATGGTGTGATTTCCGAACCACCTAAAAATCTCTGTGCAGTGGTCTGATTGTGATTTGAATTTACCTTGCGTTAGATGCATGCATAGGATCCTTCGAATTCAAATCTAATTAACTTGTTCACACACTCCTTTTACACAACTCACTTAATTTCCCTTCAGATCTGTGAAATTCATTTTCAAATTGTCTCTGATTCAAAAAGTTTTTCTAAATTGGCTAAGCTTCCGCAATAGTTGGCCTAGATCTATTCAACCCCCCCTTCTAGATCTTGTCCACATCATTTCTCGATCCTACAGGCCAATCCGAGATGCATCCGTGTAGATAGCAAAACCCTCTACACCGCTCGGCAAAACTAACACAGGAGCCGATGTGAGCTTAGTCTTCAATAATTGAAAACTACTCTCACACTCCTCAGACCAGACAAACTTTACTCCCTTCCTGGTTAGCTGAGTCAATGGTGCGGCAATGGATGAAAATCCCTCAATGAATCGCCGATAATAACCCGCCAGACCAAGAAAATGCCTAATCTCCGAAGGAGTCTTGGGAATCTCCCAATCCATAACAACCTGGACCTTTGCTGGATCAACTGCTACACCAGCACCGGAGATAACATGCCCAAGGAAATGAACCTCGCGCAACCAAAAATCACACTTGCTGAATTTTGCATACAGCTTGTGCTCACGGAGAACCTCTAATACTACCCTCAAATGCTGACGATGTGTGGCCTCATCCGGAGAGTAGACCAACACGTCATCAATAAAAACTACGACGAAACTATCTAGGTATGGTCTAAACACCCTGTTCATGAGATCCATGAACGCTGCCGGGACGTTGGTCAAACCAAAAGGAAGAACCAAAAACTCATAATGTCCATAACGGGTTCTAAAAGCCGTCTTGGACACATCCTCACTCCTAATCCTCAACTGATGATAACCAGACCGCAAATCAATCTTAGAAAAGACTGATGCATCTTGCAGCTGGTCAAACAAATCATCAATCTGAGGTAAGGGATACATGTTCTTCACCATCACTTGGTTTAGCTTTCTATAATCAATGCATAACCTAAGTGACCCATCCTTCTTCTTCACGAATAAGACAGGTGCGCCCCAAGGGGAAACACTAGGGCGAATGAATCCCTTATCTAATAAATCCTGCAATTGCTTCCTTTGCTCAGCTAATTTCGCAGGTGCCATCCGATAAGGGGCCTTCGAGATAGGAGAGGTGCCTGGAAGCAACTCTAGAGTGAACTCTATCTCTCTAGCCCATGGCAATCCAAATAAATCATCAGAAAAAACATCTGAAAACTCCCGCACTACATCAATCTCCGCAAGAGTGGGTGACTCATCAGCCTTGGGTACTAATAACACGCTGGCAAGAAAAGCGTCACAACCCTTGTTCACCATTCTTATTGCCCTCATGGCGGAGATGACAAACTTCCCCGCTAAGTTCCTCGGCAAAGGATGAGAAAATTCATCCTCACCAGGAATGTGGAAAACAATTTTCTTCCCACGACAATCCACTAGCGCATAGTGCTCCTCTAGCCAATCCAGACCAAGAATAGCATCGTAGTCCTTCATCTTTAGCAAGAAGAAACACCCTTCTAGGACTCTATTCTTAATGCACACTAGTAAAGACGGAATACACTTCCTAGTCGATACCGTACCCGTAGGTGTGTGCATAGACAAAGGGACTTCTAAATCCTCAGACTCTATCCCTGACTCTAAGGCACCCGTATCAAACAAAACCCGAGCATGCACACCTAAGAACAAAACCGTACCTTCGGTAACATGCTTCGCCTATTCAGTGAAGCGCGGCATTGTTGACTGTGCACTTTCGTTGTCCAGAGTTCCTTGCACAAGTCAATATGCCCACCTTCTCTAAATTGTCTCACAAATATAAAATAGCAAAGATGAACTAGCAAAGTGGTGAGAGCAGGTCATATCCACGGAGAGGCTGAATAAAGCTTGATTTAAACTACTTTGACTTGAAACCAGAAAGATCCAACAGAAAAATTCAACTTAAATCCACTCAGTTCACTAAAAGCTACAGTGCAATTAGAATCCCACAATATCACATTCAATTGAACAATAACAAGATTTAAATTCTCAAAATAGTAAAACTAAACTAAGAACTCTTAATAACAGACCAAACCAAACAAACATTCACCCACAATCCTCTCCTCATGAAGAACAGACACATTAAACATTCCGAATGAGACTAATGAAAGCTTGTAAGTATTGCAAATCTAGTAAAACCATATATTGCTAAATCTCTCACAGCTTGAGAGAAACACCAACTATAATGGAAATTCTTTGAACTATAGCACCGAGTTAAAAGCAAACAAAATTGTTAATAAATGAAAATTGAGACTACTGTACCCTCACAGCTCGAGGGATGAATCAGTAAGAAAACAGTTAAGAAATTTAAACTACAATGTCAAACTCCTGATCAATACCAAGGAAAGAATAAGAACACCATGAAATAGAAATCTTAAAAGAAATAAATAAAATAGGAAAAGAACCAAGCTCTCTGATGTCTCAATTTCTGGTTGCTCTCTCTGCTACCTCCAGAAACTCCACAATGCACAGACCTCAGATGGTCATGCTCCCAGACGCTGGACAGCACCAATCCTTCAGCAAACTCCTCAAATCGTCACGAAGCAGAGGAAGCAGAAGAAATCGCCTCTGGCAAATCCTCACAACCTAACTAATCTATATCGTCTAAGAACAAAGCAAACGAAGCCCTCAGATTGCTTCCCCTCAACAGCAGAAGAACAACTCACAGAAGAAAGGGAAATGGAACCCAACAGTCCCCGGGAATCCCTCACAGCAAAGAAGTAAATCTCCAAAAATCTCCCATAAATGCTGATCAATTAAAAAAAATGTTGAACTACACCGATTAGAACTCTTATAGTAGAAAGAAAGAACACAGAAGAAAAAGAAAAACTCAGAAGAACTGAAATTAAACGCTACTGGAATGATCTCTGGAACACAAGAGAAAATGGAAAACTGAAATTAAACGCCACAGCAGTCGAATCCCCAAATGCTTACAGCAAGAAGAAGAAAACCCCAAGAAATCTGCTGAACTACTAAAAAAAAATGAACAACTCAAATTACTGAACTCCCAGATCTGAACCCCCTCAAATGCTCAAAAGGAAAAATACAGATGAAAATTGAAAGACTTCCCCCTGCTCAACCATCTACAGATGGAAACCCTACATAAGCATAGAAGAAAACCCAACAATTCTGAACCAAAACCCTTACAACCCTCATAGCTTTGTGGAAAGAAAAAAATACAGAAAAATAGCAAGAACTAAAATCCTAAAAACTTCTACTCGCCAACCCCCCCGGGAAGAAGAGGACCTTGGGGTCCTTATATAGGTACCAGCGCTCCATCTGCATCAGCCTCTCGCCTTCATCTCGTCCTAGCCGCACGCACATCTGCACACGTCAGCAGCAACATCTTGCCCAGCCGCACAGCTCCGCCCTACTGCCTCACACACACACCCTGCGCATGCACCGCTTCCAGTGCACCCCATCCGCAGCGCCGCAGCTCTGCTGTGCACACCTCACATCGCGCCAGGGCTCCGCACCCAGCCACATCCGCCCAGCCTTCAAATGCCTACCGCCCACCTCCTCTGCAGCCCAGAGCTCCAAATGCTTCCATTACGAGCCAGAAGCTGCCCTAAATCGCATGCACATCACCCAGCCGGCCTCCAGCTTCTTCGTGAAGCTTCCACTGGGTTCTGGCGGGGAAGACAAGAAAAGGGTAAGAGTAAAGTAGGGTGTGCGCGGCCAAAAAGGGTGGGGTATTTATGCATTTACAAACTTTATGTGGTTACAAACTAATACCTATTTACTACTAAAAATATTTACAAAAATATTATTATATCAAGAATGTATTTATATATTTTTTAATTTTCAAAGTGTATTTGTGAACAGAAAATAAACTTGATTAGTCAACTTGACACGAAATTAATGACTTATTAAATGAAAATCTATCATGTGTATTCTAACCCAAAAATTTATCTAAAGTGCTCGAAAATTTATACATGGATGAAATAACAATTAAACTCAAAACATACATTATTTATAGACAATGGATGTCTAAAATCTACTATATGTATGAAATTTAACACTAAAAATTGTGTCGTTATCACTCCCCCCTACTTGAACATTGATAGTCCCTTAGCAATAAAAATTACTCCAAATGTAGGACTAGATGATGCAATGTCTCATGCTAAATAGCCATCATGTAAAAGATTAATGTAGAGATATGTCTTTCCTAATTGTAAGGGCTTATGACAAGAAATTAGTGCACAAATGGTAGCTCACTTAAGAATTCACATCAGCCCTCATGGAGCTTCTCTGTCTCAGCTAGTAATTGAGATTAGATTAATTTGAGGGAGAAGAAAAGAATGTGGTATAAGATTCTTGCTCAGTCAGATTGGGTTGTTTCTCTCAGTTCCATTCTGCCCAACTTCCTTGAGGATTATTTCTCTGAGTTGAGGACTTTGCCCCTTTTATTTGCACTTTGTGCACTCAGGATTTTTCTTTCTTTTTCATCCATAATGCTGCACAACTCATCACTTTTCAAGAGTAGCGAGTCCAACTTTACTCAGATCCGGGGCATTTTTCATGGATATATATATTTTTCTTTTACTTTTACTTTTGCTTTTCTTTTCAGGAAGGATGGACAGTCAGGTTCCTTGATCACATGCCTTCACTTCCTTCACAATTCACTTAAGGGGAAGGGAGAAAACCAATCACCTCTTTCCTACTAGCTTTAACAAATTTGCTACATTCGGGTTCAGCTAGTCTAAGTGGCTGTGTAGTGTGTGTATAAAAATCTCTTGCCGTAAATCCTTACCTAAGGTAGACAAGAAGTACATGTAATCCTTTACTAGAGGCTACCTAACATGGATGTTTGCAAAGGAATGTGACATCTACAAAATTTTAATGGTTAAAGATCAGACACATAGTCTGGGTTGCGCAATGCCACGCATTTTTATTCAAAGATGAATGGCAAAACTTGAGGACACTTTGATGCTCACTCTCAGGGACGCATCTTCTTATCACTTGATCTGGTCCTATGAAAAATAGCTCCGGGTCCTCCCAAATAAAATACTTATCCCTAGCAAAGAATCTCTCTCTTTCATTTTTGATCCAATCTCCAGGTACTCGTCCAATGACTCTGTAATTCACAATGTGTGCGTACCATGGAGATGAAATATTGGAGACAACTAAAATGTGCTCATCTGGGAAAGCATCTCTAATAGGCATAGAGTCCGGGGCAACTATTTTGGACAAATTGTCAGCTACCACATTCTTGGACCCTTTCTTATCATGAATTTTCAGATCAAACTCCTGTAGCAAGAGGATCCATCTAATCAATCTAGGCTTGGCATCCTTTTTGGCAAGCAAATGCCTTAAGGCAGCATGGTCAGTGAAAACAATGATTTTGGCTCCTAAAAGGTAGGATCTGAACTTCTCCAAGGCAAAGACAACAGCTAGGAGCTCTTTCTCAGTGGTTGTGTATCGAATCTGAGTGTTATTCAATGTTCTGCTTGCATAATAAATCACTATAGATCCTTTATCAGTTTTCTGATCCAAAATAGCACCTATTGCAAAGTCTGAAGCATAACACATTATCTCAAATGGTAATGACCAATCTGGAGATTGTAGAATTGGAGCTCTGGTCAAAATGTCATTTAAGTCCTCAAATGCTTTATGACAAGCTTCGTCAAAAATGAAAGGAGTGTCTTTTAACAAAGAAGTCAATGGTCTTGTAATTTTAGAAAAGTCTTTGATGAACCTTCTATAGAATCCAGCATGACCAAGGAAGGATCGAATTTGTTTGACAAAGTTGGGAGGAGGCAATTCAGAAATGAGATTTATCTTGGCTTTATCTACCTCTATCCCTCTCTCTGAGACAATATGTCCTAAGACAATCCCCTCCTTAACCATGAAGTGGCTCTTTTCCCAACTTAAGACAAGATTGGCATTAATGCATCTTTTGAGTACTTCAGTCAAATGGTCGAGGAATGAATCAAAGTCACTTCCAAATATAGAAAAATCATCCATGAAGACTTCTAAGTAATCCCCAACCATATCTAAGAAGATAGACAGTATGCAACGTTGAAAAGTTGCAGGGGCATTGCACAGCCCGAAGGGCATGCGTCTAAAGGCAAAAGTTCCAAATGGACATGTGAAGGTGGTCTTTTCTTGGTCCTCGGGGTGAATAGCCACTTGGTTATACCCTGAATATCCATCAAGGAAGCAAAAGATTTTTTGGCTTGCCAGTTTCTCCAAGATTTGGTCAATGAAAGGCAAGGGGAAATGGTCTTTCTTGGTCATCGCATTCAATTTGCGATAGTCAATACACACTCTCCATCCTGTAGCCAGCCTAGTGGGAATGAGCTCACCCTTTTCAGTTTGAATTACAGTTAGTTCTGACTTTTTCGGCCCAACTTGAGTTGGACTAACCCACTGGCTATCAGAGATGGGATAAATGAAGTCAGCATCAAGCCATTTGAAAATCTCCTTCTTAACAACTTATTTCATGTCGGGATTAAGCCTTCTTTGCATTTCTATTGAACTTTTAGCATTTTCTTCCAAGTATATGCGATGTGTGCATACTGAAGGACTTATCCCTCTCAAATCATCTATTGTCCAACCTATAGCTTTCTTGTGATTTTTCAAAACTTCAATCAATTTCTTCTCATGCCCTTCCTCAAGATCACTAGCAATTATGACGGGCCAAGTCTCGTTCTCTCGAAGAAAGATGTACTTCAAACTAGCAGGGAGTGGTTTTAGCTCAACCTTAGGAGGACATTCTAATGGAAATGATGGATCATTATTCTGAAACAGGGAACTGAATTGTCCTTCCTCTCCCCCAAACCCTAGAGCACAGGGTTGGTCTATTGTTTCTTCCTCACAAGATTCTTCCAAGGAGTCTACCACTAGACAACTCTCTCCTTGATCATGGTGCCCAGATGCCTTAAAAATATTGATACTAACCCGCTCATCCCCAAATGATATATCCATCACCCTGGTAGCATAATCAATGTTAGCTCTAGCTATGGCCAAAAAAGGTCTACTAAGGATGATGGTGGATTGAGTTAAATCTGGAGGAGTGTTCATGTCTAGAATGATGAAATCAGCAGGGAAGTAACAAACATTGATTTTCACAATAACGTCCTCAACTAAGCCTTCAGGAGTAGCGACAGAATGATCGGCTAGTTGAAGGACAACAGAAGTGGATTTTAATTCTCCTAACTTGAATTTCTCAAAAATAGCAAAAGGTAGGAGATTGACACTGGCTCCCAAATCTAAAAGGCCGCTTTCAAAAGTGACTCCACTGATGGTGCAAGGAATTAGTAGAGTGCCTGAATCTTTGAGCTTTTTAGGGAGTTGGTTCAAGATAATGGCACTCACAGTTTCTGGAAGAATGATTGTTTCAGTTTTATTTCTCATTTCACGTTTTGGAGTGCACATTTCTTTTAAAAATTTGGCATAAGCAGGCACATGCTTAATGGCATCAAGGAGAGGAATGTTGATGTGAACTTGCTTAAAGAGTTCCAAGAGTTCTTCATTACTAGTTGGTTTGTTTTTGGATTTTGGCTTTAAGGCTTCAGGAAAAGGGACTCTTGGAATGTAACAACTTGAGTCTTCATTCATTTTGATTTTGTCTAGAGGTTCTTCAGTTATTTTCTCTTTTCCCTTGAATTTTTCTTTTTCAACTTTTTCTTCAATCTCTTCTTCAATTTCAATTTCAATTTCATTTTCTTTATCCTCATGCAATGTTGACAGGTGTGGGTGAGGATTTATTCTGAATTTTCCACTTCTTAAGGTTGACACAGTTTTAACATTTTCCACTTGGGGGCCCCTAGCTTGGGCAGGAGGATGTTCTTGTTGTATAGGTTGATTCTGAATTTGTGGTGCTGGAATGTTTTGGACAAAAGCTTGTTGTGTGTTTGATGGTGGAGGTGCATTTTGACGAACAGGTGGTGGTCTGTACCCCTGGGCCTGATGGTATTGCTGGTTCTGGTAAAATCCGAGAGGGTTATTCCTTGGATTTGCTACAGCTTGACTTGGCAGCTGTCCTGATTCCCTCCTTTGACAAACATCAGCAATTTGAGACTCTCCTTGTCAAATTTTGTTGAAAATTTTGGTTTTGATTTTGATATTGATTTTGTTGTTCTTGCACAGTTTGGCATAGAGTCGCCATCATGTTTTGGAGTTGATTCATTTTATCTTCCCAATTGGGCTGAGGAGGTGGTGGTTGATTATATGAAGGTTGCTGGAAATTGGCATGAGCAAATTGATTGGAATTTTGATTTCCTTGGATTTGTGGTGGTTTGGAATAAGAAGATTGGCCAAATCCCAGATTCTGATTGGGATAGGATTGACCAAACATGGATTGCTTAAAAGAAGGTTGAGACACTTGTTGAGATTGATTTTTCCAAGAAAAGTTCGGGTGATCTCTCCAACCAAGGTTGTATGTGTTAGAATATGGATCATAGAAGGGTTTGTAGAAACCTTGGGCAGCTTGGACTTGTTCTTGAATAAAAGGGGGTAACTGGGTAGTAGTGGGACAAGCATTGGTAGGGTGAGCTGAGCTAGCACACATAGAACAAGTTTCAGGTGGTTGAGAAAATTTGGGTGTGGCTTGCCCAGTCAAAGATAGTAATTGATCAAATTTTTGTTCCAACTTCTGCTCCAATCTCTGGTCAAGTCTAGCTATCAAATCTTCTACCTTCGAATCTGATTCTCCTCTCTCCCTTAGTTCATACAACCCTACCTTTTTTATACGTCCTAATGCTCTCTCATAAGAGTGGAGTGAGTCATGATTGATAGAATTCTCACTCAATGTTTCAAACAGATTATATGCCTCATCCTCACTCTTAGTCATGAATGCTCCTCCACATGAGGCATCAACCATCTGCCTATTCGATTCTGTCAAACCTTCATAAAAAGCGTGGACTATCTGCCATCTCGACAGACCATGATGGGGACATTTTCTTAGCAACTCTTTTAGTCTTTCCCATGATTCATGCATTAATTCTCCCGGGTGTTGGGAGAATCCAGTTATTGCCCTTCTCATGGTGTTGGTGCGACCAATGGGGTAAAATTTCTTTAAAAATTCCTGCTGCATTTCTGGCCATGTTCTAATAGTTTTCCCTATGGTTCCTAACCAATGTTTGGCCTTATCTTTTAAAGAGAATGGAAATAGGGTCAGTCTCAAAGCATTTTCAGTGAAATTTTGGATCCTGACAGTAGAACAAATCTCTAGGAACTCATCTATATGCTTGTAAGGATCTTCATTGGGATTGCCATAGAAAGATGACAACATTTGAATGGTTCCAGGCTTGATTTCAAAGTGGTTTGCAGGAATTTCTGGCCTGATGCAAGTAGCAGGTTGATAGTCAGAAGGAATGAAGTATTCCTTCATCTGTCTAGGTGCGACCTCCTCTACATTTCTAGCAACTTGGTTTTGGTCTTGGTTGGCCATCCTATGAAAGAATCTTTCAACTTCGTCTATAGGTTGAGATAAATCTAAGTTTAGGGAGTGTCTACCAAGCATGCACAGATGAAAAGCCCTCTATTTATGATTTTTGAATTTTTATATTTTAATTGATTTTTGAATTTTTATGAACAAACACAAACAAGCAAACACTTTCAAAACAAATTAACCTAAACACTAAGTGTTCTTTGGACCTATGTTATTTTTTCTCAAAATCAGATTTATGCTTGCTTAAATCCAATCCTAACTCTTCTTGTACTGGCCAGGTAAGAGGTGGAGTAGAGGGAGGCCCCCCTTGCAAGGACCCAATTAAATAACCTCTAGCTCACTTAAGCATAAGCTTTTTAACCTCTAATCCTAGACACCAGACTTAAAGAGAAGTTTTGAATTTAAGAAAGAATAAATCTAATTATGAACCCTAGGGCCAAGTCTACTGATTTTTATTGAAAGTTTAGGCAAATGCAAGAATGTGAAAATTTTTGTGATTTTTGGGCAAAGGAAAGGGTGATGAAATCCCTCACCTTATCTTTTTATTTTTCTAATGGGTGATGCCCTTAAGCAGTCCCATTTATAAATATGAAATGCACAAATCAAGTTCAGATATGGATTTTCTAATGCTAAGTCTAATGCATGAAACAAGAAATAGAAAGCTTACCTTTCCCCCGCACTCTTCAATGCAAAAAAAGAAGTGGAATTAAAGTGACAATTAAAATGATGAATGACCTAAAACAAGTGATTCTAATCTTGAGAGATGAAATTTTTAATTGCAAAACAAACGGCTTACATGAAAGAGCGATTTGAAATTTTTTTTAGATTTAGATTTTTAATTTTTATTTGATTTTTGAACTAAATGAAATGAAACTTAACTAAAAAAAAATATAACGTGATACTATAAACTAACTCTAAACCACACAAACCACCAAAAGGCCAATTATTACATGCCAACTAGAAGGAAATCTATGTACATGCATAGAGAGTACATGAAATCCTCACTACAAGATTCACTCACACACTTCTATCTAAATTTCTGAATTAAAAGCAAATGGGAAAACAAATCAGCAAGCTCCTCTCCAATGGGCTTAAATGTCAAGCCCAACCTCCATGTTCCTCCTTTGTGCAAATCTGAAATGAAAAGCCCAATAACAAGTCAATAGAAACCCAATGCAAATGGAATCAAATCAAAAGTAGATTTTGTTGGGTTGGGTGTGAATATAATTCATTTCTCCTCACATTTTGATGATGACAAGTTGTGATTTTAATGCATAACCATTGGACCATGTAAAATACATCACCTGAAATTACAATAATCAAAAAGCATGTTTCCAAGCACATTTATCATTGATATTCATGATAATATACTTAACTAATGATTTATGTGTTTATTTTCTCAGGAACAACATTTTCTGCAAAGGTAGTGTCGACACAACCATCCTTGGTGTCGACACAATGGTTCAGAATAAAGGCAGAAATGTGAAGAAAAGTTCATCTCAAGTCGACACTAGTCCAGAGCAGGTCGACACGAGAGACAGATTCCAGAGAAATCTGTTAACAGGCTTCCATCTTAGGTCGACACCACATGGGATCAGGTCGACACTAGATAGCTCTTCCAGAAGGCCTGTTTTGCTGTCTGGGACAGCAGGTCGACACTGAACCATCTCAGGTCGACACCACATGGGATCAGGTCGACACTGAACCATCTCAGGTCGACACTAGAGACCTCTCCCAGGGGCTTGTTCTGCCAGTCTGGGACAATGTGTCGACACACCTCTTGGGTAGGTCGACACACTCTGGAATCTCTGTGACTTAAGATTCCTCCTGGACATGTGGCACCCTAGGGAGATGGTGGATCAATCTTGGATCATGTGCCCACGTACCCCAAGGGTATCTTTCAGATATTTAGGGTATAAATACCCTCCTAATGGGCACCTATCCACAAGAGAACCTTCTAAGAGCCTCCAACATCTGCAAGTGGCGGCTAGAGAGTTTCTTCTCCCTGTTCTTGCTTCCTCCTGTGCTTCCACACCTCAATTCACCCTTCTCCAAGCACAAGGATCGATGATTGATCAACATGAAGTACTAGGATCGACTTCAAGGGAGCAGATCAAGTAGAAGCCAGCAATTGTGAAGCTCTCAAGGAAGATCCCAAGATCAAAGTTGCAGAGCATCGGCTAGGGGACTTCAAGTGACCAAGATTCTTCCAATTCGGCCTCTACAAGGGAGTTTTCTTGAAGAACAAGAACTGTCAACTTCGAGTCTTAAGTCCTTCTTGTTTCTTCTTGGCTATTCTAGAAATTGTGCATAATCCGTTGCACCAATTTCCTTGAATTAGCCTTAATAGATCAGATCATTGCTAGAGGATCTGCATCTTGTTGTTTTTGTTCTAGCATGTGGTTGTGAGCCTTTATGCTCAAGGTTTTGAGTCGTCGTACTCAAGTTGTGTGGTTGAGCAGTCTTGCTCAGAGTCTAGAGTAGTCTTGCTCTAGGTAGTGTGTGAGTTGTCTAACTCAGTTGTGGAGTTGTCAGGCTCCAGTGTGGGTTGTGTTACCCAAGTTGTTAGTGGATCCTCACTGTGTGTGAGGGGTGGATGTAGGAGTCACGTGGTGTGATTTTCGAACCACCTAAAAATCTCTGTGCATTGGTCTGCTTGTGGTTTGAATTTACTCTTCGTTAGATGAATGCATAAGATCGTTTGAATCTATCTAATCAACTTGTTTTTCACACCCCTAATTGTTCAACTCACTTAATCTCTCTTCAGATCTGCAAAATTTACTTTCAATCTAACTCTGATTCAAAGGTTTTTCAAAACTGGTTTAGCTTCCGCATTAGTTGGCCTAGATCTATTCAACCCCCCCCCCCTTCTAGATCTTGTCCACACCTTTTAGCGATCCTTCAATTGGTATCAAAGCGGGTTCACATCTGATCTGATTTGATCTGAGTGATTTCTGAGTACTTTGTGTGATTTGTTTGCTTGATTGTTTGCTTGCTGAGTGTTTCCTTCTTTGCACCATCTTTTAATTAAATGGATTCCAGAGGATTCATAGCTGAGGGCCATTCCATAAATAGGCCACCATTCTTTAATGGGACAGACTATTCATATTGGAAAAATAGAATGCAAGTGTTTCTAAGAGCCCAAAACTATGAAATCTGGAAAGTAGTAGAGGTAGGACCCTATGAAAACCAGGGAGAGGAAGAAACCTGGACTAGGGAATAGATAAGAAGAGCTACATTGAATTGTAGTGCAATGAACATGATTCAATGTGCTGTTCACCCCAAAGAGTACTCAAGAATCTCAATGTGCAAATCTGCCAAAGAGATGTGGGATAAACTTGAGGTACTCTATGAGGGAACATCACAGGTTAAAGAAACCAAGGCTAACATACTTGTCTCTGAATATGAATTGTTCATGATGAAATCTAACGAGACAATTTCTGAAATGTTTGCCAGGTTCATGATCATAGTCAATGGACTGAAGGCCTTAGGTAAGGACTATACGGATGCTGACTTGGTAAGAAAAATCCTGCGTTCTCTCTCTTCAATATGGCACACCAAGGCCACTGTCATTGAAGATTCTAAAGACCTGTCCAAAATTTCTTTGGATGAGTTGATAGGATCCTTAATGACATATGAAATTAATTTAAAGAGAAATGAGGAACACATAATCAAAACCAAGCCAGTAGCATTAAAGGCCTCATCAAGTAACAAAGACAAAAACCAAGAGAAAACAAGTTCTGATGAGTCTGAGTCCAATGAGGATGAGCTTGCCCTCATGACCAGGCAATTCAGGAAATTCCTAAAATATAGAAAAGGAAAATTCTCAAGGAAAAAGAAATTCCCATCAGGTAAAAGGAATATTTCCTCTTCTAATGTTAATTCTAATAGGAATCAGAAATCTGACGTTAATGTCATTTGTTACAGGTGCAATAAGCCAGGACATATGAAGGGAGAATGTCCTCAAAACAAGAAGGAGAAGCACAAGAAAATTCACAAATTCAAGAAGCCAAAGGCCATGGTAGCCACTTGGTCTGATGAAGACTCAAGTGAAGAAGAAGAAGAAGAAAAATCCTCAAGCTCTGGAAGTGAGGAGATATGCTTCATGGCAAATAGTTCGGATGGAAAGGTAAGCACTTCTTTTGAAGATTTTTCAGTTGAAGATTGGTAGGATGCTTATGCTGAACTTGTAGAAAAATATTCTGAAATGAGAAAAGAAAATAAACGCATTAAAAAGAAAGTTGAAAACATCTTGCACAATCAAAACTTCAACAAAAGAATTTGTGAACTAGAAAATGAAGTAATAGAATTGAATGAAGAAAAAGAAAATCTTCTGAACTTGATTGATGAACTCAAGTTAGCTTCTCAAAAGGCCACTAATGAATTCAAAGAACTATCTGAAAAGGTGGAAAAAGAAAACCAAGATAAAGAACAAAAGATTGAAGAAATCAAAATCTTGGAAAACCAGCTAAAACAAAAAGATGAAGTTATTGAAACATTTACAAATGGTAAAGATAATCTGGAGGCCTTGCTGGGAACAAACATGAAATCAATCTCTCATGGACTAGGATTTAACAAACAAAAAACCAAGAAAGACAAATCTGGTGAGAAAAAAGATAAAGCACCCTTAATTAAGTTTGTCAAAGGTCCTAGTCTTGAAGACAGTGAAATCAAACAAAAATCAAGCAAAACACCAAAAAGTCCAAAACCTCAGAACAAAAACAAGGCAACCAGGTCGACACAGTCACCTGACAGGTCGACACCAGTCCACAAGAAGAAGGCTTATGTGGCTATTGTGTCGACACCAGTCAAGGACAGGTCGACCTGCTCAACAGCAACAAAAACAAACCACAAAATAAAAATTTCAAATAAAAATCTGAAAAATAAGAAAAAGTCAAAGGAAGTCATTAATGAAGAACCTTGGACCTCCAAGACAGCATATCAAGCTGATTGGACCAATTCTTGGAGCCAATGGTATCATAACCCAAGTTGGTATCATCCCCAATTTTTCTATCCAAACTTTCTGATGTACCAACAAAATCCTTGGATTCCACCTCCTCATCTAAACTCTCATGTTCAAATTAAAACTTCCCCTCCTACCAAAAACAAAAGCAATGGTGTTTTCATTTCTAAAGGAAAGAAGAAAGTGAAAAAGACAGAGAACACCAAAGTAATAAAACAAAAGTCAAAAACAAGTCAAATTTGGTTGAGAAAAGATTTGTTAACATTGTCCAAACTTTCTGATGGTCCCAACTCTGTTTGGGTACCAAAATCTTCTCTCCACTAATTGATGTTGCAGGAAGGTCGTGCACCCAATTCAAATATGTGGTTCCTTGACAGTGGGTGTTCACGACATATGACTGGAGATAGAGCTAAATTTTCTTTCCTGCTAGAGAAGGAGGGAGGTTCAATAACTTTTGGAGGTAAAAATAAAGGAAAGATCATTAGATCTGGAAAGGTTGGTCAAACTTCCTCAAACTCTGTTGATAGTGTTTTATTAGTTGATGGTCTTGATTACAATCTGTTAAGTATTAGCCAACTATGTGACAAAGGTCACAAAGTTGTGTTTGAATCCAATTTCTGTAAGATCATTGATTCATCAACTGATAAAATAAAATTTTGTGGAAAAAGGGAAAACAATGTTTACATGATTGACCTTAAAAAAAACTTCTCTGAAAATCTTTGCTTTGTTGCCAATAAAGATGAAATTGCATGGACTTGGCACAAAAGACTTGGCCATGCAAGTTTCAGAATATTAAATAAATTGTTAAGGCTGAATCTGATTAAGGGTCTTCCTGAATCTTTTTCAAATGTTGAAAATCAAGTTTGTGGGATCTGTGCCCAAGGAAAACAAATAAGGAAATCTTTTAAGACCTTCAATGAGGTACTCACATCTAGGCCACTAGAACTACTTCACATGGACCTTTTTGGCCCAACAAAAGTTCTAAGTCTAAGTGGCAAGAGATATGGGTTTGTAATCATTGATGATTTTACAAGATTTACTTGGGTTATCTTCTTGTCCCACAAAAGTGATACTTGCCTTGAATTCAGGAAATTCTGTACCACTGCCCTAACAAACTTTTCATATAAAATCAAAAATATTTTGACTGATCATGGGGGTGATTTTGAAAACCAATCATTTTCTGATTTATGTGCTGAATTTTGAAATTTTAACAAATTTTCTTCACCAAGAACTCCAGAACAAAATGGAGTTGTGGAAAGAAAGAATAGAACTCTTGTGGAAATGGCTAGATCCATGCTAATTGAGAGTAATTTGCCCAAATCCTTCTGGGCTGAAGCTGTAAACACAGTAAACCACATACTCAATAGAGCATTGGTCAGACCAAAAATCAAGAAAACCCCCTATGAATTATTGAAAAACAAAAAGCCAACTATTTCCTACTTTAAAATCTTTGGGTGCAAATGTTATGTACACAACAATAATAAAGAAAATCTTGACAAGTTTGATGCTAAGAGTCAGGAAGCCATCTTCCTTGGCTATTCAGAAGTGTCAAGAGCTTTCAGAGTGTACATTCTCAAAAACAAAAATGTTGAAGAATCTCCACATATTATTTTTGATGAAAATTCCTTTTCAACTAATAGTTCTAAATCTTGCAGGGAAATTCAAGACAATGAAGAGGATGATTTTATTGTGGACTCTTCTCCAACTGTTGAGGAGCTTGAAGACATTGGTGAGAACTTGAACACCAATTCACCATCTTCAAGTGGATCAGGTAACATTGTTCCAGATTTAAGTACCCCTCAACAGGTAATTTCTGAACATCGAATTTTGAGAGATCACCCATTAGATAATGTTGTTGGCAATTTGCATGATAGAGTTAGGACTAGATCTTCATTCCAGCATGCCATTGAAGAAGACCCACTAGCTCTAATTTCCCATATTGAACCAAAGTCAATTGATGAAGCATTATCAAGTTCTGATTGTATTAATGCCATGCATGATGAACTTCATCAATTTGAAAGAAATCAAGTATGGGAATTAGTACCTAGACCTAGTGACCAAACAGTCATTGGCACTAGATGGGTTTTCAGAAATAAATTGAATGAATCTGGTCAAGTCATTAGAAATAAAGTTAGGCTAGTTGCAAAGGGGTACAATCAAGAATTTGGAATTGACTTTGAAGAATCATATGCCCATGTAGCTAGACTAGAAGCAGTTAGAATTTTCCTTGCTTTTGCATCCTCCATGAAATTTAAAGTCTATCAAATGGATGTTAAAAGTGCATTTCTAAATGGATATATAAAGGAAAATGTTTTTGTTGAACAACTTCATGGATTTGAAAATGAAAAACATCCTAACCATGTTTTCAAGCTTCATAAGGCTCTCTATGGTCTTAAACAAGCTCCAAGAGCTTAGTATGACCGTTTGAGTTCCTTCTTACTTGAAAAAGGATATTCTAGAGGAACTGTTGATCAAACCTTGTTCACAAAAATAGTCAATAATCAAATAATTGTTGTCCAAATTTATGTTGATGACATAATATTTGGATCAACCAATAAAGGCCTGTGTAATGAATTTTCCAATCAAATAAAAAATGAATTTGAAATGAGTTTAATGGGAGATCTAAAATTTTTCTTGGGATTGCAGGTTAACCAAACTCATGAGGGGATCTTCATCAGTCAAACCAAGTATGTCAAAGAACTACTGAAAAGGTTTGACTTTCAGAACCTCAAGCATTCAAACACACCAATTGCTATTAATGCAAAGCTAGAAGAAGACTCAAATGGTAAGTCAGTAGACCAAAAGACCTACAGAGGTATGATTGGTTCTCTACTTTATCTAACAACTTCTAGACCTGATATTCAATTTAGTGTGTGTTTGTGTGCTAGATTTCAATCAAATCCTAAAGAAAGTCACATGTTAGCTGTTAAGAGAATTTTCAAATATCTTGTTGGAACATGTGATTTAGGAATTTGGTATCCTGCTAATTGCAAGTTAGATTTGATTGCCTATTGTGATGCTGATTATGCTGGTTGTAAATTAGATAGAAAAAGCACTAGTGGCTTGTGTTTATACTTGGGTGGGTGTCTAATTTCTTGGGCTTCTAAGAAGCAACATTCAGTTGCTCTGTCAACTGCAGAGGCTGAGTATGTTGCTGCTGGTAGGTGTGGAACCCAAATTCTTTGGGTGAAACATCATCTTCTTGATTATAACCAAGACTTAGGTTGTGTTCCCATCCTTTGTGATAACACAAGTGCAATAAATCTGTCTAAAAACCCCATTCAGCATTCCAGAACTAAGCATATTGAAATTAGGCATCATTTCTTGAGAGATGAGGTAGCAAAGAAATCTTTTGAACTCCACTTCATAGAAACTGAAAAACAAATTGCTGACATTTTCACAAAACCCCTTCCTGACAGTAGATTCTCATCCTTAAGGAGAGAACTTGGTCTTTGTAAATGTCCATTAGGATTGGGTTGAGTGTTAGGCATCTTCTGAGGGGGAGTTCTTGGCA
Source organism: Colocasia esculenta (assembly GCA_014218235.1). Lineage (NCBI taxonomy): Eukaryota > Viridiplantae > Streptophyta > Magnoliopsida > Alismatales > Araceae > Colocasia > Colocasia esculenta. Next base: position 47,372,117 of record CM024759.1, on the reverse strand, counting down.
TCATCATAATCATTTGCTTCCTTGATTCATACTGATCATATCTCTCTCCATTTCACTTCTATTTCTTTTTGACAATGAATTCTTCAACTCACATTGTATTGAACTTCTTGGTATATCAAATGGTGATTTGAAGAAGGACAAGTTCTGCTTGTCTGGACACTTTCACTATGCGAGAGTATATGTCTCCGCCAAGTACCAAGAAATGAATATGCAATTGTTGAGGGGGAGCTTTTGTTGTTCAAAGAGAATTATCTTTGATTTCAAAACTTGCATATCTTTATTCTGATGAAAAGTGGTTGAAATTCTTATCTCAAGGGGAGCTAGAGAATTCATAAGTCATTTATTTTGAAAAATTCAAAACTGTTCTTGTATTACATCAATTTCCTTGAATGATGTCCTCATTCAGGTGTCTAGAGTCTCAAAATGATCCCTTGAGTGATCTACTACATTCATTTGTCAACTCTCACCTATATTCTTCAAAACTATAGAAATTCAAATTTCTTTCAAAGACTGAAGGATAATGTGTGCCTTGAATTTAAACATGCTTTTGTTTGCAATTGATGTTGGATATAGATGATATCTTTTTTGTCAAAAATCTCCAAAATTTGTCTATTCAACAGAGCAATGGCACATGTGCTGAGAAACTGCACACCTTCACAATGAATGAAGTGCCATGTATGTCATGAGGCACTAATGCTATCTCTGTTCAAAGGGGTTTAAAATTCAAAAATAAATGAAAAGCAAAATGAATATGTCCTATTCCTTTTTTATGATGACTGAGTAACTGGAAATATTGGCGTCTAAAAAACGTATATTTTCATGTCAAAAGGTCATCATTTACCCCTTTGAGACTTGATAATGGATAAATCTTCAGTATCCAGGGACTATAGTGTGTAAAAAGCATTAGTTCTTGAGTGAACAAGATATATCTCATTTGATAGTTTGTTTCAAAACAAAATATATATGTCATTGGAGAAATTGTTTTAAAGAATCACTCTTATCCATCATCAAGTTGTTCTTAAAAAATTGTTTATTGTCAACACACTTGTTTTCAGTCTAAAAGATTTTTTTTTATCTCTTTGGAATTGAAGAATATGGTAGTGTGTAGTTGATTGTTAAATGTTTTATATCCCTCAAATTATCATTTTAATGACTCAAGTCACTGAATGCTCATATCCTGTTGGATATTGTGTAAAACTTGAATTGTGTTGAATTTTTGCAAAATTTAACAAATGAATTTTTTAGTCTTTTAAATATCCTTGAAATGATTATTCCACCCATTGCTTATCATTATAAAGATGTCCCAACAGTCACATAATTTTTCCATACTCAAATCCAAAATTTTTCATCACGCCAGGTCAACACTACTCCATCTAGTGTCGACACACTCTGACTCAGGTCGACACTCACCTCTTCTAGTGTCGACACTGAACCCCTGCCAGACTCACTTAAGCCGTGGGCGCCGGTTAAGCTTTTGTTGTTCCTGCGGGGTAGGTTATCCAAAACCCCCCTCTTTCTTTTTCTTCTCCAGGTCGACCCGACGATCTGGTTCTTCCTGGTTTCCGGCAAGGGTTTTGAACCCTCCACATCTCCTTTCTCCTCCATCTCATCTCCATTCATCTTCTCTCATTCCTCTCTCTCCATCATCCCCGATTCCACTCTGCTTCCATGGCACCCAAGCAAGCCCCCCGCCGTGGAGCAAAATCAAGGGCCACGACAAGGCCCATTCCGGCGGATGAGGTTCCTACTACTGAGAGGAGAACCAAGCGTCGCCATGATCCTGCAGAGCAGCCAGGATCTTCATCTGCTAAGTGAGGTAGAGCATCTGCCTCTGGTCAAGGGTCTGTGCACCCTAGGAGGAAAACCCTGGATTCTTCTCCTGAAATTTTGAGAAGTCCACCTCCTCATCCTCATCCTCTTCATCAGAGTCCTCCCAGCTCTCTAGGAGACCACCTTCCAAACCCCTAAGTGCCGAGAAGACCATACTGAAACCAAGGGCAGTAGATTTGGATGACAGTGAATTGATAGCTGCATTTCCTGAAGTCTTGAACTTCTTCAACTTTCAGTCTTGGCAGCCTTTCATATCAGAATTTCGTATCATTTACCCTAGACTTGTCCAAGAGTTTTATTAGAATTTGGAATGCACAGATGAAGGGTACAAGTCAAAGGTCAAAGGTATTGCCATTGACATGCCAACTGACCTAGCAACCACAATCTTCAAGATCCCAGATGAAGGTGAAGATTACCACAATTTTGAATTTAATCTCCATGAAGCCTACACCATATTGACTGGTTTACCTGGAGATGAGTCGGATATTAAGCAAACCCATGTCACCAAATTCAATACCAACACCTTTCCCCCTGTGTTGAGGCTTACTCATCACATGCTCACTACCATCATCACACCTCAAGGTGGTGGGAGAGATAGGCTAACAGACAGTCAAAGGTTTGTCCTTTTCTGTATGAGCAAGAGCATCAAGATAAACCTTCATGTAATCATGTACCAGATCATCTCTGAGACCACCAGGGAAGATTTGAAAAGATCACTTCCATATGCAGCCCATTTGACTGCAGTCTTCAAGCACTTTGGTGCGCCTCTTGACAATGAAAAATCTGAGAAGATTCCTAAGTCCAACATTTACTGCTTTAAGCATGTTCAGAAATTCATGGGATTTAGAATTGTTGGTGATCAAGTAAGGAGAGGGCCAGCTGCAGTAGAGGCCCCTGTGGTCCAAGAGGAACAGCCTCCAATGCAAGAGGACCAGCCTCAAATGCAAGAGGAACATCCTCCAATGCAAGAGGACCAGCCTCAAATGCAAGAGGAACAACCTCCAATGCAAGAGGACCAGCCTCCAATGCAAGAGGACCAGCCTCAAGTGCATGAGGACCAGCCTCCCATACATGAGGATCAGCCTCCTATGGCAGCTCAAGCTAATGACCCACTTATTGCCCCTCATTCACCTCAAATTCAGCCTTCCTCCTCCATGAACTTTGACACTGAAATTCCATCTTTTTCTCCACAGAATCCAGTTCATGCATCCTCATCCTTTGGTGGACCTTCTGTTCCACCAGAGTTGCTCTCTTTCCTAAATGACAAATTTGATACTTTGAACACATCTATTCAGACCATGTCAGAAAATTTTGAGTTGAGGATTCAGAGATTGGAGAACACAGTATCTACTAAGTTCATTGAGCAAAAGGCAGCCTCAGACTATGCTGCCCAAAGGTTCAACAGGTTGATTGGGACAATGGCAGATGCTTCGGTTGAGCTGAAGGAGCACCAGAAAAACTTGGAAATAGTTCTTCAGGGAATTTTGGCAAATTCCCAAGCTGATGTCTTCAATACCAAGCAGACACTATCTGAGATTTCAAAGACAAGACTATCTTTTGCACATATAGTTGATAACATGGAAGGCATGAGAAACCTGTCTGCTCACATAGATGAAGAAATGTCTGCACTCAAGCAAGAATTCAAAGTGTTGAATAGGCCTGGTTGGTCAACTGGTTCATCTTCCTCTTCACAGCCAAGGTCAAATGACTTCAGTGCACTTCAAGCTTCCTTGTCAGAAAATTCAGAAAGAATGGAGAATCTTCTGCACACAAGACTCTGAACTCTACAAACTCAAATGAAATCTAGTTTGACTTCAATGGACAAGAGGCAATCAGATATTGAGCAAATTTTGTTACCCATTCCTCCTCCTACCCAATAATGTACTTCTTTTGATAATGTCAAAGGGGGAGAAGTGTGTTTGAAATTGTAATGTTCAAATCTTGAATGAAATGAAATGAATAGTTTCTGTGCTTATTCTTATTTGTGTGCTTTAAATGTGATTGCAAATCTTTTGAATGAATGTGAATGTGAAGAATGCTTGTCAAGCTGCTTGACCTCTGTGTGAGGATAGCTTTCTTTTGCAACATTGTGTTTTTCATGTGGTCAATTCTCAAATGTCACTAAAATTGTTCAAAGGTCCTTGACAAGTATAACTAAAAGAAAATTGTAAATGCTTAAAATCACACTTCATTGAAAATTTCCAATTCCAAATGAACTTACTGTTGCCATCATCAAAAAGGGGGAGATTGTTGGGTTGAGTGTGAATATAATTCATTTCTCCTCACATTTTGATGATGACAAGTTGTGATTTTAATGCATAACCATTGGAACATGTAAAATACATCACCTGAAATTACAATATTCAAAAAGCATGTTTCCAAGCACATTTATCATTGATATTCATGATAATATACTTAACTAATGATTTATGTGTTTATTTTCTCAGGAACAACATTTTCTGCAAAGGTAGTGTCGACACAACCATCCTTGGTGTCGACACAATGGTTCAGAATAAAGGCAGAAATGTGAAGAAAAGTTCATCTCAGGTCGACACTAGTCCAGAGCAGATCGACACCAGAGACATATTCCTGAGAAATCTGTTAACAGGCTTCCATCTCAGGTCGACACCACATGGAATCAGGTCGACACTAGATAGCTCTTCCAGAAGGCCTATTTTGCTGTCTGGGACAGCAGGTCGACACTAAACCATCTCAGGTCGACACCACATGGGATCAGGTCGACACTGAACCATCTCAGGTCGACACTAGAGACCTCTCCCAGAGGCTTGTTCTGCCAGTCTGGGACAATGTGTCGACACACCTCTTGGGCAGGTCGACACACTCTGGAATCTCTGTGACTTAAGATTCCTCCTGGACATGTGGCACCCTAGGGAGATGGTGGATCAACCTTGGATCATGTGCCCACGTACCCCAAGGGTATCTTTCGGATATTTAGGGTATAAATACCCTCCTAATGGGCACCTATCCACAAGAGAACCTTCTAAGAGCCTCCAGCATCTGCAAGTGGCGGCTAGAGAGTTTCTTCTCCCTGTTCTTGCTTCCTCCTGTGCTTCCACACCTCAATTCACCCTTCTCCAAGCACAAGGATCGATGATTGATCAACATGAAGTACTAGGATCGACTTCAAGGGAGCAGATCAAGTAGAAGCCAGCAATTGTGAAGCTCTCAAGGAAGATCCCAAGATCAAAGTTGCAGAGCATCGGCTAGGGGACTTCAAGTGACCAAGATTCTTCCAATTCGGCCTCTACAAGGGAGTTTTCTTGAAGAACAAGAACTGTCAACTTCGAGTCTTAAGTCCTTCTTGTTTCTTCTTGGCTATTCTAGAAATTGTGCATAATCCGTTGCAACAATTTCCTTGAATTGGCCTTAATAGATCAGATCATTGCTAGAGGATCTGCATCTTGTTGTTTTTGTTCTAGCATGTGGTTGTGAGCCTTTGTGCTCAAGGTTTAGAGTCGTCGTACGCAAGTTGTGTGGTTGAGCAGTCTTGCTCAGAGTCTAGAGTAGTCTTGCTTTAGGTAGTGTGTGAGTTGTCTAACTCAGTTGTGGAGTTGTCAGGCTCCAGTGTGGGTTGTGTTACCCAGGTTGTTAGTGGATCCTCACTGTGTGTGAGGGGTTGATGTAGGAGTCACGTGGTGTGATTTCCGAACCACATAAAATTCTCTGTGCATTGGTCTACTTGTGGTTTGAATTTACTCTTCGTTAGATGAATGCATAGGATCGTTTGAATCTATCTAATCAACTTGTTTTTCACACCCCTAATTGTTCAACTCACTTAATCTCTCTTCAGATCTGCAAAATTTACTTTCAATCTAACTCTGATTCAAAGGTTTTTCAAAACTGGTTTAGCTTCCGCATTAGTTGGCCTAGATCTATTCAACCCCCCCTTCTAGATCTTGTCCACACCTTTTATCGATCCTTCAGATTAAAATCAAACTCTAATGCCTCTCTGGCAATGGCGCCAAGATGAAGCGCGACATCGTTGACTGTGCACTTTCGTTGTCCAGAGTTCCTTGCACAAGTCAATATGTCCACCTTCTCTAAACTGTCTCACAAATATAAAATAACAAAGATGAACTAGAAAAGTGGTGGGAGCAGGTCATATCCACGGAGAGGCTGAATAAAGCTTGATTTAAACTACTTTGACTTGAAACCAGAAAGATCCAACAGAAAAATTTGACTTAAATCCACTCAGTTCACTAAAAGCTACAGTGCAATTAGAATCCCACAATATCACATTCAATTGAACAATAACAAGATTTAAATTCTCAAAACAGTAAAACTAAACTAAGAACTCTTAATAACAGACCAAGCCAAACAAACATTCACCCACAATCCTCTCCAGAACCATCATCTCATGAAGAACAGACACATTAAACATTCCGAATTAGACTAATGAAAGCTTGTAAGTATTGCAAATCTAGTAAAACCATATATTGCTAAATCTCTCATAGCTTGAGAGAAACACCAACTATAATGGAAATTCTTTGAACTATAGCACCGAGTTAGGAGCAAACAAAATTGTTAATAAAAGAAAATTAAGACTACTGTACCCTCACAGCTCGAGGGATGAATCGGTAAGAAAATAGTTAAGAAATTTAAACTACAATGTCAAACTCCTGATCAATACCGAGGAAAGAATAAGAACACCATGAAATAAAAATCTCAAAAGAAACAAAGAAAACAGGAAAAGAACCAAGCTCTCTGATGTCTCAATTTCTGGTTGCTCTCTCTGCTACCTCCGGAAACTCCACAATGCACAGACCTCAGATGGTCATGCTCCCAGACGCTGGACAACACCAATCCTTCAGCAAACTCCTCAAATCATCACGAGCAGAGGAAGCAGAAGAAATCGCCCCAGGAAAATCCTCACAACCTCACTAATCTATATCGTCCAAGAACAAAGCAAACGAAGCCCTCAGATTGCTTCCCCTCAACAGCAGAAGAATAATTCACAGAAGAAAGGGAAATGGAACCCAACAGTCCCCGGGAATCCCTCACAGCAAAGAAGTAAATCTCCAAAAATCTCCCACAAATGCTGATCAATTAAAAAAAATGTTGAACTACACAGATCAGAACTCTTACAGTAGAAAGAAAGAACACAGAAGAAAAAGAAAAACTCAGAAGAACTTAAATTAAACGCTACTGGAATGATCTCTGGAACACAAGAGAAAATGGAAAACTGAAATTAAATGCCACAGCAGTCGAATCCCTAAATGCTTACAGCAAAAAGAAGGAAGCCCCAAGAAATCTACTAAACTACTAAAAAAAATGAACAACTCAAATTACTGAACTCCCAGATCTGAACCCCCTCAAATGCTCAAAAGCAAAAATACAGAAGAAAATTGAAAGACTTACCCCTGCTCAACCATCTACAGATGGAAACCCTACATAAGCACAGAAGAAAACCCAACAATTCTGAACCAAAACCCTCGCAACCCTCACACCTCTGCGGAAATAAAAAAATATAGAAAAAATAGCAAGAACTAAAATCCTAAAAACTTCTACTCGCCAACCCCCCGGGAAGAAGAGGACCTTGGGGTCCTTATATAGGTACCAGCGCTCCATCTGCATCAGCCTCTCGCCTTCATCTCGTCCTGGTCGTAGGCACATCTGCACACGTCAGCAGCAGCAGCTTGCCCAGCCGCACAACTCCGCCCTGCCGTCGCGCACACACACCCTGCGCATGCACCGCTTCCAGCTCAGATCTCCAGTGCACCCCATCCGCAGCGCCGCAGCTTTGCTGCGCACACCTCACATCGCGCCAGGGCTCCGCACCCAACCACATCCGCCCAGCCTTCAAATGCCTGCCGCCCACCTCCTCTGCAGCCCAGAGCTCCAAATGCTTCCATTACGAGCCAGAAGCTGCCCCAAATCGCCTGCACATCACCCAGCCGGCCTCCAGCTTCTTCGTGAAGCTTCCACTAGGTTCTGGTGGGGAAGACAAGAAAAGGGTAAGAGTAAAGTAGGGTGTAACAAGAATGTATTTATATATTTTTTTAATTTTCAAAGTGTATTTGTGAACAGAAAATAAACTTGATTAGTCAACTTGACACGAAATTAATGACTTATTAAATGAAAATCTATCATGTGTATTCTAACCCAAAAAATTAACTAAAGTGCTCGAAAATTTATACATGGATGAAATGACAATTAAACTCAAAACATACATTATTTATAGACAATGGATGTCTAAAATTTACTATATGTATGAAATTTAACACTAAAAATTGTGTCGTTATCATTCAACATCCTCACGAGCTAACGCAAACACTCGAGCTGGGGCTCAAGGTCTCCCTGGTCGTCCTGTCGCTGGCGCTGCTGCTGCTGCTGCTGGGGCTTGGGCCACTCCACGCTTACCTCCCTGCTATAGTCTGGGGCAATCCTTGATCCTATGCTCACTGCTCCTGCACTTCAAGCACCTCCCCGCCAACTTCCAACATTCTGTAGCACCATGTACCCTCCCGCAATGAGGACACTCCTTCTGGCCACTAGGGGAACGCTAAGAAGGTACCTGACTGCTTCCCTATGGCACGGGATGCTGCGGTGACTGAAAAGCCGCCTTCTTTCTCTCCTGCCTCTGGAAAGGAGCTGCAGGCCTCTTCTGAGAAACCTTCTTCTCCTCCAAGTACTACTCCATCTCTCCCTCCCGACGACACGCTGCGCTAAGGGCCTCATCGAGGGTACGATGGTCGAAAGCCACCAACCTCGTCCTCAGCGATGGCCTCAGACCCATCACGAACTTTTTCGCCTTCCTGTGCTCATTAGCTACAATATGAGGGGCATACTTAGACATCTCGGCAAACGTAGCCTTGTACTCTAGTACGGTCATGGAGCCCTGAGTCAAAGAGAGGAACTCCTGCCCCATCTTGTCCTGGATGTGCTCTGGAACAAATTTGGCTTGGAAGAGCCTCACGAACTCGTCCCAACCAATCTCCATAGCACCATCCTCGAACCTGGTACGTAGCAACGAGGACCACCACATGTCGGCTTGCTCCTGCCAAGACCACCCATAAGGACTAATCTAAATACTCTAAACTCAGAGAAATTAAATGCATAATTAAACAACACATACCTGTAGCATATAGGTGGCTAGGGTGACTCTGTCATCGTCGGCACACCTAATAGCTCAGAAGATCTTCTCGATCTCCCTTAACCAGCTCTCAGCTAACAATGGATCGCTCTCCCCCTTAAAAGAGGGTGGTGACATCCTCTTGAACCGTTCCATGATGGAGGGTCCACCATGGTCTTGAGCCTCAGGAACTGGCACCTGAGCCTGCTACACCAAACAACATAAGCAACACATATAGCATAGCAACATAATAAACATATAATCAAGTAAAACAGACTACTCTGTCTATCATTCTAATCTGAGCCTACTGAGCCTCCAGCTGAGCCTGGAGTGCAGCCTGGGTGTGGGCCTGCGTTTGCATGGCCTGCACTAAACCCTACATGAACAGTCCATAGTCTACTGGTGGTGGTGGGGGAAACAAAAGAACCTGGGGTGCTGGGGCCTGCTGCTCACCCTGATCCTCACGTCGAGGCTCATCTCTCCTCTGCTCACCCTCACGAGCAGGGACACTACCACGCCTACCTCGCGAAGCCATAACTGCAAAATAATCAATCTCCATTAAGGACTAAGCTATCAAATTTCCTAACCATATTCTTAAATATGTGGACAATCTATACAAACTTAGCATATAATGAAGATGATGGTATATGCATATTTATGTACAATTTTAGCCTGTAGCTCTGATACCAGTCTCTGTAACGACTCTCCATATACCGGTACGGTTATACCAACCTACATCGATATAATGAGTGCCGCTACAGTGGGACATTTACCCATCACATATTCAATAGACTGAAACGTACACAAATATATCACATAACAGCGGAATTGAAAGAACTAGAAATAAATCTCTTATTCCATCATCATCATTTATACACAGTCTATATAGAACAAAGGAAAATCAAATACTTCATAACTGAGAAATTAAACTATTACATTGTCCACATTGAATTACAACAATTTCTTTATTACATACTTATGAAAATGAAGAGTACAATAAGTCAATTACCACGAAGATGCTACTCCTCACGCTCGGAGTCACTCCTAACGATCTCCTCCAAGGGAGTAGTATCACCTGCACCTATACGCCGAAGCAAGAGTGAGTCTACAAGACTCAACAAGTAACTTCCCACACATTAAGCATACATACATCATATGACATTTTACTCATTCAATCAATTTCACTAGTTCATGTAGCATGCATTAAACAATCTAAAAAGAAAGCCTAACATGATACTTCTATTAGTTTCATGACACATGGTACATGGTTATGTTCATACAATAATAACCTTAACACATGCTTTCTACATATCTTCTAACATATATTCTCAATTCACGTTCTAATACATTCATGTTGTAGTATCATGGCAACTTAACATGCAATTTACACATGAAGAATGAAATGTTCCTAACATGGATTCTAGGTAATTCCCACATTCATTACACATGTATAAACATCATGAGCTTGCTGTTCTGATAAAACTTTAACACATTTAGAACCCTATTTACAATTTCATATGTTATCACACTAATTCCCATATTCGCATGTTCATTTACTCATTTACACAAACTTCACATTCACTTTTCACATAACCACAATTTCACATTTTTATCGTTATATGCCGTGACACATAGTCCAAACCACCTCTTAGAAGGACACACACTGATCACATCACACATATATCTATCACCTAGACATTACAGTGATAAATCTTAGTTACTGCGCAAAACCGGGAGAAGCACTCTCCACCCTAACCAGCGGTACTTGTTCGCCTCCAGGATTTTATCCCAATGCCCATGGGATATCACACACTATGAACTTTCCCATGGGGACTTTACCACAGTACAGTTCCACAGCCCTCTAAGGTAGCAGTGTCACCCATTGGCACATTTACACATTTGTCTAAATTTTTAACACACACTTAATGTAAATTTTTAACACATCCATTTCATGCTCACACATTTACATACTTCAGTATTACCTAGCATGGTACTACTGTTCTCAGTATTAAACAGATTCAAAACAAGTCTAATCATGCTAAAATTAGCAAATTTTAATACCAATCATATTAACATGCATTAATTCATCAATGTCTCACATAAAATCGACATATATAGCTACTATCATCACTTTAGTACAAAAATTTAACCAAAAACCTATCACAGGTAACCATCATGCATATCAAATTTCACATTCTTCTGAATTACACACTAATTATGAAAATTCTAACAGAGGTATTATACAAGATAAAAATAGTCAAATTAGCATGGTTTTCATTATTCAGACCCATAGTTCATTCTACACATGTATTCTGACAGTTCTAAACATATGCCAATTTCTAGGAAATTTACTGTTTTTACACTATTTATTTGAATTTTTGACACTAATATAACATGCTTACTATTCTACAGTTCAGAAAATGTAATTATTTGCACAGATATCAGAAAAATCTCAAATTTCTATAACATGAATTTGAACCCACAAACACTGCACAGAAATTTCATGACAATTAAATCCCGCACATATTGCACAAACAAAATTTTGCAATATTAAAAACCTGTTTAACATACATTTCAGAAATTTCAGATAAATAGGGTATTCCACAAAAATTCATAAAATTTTGCACAACATGATCCAATAATGGTATTATATAGCATATCACTTTTACATTATATCCTCATGCGCAGAAATCCAAAAAATAGATCATTTATAGATAAACAGACATTCTGTCATTGTGTGAAGAACTTGGCGGCAATGGGGTAGTCGTTTACCCATGTTAATGGCAACATATGGTGCCGCCAACTTAAGATCTTAACGGCAAGGGATCCCGCTGTTAAGTTCCTGTCTGTGCAAAACACAGACAGAACGCAAGAACTTGGTGAATTTGGGGGATCCAGGGCTCGAATAAAAATCCGTAAAAATTCCTGGGACTTACTAGACACATGTATGGGTGATGTGAAAGGGTTACTTGCCTCTTGGAAAATCCACAATCAAAAAATTAAGCCAGAGAAGCCCTCCTCGGCCCGAGCTAAAGAATCCTCAAATCCTCCTCTATCCGGGTTCTATGCCGATGATGAATGCATCCCGGTGTCGGAGAAGCCTTCCCCTATGCTTAGACTCCCCTCTAGTCGTGCAAGATCGCCAGAAGGAGTCACCAAATCCGCAGTCCAAAAATCAGGTTTTGCGTACAGAAAATAGTGTTTTTGACAAAATGCCAAAATGACCTAACCTCGCCCTAAGTTGTGTCTTTTATAGGGTTGGGGGTTTAGGAACGCGCTTGGGTTGGCTAGGTTACCGTTGGGGGACGGTTTCCTAAACCAAGGGTGACATTTCCGGAGGCGTTTCCGGATCTGAAATCGCAACAGATCTGGGAGGTAAGCGTCAACATCACTAGCCGCCAATTCTCAATCGGCGTCCATCGATGTGACCGCTGACTTACCATCAACGTCAACTCCTGTTGACGTCAAAAGGTCGTCTGCACAGAACTTATAAAACTACATAAAATTATATTTACACAATACATATACATAACCATACAAAGTACACTTTATAAAATTAATACTATTCATGCAATGAAATATATAATACAATTAATAACTTAATAAATATACATCTATATATAACAATACTCAACTAATATGTATATACATTCATATATATATACATAACTACACACAAATAAACATCAATTCTCACACAACCAAACTCATAAGCAAGAGATCAAAATTCTAGGGCCTTACAAAACAGACCAGATTCGGGAGGGGATTTTGCACATTCTTGGCTTGGCTGAGGAGGGCTTCACCAGCAAAATCTGACCTTCTTAGATTTATTTCCAGGCAAGTAATCGAGGGGTCTCTTCCCTATACATGTTCCCTAGGTCCTAGTATTTTTTTGGATTTTTACTCGTGTCCTGGAACCCCCAATTCTCACTTTTTTGGAGTTGGTCTGCACTTCTACAGATAGGAGATTGACGGCAAGCTTGTTGCTGCTATGATCCAGAGTTGGCGGCAACATCGTGTGCTGTTAACCCACCTCGACGGCAAGGACCTTGCCGCCAAGTTCTTCTGTTCTTCACAGAAATATGTTGAACATGTCTTTATTATGATTTCGTATTTCTGGATGACTGTGCATGCTGTAAAATTTATGTTATGTCAGATATGGTCAGTAGGTCATATCATGAGGGTATGTCAAATTTCTGTGCATAGTTTTAATTAATATAATTCCTATTGTGGTGAATTAAGTATATTGTGACTGTATTTAATTCTTGAAAATCCGTTTTACTGCATGATAATGTCACAGAAAATTTGTATGATACTAGGGTTACTGTTCTCATGTTTTGAACCTATTAGAACCGACTGCTCTACTGTCCACCATGTTAAGTAGATATTTCATTGAAATTTCCTAAATTCTATGTTAAATTGTTAAAATTAGTTTTTCTATTGCGCAAAATATGAAAAATTAGACATGTGACATATTACCTATAAGAAGTCTGTGATAAAAATTTGACACTATTTTAACAACCGTGGGTACTAATTGCTTTGAACGAGGGTATTAAATCATGATTAGGTGTATGCGAGTTAAACCATGTAAACTTTAATGAATTGCAGCATGATTAAGCATTGTTATGATTAAATTGCCACTGTGAAATAGTAATTTCATATTCTGTAAACTGAAGCATGTGAATGAGTTAAATGGTGCATGTGAATGAGTTAAAAAGTACATGTGAATAATATAAACCATGTGACAAAGTGTTAATGTGTAAACTATGCCGAAATTGACACTGCTACCATAAAAGGCTGTGGAGTCGTACTGTAGTAAAGTCCCTATGGGAAGGCTCAATGTGTATGTTATATCCTATGGGCATTAGGATGAAATCCTGGAGTGGACAAGTACCACTGGTTAGGGTGGAGAGGGCTTCTCCCGGTTCTGCACAGTTACCAAGATTTGTCACTGTGTTGCCTAGGTGACGGGTATGTGATTATGTGAATGTGTGTCCTTCTTTATGGTGGTTCGGACTATGTTCACGGCAAATTAAGTATAAAATGTGAATATGTGAAAGTGTTATGTGAATGTGATAGCATGTGAAATGATGTGAAAACATGTGAATGTGATACAATCATGTTAAAACAGCAAGCTTATGATGTGAATAAGTGTTATAAACGCATGTGAAAATGATTAGATATCATGCTAGGTTTTCTAGTTATTGTGTGCTTATTTCCATGATCAAATTGCGTATAATTGTGAAGTGATTTGAATAAAATTTGAAAGCATGAATCATGTTATATATTATGTGTAGAAAACATGTGTAGGTTATTCATGTATATTGTTTAATTAACATGAAGCATGCACCATGTGATTTCCTTATTGTTTGAGCATAACATGTGTGTGATATTGTTAAGGATGTTACCTTTAGATTGCTTGCTGAGTCTTTCTTTTTGGAAGACTCATACTTGCTTTGACATACAGGTGAGATAGGAGTCCCCGTACTTGAGGAGGACGTAGTGAGGAGTGACTCCGAGCGAGAGGAGTAGCTGCTTGTGGAGATAGTTACATATTTACTTTCTTTTCATAGTATGTAAACGATGTTATGAACAATGTATTTCATTTGGATATGTATTAATGTGGACAATTGTTCTTTCTTTACTTTCACTATATAGACTGTGAAATTATGTGAATGATGATGGAATAAAATCTCTTTTATTTCCACTGTACTAATTTGATATTTGTGTACATCTCGACCTATTGTGTAGTGTTGGGTAAATGTCCCACTGTAATGATGCCCTTTATATCGATGTAGATTTGTATAATTGTACCGGTATAAGGAGGGTCGTTACAAGTGCAAGCTCAAGCTCATTTAAATGTTCGAATGAAGCTCGGTTTCGAACTTGTGCTCAATCTCATTTGTGTAAGTGAGTAATTCATCGAGCCAAATTTGAGTACCTTAAAAATGAATTGAGTTGAGTACAAATGGAAATATAAATACTCGACAAGTATTGAGTCAAGTTCGAGCTCAATTTTAATTGAATGAGCTAACTTGTTTGATGAGAAAACTACTACTCTGCTAGGCTCAAATGGTTTACACCCATAATTGGAAGAGCAAAAATTGTGTAAGAAAATGGTAAAAAATCATGTGGTGGTTTTTAGCGTAGGATAGCGGAGATCATGAGACCAGTTGTAGCAACCCAATATTTTTAAATAAATAAATAAATAGAAATATGAAAGAAAAATGAATTAATTAAAACCTATTAATCAAAAATAATTAAGTGATGGGATTTAATAAATTATTCATATAAAAGTTATTGGGCCAAAATAGGAGTTTTAAAAGATAGAATAAGAAAATAATATAAAATTCGTAACACTATTATTGCCTAAATTAAAAAGGACAAGTAAATCACTAATATAACTCATATAAATTTAAAAGAACACCTAACCCTACCCTAACTAGCTAGCCATGAAATTGGAGTCCCATCCTAACCCAATTAGGAGTATTAAAGTTTGGAAGGTTAGATAAACATGCAAATTCGTAGTTAAAGGGAAGTTAGAGTTGTATTAGGAATTAAACATGCTAGATGCATAAATACACCCACAAACCCTTCATGGCTGATCCTATTGCTCTACAGGGACTTCTTGGACGTGGAGAAGAGGCCATAGGAGGAGGAATTCGTGGGGTGAAGGCTGCTAGAAGATCTACAAGCTTATTCTTCGAGTTCTTAACCTTAGGAGTTTACATCAACCAAAGGTAGGCAATCTCACAAGCTAAATTAAATTAATCTCGTTTGTAGTTTGTTCTTGATACCAAGAACAAAAGCCCTCTGTTTTCCCCAATTTCTATCGTCCCTATCATGTTTGAAGTTCTGTTAAGAACATGTACCCGACCCATCATGTTCATCTTAATTCTCTATCTATACTTGATCTCGTGCTATGAAAAAATTATTGTACATGCTACATGATGTCAGGAAACTAATGACATGCTTTTCTCCAATTTCTGTCATGTACCCTTTCTGAATTAATTCTCTATTCATCACTATGACATGTTCTTAGTTCATTGTGAAAGAACCAGTTCATAACCTGTCAATACCATGATAAGATTCTAATTACTCTTTGCAAACTTTTGAAGCCATGTATGACGAATTTACCATGTTAATACTTCAATTTATGTCATCATGATCAGATCTAAAATCTCTTTGCAAAACTAAACATTATGAGGTTAGCACCATGTCTTAAATTCATGCTTTATACAAGTAGTGCTTGTACACACTTTTGACTTAAGATGTATTTAGTAAATGATTATTTTGCAAGTAGTATGATTGCTGAAATATATGTGCAATAACATCATTTGAAACCATTATATTTATGTTAGATTGGTAATCCATTTTTGGCTTGCTTGCTAAGTCTTCGTTGTAGACACATACTTGCTTAACATTTCAGGTCAGACGACGGACCCCGAGGCTTTAGTAGTGGGATCAAATTCGGAGCTTGAAGATTGTTGTGTGATTGAGTGACATTTGTATGTGAGGAATTGCTTATGTTATGAACATTGTATTTGAACTACTTAGCTTTTGTGGACTTCTTTATGGACTATGGATCTGGATATTAAAGTTGATGAGATGTTTTTCATTTCCGCTACATTAGTATTTATTTGTGAATAAATCAACTTGCATTTGATATATGTTGGGGTGTGTTCTCCATGTAGCATGTCTCTTGGACTCAATGAGAGTTGGTATAACTTTACCAGGTCTAAGTGGGGTGTTACAGATGGTATCAGAGCAATTTGCAGATTGAGGATATTCATGAATAAACATCAACTTCAGTGATCTATGCTCCTAAGTCTAATATAAACTAGTAGATAATTAGAAGTTTTAGAAATTAACTAGCTTATTGGTTTTCTAGGCCATGGCTAGTCGTGGACGTCATGCTAATGTCCCTGCTCGTGGGGAGGAGCAGAGGGAGAATGTTAATGCGGAGCAGTAGGCCTCAGCACCTCAGGGACCACCTATAGAACCTCCTCCACATTTGATAGATTATGGAACTTTCATGCAAGGGTTGGTTCAAGCTATGTAGACTCAAGCCCAAACGCAGACAGCATTGTAGGCCCAAGTGCAAGCTCAAGTTAGGTGTAGCTTAATGGTTGGCTCTGGTTCTTTTTAGTATACTTATCCTATGTTTATTCTTGTCATTTCAGGCTCAGGCTCCACCTGCAGTGCAATTGGAGCAAAAAGACCCATCTGTGATGGAGAGATTTAGCAGGATGTCTCCACCCTCTTTTAAGGGGAGAGTCAACCATTGTTGGCTGAGAGTTGGCTTAGGGAGGCTAAGAAGATTTTTAGAGCCATTCACTGTGCTGAGGAGGATAAAGTTAGTTTGGGAACTTACATGTTGTAGGTAATTATAAGGCAATATTTACTTATGAAGCATTATAGTGTGGTTGGTTATGCCTCATGTAGATGTACTCTTTTCAGAAGAGGGTTGATGTATGGTGGACATCCACACTACACACCAAGTTTGAGGATGGAGTCCAAAAGGTGACTTGGGATGAATTTACTCGCCTATTCAAGGCTATGTTCATTCCTGAGCATGTGCAGGATAAGATGGAGTAGGAATTTCTATCTTTGACCCAGGGATCTACGAGTGTATTGGAGTATGAAGCAAGATTTGCAGAGCTATCAAAGTATGCACCTCATATTGTGGCTGATGAGAGAAGAAAGGTGAAGAAGTTTGTGATGGGGATCAAACCATCATTGCATACCAGACTTGTGGCCTTTGATGATCGCACCATGGAGGAAGCTTTTAGTGTGGCATGCAGGCAATAATGTGAGATGGAGCAATACTTTGAAGAGAAGAAGGCTACGTCCAAGAGGCCAGTATCACCATTTATGAGCCAGGACAAGAAGAAGAAGGTAGTCTATGTACCTCAGCAGGTACCTGATTATGGGAAGAGGGCACCTCAGCATAGAAGATTTCAGCAAGAAGACAAGCCTTTGTGTAGCCATTGCGGCAAAAGGCACGGAGGGCAGATATGTTGGTTAAGTGCAGGAAGGTGTCTTCGTTGTGGAGACAAGGACCACAAGATAAAGGATTGCCCAAAGCTGGCGCAACAGACATTAGTAGCAGTGGCGCCAGTAGAAGCAAAACCAATAGGGAGACTCCGGGCCCAAGCCCGAGTGTATGCATTGGCCAAAGAAGATGCAGAGCAGGCTAAGCATGTGACTGAAGGTACAGTTCTTATTATGGGTATTCATGCTCGAGTTCTTTTTGACACTGGTGCTACACACACTTTTGTGTCTGAGAGGTTTGCAAAGGTATTGCTGAAAGAGTCTGATGCAAAAGCTATAAATTTGGAGATTCCCTTATCTGTGCATACACCAGTATGAGCTATGATCACTAAGAAGTGTTTTCCCTCATTATATGTGTGCATAGAAGAGCGGGATTTGGCATGGTGCTTTATCTATTAAAGATGAAAGACTATGATACCATTCTGGGTCTAGATTGGGTGGAGGAAGACTATGCTTTACTAGATTGTCGGAAGAAGAAGATCATTTTCCGCATTCCAGGTGAGGATGAGTTTTCACATCCCTTACCCAAGAACAAGGTTGGAAAGTTTGTGGTGTCAGCATTGTAGGCGGCCAAGATCTTGAACAAAGGCTGCAATGCGTACTTGGCTAGTGTGGTTGTGTCTATGGACACTGAAACACCACATATTCAGGAGATTGAAGTTGTTCATGATTATGCAAACATCTTTCCCGAGGATCTTTCTGGTTTTCCACTGGAAAGTGAGATTGAGTTCGCTATAGAGTTGATGCCTAGTACAACTCCTATTTCCAAGGCACCTTATCATATGGCACCAGCAGAACTGGCAGAGCTTAGAAGGTAATTGCAAGACTTTTTGGACAAAGGTTTCATTCATCCAAGTTTTTCACCATGGGGAGCTCTAGTCCTCTTTATTAAGAAGAGGGATAGTTTGATGAGGCTTTGCATTGATTATCAGAAGCATAATCAAGTAACAATCAAGAACAGGTATCCTTTGCCCTGTATTGATGACCTATTTGATCAGTTGCAAGGAGCGTCGGTGTTTTCTAAGATAGAACTTCATTCGGGTTACCACCAACTCTGAATTAAGGCCGATGACACATCTAAGATAGAATTTTAGACACGGTATGGTCATTATGAGTTTCTGGTTTTACCTTTTGGTCTGACAAATGCCCCAGCAATATTTATGAACTTGATGAATCAGGTCTTTAGGCCGTATCTAGATAGTTTTGTAGTGGTCTTCATAGATGATGTTTTGATATAATCTCCTGATGAAGCGTCACACAGTGAGCATTTGAAGACTGTGCTAGAAGTTTTAAGAGAAAACAAATTCTTTGCCAAGTTTAGTAAGTGTAACTTTTGGATGAAGGAAGTTCATTTCCTTGGACATGTGATTTCAAGAGATGGTATAGATGTGGATCCATCTAAGGTGAAGGCAGTGTTAGAATGTGAGACTCCATGATCACCATCTAAGATACGCAGTTTCTTTGGATTAGCTGGTTATTACCGCCGCGTTACAGAAAGCTTTGCATCCATTGCGACACCGTTGACCAAGCTAACAAGGAAGGGAGTTAAGTTTGTATGGTCTGAGGAATGCGAGCAGAGCTTTAGAGAGTTGAGAAATAGATTGACTTCTGCTCCTGTGTTAGTTCTACCTAGCGGGGTAGATGGTTTCACGATCTACACAGATGCTTATCACATTTGTCTCGGTTGTGTGCTTATGCAGGATGGGAAAGTGGTTGCCTATGCTTCTTGTCAATTAAAGGAGCATGAGCGTAGCTACCCAACCCATAATTTAGAGTTGGTAGCAGTGGTTCATGCTTTGAAGATCTAACGACACTATCTTTATGGTGTCAAGTTTGAGGTATTCTCTGATCATCAAAGTCTTAAGTACTTATTCTCGTAGAAGGAACTAAATCTGAGGCAGAGGAGATGGAGTGAGTTCTTAAAGGACTATGATTTTGAGTTGCATTATCACCTAGGCAAGGCTAATGTGGTAGCCGACGCGCTCAGCAGGAAGAGGACCGCGATGCATAAGGATTGGAACATGATGGAAGATGCAGCTTGTGCTTTAGTGGAGGTTGAGTCACAATTGTGCCAAGCTTTTGTGGCTCAATTGTCTATCAGGTCTCCTATACTACATAGTGTGGTGGAAGGTTAGAAGGATGATCCTAGATTGCAAGAAATGATAGGGAAGCAGGTAGTGCTCGTGATGAAGAAGGTCTTATCCAATTTCAGCATAGAGTATGTGTGCCAGACATTTCTGATGTTAGGAAGCAAATTTTGGAAGAGGCTCATAGGTCTAAGTTCACAATACATCCAGGTAGTGGTGAAATGTATCAAGATTTGAAACAGACTTTTTGGTGGCAAGGTATGAAAAGAGATGCGACTGATTTTATAGCTAGATGCTTGACATGTCAACAAGTGAAGGCAAAACGGTAGAGGCCATCAGGATTGATGCAGAGGATTGACATCCCGTTATGGAAACGGGAAGAAGTTACCATGGATTTTGTCTCAGGTTTTCCCAGATCTTTTAGGGGAAATGACTCTATTTGGGTAATTGTGGATAGATTCTTCAAAACCGTACATTTCTTGCCTATGAAAAAGAAGCAGTCTGTTGAGAGTTTAGCCAAGCTTTATGTGGAAAATATTGTTAGATTGCATGGGGTTGCGAAATCCGTCATTTCGGATGGAGATCCAAGGTTTACTTCAAGGTTGTGGCAAGTTTTACAGGTTGCTCTTGGTACACAAGTGAAGCTTAGCTCAACATTTCACCCACAGACAGATAGACAGTCCGAAAGGACAATCCAGACTCTTGAAGACATGTTGATAGCATGTGCTCCAGATTGGAAGGGTGATTGGGAACAATATTTACCTCTTGTGGAGTTTGCCTAAAATAATAGTTTCCATGCAAGCATGGGTATGGCTCCATTTGAGGCTTTGTATGGTAGGCCTTGTAGATCCCCTTTGTGTTGGGAGGAGGCTGGTGATAGGTACTTGGTTGGACCTGAGATTGTACAAGAAATATCTAGTAAAATTCAGCTAATTCAACAAAGGTTAAAGG
Organism: Colocasia esculenta; assembly: GCA_014218235.1. Classification (NCBI taxonomy): domain Eukaryota; kingdom Viridiplantae; phylum Streptophyta; class Magnoliopsida; order Alismatales; family Araceae; genus Colocasia; species Colocasia esculenta. The sequence goes on along the minus strand of CM024759.1, from coordinate 47,351,102 downwards.
TAGCTCAAGACCGGCAGAAAAGCTATGCGGATAATCGAAGGACGGATTTAGAGTTTGAGGTGGGAGAGCATGTTTTCCTTTAGGTCTCTCCAACTAAAGGGGTGATTAGATTTGGTCGGTGTGGAAAGTTGAACCCAAGGTTTATTGGACCATTTGAGAACTTGAAGAAGGTTGGAAATGTGGCTTACCAATTGGCATTACCACCATCTATGGAGAACATCCATCTAGTATTTCACATTTCTATGCTAAGAAGGTATATACGAGATCCATCTCATGTTCTTACTTATGAGCCGGCAGATTTGCAACAAGATTTATCCTTTGAGGAGCAGCCCATAAAGATTCTAGGCTGTAAGGTTCAACACTTGAGGTCCAAGATAATTCCCTTAGTGAAGGTCTTATGGAGGAATTTTGCACAAGAAGAGACAACTTGGGAGTTAGAAGAAGGAATGAAGATGAAGTATCCATATCTTTTCGGTGAGTTTTCTTAGACTCAATATTCGAGGACGAAGATTATTTTACGGGGGAGAGAGTGTGATGCCCAGAAATTTTGTTCTTAAATTTCAATTTCAATTGTTGTTTATTTTATTGTGTATTTAAAAATTTCTGTGAATATATGTGTGTAGTTTAGTATTCTATAGAATGAAATGGTCTGTTCTCAGGCTAGATGAAGGTTGTGTCAACCTGTGTTGCTAACGGTAGCATCGATTGCCGTCAACAGTAGGTTAACGGCAACATCCTTTGCTGTCAACTACAAGCAAACATCCATATCGATGGACGACAACTCTGTGTAAACAGTAGTAAACCTTGACGTCAGCTTCTTCTGGTGCATAGAGAGAAATTTTCGCAGTCCAGCTCTTGTTGAGTTATGGTAAGGGCGAATTTTTAGGAAATGCTTGGGGGTTACGTCTCCTACCCTCGTGGACTGAGTATGGGAGGCCAATCCTTTTATAAAAGGGTGGGTTAGTCTTCTTAGACCCCTTTTTGGGGAGTTTCTCCAAGTCTCAAGAAAGGTTGAAGGAGATCCGGAGATTTGATCTTCGTGGAGGCAAAGACAAAGCATCTACAAGTTAGAAGGGTGTGCTTTTGAGGGCTGAAGGAGTCTCCAACGTGCTCGTACCCTTGGAGATCAACTAATTGAGGAATTTACCCCGGAGAGAGGACTGTCTTGGTTGGCCAAGGTGGGCTTCATCGGCTAAATCCATAGATTCATTGGTGTTTCAGAGGCAAGTAAACCTAGGGATTGGGTTCCCAACCATAGATTCTACCTTTTTACAATATTTCCATGATTTTAAAAATTAAAACAACAGTCGGATTTAGGGTTTATATGAGTTTCAGAAGGGTTCTGGTTTTCTGTCAAGTTAATGTCAACCTTGACTGCCGTCAAGGATGAACTTAACATCAACCCTCTTATCGTCAATTAAAGTTAACGGCAACAATGTTGCCGTCAAGTTCTTCTGTCCATCATTTTCACCTGTTTTTATATCTTGATTTATATTTCTGTGTTCAAACTTCGAATGGACTTTCTGTGAGATGTGTAGGGTTAAGTAGGTCAACTGTTTGCCATACTGTAATTTTCTTAATTCTGTAATTAAGCATATATTTTAGAGGAAATTTTATACTTAAAGCATGTTCGTGATAACAATCATGATTTCTATGTAGAAATACATGTCAGGGTTCTATTCATGCTGTGATAGATCTAAAATCTGAATTTGATTGTTTTCTGTAATTTCCATGACTGAAATACAAAAATTATTAGCACTGTTTTAATTTTATAAATAGTTTCTGGATTTCAAAATTCATGAAATTCTGAACAGTGGTTTGTATTATGATGATATACACTCAGTAAAAATATTGAACTTGGTTGATAGACGGTTTCAGTGTGATGAATATTTCTCTATTTATATAAATGATTTGATTACTGCAAAAATTAAAGTATATGCCAAAAAATCATGAAAAGTATTGGTTTGATTCATGACAATGAGGACACATTTTGACCAATTTTTGTGAATTTGTGACATTTATAAGTATTTTTAGTCTGTTATCATCGTGAGTAATGTGTTTTATTAAACATATTTGTGAGAAATTCTTAGAAAATACAGCATGTGATAAATAAAAAATAGATCTCTATCAGAATCTAAATATATGTAAAAGATTTGAGCAGCACGTTATGTTGCGTTTGAATCTAGAGAAGTTTGTATTCAGCCAATATGACACTGCCACCATAGAAGTAATCTAGAACAGGACCACAGTAATGCCCCTATGGAAATGTTCAATATGTTATATGTTCTCGAGGCATGGGAAGAAATCATTGAGGTGGACAAGTACCACTGGTTAAGGTGGGGAGGGCTTCCCCTGGTATTGCACAATAACCAAGACTCTACCACTATCTGCCTAGGTGATGAGTATATGTTCATATGTCTATCTGACTTCTAATGGAAAAGGAAGTGTTTCTTTTACCTAAGGAAAACTTCTTTTTCCCAGACATTTTTCCTTTTCTATATTTCAAGAATTTTCTGAATTGCCTGGTCATGAGGGCAATTTCATCCTCATTTGACTCAGACTCCTCAGAACTTGTCTTTTCCTGACTTTTGTCTTTGTTACTTGAGGAGGCCTTAAGTGCCATTGGCTTGGTTTTAGTTATGTGTTCTTCATTTCTTTTCAAATTGATTTCATATGTCATTAAGGATCCTATCAATTCATCCAAAGACATTTTGGACAAATCTTTAGAATCTTCAATGACAGTGGCCTTTGTGTGCCAATTTGAAGAAAGTGAACGTAAGATTTTCCTTACCAAGTCTGCATCTGTGTAGTCCTTACCTAAGGCCTTCAGACCATTGACAATAACCATGAACCTGGCAAACATTTCAGAAATTGTTTCATTAGTCTTCATCATAAACAATTCATATTCTGAAACAAGAATATTTGCCTTAGTTTCCTTCATTTGTGATGTTCCCTCATAAAGTAATTCGAGTTTATCCCACATCTCTTTGGCAGATTTGCACATTGAGATTCTTGAATACTCTTTGGGATGAACAACACATTGAATCATGTTCATGGCACTATAATTCAATGTGGCTTTTCTTATTTGTTCCCTAGTCCAGGTTTCTTCCTCTCCTTGGTTTTCATAGGGACCAACCTCAAGCACTTTCCAGATTTCATAGTTCTGGGCTCTTAGAAAGACTTGCATTCTATTTTTCCAATATGAATAGTCCGTTCCATTAAAGAATGGTGGCCTATTTATGGAATGCCCCTCAGCTATGAAACCTTTGGAATCCATTGACTTAAGAAGAAAGCACAGAAAGAATACTCAGCAAGCAAGCAAACAATCAAGCAATCAGACACACAATACTCAAAAACTGCTCAAATCAAATAAGATCAAGTATAAACCCTGCTCTGATACCAATTGAAGGATCGAGGAAAAGGTGTGGATAAGATCTAGAAGGGGGGGGGGATGAATAGATCTATGCCACTTTTTGCGAAAGCTTAAGCAATTTAAACTACTTTTAGAATCAGAGGCAATAAAATCAGTGAAAAACACAGATCTGATGAAATGTTAAGTGAGTTGATAAAAGAGATATGAAAACCAGTTGATTAAGTGAATCTTAATCGATCCTATGCATGCATCTAACGGATGATAGAATCAAACCACATATAGACAAGTGCACAGAGATTTTTTAGGTGGTTCGGAAATCACCTATGTGATTCCTACATCCACCCCTCACATCCAGTGAGGATTCACTAAACAACCTAGGTAACACACCCACTGGAGCCAGACAACTCCAACACTTGAGTTTACAACTCACACAACTCTAGAGTAAGACTACTCTAGAACCCTGAGCAAGACTGCTCAACAACCACTTGAGTTCGACAACTCAAACTGAGCACAATGGCTCACAAATGACTTGCTAGACACCAACACAAGACATAGATCTTCTAGCAGCAGATCATGTCGAACATGAGAACATTCATGAGAATTATGCAGAAGCACTTGCACAATCTCAAAAAGTCTCAGAAGAACAAAAGTACATTGAAAGTTATATGAAAGGACTTTGTTCTTCAGTGCACTCCCTTGTAGAAGCTCAGATTGGGAAGAGGCTTGGAATCTTGAAGTCCCAAACAATGCTCTGCACTTTTGAACTTGGGATCTTCCTTGAAATCTTCTCCAACGAATGCTCCTACTTGATCTGCTTCCTTGAGGCGCTTCAATTGCTTCTTCAAGGGTCAAACTCCAATTCTCACAATCTAATTGATGAGAATTGGTCTTCAGAAGACACCAGGAGGGCAGAGGAGGGAGATGAACTCTTCTCGCCGCCAAAGGGAACTTTTCTGGAGGCTCCAAGAATTCGTTGGGTCTCTTATTTGATGGGTGGCCAATTGGGGGCCTTTTATACCCAAAAGATTCCAAAGATACCCTTTAGGTACAAGGGCACACGATCCTAGGTTGATACACCATCGCCTTAGGCTGACACGTGGCAATCATCCATCTTAAGTTGAAATTTTTCCGTAGTGTGTCGACCTGCCCTGGTGGTGGTGTCGACACACTGTCCCAAATCTGAAAACAGGCTGTTCTGGGAACGAGGTCCAGTGTCGACCTGCTCTCATGTTGCGTCGACCTGCTGTCCCAATTCCAAAAACAGGCTGTTCTGGGAACAAGGTCCAGTGTCGACCTGCCCTCATCCTGCGTCGACCTGGGTAGACTAATTCCTGGAATCTGCAACTCATGTCGACCTGCTTTTTGATTTGTGTCGACACAGTCTCAGCATTTCTTCAGCTTTTTGCCTTTGAGTCTGAGATGTTGTGTCGACACCATTGTGGGGTGTGTCGACACACTTTTACAAAAAGTGTTTGTACCTGAAAAATAAACACATATATCATTAGTAAAATATTTTATTATAAGTACAAATGATAAGTGTGCTTTAAAACATGCTTTTTGAATATAAATTTCAGGTGAAATGTATTTATCATGTTTCAATTAGTTTGCATTTAAATCACATTTGTCATCATCAAAATAGGAGGGAAAATGATATGAAATTACACTCAACCCAACAATCTCCCCCTTTTTGATGATGGCAACATTAAATCCATATGACAATGAGGTTTTGATGAGATGTGATTTTAAGCAATTTTTGGTTATTCAAAGTCCTTATTTTTGTTCATGTTCATGCTTGTCAAAGACCTTTAAATATAACTCATTCACAATTGATGGTTGTACTTCACAAGTACAATGTTACTTGAAGTAAGTTATTTGCATAAAGAAGGTCAAGCAACTTGACAAGCATTCATACATTCACATTCACATACCAATTTTCAATCACATTGAAGACACAAATGAGAAATTCATTCAAGCTAAGCAAAAAACATTTCATTTCATTCAAGAGAAACATTACAATCTTTCCAAAAGGATTACTCATTTCTTGTTCTCTTTCTTTCTTCTCCCCCTTTGACATCATCAAAAAAATAAATACATTATGAAGAAGGTGGAGGAGGAGGAATGGGAAGTAAGATTTGCCCAATGTCTGACAGTCTTTTCTCCATGAAAGTCAAGCTGGAGTTGATTTGATCTTGAATGGTTGTGAGTTTTGTGTGCAAGTAGTGTTCAATTCTGTTTGAGTTTTCTATCAAGGTTGTTTGAATTCTGGCTAGATCAGCTGATATGGGTTGTGAGGAGGAAGATGATCCAGCTGACCAATCAGGCCTTTGCATGATTTTGACTTCCTTTGTCAAATCAGTGATCTGTGTATCAATGTGTGCATTGAAATTCCTCATGCTCTCCAAATCATCCACGAAATGAGCAAAACACAGTCTAGTGCTGGTGATCTCATGTAGTGTCTGCTTGGTGTTGAAGACATCAGCTTGGGAATTTTCCAAAATTCCCTGAAGAACTATCTCCAATTTTTGCTGGTGCTCCTTCAGTTGAACTAAAGCATCTGCCATTGTACCAATTAATCTGTTGAATCTTTGAGCTGCATAGTCTGAGGCAGCTTTTTGTTCTATGATTTTGGCAGACACAGTGTTCTCCAATCTCTGAATCCTCAACTCAAAGGTTTCTGACATGGTTTGAATGGACGAGTTCAAGGTTTCAAATTTTTCATTTAAAAAGGAGAACAACTCTGGTGGAACAGAAGGTCCACCAGAGGATGTGGATGCTTGAAAAGTGGGTTGTGGAGAGAAATGTTGAAACTGAGGTGAGAGTGGGGCATGAAATGGAATGTCACCTTCAGTTGGAACTTGAGGCTGTTCCTCATTCAAAGGAGGCTGATCCTCTTGACCTTGGGGCTGGTCCCCTTGAGTTGGAGGCTGTTCCTCTTGACCTTGGGGGTGGTCCCCTTGAGCTTGAGGCTGTTCCTCTTGACCCTGGGGCTGGTCCCCTTGAGCTTGAGGCTGTTCCTCCTGATCTTGAGGGGCCTCAACCACAACTGGCCCTCTCCTTACTTGAGTACCCTCCAGTCTAAATCCCATGAATTTCTGAATATTCTTAAAGCTGTAGATGTTGGATTTAGGGATTGACTGGGATTTCTCATTGTCTAAAGGCACACTAAAGTGCTGGAACACTGAGGTCAGATGTGCAGCATAAGGAAGAGATCTCTTGAGGTCTTTCCTGGTCGTTTCAGATATGATTTGATACATTATTACATGGAGGTTGATTTTGATGTCTTTTACCATGCAATATAGAATGAACCTCTGAATATCTGTTAACCTGTCCCTTCCACCACCTTGAGGGGTAATGATTGTGGTCAACATGTGGTGGATGATTCTCAACACAGGGGGAAATGAATTTGTGTTGAATTTGGTGACAAAGGTCTGTTTGGGATCAGATGCATCAGCAGGAAGGCCTGTCATGATGGTATAGGCTTCATGAAGATCAAATTCGAAATTATGATAATCTGCCCCTTCATCTGGTACTTTGAAAATTGAGGCAGCTTTATCTGTTGGCATGTCAATAGCTATCCCTTTAACCTTTGACTGATACCCTTCTTCTGTGCATTTCAAGTTCTTGTAGAATTCCCTAACAAGTCTTGGATAAATTATTTGAAACTCAGAAATAAAGAGTAACCAAGACTGAAAGGAGAAGTAGGTCTGAATTTCTGGAAATGTGTTTGCTAGCTGAATATCTGTCAAATCCACAATCCTGGGCTTTAGAATGAGCTTGGCTTCACTAATGGTCTCTTGAGACTTGGAAGACTCTGACGAAGATGATGATGATGATTCCTCAGGATCACTAGAAGAAGAGCCCAGATTCTCAGGTCTAGAAACCCTACCTCTGCCCGAAGAAGAGGGTCTACCTCTCTTGGCAGCAGGCTGAGATGCAGAAGAGGACCCTGGTTGCTCTGCAGGGTCATTGCGCCGCTTGGTTCTTCTTTCAAATTTAGGAACATCATCCTCTGCCGGAAGTGGCCGAGATGAGGCCTGAGATCTAGCTCCACGGAGAGGACCCATTTTTCTCACCATGGTTGCAAGGATGGAGTGGAATCGGGAGTTGATGAAGGAGAAGAGAGATGATTGAGAAAGGGATGTGAGTGAGAGAGAAATTTGTGGAATTTCTTGCCTGAAATGAGAAGAAAGCGACCGTCGGGTCGACCTGATGCCTAAAAAGGGTTTGCAGTGGTGCAATACCCCGCAGGAACAATAAGGGCTTATCCGGAACCCACGATTTAAAAAGGTCTGGCAAGAGGGCAGTGTTGACACTGGAAGACTGTAGTGTCAACCTGACCTAGGGTGTGTGTCGACACGGAACAGATGTGGTGTCGACCTGGCCTTTGAAGAAAAGTTGAATTTTTGAGAAAGAAAATTTAGGAATTTTTGGGGCTTCTTTAAAATGATAATCAAGGAGAGAAATAGTCATTTCAAGGATTTTTAAGAGACTAAAAAAAAATCATTTGCTATATTTTGCAAAAATTAATCACAATTCAAGTTTTAAACAATTTCCAATAGGATATGAGTATTCAAGGACTTGAGTCAATAAAATGATGATTTGAGGGATGTAATATATCTAACAATCAACTATAAGCTACCATATTTCTCAACTCTAAAGAAATAAAGATATCCTCTAGACTAAATACAATTGTTTTGAAAATAAAACACAGTCTTAAGGAACAACTGGATGATAGATGAAAATGATTCTTTCTAAACAAAACTCCATTAACACACATATTTTGTTTTTGTAACAGACTATCAAATGACATAAATCATTTTCACTCAAGTACTAGTGCTTTTTACACACCATAGTCCCTAGATACTTAAGATTTATTCATTGTCAAGTCTCAAAGGGGTAAATGATGACCTTTTGACATGAAAATATACATTTTGTAGACGCCAATATTTCCAGTTACTCAGTCATCATCAAAAAGTATAGCACATTTTACTGTATTTTGAACTTATTTTTGAATTTTTATCCCCTTTGAACAGAGATAGCATTAGTGCCTCATGACATGCATGGCACTTCATTCATTGTGAAGGTGTGCAGTTTCTCAACACAAATGCCATTGTTCTATTGATTTTTTTTTTTTTTTTAAATTGAGAGTTTTGTAAGATAGAAATCAATTTTATCCAACATCAGTTGCAAACAAAGAGATGTTTTAATTTCAAGACACAAGTTGTTTTCAATCTTGGAAGAGTTCTGAGTTTCTGTGGGTTGAAAAATATAGTTGACAGTCGATTAGTAAAAAATATGATAGATCACTCAAAGGATCATTTGGAGACTCTAGACATCTGAATGATGATATCATGCAAGAAATTGATGAAATGTAAGAAAAGTTATGAATTTTGCAAAAGTCATGACTTCTGAATTTTCTAGCTCCCCCTGAGATGATGATTTCAATCATTTTCTATCAAAATAAAGATATGCAAGTTTTTAAAATCAAGAAAGATTTTCTTTAAACAATAAAAGCTCTCTCTCAATTATTGCATTTTCATTTCTTGGTACTTGGCGGAGACATATACTCTCGCATAGTGAAAGTGTCCAGACAAGCATAACTTGTCCTTCTCCAAATCACCATTTGATATACCAAAAAGTTCAACACAATGTGAGTTGAAGAATTCATTGTCAAAAAGAAATGGAAGTGGAATTGAGAGAGATAGAGAGAGTGTGACTGAAGGAAGCAATGGGTTATGATATGAAAAGAACTCCCCTTTATACAGTGCATAACACTTAACCCAAACCTAAAGAGAGATCAAGAGTGTGGACATTTACAAAGACCAAGTTCTCTCCTCAACGATGAAAATCTGTTTTCAGGAAGGGGTTTGGTGAAAATGTCTGCAATTTGTTTTTCAGTTTCAATAAAATGGAGTTCAACGGACTTCTTTGCAACCTCATCTCTCAAGAAGTGATTCCTAATCTCAAAATGCTTGGTTCTAGAATGCTGAATGGGGTTTTTAGACAAATTTATTGCACTTGTATTATCACATAGGATGGGTACACAACCTAAATCTTGGTTGTAATCGAGAAGTTGATGTTTCACCCAGAGAATCTGAGTTCCACATCTACCTGCTGCAACATATTCAGCCTCTGCAGTTGACAGTGCAACTGAATGTTGCTTCTTGGAAGCCCAAGAAATAAGGCACCCCACCTAGAAATAAACACAAGCCACTTGTGCTTTTTCTATCTAATTTACACCTAGCATAGTCAGCATCACAATAGGCAATCAAATCTAGCTTGCAATTAGCAGGATACCAAATTCCTAAATCACATGTTCCAACAAGATATTTGAAAATTCTTTTAACAGCTAACATGTGACTTTCCTTAGGATTAGACTGAAATCTAGCACATAAACACAAACTAAACTGAATATCTGGTCTAGAAGTTGTAAGATAGAGTAGAGAGCCAATCATACCTCTATAGGTCTTTGGGTCTACTGACTTACCATTTGAGTCTTCTTCTAGCTTAGCATTTATAGCCATAGGTGTGCTCGAATGCTTGAGGTTCTGAAAGTCAAACCTTTTGAGAAGTTCCTTGACATACTTGGCTTGACTGATAAAGATCCCTTCAGATGTTTGGTTGACCTGCAATCCCAAGAAAAATGTTAAATCTCCCATTAAACTCATTTCAAATTCATTCTTCATTTGATTTGAAAATTCAGTGCAAAGGCCTTTATTTGTTGAGCCAAATATTATGTCATCAACATAAATTTGGACCACAATTATTTGATTTTTGACTGTTTTTGTGAACAAAGTCTGATCAACATTTCTTCTAGAATATCCTTTTTCAAGTAAGAAGGTACTCAAACGGTCATACCAAGCTCTTGGAGTTTTCTTAAGACCATAGAGAGCCTTATTAAGCTTGAAAACGTGGTTAGGATGTTTTTCATTTTCAAATCCAGGAGGTTGTTCAACAAAAACATTTTCCTTAATATTCCCATTTAAAAATGCACTTTTGACATCCATTTGAAAAACTTTGAAATTCATAGAGGATGCAAAAGCAAGGAAAATTCTAACTGCTTCTAGTCTAGCTACAGGGGCATATGATTCTTCAAAATCAATTCCAAATTCTTGATTGTACCCCTTTGCAACTAGCCTAGTTTTATTTCTTATGACTTGACCATTTTCATTCAACTTATTTCTGAAAACCCATCTAGTGCCAATGATTGTTTGGTCACTAGGTCTAGGTACTAATTCCCATACTTGATTTCTTTCAAATTGATGAAGTTCATCATGCATGGCATTAATCTAATCAGAACTTGATAAGGCTTCATCAATTGACTTTGGTTCAATTTGGGAAATTAGAGCTAGTGGATCTTCTTCATTATCATGCAGGAATGATGATCTAGTCCTTACTCTATCATATACATTGCCAACCACATTGTCTAATGGGTGATCTTTTAAAAACCGATGTTCAGAAATTACCTGTTCAGAAGTACCCACTTCTGGGACAATATTACCTGAGCCACTTGGAGATGATGTGTTCAGGTTCTCTTCAATGTTTTCAAACTCCTCAACAGTTGGTGAAGAGTCCACAATAAATTCATCCTCTTCAGTGTCTTGTCTTTCCCTGCAAGATTTAGAATTATTAGTTGAAAAGGAATTTTCATCAAAGATGACATGTGGAGATTCTTCAACAGTTTTAGTTTTAAGAATGTACACTTTGAAAGCCCTTAACACCTCAGAATAGCCAAGGAAGAAGGCTTCCTGACTTTTAGCATCAAATTTGTCAAGGTTTTCTTTGTTATTATTGTGTACATAACATTTGCACCCAAAGATTTTAAAATAGGAAAAAGTTGGCTTTTTGTTTTTCAATAATTCATAGGGGGTTTTCTTAATTTTTGGTCTGACTAATGCTCTATTGAGTATATGGTTTGCTGTGTTTACAGCTTCAGCCCAGAAGGATTTGGGCAAGTTACTCTCAAGAAGCATGGTTCTAGCCATTTCCACAAGAGTTCTGTTCTTTCTTTCCACAACTTCATTTTGTTCTGGAGTTCTTGGTGAAGAAAACTTGTGGAATATTTGAAATTCAGCACAAAAATCAGAAAAGGATGTGTTCTCAAATTCACCCCCATGATTAGTCAGAATATTTTTGATTTTATATGTATAAGTTGTTAAGACAGTGGTACAGAAATTCCTGAATTCAAGACAAGTATCACTTTTGTCAGACAAAAAAATAACCCAAGTAAATCTAGTAAAATCATCAATGATCACAAACCCATATCTTTTGCCACTTAAACTTAGAATTCTTGTAGGGCCAAAAAGGTCCATGTGAAGTAATTCTAGTGGCCTAGATGTGAGTACCTCATTGAAGTTTTTAAAATATTTTCTTGTTTGTTTTCATTTAGCACAGATCCCACAAACGTGATTTTCAACATTAGAGAAGGATTCAGGAAGACCCTTAACTAAATTCAATCTTAACAACTTATTCATTGTTCTGAAACTTGCATGGCCAAGTCTTTTGTGCCAAGTCCATGCAATTTCATCTTTATTTGCAACAAAGCAAAGATTTTTAGAAAAGTTTTTATTTAGGTTGATCATGTAGACATTGTTTTCCCTTTTTCCAAAAAAATTGATTTTATCAGTTGATGAGTCAATTATCTTACTGAAATCAGATTCAAACACAACTTTGTGACTTTTGTCACATAGTTGGCTAATACTGAGTAAATTGTAATCAAGACCATCAACTAGTAAAACATTATCTACAGAGTTTGAGGAAGTTTGACCAACCTTACCAGATCCTATGATCTTTCCTTTATTTTTACCTCCAAAAGTTACTGACCCTCCCTCCTTTTCAATTAGGAATGAAAATTTGGCTTTGTCTCCCGTCATGTGTCGTGAGCACCCACTGTCAAGAAACCACACATTGGAGTTGGGTGCACGACTTTCCTGTATAATAGATCAGTGGAGAGAAGATTTTGGTACCCAAATAGAGTTGGGACCATCAGAATGTTTGAGCATTGTTAGTAAATCTTTTCTCACCCAAATTTGACTTGTTTTTAATTTTTGTTTTGTTACATTGGTGTTTTCAGTCTTTTTCTGTTTGTTCTTTTTCTTAGGAATGAAAGCACCAACATTTTTGTTTTTAGTGGGAGGGGAGATTTTCATTTGAGCATAGCAGTTCAGATTAGGAGATGGAATCCATGGATTTTGTTGGTACATCCAAAGGTTTGGATGAAAGAATTGAGGATGATACCAACAGGGGTTGTCATACCATTGGCTCCAAGGATTAGTCCAATCGTCTTGAAGTGCTGTCTTGGAGGTCCAAGGTTCTTTATAAATGATTTCCTTTGACTTTTTCTTGTTTTTCAAATTTTTATTTGAATTTTTGATTGAGTTGTTTGAATCTTTTGATGTTGAGCAGGTCGACCTCTCCATGACTGGTGTCGACACAGCAACCAAAGAAGTCTTCTTCTTGTGGACTGGTGTCGACCTGTCAGAAGACTGTGTCGACCTGGTTGTCTTCTTTTGTTTTTGAGTTTTTGATTTGTTTTGTGTTTTGTTTGATGTTTTGTCTGATGTTTGCTTGATTTCTGTGTTCTCAAGATTAGGACCTTTGACAAATTTAATTAATGGTGATTTGCCCTTTTTCTCACCAGATTTGTCTTTCTTTGGTTTTTGTTTGTTGAATCCTAATCCATGAGAAGTTGTTGTCATTTTTGTTCCAAGTAGTGCCTCCAAGTTATCTTTACATTTTGTGAAGGTTTGGATAACTTCATCCATTTCTTTTAGTTGGTTTTGAAGAATTTTAATTTCTTCAATCTTTTGTTGTTTTTCTTGTTTTTCCATTTCCAGCTTTTCAGATAAGTCTTTAATTCTTGGGTGGCCTTTTGAGAGGCAAGCTTCAGATCATCAATTAGATTCATGAGATTTTCTTTTTCTTCATTTAATTCTGTTATCTCATTTTCTAGCTCACATGTTCTATTATTTGAAGATTGGTTATGATAAAGGTTTTCAATTTTCTTTTTGATGTGTTTGTTTTCTTTTCTCATTTCAGAATATTTTTCAACTAGCTCAGCATAAACATCCTGCCAATCTTCAACAGTGAAGTCTTCAAAAGAGGTGCTTACCTTTTCTTCAGAATTGTTGGCCATGAAGCATATTTCCTCACTTTCTGAACTTGAGGATTTTTTGTCTTCTTCTTCCTCACTTGAGTCTTCATCAGACCAAGTGGCTACCATGGCCTTTGGCTTCTTGAACTTCTGGAATTTCTTGTGCTTTTCTTTCTTGTTCTCAGGACACTCTCCCTTCATGTGTCCTGGCTTATTGCACCTGTAACAGATGACAGTTTCGTCAGGTTTTTGATTCTTGTTAAAATTAGAAAAGGAAGGGTTTCTTTTACCTGAGGAAAACTTCTTTTTCCCAGACATTTTTCATTTTGTATATTTCAAGAATTTTCTGAATTGCCTGGTCATGAGGGCAATTTCATCCTCATTTGACTCAGACTCCTCAGAACTTGTCTTTTCCTGACTTTTGTCTTTGTTACTTGAGGAGGCCTTAAGTGCCATTGGCTTGGTTTTAGTTATGTGTTCTTCATTTCTTTTCAAATTGATTTCATATGTCATTAAGGATCCTATCAATTCATCCAAAGACATTTTGGACAAATCTTTAGAATCTTCAATGACAGTGGCCTTTGTGTGCCAATTGAAGAAAGTGAACGTAAGATTTTCCTTACCAAGTCTGCATCTGTGTAGTCCTTACCTAAGGCCTTCAGACCATTGACAATAACCATGAACCTGGCAAACATTTCAGAAATTGTTTCATTAGTCTTCATCATAAACAATTCATATTCTGAAACAAAAATATTTGCCTTAGTTTCCTTCACTTGTGATGTTCCCTCATAAAGTAATTCGAGTTTATCCCACATCTCTTTGGCAGATTTGCACATTGAGATTCTCGAATACTCTTTGGGATGAACAGCACATTGAATCATGTTCATGGCACTATAATTCAATGTGGCTTTTCTTATTTTTTCCCTTGTCCAGGTTTCTTCCTCTCCCTGGTTTTCATAGGGACCAACCTCAAGCACTTTCCAGATTTCATAGTTCTGGGCTCTTAGAAAGACTTGCATTCTATTTTTCCAATATGAATAGTCCGTTCCATTAAAGAATGGTGGCCTATTTATGGAATGCCCCTCAGCTATGAAACCTTTGGAATCCATTGACTTAAGAAGAAAGCACAGAAAGAATACTCAGCAAGCAAGCAAACAATCAAGCAATCAGACACACAATACTCAAAAACTGCTCAAATCAAATAAGATCAAGTATAAACCCTGCTCTGATACCAATTGAAGGATCGAGGAAAAGGTGTGGATAAGATCTAGAAGGGGGGGATGAATAGATCTATGCCACTTTTTTGCGGAAGCTTAAGTAATTTAAACTACTTTTAGAAACAGAGGCAATAAAATCAGTGAAAAACACAGATCTGATGAAATGTTAAGTGAGTTGATAAAAGAGATATGAAAACCAGTTGATTAAGTGAATCTTAATCGATCCTATGCAAGCATCTAACGGATGATAGAATCAAACCACAAATAGACAAGTGCACAGAGATTTTTTAGGTGGTTCGGAAATCACCCATGTGATTCCTACATCCACCCCTCACACCCAGTGAGGATTCACTAAACAACCTGGGTAACACACCCACTGGAGCCAGACAACTCCAACACTTGAGTTTACAACTCACACAACTCTAGAGTAAGACTACTCTAGAACCCTGAGCAAGACTGCTCAACAACCACTTGAGTTCGACAACTCAAACTGAGCACAATGGCTCACAAATGACTTGCTAGACACAACACAAGACATAGATCTTCTAGCAGCAGATCATGTCGAACATGAGAACATTCATGAGAATTATGCAGAAGCACTTGCACAATCTCAAAATGTCTCAGAAGAACAAAAGTACATTGAAAGTTATGTGAAAAGACTTTGTTCTTCAGTGTACTCCCTTGTAGAAGCTCAGATTGGGAAGAGGCTTGGAATCTTGAAGTCCCAAACGATGCTCTACACTTTTGAACTTGGGATCTTCCTTGAAATCTTCTCCAACGAATGCTCCTACTTGATCTGCTTCCTTGAGGCGCTTCAATTGCTTCTTCAAGGGTGAAACTCCAATTCTCACAATCTAATTGATGAGAATTGGTCTTCAGAAGACACCAGGAGGGCAGAGGAGGGAGGTGAACTCTTCTCGGCGCCAAAGGGAACTTTTCTGGAAGCTCCAAGAATTCGTTGGGTCTCTTATTTGATGGGTGGCCAATTGGGGGCTTTTTATACCCAAAAGATTCCAAAGATACCCTTTAGGTACAAGGGCACACGATCCCAGGTTGATACACCATCGCCCTAGGCTGACACGTGGCAATCATCCATCTTAAGTTGGAATTTTTCCGTAGTGTGTCGACCTGCCCTGGTGGTGGTGTCGACACACTGTCCCAAATCTGAAAACAGGCTGTTCTGGGAACGAGGTCCAGTGTCGACCTGCTCTCATGTTGCGTCGACCTGTTGTCCCAATTCCAAAAACAGGCTGTTCTGGGAACAAGGTCCTGTGTCGACTCGCCTCATCCTGCGTCAACCTGGGTAGACTAATTCCTGGAATCTGCAACTCGTGTTGACCTGCTTTTTGACTTGTGTCGACACAGTCTCAGCATTTCTTCAGCCTTTTGCCTTTGAGTCTGAGATGTTGTGTCGACACCATTGTGGGGTGTGGACACACTTTTACAAAAAGTGTTTGTACCTGAAAAATAAACACATATATCATTAGTAAAATATTTTATTATAAGTACAAATGATAAGTGTGCTTGAAAACATGCTTTTTGAATATAAATTTTAGGTGAAATGTATTTATCATGTTTCAATTAGTTTGCATTTAAATCACATTTGTCATCATCAAAATAGGAGGGAAAATGATATGAAATTACACTCAACCCAACAATCTCCCCTTTTTTGATGGCAACATTAAATCCATATGACAATGAGGTTTTGATGAGATGTGATTTTAAGCAATTTTTGGTTATTCAAAGTCCTTATTTTTGTTCATGTTCATGCTTGTCAAAGACCTTTAAATATAACTCATTCACAATTGATGGTTGTACTTCACAAGTACAATGTTACTTGAAGTAAGTTATTTGCATAAAGAAGGTCAAGCAACTTGACAAGCATTCATACATTCACATTCACATACCAATTTTCAATCACATTGAAGACACAAATGAGAAATTCATTCAAGTTAAGCAAAAAGCATTTCATTTCATTCAAGAGAAACATTACAATCTTTCCAAAAGGATTACTCATTTCTTGTTCTCTTTCTTTCTTCTCCCCCTTTGACATCATCAAAAATATAAATATATTATGAAGAAGGTGGAGGAGGAGGAATGGGAAGTAAGATTTGCTCAATGTCTGACAGTCTTTTCTCCATGAAAGTCAAGCTGGAGTTGATTTGATCTTGAATGGTTGTGAGTTTTGTGTGCAAGTAGTGTTCCATTCTGTTTGAGTTTTCTATCAAGGTTGTTTGAATTCTGGCTAGATCAGCTGATATGGGTTGTGAGGAGGAAGATGATCCAGCTGACCAACCAGGCCTTTGCATGATTTTGACTTCCTTTGTCAAATCAGTGATCTGTGTATCAATGTGTGCATTGAAATTCCTCATGCTCTCCAAATCATCCACAAAATGAGCAAAACACAGTCTAGTGCTGGTGATCTCATGTAGTGTCTGCTTGGTGTTGAAGACATCAGCTTGGGAATTTTCCAAAATTCCCTGAAGAACTATCTCCAATTTTTGCTGGTGCTCCTTCAGTTGAACTGAAGCATCTGCCATTGTACCATTTAATCTGTTGAATCTTTGAGCTGCATAGTCTGAGGCAGCTTTTTGTTCTATGAATTTGGCAGACACAGTGTTCTCCAATCTCTGAATCCTCAACTCAAAGGTTTCTGACATGGTTTGAATGGAGGAGTTCAAAGTTTCAAATTTTTCATTTAAAAAGGAGAACAACTCTAGTGGAACAGAAGGTCCACCAGAGGATGTGGATGCTTGAAAAGTGGGTTGTGGAGAGAAATGTTGAAACTGAGGTGAGAGTGGGGCATGAAATGGAATGTCACCTTCAGTTGGAACTTGAGGTTGTTCCTCATTCAAAGGAGGCTGATCCTCTTGACCTTGGGGGTGGTCCCCTTGAGCTGGAGGCTATTCCTCTTGACCTTGGGGGTGGTCCCCTTGAGCTTGAGGTTGTTCCTCTTGACCCTGGGGCTAGTCCCCTTGAGCTTGAGGTTGTTCCTCCTGATCTTGAGAGGCCTCAACCACAACTGGCCCTCTCCTTACTTGAGTACCCTCCAGTCTAAATCCCATGAATTTCTGAATATTCTTAAAGCTGTAGATGTTGGATTTAGGGATTGACTGGGATTTCTCATTGTCTAAAGGCACACCAAAGTGCTGGAACACTGAGGTCAGATGTGCAGCATAAGGAAGAGATCTCTTGAGGTCTTTCTTGGTCGTATCAGATATGATTTGATACATTATTACATGGAGGTTGATTTTGATGTCTTTTACCATGCAATATAGAATGAACCTCTGAATATCTGTTAACCTGTCCCTTCCACCACCTTGAGGGGTAATGATTGTGGTCAACATGTGGTGGAAGATTCTCAACACAGGGGGAAATGAATTTGTGTTGAATTTGGTGACAAAGGTCTGTTTGGGATCAGATGCATCAGCAGGAAGGCCTGTCATGATGGTATAGGCTTCATGAAGATCAAATTCGAAATTATGATAATCTGCCCCTTCATCTGGTACTTCGAAAATTGAGGTAGCTTTATCTGTTGGCATGTCAATAGCTATCCCTTTAACCTTTGACTGATACCCTTCTTCTGTGCATTTCAAGTTCTTGTAGAATTCCCTAACAAGTCTTGGATAAATTATTTGAAACTCAGAAATAAAGAGTAACCAAGACTGAAAGGAGAAGTAGGTCTGAATTTCTGGAAATGTGTTTGCTAGCTGAATATCTGTCAAATCCACTATCCTGGGCTTTAGAATGAGCTTGGCTTCACTAATGGTCTCTTGAGACTTGGAAGACTCTGACGAAGATGATGATGATGATTCCTCAGGATCACTAGAAGAAGAGCCCGGATTCTCAGGTCTAGAAACCCTACCTCTGCCCGAAGAAGAGGGTCTACCTCTCTTGGCAGCAGGCTGAGATGCAGAAGAGGACCCTGGTTGCTCTGCAGGGTCATTGCGTCGCTTGGTTCTTCTTTCAAATTGAGGAACATCATCCTCTGCCGGAAGTGGCCGAGATGAGGCCTGAGATCTAGCTCCACGGCGAGGACCCATTTTTCTCACCATGGTTGCAAGGATGGAGTGGAATCGGGAGTTGATGAAGAAGAAGAGAGATGATTGAGAAAGGGATGTGAGTGAGAGAGAAATTTGTGGAATTTCTTGCCGGAAATGAGAAGAAAGCGACCGTCGGGTCGACCTGATGCCTAAAAAGGGTTTGTAGTGGTGCAATACCCCGCAGGAACAACAAGGGCTTATCCGGAACCCACGATTTAAAAAGGTCTGGCAAGAGGGCAGTGTCAACACTGGAAGACTGTAGTGTCGACCTGACCTAGGGTGTGTGTCGACACGGAACAGATGTGGTGTCGACCTGGCCTTTGAAGAAAAGTTGAATTTTTTAGAAAGAAAATTTTGGAATTTTTGGGGCTTCTTTAAAATGATAATCAAGGAGAGAAATAGTCATTTCAAGGATTTTTAAGAGACTAAAAAAAAATTCATTTGTTATATTTTGCAAAAATTCATCACAATTCAAGTTTTAAACAATTTCCAATAGGATATGAGCATTCAAGGACTTGAGTCAATAAAATGATGATTTGAGGGATGTAATATATCTAACAATCAACTATAAGCTACCATATATCTCAACTTTAAAGAAATAAAGATATCCTCTAGACTAAATACAATTGTTTTGAAAATAAAACACAGTCTTAATGAACAACTTGATGATAGATGAAAATGATTCTTTCTAAACAAAACTCCATTAACACACATATTTTGTTTTTGTAACAGACTATCAAATGACATAAATCCTTTTCACTCAAGTACTAGTGCTTTTTACACACTATAGTCCCTGGATACTTAAGATTTATGCATTGTCAAGTCTCAAAGGGGTAAATGATGACCTTTTGACATGAAAATATACGTTTTGTAGACGCCAATATTTCCAGTTACTCAGTCATCATCAAAAAGTATAGCACATCTTACTGTATTTTGAACTTATTTTTGAATTTTTATCCCCTTTGAACAGAGATAGCATTAGTGCCTCATGACATGCATGACACTTCATTCATTGTGAAGGTGTGCAGTTTCTCAGCACAAATGACATTGCTCTATTGATTTTTTCTTTCTTTAAAAAAAAAAATTTGAGAGTTCTGTAAGATAGAAATCAATTTTATCCAACATCAGTTGCAAACAAAGAGATGTTTTAATTTCAAGACACAAGTTGTTTTCAATCTTGGAAGAGTTCTGAGTTTCTGTGGTTGAAAAATATAGTTGACAGTCGATTAGTAAAAAATATGATAGATCACTCAAAGGATCATTTGGAGACTCTAGACATCTGAATGATGATATCATGCAGAAAATTGATGAAATGCAAGAAAAGTTATGAATTTTGCAAAAGTCATGACTTGTGAATTTTCTAGCTCCCCCTGAGATGATGATTTCAATCATTTTCTATCAAAATAATGATATGCAAGTTTTTGAAATCAAGAATGATTTTCTTTAAACAATAAAAGCTCCCCCTCAATTATTGCATTTTCATTTCTTGGTACTTGGCGGAGACATATACTATCGCATAGTGAAAGTGTCTAGACAAGCATAACTTGTCCTTCTCCAAATCACCATTTGATATACCAAAAAGTTCAACACAATGTGAGTTGAAGAATTCATTGTCAAAAAGAAATGGAAGTGGAATTAAAAGAGATAGGGAGAGTGTGACTGAAGGAAGGAAATGGTTATGATATGAAAAGAACTCCCCCTTATACAGTGCATAACACTTAACCCAAACCTAAAGAGAGATCAAGAGTGTGGACATTTACAAAGACCAAGTTCTCTCCTCAACGATGAAAATCTGTTTTCAGGAAGGGGTTTGGTGAAAATGTCTGCAATTTGTTTTTCAGTTTCAATAAAATGGAGTTCAACGGACTTCTTTGCAACCTCATCTCTCAAGAAGTGATGCCTAATCTCAATATACTTGGTTCTAGAATGCTGAATGGGGTTTTTAGACAAATTTATTGCACTTGTATTATCACATAGGATGGGTACACAACCTAAATCTTGGTTGTAATCGAGAAGTTGATGTTTCACCTAGAGAATCTGAGTTCCACATCTACCTGCTGCAACATATTCAGCCTCTGCAGTTGACAGTGCAACTGAATGTTGCTTCTTGGAAGCCCAAGAAATAAGGCACCCACCTAGAAATAAACACAAGCCACTTGTGCTTTTTCTATCTAATTTACACCTAGCATAGTCAGCATCCAATAGGCAATCAAATCTAGCTTGCAATTAGCAGGATACCAAATTCCTAAATCACATGTTCCAACAAGATATTTGAAAATTCTTTTAACAGCTAACATGTGACTTTCCTTAGGATTAGACTGAAATCTAGCACATAAACACACACTAAACTGAATATCTGGTCTAGAAGTTGTAAGATAGAGTAGAGAGCCGATCATACCTCTGTAGGTCTTTGGGTCTACTGACTTACCATTTGAGTCTTCTTCTAGCTTAGCATTTATAGCCATAGGTGTGCTCGAATGCTTGAGGTTCTGAAAGTCAAACCTTTTGAGAAGTTCCTTGACATACTTGGCTTGACTGATAAAGATCCCTTCAGATGTTTGGTTGATCTACAATCCCAAGAAAAATGTTAAATCTCCCATTAAACTCATTTCAAATTCATTCTTCATTTGATTTGAAAATTCAGTGCAAAGGCCTTTATTTGTTGAGCCAAATATTATGTCATCAACATAAATTTAAACCACAATTATTTGATTTTTGACTATTTTTTGTTAACAAAGTCTGATCAACATTTCCTCTAGAATATCCTTTTTCAAGTAAGAAGGTACACAAACGGTCATACCAAGCTCTTGGAGCTTGCTTAAGACCATAGAGAGCCTTATTAAGCTTGAAAACGTGGTTAGGATGTTTTTCATTTTCAAATCCAGGAGGTTGTTCAACAAAAACATTTTCCATAATATATCTATTTAAAAATGCACTTTTGACATCCATTTGAAAAACTTTGAAATTCATAGAGGATGCAAAAGCAAGGAAAATTCTAACTGCTTCTAGTCTAGCTACAGGGTCATATGATTCTTCAAAATCAATTCCAAATTCTTGATTGTACCCCTTTGCAACTAGCCTAGTTTATTTCTTATGACTTGACCATTTTCATTCAACTTATTTCTGAAAACCCATCTAGTGCCAATGATTGTTTGGTCACTAGGTCTAGGTACTAATTCCCATACTTGATTTCTTTCAAATTGATGAAGTTCATCATGCATGGCATTAATCTAATCAGAACTTGATAAGGCTTCATCAATTGACTTTGGTTCAATTTGGGAAATTAGAGCTAGTGGATCTTCTTCATTATCATGCAGGAATGATGATCTAGTCCTTACTCTATCATGTACATTGCCAACCACATTGTCTAATGGGTGATCTTTTAAAAACCGATGTTCAGAATTTACCTGTTCAGAAGTACCCACTTCTGGGACAATATTACCTGAGCCACTTGGAGATGGTGTGTTCAGGTTCTCTTCAATATTTTCAAACTCCTCAACAGTCTGTGAAGAGTCCACAATAAATTCATCCTCTTCAGTGTCTTGTCTTTCCCTGTAAGATTTAGAATTATTAGTTGAAAAGGAATTTTCATCAAAGATGACATGTGGAGATTCTTCAACAGTTTTAGTTTTAAGAATGTACACTTTGAAAGCCCTTGACACCTCAGAATAGCCAAGGAAGATGGCTTCCTGACTTTTAGCATCAAATTTGTCAAGATTTTCTTTGTTATTGTTGTGTACATAACATTTGCACCCAAAGATTTTAAAATAGGAAACAGTTGGCTTTTTGTTTTTCAATAATCCATAGGGGGTTTTCTTGATTTTTGGTCTGACCAATGCTCTATTGAGTATATGGTTTGCTGTGTTTACAGCTTTAGCCCAGAAGGATTTGGGCAAGTTACTCTCAAGAAGCATGGTTCTAGCCATTTCCACAAGAGTTCTGTTCTTTCTTTCCACAACTCCATTTTGTTCTGGAGTTCTTGGTGAAGAAAACTTGTGGAATATTTGAAATTCAGCACAAAAATCAGAAAAGGATGTGTTCTCAAATTCACCCCCATGATCAGTCAGAAGATTTTTGATTTTATATGGATAAGTTGTTAAGATAGTGATACAGAAATTCCTGAATTCAAGACAAGTATCACTTTTGTGGGACAGAAAAATAACCCAAGTAAATCTAGTAAAATCATCAATGATCACAAACCCATATCTTTTGCCACTTAGACTTAGAATTCTTGTAGGGCCAAAAAGGTCCATGTGAAGTAATTCTAGTGGCCTAGATGTGAGTACCTCATTGAAGTTTTTAAAAGATTTTCTTGTTTGTTTTCCTTTAGCACAGATCCCACAAACGTGATTTTCAACATTAGAGAAGGATTCAGGAAGACCCTTAACCAAATTCAATCTTAACAACTTATTCATTGTTCTGAAACTTGCATGGCCAAGTCTTTTGTGCCAAGTCCATGCAATTTCATCTTTATTTGCAACAAAGCAAAGATTTTCAGAAAAGTTTTTATTTAGGTTGATCATGTAGACATTGTTTTCCCTTTTTGCAAAAAATTTGATTTTATCAATTGATGAGTCAATTATCTTACAGAAATCAGATTCAAACACAACTTTGTGACCTTTGTCACATAGTTGGCTGATACTGAGTAAATTGTAATCAAGACCATAACCTAGTAAAACATTATCTACAGAGTTTGAGGAAGTTTGACCAACCTTACCAGATCCTATGATCTTTCATTTATTTTTACCTCCAAAAGTTACTGACCCTCCCTCCTTTTCAATCAGGAATGAAAATTTGGCTCTGTCTCCCGTCATGTGTCGTGAGCACCCACTGTCAAGAAACCACACATTGGAGTTGGGTGCACGACTTTTCTGCAAAATAGATCAGTGGAGAGAAGATTTTGGTACCCAAACAGAGTTGGGACCATCAGAATGTTTGAACATTGTTAGTAAATCTTTTCTCACCCAAATTTGACTTGTTTTTTATTTTTGTTTTGTTACATTGGTGTTTTCAGTCTTTTTCTGTTTGTTCTTTTTCTTAGGAATGAAAGCACCAACATTTTTGTTTTTAGTGGGAGGGGAGATTTTCATTTGAGCATAGGAGTTCAGATTAGGAGATGGAATCCATGGATTTTATTGGTACATCCAAAGGTTTGGATGAAAGAATTGAGGATGATACAAACAGGGGTTGTCATACCATTGGCTCCAAGGATTAGTCCAATCGTCTTGGAGGTCCAAGGTTCTTTATAAATGATTTCCTTTGACTTTTTCTTGTTTTTCAAATTTTTATTTGAATTTTTGATTGAGTTGTTTGAAGCTTTTGATGTTGAGCAGGTCGACCTCTCCATGACTGGTGTCGACACAGCAACCACAGAAGTCTTCTTCTTGGGACTGGTGTCGACCTGTCAGAAGACTGTGTCGACCTGGTTGTCTTCTTTTTTTTTGAGTTTTTGATTTGTTTTGTGTTTTGTTTGATGTTTTCTGATGTTTTGTCTGATGTTTGCTTGATTTCTGTGTTCTCAAGATTAGACCTTTGACAAATTTATTAATGGTGCTTTGCCCTTTTTCTCACCAGATTTGTCTTTCTTTGGTTTTTGTTTGTTGAATCCTAATCCATGAGAAGTTGTTGTCATGTTTGTTCCAAGCAGTGCCTCCAAGTTATCTTTACCTTTGTGAAGGTTTGGATAACTTCATCCATTTCTTTTAGCTGGTTTTGAAGAATTTTAATTTCTTCAATCTTTTGTTGTTTTTCTTGTTTTTCCATTTCCATCTTTTCAGATAAGTCTTTAAGTTCTTGGGTGGCCTTTTGAGAGGCAAGCTTCAGATCATCAATTAGATTCATGAGATTTTCTTTTTCTTCATTTAATTCTGTTATCTCATTTTCTAGCTCACAAGTTCTGTTTTTGAAGATTGGTTATGATAAAGGTTTTCAATTTTCTTTTTGATGTGTTTGTTTTCTTTCTCATTTCAGAATATTTTTCAACTAGCTCAGCATAAACATCCTGCCAATCTTCAACAGTGAAGTCTTCAAAAGAGGTGCTTACCTTTTCTTCAGAATTGTTGGCCATGAAGTATATTTCCTCACTTTCTGAACATGAGGATTTTTTGTCTTCTTCTTCCTCACTTGAGTCTTCATCAGACCAAGTGGCTACCATGGCCTTTGGCTTCTTGAACTTCTGGAATTTCTTGTGCTTTTCTTTCTTGTTCTCAGGACACTCTCCCTTCATGTGTCCTGGCTTATTGCACCTGTAACAGATGACTGTTTCGTCAGGTTTTTAATTCTTGTTAAAATTAGAAAAGGAAGTGTTTTTTTACCTGAGGAAAACTTCTTTTTTCCAGACATTTTTCCTTTTCTATATTTCAAGAATTTTCTGAATTGCCTGGTCATGAGGGCAATTTCATCCTCATTTGACTCAGACTCCTCAGAACTTGTCTTTTCCTGACTTTTGTCTTTGTTACTTGAGGAGGCCTTAAGTGCCATTGGCTTGGTTTAGTTATGTGTTCTTCATTTCTTTTCAAATTGATTTCATATGTCATTAAGGATCCTATCAATTCATCCAAAGACATTTTGGACAAATCTTTAGAATCTTCAATGACAGTGGCCTTTGTGTGCCAAATTGAAGAAAGTGAACGTAAGATTTTCCTTACCAAGTCTGCATCTGTGTAGTCCTTACCTAAGGCCTTCAGACCATTGACAATAACCATGAACCTGACAAACATTTCAGAAATTGTTTCATTAGTCTTCATCATAAACAATTCATATTCTGAAACAAGAATATTTGCCTTAGTTTCATTCACTTGTGATGTTCCCTCATAAAGTAATTCGAGTTTATCCCACATCTCTTTGGAAGATTTGCACATTGAGATTCTCGAATACTCTTTGGGATGAACAGCACATTGAATCATGTTCATAGCACTATAATTCAATGTGGCTTTTCTTATTTGTTCCCTGGTCCAGGTTTCTTCCTCTCCCTGGTTTTCATAGGGACCAACCTCAACCACTTTCCAGATTTCATAGTTCTGGGCTCTTAGAAAGACTTGCATTCTATTTTTCCAATATGAATAGTCCGTTCCATTAAAGAATGGTGGCCTATTTATGGAATGTCCCTTAGCTATGAAACCTTTAGAATCCATTGACTTAAGAAGAAAGCACATAAAGAATACTCAGCAAGCAAGCAAACAATCAAGCAATCAGACACACAATACTCAAAAACTGCTCAAATCAAATAAGATCAAGTATAAACCCTGCTCTGATACCAATTGAAGGATCGAGGAAAAGGTGTGGATAAGATCTAGAAGGGGGGGATGAATAGATCTATGCCACTTTTTTGCGGAAGCTTAAGCAATTTAAACTACTTTTAGAATCAGAGGCAATAAAATCAGTGAAAAACACAGATCTGATGAAATGTTAAGTGAGTTGATAAAAGAGATATGAAAACCAGTTGATTAAGTGAATCTTAATCGATCCTATGCAAGCATCTAACGGATGATAGAATCAAACCACAAATAGACAAGTGCATAGAGATTTTTTAGGTGGTTCGGAAATCACCCATGTGATTCCTACATCCACCCCTCACACCCAGTGAGGATTCACTAAACAACCTGGGTAACACTCCCACTAGAGCCAGACAACTCCAACACTTGAGTTTACAACTCACACAACTCTAGAGTAAGACTACTCTAGAACCCTGAGCAAGACTGCTCAACAACCACTTGAGTTCGACAACTCAAACTAAGCACAATGGCTCGCAAATAACTTGCTAGACACCAACACAAGACATAGATCTTCTAGCAGCAGATCATGTCGAACATGAGAACATTCATGAGAATTATGCAGAAGCACTTGCACAATCTCAAAATGTCTCAAAAGAACAAAAGTACATTGAAAGTTATATGAAAGGACTTTTTTCTTCAGTGTACTCCCTTGTAGAAGCTCAGATTGGGAAGAGGCTTGGAATCTTGAAGTCCCAAACGATGCTCTACACTTTTGAACTTGGGATCTTCCTTGAAATCTTCTCCAACGAATGCTCCTACTTGATCTGCTTCCTTGAGGCGCTTCAATTGCTTCTTCAAGGGTCAAACTCCAATTCTCACAATCTAATTGATGAGAATTGGTCTTCAGAAGACACCAGGAGGGCAGAGGAGGGAGATGAACTCTTCTCGCCGCCAAAGGGAACTTTTCTGGAGGCTCCAAGAATTCGTTGGGTCTCTTTTTTGATGGGTGGCCAATTGGGGGCCTTTTATACCCAAAAGATTCCAAAGATACCCTTTAGGTACAAGGGCACACGATCCTAGGTTGATACACCATCGCCCTAGGCTGACACGTGGCAATCATCCATCTTAAGTTGGAATTTTTCCGTAGTGTGTCGACCTGCCCTGGTGGTGGTGTCGACACACTGTCCCAAATCTGAAAATAGGCTGTTCTGGGAACGAGGTCCAGTGTCGACCTGCTCTCATGTTGCGTCGACCTGCTGTCCCAATTCCAAAAACAGGCTGTTCTGGGAACAAGGTCCAGTGTCGACCTGCCCTCATCCTGCGTCGACCTCGGTAGACTAATTCCTGGAATCTGCAACTCGTGTCGACCTGCTTTTTGACTTGTGTCGACACAGTCTCAACATTTCTTCAGCTTTTTACCTTTGAGTCTGAGATGTTGTGTCGACACCATTGTGGGGTGTGTCGACACACTTTTACAAAAAGTGTTTGTACCTGAAAAATAAACACATATATCATTAGTAAAATATTTTATTATATGTACAAATGATAAGTGTGCTTTAAAACATGCTTTTTGAATATATATTTCAGGTGAAATGTATTTATCATGTTTCAATTAGTTTGCATTTAAATCACATTTGTCATCATCAAAATAAGACGGAAAATGATATGAAATTACACTCAACCCAACACAGGTTTCTTCAGGTCGGTCGACCGATTTCTTGCATAAGTGCAAAAATCAAGTTAGACTTCTATTCCAACCTTTTACATGCCTTGGCCTTTGTGAAGTCCACTTCATGTCCAACTTTTAACGTACTTTGTTACGCACTTAACACACAAGTTAGACCCTCAAATCAAATATAAATAATTCAAACACTTGGGTCATCAACATGAATTACTTAGTGTTTTGGTGATTTTCTGAACATAAGTTAAACTTAGTATTTTTGTGATCATCAAAATTTATAGAGCACAACAATCTCCCCCTTCTGATGATGACAATACATTTGTAGATTTTTCACACAAAACACAACATTCACACTCATATGCCGGACAATTTATGACTGATGATTGTTTTTTTTGTTTTTACATGCATGCAAGCATTCAGTCATGCAACATGCAATATTACTCCCCCTCTCAAGGATACTGCAAAGTCTCCCTATTCTTTTGTACAATCTCTCCCCAAACCAGAATATAAAATCTACATATGTTCTCAACATATTCTCTCCCCCTTTTTGACAGTATCAAAAAAGTGGGTAGTAATAGGGATAAGAGATGTAATTGAACTAAAGAATATAGTACATTAAGAATTCACTAAGGGTATGATTATGTGAGTGCATGCTCTAAGCAATAGTCATTATATAGCCCATGTATTTAATCAAGTTCTCATGACACATTCAAAATTAAGTACCATTAGAAGTGTGTGTGAGATATGATTAATAAGCATCACACATGATGATAAACATAATTTCCAATTAACACTAATGGTTACTCTCAATCTTACACATGCATGATAGACCCTCGATTTTTGGTAGCTATCACTCTGCCTTTTTTTTTTTTTACTTCTGAAATAGATGATATCAAATTCTATTGATTTCTTTTCATTTATTTTTGAGGAAAGTATTGTGGTTTGATGTGGGGCTCCTCACTTGTTCAGTGGAAAGACCAAGTTACTTGGCTGAGTTCCTCTTTTCTTGAGACAGGTAGCTTTTTCCTCACGAGTTACAACAAGTTAGGTGGATTTAAAGAATCACACATTGTTAAGAGAAACTTTGACCCATCATCAATGTGATATCCATTAATCACAAACATGTGCATTAGTGTGTTGGCATCAATTTCAAATGTATGTTGAGAAGCAAGTTAAATGCATAACTATTTTGCTCCCCCTTAGTGTATGCACACACCAAATGCAAAATCTCCCCCTTAGTGGTTGAATTGATGTGCGCTAAATCTCAAGCCAATGCAGTAAAAATAACAAGGAAGTATTAAGCCATAGAACGAATCAAGGAGAGTGTCTTTGCATATAATGTACATGCAAGCATACAACGAATAGGCATGCAATAGACACTAAACTCTAAGACTCTTTTCGAGTTTTTAACTTTTCCATTTTTTTTCCATTTTTTAGATATTTATCAAAATCTAGAAAGTAAACAATGAGACTAATTGATAAAAATTGAATGAAATAAACATGAATGTGTTAACAATAGTATTCATGTCTTACTTTAAAAGCGTAAAAATAGAAGTGCATGATACTCACAAAACAATATAGGTGCCATGAATTTAACCTTGGAGTTCATCACATCTAAATCTCCAAAGCGCATGCAACCAAAGGTCTTAAGTGGATTTTTTTGGTACCCAAATGGTTTTGGGTCCAGTAGTGTGAGTCCTGGAAATGACCTATCCTTCCTAATCCACACAGCGTTGAGTTTTTGCATGTTTTTCTTTAAAGAGCAATTGTAGATCATATGACCATGCCTACCACAAAAATAACATGTGACATTAGAATGTGTTGTGTAGGTTATGGCTTATGAAAAACATTGGGTGGAACATGCTTGGGTTTAATTGATTGTACATGCTTATTAGCCTTCAAAATGTGTTTACCATTTTTGGTTTTTTAGCTTGCTCAATTTTCTTAGCAGGAATTGGTTTTTTTTAACATGAGCAACTTTTGAGAATGTGATTGTGAAGTGCTAGGAGTATTAAAGGCATGAACAAATGATGTTTTCATTTTAAACTCAACAGATTTGTTCTTTTTGTTTTTAGGGGAATAGCCTAAACTACGTCTATTAGTGTTCACTTTAACACTAAGGACTTCTTCAAGTTTTTATTTCCATTCATGAGTCTAGAAACAATTGAGTTTCGATCATATACTATTTCATGTATTTTCTTGACATAATTTTTAGAAATTTTAACATTTTCTTCAAGCGCATGAATTTTTTTTTGAAACTTTCATTCTCAATTTCAAGCTTTTGATTCTTTTCAAGCACATCATGATCATGAAGAAATTTTTGAAGTTCAGTTATCTTATATCTTAAGGATTCATTCTCAATCACCAATTCTGAACTATCTTGTTGCTCTACAGATCAAAGAATTCATGATCATGATATATGCTATCAATTTGATTCTTTTCTTTGGGAGAAGCAATTTCAGCTTGGAAAGATTTATTCTGATTTTCAAGCATGCTTAATTTTCACAAATACCATGATCATGAGCTAAGCATTTCATTTCTTGTTCATACAATTAAATTTTACTTTGCATAGTCTCATTTTCATCATGAAGATTTTCACATTTCAGTTTGAGTTCATGACATGATATACAAAGAATTTCATCATGAAGAAAGCCTTCTATTTTCATCTTTAGTCTCTTATTTTCCTTTTTAGCTTTCTTATATGTCTCATATAAAGCAGAATAGATTTGCTCAATCTCCTCAAGAGTAAAAGATTCTCGGTTAGAGTTTACCTCGGAAGATTCATCCTCAAGAGCCATAAGGCCATATTGGACATCCTCTGCTATGGAGTTTGACTCATCAGAGTCACTCTATGTGGCGACCATGCTCTTGGGCTTCCTTGACTTCTCTTTGTTTGGCTTTTTCAGGAATATTGGACATTCGAACTTTATGTTCCCAATGCCTTGACACTCATAGCTGATAATTTCCATTTTTTTGCTAGAGTCCTCTTTCTTATTTTTGCCCTTGTAATATTTATGGATGCTACAAGATGTGGCATTTGCTTCCTCAAGAATTTCCTAAAGTTCTGGGCTAGCTTTGCCACTTCCTCCGCATCTTCACTTGACGAACTTTCATCCGAGCAAACATCCTTTGACTTTTTTGGCTATGAGAGCCACTTCCTTTTTCTTGACAATTGGCTGCTTGGCTTCATCCCTTTTTATGTTTATCTCATAAGCCATGAGACTTCCAATCAACTCCTCCACAGTGAAGCTTGACAGGTTTTTGGAGTCCTCTATGACTATGGCCATAGGGTGCCATGCTGGTGGGAGGGATCTCAGAGTTTTACGAACAATCTCTGTGTCAGTGTAATTCTTGACAAGATCCTTCAGTCCATTGGTGATCTTGGAGAGCCGTGCAAACATGTCAGAGATTGTTTCCACGGGGCTCATCGTCAACATCTCATATTCATGAACAAGAATATTTGCTTTAGTCTCTTTTGTTGACTCTTTTATCTCCATGATTATATATTTTGGTGATAACAAACTTCATCAGAATATTTCTATATTCATTTAAATTATGAGTATTTGTCTTAACTTCATTTTGGCTAAGTCTGTCAACAGGAAACTCAAAGGAAATAAAATTTACATCAAGGATCACTATAATCACGGGGTTGTGCACCCCTTAAAACACGCAACACGATGCTTTTAAGAACTTAAAACATGTGGCATGGAATAAAAGAAGTGTGATCGCCACCTAGCTAGTTGCCATGATTAAGAACTATGTAGGCTAACTAAGGCTATTCCTAACACTATTAAGACTCTTAGACCTATCCTATTGCTACTCTATCACCTAGGGATGGATTTGGATGGGATTAGCACCCCTAGAGCTCTATAAATAGGGCTGTAGGGGGCTATTTTCGTAGTTCAACTTCTCTCTCTTCCTCTTTCTTGGTTTTCTCTCTCTTAAGCCATGAAGAGAGCTTCCTCCTCCTCCCAAGCTTCCTCCATCCCCTATAGCGGTCCCAAAGCAACGAGGACGGCCCATGTAGAGCTCCTTCGCCTCTCCTCCGTGCCCGGCCACATCAGCACAAGGTCGGATCTTCAAGTGAGTACTTTCTCTCTCTAGCCATTTGATTTTCTCCCTCTTTTTCTTCTTCTTCTTCTCCTATTTCTTCTCCTTCTTCTTCTTCTGCCAACCACTCTTCTATTCTCTTTTCTAGATGCTCCTGGGCAATAGACGCTACTCCAAGATACCATGGCTCAAACCCATGATCAGAGCCCTTCCCGTGGCATCCACATATCACCTGCGTGAATAGAAACTTACCACGGTCCTCGCGCTTGCCAAGAATTACCACAAGGTGGTACATGTGTAGGACAGCCTTACTGCGCTTGTGGAGCTTTGGCACCCACAGAACCACACATTCATCTTCCCTTCTTTCGAGGCCACAATACTGCTGGAGGAACTAGAGCTTATGTTGGGGCTCCCAAAGGGCAAGAAGGGGAAGGAGTACGGCATCCCCTACACCATGGCTCCCATCGACTCCTGGGCCATCCTAGGAGAGATCACTACCAAGCATGAAGACTTGCGGTCTATGACGAGCCCGGGGTATGCTCACCTCCTCCCGATTTCTCAATGGATAATGTCTTAGTGTAAAAGAAAAATGGGGAACCATCTTGCTATTGCCAAGGCCGCCGCCATCTGCATCTGCAGCGTGATTCTCTTCCCAGTGCAGGACAACCATTTAACTGTGGCAAATCTCAACATCATTTCCTGCATATGGGAAGGTATGTCTATTTTCCAGGCCGTCCTTGGATATCTCTATGTTGGATTATCTTCTGCAGCCACATGCGGCCCTTTCTTTGGTTCTGTTATTACCCTCGAGTGCTGGATGGGCATGCACATCAGCTTCCAAGCGACAGATGACCCCTCTATCCAATGCAATAGCATGTTCCACCATCCTCTAGCTTTTGTTGGCGCTCCTCTTCACATGACACCACAAGCATGGTGATAAACAACAATGATCAAGGGACTGAAAGAATGGAGGATCTATTTCAAGACAATGACGGTGGAGAAATTTGAGATGCGCCCGAGGTTCCTCCACAACAAGATGATTTGCCTCCCACAATGCACCGGCCTGGCTTTGCGACTTATTGGCAATGAAGCACTGGTTCTATACAACCCTAACTGGTGCCAACTCCAATGTGGCGCCGTGCGCATAGTTGTGCCACCACTCTCTCACTACCCACCAATCCAAGCACGGAAGAGGAACGACGATCAGGATGAACGAGACGTGAGGATTGCCATTGTCCACTGGGAGGGATGCGCCACAGGCATCATCTTAGCAGAAGTGGCGGAGGACGAGGACGTGACCCGGGAGTATCATCAAGCATTGAAGAGGATCCGGCCAAACATACATGCGGAGTTCGAGGCGGCACCGGGCGCTTGAGATGGATTTGAGAGATGTAGGCATTGCATCAGATGGTAGTTAGGACTGAAAAGATGATTTGATTGATTGTAGGGATGATTAGGATGTGTAATTGATCATTTGAATTACTAAAATCAGGATTTTGTTCAATGTGCACATTGCTTTGTTTATGTGGCGACCACTACAGACGGCTCCTAAAGGTCGCGACGGGCTGACAGGTCGCGACAATGTCACGGACTACTTGGCCGTCGCGATAAGGACACAACATCTATGGCTGTTGCGACAAGAACCGAGGGTTCAAAATGGAGAAACCCCCCTTTCTTCCCCCTCTTGCGCATTCAAACAAGCAAAACACCGGGCTCCGGCGATTCTTTCCCCCCTTGCTCTGATCTCCTCTGCACTTTCCCTTACTTGCATCCTCACTCTCTCTTTCTTCTTCTTTTTCCCACCCACTCAAATCCCCGAAGTGATGGAAGGAAGCAGTAGTGGTGGTGGCTATCCCGGCGATGGACGGAGGAAGAGGCCGGCGAGGAGAGGTAGTCAGCGGCGCGAGGGAGGAAGTCCTAGAGGTGGAGATGGCGGAGGAAGAGGCGCCGGTGGTGGACATTGAGGCGGCGGCGATGGCACGGGAAGCCGCCATGAAAAAGGTAAGTCCTCGATGCCCTAAACCCTTAATTGATGGTGTGGATGAGATGGAGAGGCCCCATAGAGGGCGGATGTAGGGCGAGATGCCCAGAAAATGCAACCCCAGATAGGATAGGCCCCAGTCGGTCTGCATCTACGAACACGATGGCCCGCCCCGTCGTGATATCAGCTATTGCGACGGTGTCGGAGACCGTGACATTGTCGCGGTGCTAAAGGCTGTCGCCACAAGGTCGTGGTCACAAGAATAGTCGCGACCATGTCGTGACCCATCGGGGCATTGCGACAAGGTCGTGGCCCTTCTGGCCGACACAACCTCAGCCGAGAGACCAACAAAGCATGCTTAATCTGACTTATTGACTGATTTGTGCTTGCAGAGTGAGATGAGGGCCTGAGTTTCATGGCTCCTGGTCTTGGCAGTGTACCTGGCCCTCCCAGGGTTCCAGAGGGAGAGGCTAGACGAGATGGGGTTTGGGGAGGTGCTTTGGCTGGACCGGATGAGGGCGGATGCCCCACTCACCCAGGCCCTGCACAGCAGGTGGGATGCGGAGGCGACTGCCTTCGTGTTCCCATGCGGACATATGATCCCCAGCTTGGAGGACGTGAGTCGCATCACGGGCTTGAGAGTTGTGAACATAAAAAAAAAAGAGAACACAACAGAACAAAGCAAGATAGGCCCATCTATTGGCTCATTATCTAATGGCCCAAGCACCCCCATGCAAGGGGTCATTTTAAGAAACCCCTTACCTCCCCACTACAAAAAGGTGATTCTGCCAAAAGGGAAGCTTCCAGACCTGTGTCGTGGCTATCTTTTGGGGGTGGTTGGCTGTGGCTTGGGCAAGAAGAAAGAGAGAGCCAGAGAAAGAAAGGAGGAGAGGGCCAGAAAAGGGGCTGGGGTTCCTGGGTTCTGGCGGCGTCAGAAGAGAAAAAAAGAAGGAAGGAAAGGGGGGAGTCAGCTGCCTTCTCAGTTCTCACGACATCTTTTCTCACCTGGCCGCCGCAACAAGGTTGAGAGCCTAGCGCCAACATTTCTTCCTTTCTTAGCTGCTGCGTGCCTAGAAGAAGCTGGTCGCCCTTTTCTTGCTGCTGGGTAGGGGGAAGAAAAATGCCAAGCCGCCACCTCCTATGTTCATCTATTGCTGCATGTCCTGATTAAGAAGATAGAGCAGAAGCCATCTCTTCCCTTCTGTGGTGCCCCGTTTGCCATTTGGCAGGGGATGTAGAAAATACTTCTACTGTCCCATCTATTTCCTTTTTTTTTATGGTCAATGTGCATTTGCTATGTTTTTTTTATGCAATGGAACACTCACTCATACGATTGTCCTTGTGAGACTCTTTTTATAATATATATGTGTGCACTTCAATCCGGGTGATGCTTCTTGTTTGAAAGAAGATCATCATTACTCTTTGTCTTTTTGTGCAATCTTCATACATATGTAGAAAATACTTATACCTGTCCCATTCTTTCTTCCCTGGGTGCGATGCTATGTAGTTTTTTCTTATGCATTTAATAGCTGAACATGGAGAGTCCTTCAAACAGTAGATGAGGATCTCTAAACACATGCTTCGGATCTCCTATTTTCTGATTATTCATGGCTTTGATTATACCCAGTTCTCCCTTTTGTTGTATGTCTAATCTGTTGTGAGAGAACCCCCTCCTCACTGCTGCGTTTGCTTGCTTTTCCCCTTAGCATATCCCGCCGACTCACCTGGGTGTGAGTTTGGGGGCGCCCAAGGATGAGCAAATCGATGCCCATTCCTTGCGGCACCCCTAAATGGGACTGACAGCCCTCCCCCATCATGGGAGGTGCTGCAAACCCCCTGTGTAGCAAGGATTTCCCTCCGTTTCATTCAATTTGAGCATGAATGTGGCTTGCCGACTCACCCCAATTCCGGGTCCAAGCACAAAAGGTTGGATAATTTGATACTCATGCCTCGCTTGGGACTTGAACGGGAGGTATTCGGCCCGAACATCATTTTCGTGTTGCATCTACCCCATTTTCCGGAGTCAAAATTGCATAAGTAAAGAGATCCCTGTTGAAGGTTTGCTGCCGACTCACCCGGGCAGTGAGTTTTTGGCATTTCGGGATCAATTGGTGCAGCGTTTTGGCCATGTAAAAGATTGGAGTCGATCAATATGTACCTCAGTCCCCCCATGTAAAATTTCGTGTCATTTTGACTCAATTTGAATGGCCGTCCGATTGCTAATAGATGTTTCTGTCTGGTTGTCGACTCACCAGGCAGAACAGGGGTTTCTGGCATTTCTGGACTGATTGGCGCGACTTCTCACGGATGCGAATGGGTGAAATCGATCAATATATATATCAGTCCCTACCTTAAAAATTTTGCATCATTCCAGTGTGATTTGGGTGGCCGTCCCTTTATAAATGGGCGTTGCCAACTCAGTTCTGGCTGACTGTCGACTCACCAGGTAGAACGGATGTTTTCGGCGGTTTGAGACCGATCGACGTGACTTTTTGCACATGTAAAAGATTGGAATTGATCAAAGTATGTCTCAGTCCCTCCCATAAAAGTTTCACACCATTCCACCGTGATTTGGGTGTCATTCCGCTGCAAATGAGGGCTGCCGACTCACAGGGGGCAGAACTGTTTGCCGCCGACTCTATGAGGCCTCGGGTTAGATAATATGATATCTATGCCCGAGTACCTAGACTCAAATATCATTGGATCGCACATTTGACTGTTTTTGGCCTTGGTACTCATCGGTTCCCTCGTAGCCATGCCTCGGGAATCGGTACCATGTGCCATTTGGGTAGCGCCGTATACGGCCTATACCCCGTTTTTGGTACCATCTCCATTACGGTAGATGGATACCGTGACCTCCCCCACATCTCATGAGTCCGGGGAGGTGCTGTCAAATTTTCCCCGTGAATTTTTAAACCGTTCTATATTTCTGACTGGTGAGTCGGCAAGGATTCAGCAGGCTCCCGACTCACTGAACCAATGAGGAGATTTGAACCAGTGAGTCGGCAAGCCTCATGCATGATGAGTCGGCAAGCCTTGATTCATGAGATCACTTGTTTTCAGTCCCGGTACTCATCAGTTCCCTCGTAGGCAAGCCTCGGGAATTGGTACCGTGTGCTGTTTGGGTGACGCTGCATGCGGCTAACACCTCGTTTTGGTGCCGTCTCCATCATCGTGGACGAGTATTGTGCCCTCCTCCTTCGCCATGAGTAAGGGGAGGTGCTGTCGAATTTTCTCGCGCATTCTCATGAGATTAAAGGACGTTATATGATTAAAAGACTTCAAAAATTATGTTAGCTAGGTGATTCGGTAGCCCTGCAGTAGCCTGCCGACTCACCTGACCTGGCAGTCTGCCGACTCACTGACCTTGCCGACTCAGTAGTCTGCCAACTCACTTGACCTGGCAGTCTGCCGACTCACTGGCCTTGCCGACTCAGTAGTCTGCCAACTCACTTGACCTGGCAGTCTGTCGACTCACTGGCCTTGCCGACTCAATAGTCTGCCAACTCACCTGACCTGGCAGTCTGCCGACTCACTTGCCTTGCCGACTCAGTAGTCTGCCAACTCACTTGACCTGGCAGTCTACCGACTCACTGACCTTGCCGACTCAGTAGTTTGCCAACTCACTTGACCTGGCAGTCTGCCTACTCACTGGCCTTGCCGACTCAGTAGTCTGCCAACTCACTTGGTCTGGCAGTCCGCCGACTCACTGGCTTTGCCAACTCAACAGTCTGCCGACTCACTTGACCTGACACTCTACCGACTCATTGGCTCTACCTACTCAGTTGAGCCCGCCAACTCAGCAGCCTGCCGACTCACCAGCATAGCTACAACTATCATGTTTTAAATGGAATCAAGAGAACACAACGGGCATCAATTGGCAAATATCAAATGAATAAATGAATAAAAGCCTCCAAAATTGTATGTGAAGATGATAATGATCACAAAGAGCCAAATGTCATGAATAGAAATCTTTCTCTTTGCCATTTTGGCTTTGATTTAGCACGCATTTTGCACCTTTATCGGATGTTTCCGTTTTAAGGCCATGAGACTCTCTAATCTGGCGATTAATCAAGGGTTTTCTCTCTCAGAGACATGTAATTAATGTCGTTGCGTCTATGCAACGGCGGGATCTTGGTCCCGACCCGATCTCTACTTTCGTTTGACGAAGTCAAATGGTGCGCACAATAGACCTAAAGTCCTTCGACTCTCGGAGGCAGAACACTTATTGCCACTTCGGTGGCTGGCACGCCTGCGCTATGCAAATTGTCGATTCATCTCTTGTCATTATCGCTCGCGTAGCATTCGTCGGGATTTGGATTAGCAATATGCATCCATGAGAATATGAGAAAACATGATAAAAGATAATTTTAAAATGATTTGTGATGGATTCAAATAAATCCATTTCCTCAAGAGTATATGGGCATCCCGTGAGCAGTTACACCTACCCGTGCTACCAGGGGTTAGCACGTAGGCTCCTAGATCTGACAGTAGGTCCTAGGTCTTCTCTCATCTCTAGAGTCGAGCTACAGGAGAGTCTAGGGCTTTTCCAGACCGGTAGGGAGGTGGCAGAGACGGTGGACGAGCAGTTGCGGAGGCTGACAAGGGGCTGCAGGGAGACCTTAGCTAGTGAGCCAGGGGCTCAGGCAGACTTGGACATACGTCGTTTTCTCATGTTCTTCCTAGGCAGACTCTTGTTTGCTATGAGGGGCGACGCGGTCCACTGTCGGTTCCTACCACTGCTAGAGGATCTAGGCCAAGTGGGGAACTATGCGTGGGGAGTGGCGTTCCTGGCGCACTAGCTCGAGAGCCTGAGGTCCTCTGACCAGCAGACGTCAATCAGTGGATTCTTTCCCTTTCTTCAGGTACTCTTCTTCTTCCTCTCACCCCTTTATTTAAATTGCCTTTGATATTATAATTGTGATCTAACTATGCCCTTGAATTCTTGTAGGTCTGGACCTATCTCCACCTTCCCGCCCTAAGGAGGGGGACCTTGGAGCAATCGGGCCTCGTGCCCCTTGCTCGGCACTGGGTGCCATGCCGTGACACGCACCCATTGGAGGAGCAGCTGGCGTCCATCCAGGATGCCACTGATGTCTACCCTTAGTTGGATGTAAGTGTTCTACCCCTCTCTCTGAGTTCAATTTGATTTAAATTTTAATTGCTTGGCTATTAACAAGATGTGCTTTTGATGTGCAGGTGGTGTGGCAGCCATACCTAGTGGAGGGGGACGAGGGACAACCTTGGTTGGAGCAGGCCCGACCCTACTTCGGTAGAGCATTGTGAGTTCACGCTCTCAACCTTGTGCTACCTCTCCACCTGCATCTGACTCAGAGGTCGCTTGGCCTACGTTAGAGTGCGGTGGAGTTCCCCAGCCGAGGCCGGACCCTAGGCTTGGTTGGAGCGTCCGGGGACTCCACGGCAATATCGATTGGCGCGAGCGGGCCCGCGAGCAGATCCAAGACTGGGAGCACCGAGGCAGACGAGTCTGGTTTGACGCCGAGTCTGACGATGCGTACCTGCAAGCTTTCGCCTCGAAGTATTGGGAGAGAGTCTACAGGGGCGCGAGGCAACAAGTAAACCTCTAAACTCAGACCTCATGAATTGTTCTAATTGGATTGAGCTGACACATTTTGATGAATTGCAGGTGGATGTGGCCGGTAAGATTGCCTCACTCTGGGCCCTGCTACACTTGGAAGTACAGGATCAGGATGCGGCGAGGAGAGAGGTGGAGCAGCTGGTAAGTACCTACTCAGACTTCGATAACTCACTAATTTTTTAGTTGATTGAGAAACTGACAAGTGTTGCATGTGCAGTGTGCGGAGCTGGCGAGTGTGAGGAGGGCCCAGACAGGTGCATCCTCATCTAGGGCAGCAGTAGAGGCACCTCAGTCGGATCTAGAGGACTGACTGGCGGGCGCAATGAGAAGGGCTGAGGAGGCACAGGCAGAGCTGGCAGAGAGGGTAAGTATGGCACAGACTTGAACTGAATTTGATTTACACTTGGCACTGACTTGATCTTCCACAGGTGACCGAGCTAAGGACCGCCATCGACAGGGCAGCCCATTTGCAGGAGCAAGTCGATGCAGCGACAACGTCAGTTGCCCAGTGGCATCTCCAAGAAAAGACAACAGTAGCTGAGAGGGATCAGCTGCACACGTCGGTAGGGCCGTCATAAGCAGAGGTGACCCGGTGGCATGCAGAGGCAGAGACTTCAGCAGTGGAGGAGGCCCAGTGGCACATCCAAGCGGAGGTAGCAGTGGCGCAGGTGGGTGAGCTGACGAGGGAGCTGGCGACACTGCGTGCACAGGAATCGCTGGTGGACCCGATGGAGCTAGCCCGACTACGCACTGACTTAGTTGTGCAGTAGTCCTTGGTTGGGGAGCTTCAGAGCTGCATGGCGATGGTGAGCCAGGCAGCTCAGAGTAGGAGCAGGAGCCAGGTTGGAGCGAGCGGAGCAAGTGGTGCCTCAGTTAGGTAATTTTTGACCGATTCCTCCAGTCGGCGGACGAACGAGGAGGAGGAGAGGCACTTAGCAGAAGAGACAAGCGCTAGGAGTGGTAGGGGTGGTGGTGAGATGCTACCCCCGCCCGATAGGCAGGAGGGATCTGAGGAGAGTGGCGGTGGATAGTGAGGAGCTTGTGAGCCACCTCCCCCTTATCTTTGTACATGATGTTTATTTTTAGTGGATCTTTTTTATGTTTTATGCCAATGTTTGTGATTATTGGAATGAATCGTAATTGACACGAGTGTGACATGAGATCCGAGAGAGAGAGAGAGAGAATATACTGAGTACGTCATTGTGCTTGCTCGAGAGTTCCTTTCCCCTGCATACTTAGCAAAACAGATTAGATATGTTCTTTGGCTCAGCCCCTTGCGTTAAGTAAGGAGTGATTTTAACTTCATAATTGTCAAGGGGCTGAACCTTATTTAAATAGGTAGAAAGTAAATGAAAATAACGCATGCTAAAAGAACATGGTATGTACATTTTTTCAAATTTTGGGGTTTTCTAATTTTTTGGATTTTGAATTTTCTATTTTTTTTTTGGATTTTGAGATTTTCTCTTTTTTTTGGGTTTTGAAATTTTCTCAATTTTTTGCATTTTGGGATTTTTCTTATTTTTTTGGATTTTGGGATTTTCTCATTTCTTTGGATTATGAGATTTTCTCTCTTTTTTTTTTTTAGATTTTGGGACTTTCTCTAGCTACACCTTTTGCATTGGGACAATTGGTTGTAAACCTCACCTCTCATCCTCAGTTGTTAAAATATCCTCTGGGCGCGGTGTGCATTTGTTTTCTTGGCTTCCTTATGGCTGATTGCCCCTAGTCACTAGGGTTCCTACACAGACCAAGTGTGGGAGTGATCCGGTCATAAGTGAGGATAGGAAGATTGAAAGGGATAACACTTGGTGTTGGTGCTTGGGACACTGGCTTCTTTGACTCACGAGGGTGTGGCCCACATGGATTCTGTCTGTTATCCAAAGACTTTGTGGTCATTTGCTTTTACTTGGGGCATGCGTACGACCAGGCTCAAGGGCGTCCCATGGGGAACTGTACTACCACTCTTTGCCATGCCCTCATTTGCATTTTCTTTCACTATTGTTCTTTCGTTATTTCTTCTTTCTTTTGTAATTGACCGTCTCTCTTTGAGACTTCATGCACACATGATTTACACCCTCATTTGTCTACAAGTTAGCGTCCTTTTGCCCCTAGACCTTGTCCGAGCAGGAAAAGAAAAGACCTTTGCTCTCCTACACTTGGGCTAAGTAGGAACATCCGTGTCTTGGGGAAATTGACCGCGGGTTGCCATGTTATGTGCGTGTTGGCCGAACCCAGGGGGTACCTGACAGCAATAAGACAGATGTGAGACTCACAATAGCTAGTGTTCTTTTGCAAAATGGTGTCACTATCGAAAATCTTTTATTAATGATAGAATCTTTTAAGGTACAACCCATTCCACGGGTGAGAGAGCTCCTCACCCTCGGCATTTACTAGCCTATATGCATTCCCAGGGTACACATCCTTGATGACGTACGGTCCTTCCCAATTTGCTTGCAATTTTGAACTAGGACCTCCAGGTTTTATGAAAATTTGCTTCAAGACCATGTCTCCTACTTGGAATTTATATTCAATCACTTTCTTTTGAAAAGATCTTGAGAGTCTATTTTGATAGGAAAGCACATGATTGGCCGCGGCTAGACGCCCTTTCGTCCAAGAGTTCCAGCTGAATAGGTAACACCTATCGACGTTCATCGAGGTTAAGTTCCTTGTCTAGTTGTACCCTTAGCAAAGGAATGAGGATCTCATGTGGACATACCACCTCCATTCCATAAGTAAGTGAAAAGGGAGTTTGCCTAGTGGGCGTGTAAACGGAAATACGGTAGGCCTATAGAGCCTCAATCAAAATTTCAAGCCAATCAACAAATTTATGAGACTCACAAGTTTTCTTTAAAATTTTCAAAAGCGTTTTGTTTGTGGCTTCGG
Source organism: Colocasia esculenta (assembly GCA_014218235.1). Classification (NCBI taxonomy): domain Eukaryota; kingdom Viridiplantae; phylum Streptophyta; class Magnoliopsida; order Alismatales; family Araceae; genus Colocasia; species Colocasia esculenta. The sequence continues at coordinate 47,308,968 of CM024759.1, read as the reverse complement.
CTTGATCGTTGCCCAGTGGATAGTATGGAGACGAATGATGCAAAGAAATGTTGAATTTCTTAAATAGGTCCTGAAGCTCTTAAGATATGAACTGGGGTCCATTGACAATGACAAGCCGCATGGCACTCCAAACTGCGAGATGATGTTCTTCATGATGAATCTGCACACAGTTGAACCTTTGATTTCTGCAAATGCTTCGGCTTCGGCCCACTTGGTGAAATACTCAATAGCAGTAAGGATGAAGGATTTTTATTTAACTTGAGCATTAGGATCACCAAGAGGCCCAATGATATCAAAGTCCCACATGGAAAATGGCCAAGGTGAAGATAGCGGATGCAAAGAGGAAGATGGAGCATGGATGTTATCGGCATGAAGTTGGCACTTGACGCACCTAGGAACGTAGATGGCGCAGTCTTCCTCTAGGGTTGGCCAGTAATAGCCCTGCCTAAGGATTTTCTTAGCAGTGAGCCCCTTCCACTACTCTCTAGGCTTCTTCGTCCGACAAACATCTGAGAAGCATTCCATTTAGAGCGCACCTATATAATACTTCTGCAACGATGGCATATCTTAGCGCAGTTCTACGGATGGCTCTTCTATCCTCAGCCTCCGCTTCTTCTAGGAAGGTACCGTCCTTGCAGTATTGCTCGATCTCATGGTACCTTAGCCTTTCTTCTTCCAACATTTCTTCTAACTCCACAAGCATAACTTCCTTCGCTTCTCTTCTCTCTGCCTTCAAGACTAAAGAGCTCCTGAGGTTATTGAACCAAGGATCTTGAGTGGAGGGTGCTTCTAACCTCTGGACAATGATAGTCTCAGTGTTGCAGATGAGAGGGAAGGAGAGAGACGAAGCCAGAGATGCCAGGGCATCGGCCAGGATATTCTGAGAGCGAGGAGTATGAATGTAGATAAGTTTGCGGAATTGCTTAGCTGGGAGAGTGACCAGATCTTGATAAGGTTTGAGCTTAGGGTCACGAGTGTGGTAGGTAGAAAGGACCTGCCGAAGGACGAGTTGAGAGTCTCCTATGATCTTAAGATGACGCGCACCTAAGAGATAGGCAAGCTTTAGACCGGCTAGGAGAGTCTCATACTCATGAACATTATTAGTGGCAGGGAACTGAAGTTGATATGCTACTGGAATGGGGATCCCTTCTGGGGTGAGCAAGACATCACCTATGCCCCGTCCCCTAGAATTGAGAGCCCCATCGAAATGGAGTGACCAGAAGGGATCGCGAGAGATGAGTGACAGGTTTTCGTTAGGAAATTCCTCCTGGACCGTGTCACTATGAGGAAGAGGGAGGTGAGCAATGTGCTCAGCAATGGCATACCCTTTTATAGCCTTCTGGTCTATAAAGGTGATATCGAATTGAGAAAAGAAGCTCTGCCAATGTGCCAATCTGTCAGCGAGGACTGGCTTCTCCAGGAGATACCTAATAGGATCCATTATAGAAATCAAACTCACCTGATGGGCTAGGAAGTAGTGCTTCAGTTTCTGCACTACCCACACTAGCACTGCACAAGTTTTCTCTATTGTGGTAAGCTTGAGCTCGGAAGGATTGAAGAGCCTATACAGGTAATAGACTGCCCTTTCTTTACCAAAATCATCGTGTTGAGCAAGGACAGCTCCTAGGGAGTCCTCAATAGTCGACAGATATAGGATAAGGGGTTTTCCTGGGACAGGCGCTTACAGCACAGGGGGATTCATCAGATAACTCTTGAGCTCATCAAAGGCTTCTTGACACTTATCATTCCATTCGAATTTGGTCCCTCCGTTTAATAGCTCATAGAAAGGACGACACCTTTGAGAATGCTGAGATATGAATATCCTTATGAACTGTAGTCAACCGATCAGTCCTCGATGCTCAGATATGTTCTTTGGAGGAGGCATCTCATTTATTGCCTTGGCCTTGTTTGGGTCTATTTGAATCCCCCGCTTGCTGACTATGAAACCTAACAACTTTCTTGAGGAAACCCCAAATACGCACTTCTTTGGATTCATCTTCAATTTATACTCTTGTGCGCGCCGAAACACCTTGGCAAGCATGGAGGAGTGTTTACTTCGGGTCCGAGACTTCACCACAACATCATCCACGTAAACCTTGACATCAATATGAATCATATCGTGGAAGATTTCTAACATTGCTGTTTCATAAGTGGCGCCGGCATTCTTCAGTCCAAACGGCATGACCACATAACAATAAGTTCCCCAGGGCGTGGTGAAGGAGGTCTTCTCTTGGTCCTCCGGGGCTAGACGGAATTGATTATAGCCTGAGTAACCATCCATGAATGAAAGGGTTTCATACCCAGCGGTGTTATCAATGAAAACATCCAAATGAGGTAATGGGAAATCGTCCTTTGGACATGCCCTATTCAAGTCCCGGAAGTCTATGCAGATTCGCACTCATCCGTCCTTTTTCATTACCGGGACTATATTGGCCACCCACAAAGGATAGAGGACTACACGGATGAACTTAGCTTTGTGTAGTTTATCGATTTCTTCCTTCAACTTCAAAGAAATGTGGGGAAGGAAACGCCTCAATTATTGTTTAACAGCTATTGCTCCTAGCTTCAAAATTAACCTATGTTCCACCAATTTGGGGTCAATGTCGGGCATGTCATTGTATGACTAGGCAAATGAATCTTTGTACTCCCTTAGCATCTCTATGAGTGCTTCTTCTTCTTCAAGAGGGAGATTGGAAGCTATAGTCAAGAGCTTGGGTTCTTCTTCTGTCCCAATGTTTACCTCTTTAGTGGGTTCGACCACTGCCAATGTGGGTTCATGAAATCTCCTCATGCCACTGGCATACATCTCGGCAGTGTCCTCTATTTCACCGTCTTCTTCATTCACTGGGTCCTCCTCAGTTAAGATTTCATATACTCCAAAACCATCGTCTAGCCCTTCTTCTTCGTGCTGAGCTTCTATGTTCAGAATGACTGCTTCTTGGACAAACTCATCAACAGCTAGAAGAGCGCCACACCTTTGCACTAGATCTATTAAATATCTACGGGGTATGCCACTACCCTTACACTTCCTAGACGGGGACGGGGACTTGTTAGATTCTACCCTTAAATCTAAACTAGGGTTGATATTTACAGAGGACTCTGGAGAAGTGTCCAGAGGATTATTGGAAGGGAATGAAAGGGGTGCGGCATGGCCGCAAGGGTCCTCCGATGGGACTGGAGGCAGAGGCAGGCCACCTGAGCTCAGGGTGCCTACGGCAGAGTCAGGGTGCTGGGGAACAGAAGGCCCCTCACCCAAATTGCCCAACTAACCATGTTGGTCAGTGGGCGAGGATTTCCACTCAAGCAGAAGGAGGAAGAAATGCGGGGATCACCGCCGAAGAAGGAGGAGCGCACAGATGATGAGGATCGCCGTCAAGAGCAAGAGAAAAGCGGGAACGGGGATCGCCGTCCAAGATTTGAAAGCGGGGAGTGACGGGGATCGCCGTCAAGCACATGGATTGCAGTGGAAATGGAAACGGGAGATTAGTGTTTGAAAACGGAAGGAAAGACGGGGATCGTCGTCAGATTGCTGGTGGGAATGAGAAGGAAAGGAAACATTTTTTTTGTTGCTTTTTTGTTTTTTGAATTTTTGAATTAAGCACAACATACAAAACTAATAAAGGAAACTAACTACCTTATATGCGAGGACATCGGGAGAAAGACAGAACCGAGCCATTGAAAGAAAGAGTGAAAAGGGACAAAGAAGTGGCTAACGCTTCGAGAGCGTCAGGGGAGAATTGGAGAACAAGGGGTGGAGAAGGAGGGATGAAAGAAAATTTAGAAACAAGAATGGAAAATACAGAATAACTGGAAGGCTGGGGATGCCCTGGCGAGAACTCGCCTACCAGATTGATGGGGTTCAAAACTTCAAATTCCTCACCATGCCCAAGCAACTGTCGCTTGGAGGTGGTTGCTGATGCTGATTGTGCTGACTCTTCCCCTACTGGGGACTGTCTGATATTATCATCCCGGAATAAGAGATTGATTGCTGTCACTGGGTCCTCTAAATCTGACTCCTCTGCTTCTTTAGCCTTCTTCTTCTTGCTGGGCCGTTGAGCCTCCAGAACTTGATATGTGATAAGTACAAAATTTTTAGTGTTAAATTCCACACATATAGTTAATTTTAGACAGTCTTTTGTCTGTAAATAATGTGCACATTGACTTTAATTTTCATTTCATCCATGAATAAAATTTTGAACATATTAGTTAAATTTTCGGGTAGAACACATAGTTAGATCTTCATTTAAATAAAGTCGACATCTTTTGAATAATTCTTTTTTCTTTTTATAAGTATATTGTACATAAATAAATCTTTGGTCTTAAGATTTTCTTAATCATTTCTTGTAAATATTAGTTTGTAAATAAATCAAGCTTTAAATAAATATTAGTTAAATGACACCATTATGCCACCCAATACCAATAAATAAATAAAAACATTTTAAATAAATCACCCTCACCAATACCCTCATGCCACATACCCCATCCAATCTTATTTACAAATATCCCACCCCACCCACTTATTCTACTTAAACAAAGTTTTTTTTGTTGTTTGTTTTTCTTTCCTCCAGGCCAAGCAGACGAATCTGCTGGAAGCTTCAAGAAAAGCAGGGCTGGCGATGGCATCTGGCTGACGGAGGTAAGCTGGCCGGGTGATGGAGTCTTGGGCGATTTGGAGAAGAAGCCGGGTGTGCCTCTGGCGATGGAGCTCAAGAGGCTACTGTGTGTGTTGGCGCTGGAAATCAGGTGACGCCCAGGCATGGGCAGTGCTGGTGCTGTGCTACAGGGACCAGGGGCACAGCAAGTTGGTGAAGATGGCGGCCATGGCTGATGGCGGCCAAGGCAGATGGGCCTGGGATCCGGATCTGGGCAGCTTTGCAGGTGAGGCATGGAACCATGGGGCAATGGTGTGTGGCTCAGGCGGCTATGTGCGAAGCAAGCTGATGGCTGAGCTGGAGGGCTTCTGCTGGAGGCGCTCGGATGTGGCAGATAGGCCAGGGTCTGCTGGCATGGAGATGGAGCTCGTGTGCAGAGCTCGTGCGGCCGTTCCTGGCGCGTGAGGAGTGCGTCTGGAAGGTTCCACTGTCTCTATTTAAGGACCCCAAGGTCCCCAAATTGGGGGATTCGACTTTGGTGAGTTGGGCGGGAGATGTTAGATGGTTAGATGAGTTTTTTTTTCTGTTCTTCCAGAGACGAGAGTTGCGAGAGTTGTTGAGATGTTGGGGTTCGATTTTCAGAATTTTTCATAGTTCTCTCTGTTCTTTCAGAGTTCAGATGGCTGGGTGGGGGTTTTCTCTAGCAATTTTTTCTGTATTTTTCTTTTCAACTCTGTAAGAGTTTGAAGGTTGGGAGAGTTCGATACATTGGAGATTGCTTTGTCCATTTTATTTTTGCAATTGCTTGTTCCTTCCCTCTGTGTTTACATGACTTGATCCAGTGGAGCTTGTTACTTCATTTCTTCTGTGTTCGAGAGGGCTTATGCATTTGCTTTTAGAATTTCTTCTTCTCTTCTGTTGCTCAGCATTAGGGGGATTGGTTAATTTCATGTCTTCTGCGTTTCGGGGAGATGGATCCAGTGAATTTTCGTTTTCTTTCTCTTTGGATGTGAGGACTGCTGGGAAGGAGATCAGATAGTTCTATTTTCTGTTCTTGTGGATTGTTCTTCTTTTCCTCTTTAGTTCGGCTACTGTGAGGATTTCCGAGGCTGTTGGGATCGGCGTTTTGCTTCCTTCCTTCCGTGGAGATTGGTGTTGTCCGGCATCTGGAAGTAGGACCATTTGAGGTCTGTGCATCCGGGAGCTCTCGGAAGTAGCAGAGAGCTATTAGGCTTTGAGAGATCTGAGAGATGGGATTCCCTTGCTGTTGTCCTTGAGATTTTTATGGTGTTCTTCTTTCCCTTGCATAGTTCCAGAGTTTGACATTGCAGTTCATATCTCTTTTGCTAATTTCTTACCGAATCATCAGACTGTGAGGAAGACAAGATCCACTGTGTCTCTCCTTACTGTTCTGAAGTTCATTACATTCTATTTCCCTTTTGTTAGTCCTCCCTCAAGTTGTGTTGTTTGGGTAAAGTGATATGAAATTTCTATAGTTCACAGCGTTCTCAGTGCAAATCTTTGTTTGAGCTCTTTGATTTCTTTACTGTCAATTGTTCTAGTTATTTCATCTTGTAGAACTGAAGCATTCATCTTGTACGTTCTTTTTGATATGGTGCTTCCCTTCGAGTTATGAAGGTGTGAGCAATTCTGGAACAATAACAGATTTGAATTAAGAAGTGGAAATGCTTGTTGCGTATTGCATCAATTGCTCTGTGGAAGGATGGTTGGCTTGGTCTGTTACTAAGAGTTCTCAGTTTAGTTTTAATGTTTTGAGAATTTAAATTTTGTTATTGTTCAATTGGTTGTGATATCGAAGGATTCTAATCGCACTGGAACTTTTAGCGAGCTGAGTGGATTTAAGTCAAATTTTACTGTTGGATCTTCCTGATTTCAAGTTTAAGTAGTTTAAATCAAACTTTATTCAGTCTCCCTGTGGATATGACCTGTTCTCACCACCTTGCTAGTCCATCTTCATGATTTTAAGTTTGTGAGACAGTTTAGAGGAAGTGCGCATATTGATTTGTGCGAGGAACTCTGGACAACGAAATGCACAACCAACTATGTCGCGCGACCATCTTGGCGCCGTTGCCGGGGAGGCATTAGAGTTTGATTTAATCTGCTTTCATTTGATTTCATTTGCACTTGCTTTCATTGACTTTTTATTGGGCTTTCATCTCGGATTTGCATAAGGAGGAACTTGGAGATTGGGCTTCGCATTTGAAGCCCATTGGAGGAGCTGCTGATTTCTTTTCCCATTTATTTTTAATTCAGTCTTTTAGATAGGGGAGTGTGAGAGAAATTTGTAGTGAGGTTTTGATGTACTCTCTATGCATGTACAGAGATTTCTTTTCAGTTGGCATGTAATAATTGGACTCTCTTTGTGGTTTGTGTGGTTTGAGACTAGTTTATAGTACCATTTCATATTTTCTTAGTTTCATTTCATTTAATTCAAAAACCAAATAAAAATTTAAAAAAAATCTAAAATCTAAACAATTTCCAAATCGCTCTTTCATGTTAGCCGTTTGTTTGTAAATAAAAATTTCATTTCTAAAGTTTAGAATCTCATGTTTTAGGACATTAATCATCTTAATGGTCATTTTAATTGTCATATCTTTTCTTGCATTGAAGAGTGCGGGGGAAAGGTAAGGTTTCTAACTCTTGTTTCATGCATTAGACTTAGCATTAGAAAATCCATTGTTTAAACTTGTTTGTTGCACTTCACATTTTTAAATGGGACTTCTTAAGGGCTTCACCCATTAGAATAAAAAGATATGGTGAGGGATTTCATCACCCTTTTCTTTGCCCAAAAATCACAAAAAATGTTCCACATTCTTGCATTTACCTCAGCTCTTAATAAAAACCAGTAGACTTGACCCTAGGGTTCATAATTAGATTTATCTTTTCTCAAATTCAAAACTTCTCTTTAAGTCTGGTGTCTAGGATTACAGGTTAAAAAGCTTACGCTTAAGTGAGTTAGAGGTTATTAAATTGGGTCCTTGCGAAAGCAAGGGGGGCCTCCCTCTACTCCACCTCTTACCTGGCCGGTACAAGAAGAGTTAGGATTGGATTTAAGCAAGTATAAATCTGATTTTGAGAAAAATAACATAAGTCCAAGGAACACTTAGTGTTTAGGTTAATCTGTTTTGAAAGTGTTTGTTTATTCATAAAATTCATAAAAATCAATAAAAATCTAAAAAAAATTCAAAAATAAAAAATAGAAGGCTTTTCATTTGTGCATGCTTGGTAGACGTTCTCTGGACTTAGATTTGGCTCAACCTATAGACGAGATTGAAAGATTCTTTCATAGGATGGCCAATCAAAACCAGAACCAAATTGCTAGAAATGTAGAAGAGGCTGTACCTAGACAAATGAAGGAATACTTCATTCCTTCTGACTATCAACCTGCTACTTGCATTAGGTCGGAAATTCCGGCAAATCATTTCGAGATCAAACCTGGAACCATTCAGATGTTGCCATCCTTTTATGGCAATCCCAATGAAGACCCTTACAGGCATATAGATGAATTCATAGAGATTTGTTCCACTGTGAGGATCCAAAACTTCACTGAAAATGCCTTAAGGTTGACCCTATTTCCATTCTCCTTAAAAGACAAGGGCAAACATTGGTTGGGAACCATAGGGAGAACTATCACAACATGGCCAGAAATGCAGCAAGAATTTTTAAAGAAGTTTTACCCCATTGGCCGGACCAACACCATGAGAAGAGCAATAACCAGATTCTCCCAACACTCGGGAGAATTAATGCACGAATCATGGGAAAGATTGAAGGAGTTGCTTAGAAAATGCCCCCATCATGGTCTGTCGAGGTGGCAAATTGTTCAAGCCTTTTATGAAGGACTAACTGAATCAAATAAGCAAATGGTTGATGCTTCGTGTGGAGGAGCATTCATGACTAAGAGCGAGGATGAGGCATATAATCTGTTTGAGACATTGAGTGAGAACTCTATCAATCATGCCTCACTCTACTCTTATGAGAGAGCGTTAGGACCTGTAAAGAAGGCAGGGATGTATGAAGTAAGAGGAAGAGGGGAACCAGACTCTAGGGTAGAAGATCTTGTTGGGTTGAGTGTAATTTCATATCATTTTCCCTCCTATTTTGATGATGACAAATGTGATTTGAATGCAAATTATTTGGAACATGATAAATACATTTCACCTGAAATTTATATTCAAAAAGCATGCTTCAAAGCACACTTATCATTTGTACTCATAATAAAATATTTTATTAATGATATATGTGTTTAATTTTCAGGTACAAACACTTTTTGCAAAAGAAGTGTCGACACACCCCACAATGGTGTCAACACAACAACCCAGATTCAAAGGCAAAAAGGTGAAGATATGTTGAGACTGTGTCGACACAAGTCAAAGAGTGTGTCGACACGAGTTGCAGATTCCAGGATTTAGACTACTCAGGTCGACGCAAGACCAGAGCAGGTCGACACTGGACTCAGTTCCCAGAACAGCCTGTTTGCAGAATGGGACAGTAGGTCGACACAGCATCAGAGCAGGTCGACACTGGACCTTCTTCCCAGAACATCCTATTCTCAAATTCGGGATAGTGTGTCGACACCACCACCAGGGCAGGTCGACACACTACGGAAAGATTGCAACTTAAATTGGATGTTTGCCACGTGTCAGCCTAGGGCGATGGTGTATGAACCTAGGATCGTGTGCCCTTATACCTAAAGGGTATCTTTGGAATCTTTTGGGTATAAAAGGCCCCCAATTGGCCATCCATCATGAGAAGACCCCAACGAACTCTCCAAGCCTCAAGAAAAGTTCCCTTTGGCGGCGAGAAGAGTTCATCTCCCTCTTCTGCTCTCCTGGTGTCTTTTGAAGACCAATTCTCATCAATTCGATTGTGAGAATTGGAGTTTGATCCTTGAAGAAGCATCTGAAGCGCCTCAAGGAAGCAGATCAAGTAGAAGCATCCGTTGGAGAAGATTTCAAGGAAGATCCCCAAGTTCAATTGTGCAGAGCATCGGCTGGGACTTCAAGGATTCAAGCCTCTTCCCAATCTGAGCTTTGACAAGGGAGTACACTGAAGAACAAAGCCTTTTAACACTATTCTCAATGTACTTTTGTTCTTCTGAGACATCTTGAGATTGTGCAAGTGCTTCTGCATAACTCTCATAAATGTTCTCATGTCTGACATGATCTGCTGCTAGAAGATCCATGTCGTGTGTTGGTGTCTAGCATAGTTGTTTGTGAGCCGTTGTGCTCAGTTTGAGTTGTCAAACTCAAGTGGTTGTTGAGCAGTCTTGCTCAGGGATCTAGAGTAGTCTTGCTCTAGAGGTGTGTGAGTTGTAAACTCAATGATGGAGTTGTCTGGCTCCAGTGGGTGTGTAACCCAGGTTGTATAGTGAATCCTCACTGGGTGTGAGGGGTGGATGTAGGAATCACATGGGTGATTTCCGAACCACCTAAAAATCTCTGTGCACTTGTCTATTTGTGGTTTGATTCTATCATCCATTAGATGCTTGCATAGGTACGATCAAGATTCACTTAATCAACTGGCTTTCATATCTATTTTATCAACTCACTTAACATTTCATCAGATCTGTGTTTTTCACTGTTGAAATTGCCTCTGATTCTCAAAGCATTTTTTAAATTGCTTAAGCTTCCGCAGAAAGTGGCATAGATCTATTCATCCCCCCCTTCTAGATCTTATCCACACCTTTTACCTCGATCCTTCGATTGGTATCATAGCGGGTTTATACTTGATCTGATTTGATTTGAGCAGTTTTTGAGTATTGTGTGTCTGATTGCTTGTTTGCTTGTTTGCTAAATATTCTTCTGTGCTTTCTTCTTAAGTCAATGGATTCCAATGGTTTCATAGCTGAGGGGCATTCCATAAATAGGCCACAATTCTTTAATGGAACGGACTATTCATACTGGAAAAATAGAATGCAAGTCTTTCTAAGAGCCCAGAACTATGAAATTTGGAAAGTGGTTGAGGTTGGTCCCTATGAAAACCAGGGAGAGGAAGAAACCTGGACTAGGGAACAAATAAGAAAAGCCACATTGAATTATAGTGCCATGAACATGATTCAATGTGCTGTTCATCCCAAAGAGTATTCGAGAATCTCAATGTGCAAATCTGCCAAAGAGATGTGGGATAAATTCGAATTACTTTATGAGGGAACATCACAAGTAAAGGAAACTAAGGCAAATATTCTTGTTTCAGAATATGAATTGTTTATGATGAAGTCTAATGAAATAATTTCTGAAATGTTTGCCAGGTTCATGGTCATTGTCAATGGACTCAAGGCCTTAGGTAAGGACTACACAGATGCAGACTTGGTAAGGAAAATTTTACGTTCACTCTCTTCTATTTGGCACACAAAGGCCACTGTCATTGAAGATTCTAAAGATTTGTCCAAAATGTCTTTGGATGAATTGATAGGATCCTTAATGACATATGAAATCAATTTGAAAAGAAATGAAGAACATATGATTAAGATCAAGCCAATGGCACTTACGGCCTCTTCAAGTAACAAAGACAAAAATCAGGATAAACAAGTTCTGAGGAGTCTGAGTCAAATGAGGATGAAATTGCCCTCATGACCAGGCAATTCAGAAAATTCTTGAAATATAGAAAAGGAAAAATGTTTGGGAAAAAGAAGTTTTCCTCAGGTAAAAGAAACACTTCCTCTTCTAATTTCAACAAGAATAAAAAAGTTGACGAAACTGTCATTTGTTACAGGTGTAACAAGCCAGGACACATGAAGGGAGAGTGTCCTGAGAACAAGAAAGAAAAGCACAAGAAATTCCAAAAGTTCAAGAAGCCAAAGGCCATGGTGGCCACTTGGTCTGACGAAGATTCAAGTGAAGAAGAAGAAGACAAAAATCCTCAAGCTCTGAGAGTGAGGAAATCTGCTTCATGGCCAACAATTCTGAAGAAAAAGTAAGCACCTCTTTTGAAGATTTCACTGTTGAAGATTGGCAGGATGTTTATGCAGAACTAGTTGAAAAATATTCTGAAATGAGAAAAGAAAACAAACACATCAAAAAGAAAATTGAAAACCTTTATCATAACCAATCTTCAAACAACAGAACTTGTGAGCTAGAAAATGAGATAACATAATTAAATAAAGAAAAAGAAAATCTCATGAATCTAATTGATGATGTGAAGCTTGCCTCTCAAAAGGCCACTCTAGAATTCAAAGACTTATCTGAAAAGCTAGAAATCGAAAAACAAGAAAAACAGCAAAAGATTGAAGAAATTAACACTCTTCAAAACCAGCTAAAAGAAAGGGATGAAGTTATCCAAACCTTCACAAAAGGTAAAGATAACTTGGAGGCATTGCTAGGAACAAATATGACAACAACCTCTCATGGATTATGATTCAACAAACAAAAACCAAAGAAAGACAAATCTGGTGAGAAAAAGGGCAAAGCACCATTAATTAAATTTGTCAAAGGTCCTAATCTTGAGAACACAGAAATCAAGCAAACATCAGACAAAATATCAAACAAAACTCAAAACAAATCAAAAATTCAAAAACAAAAGAAGACAACCAGGTCGACACAGTCTTCTGACAGGTTGACACCAGTCCACAAGAAGAAGACTTCTGTGGCTGTTGTGTCGACACCAGTCATGGAGAGGTCGACCTGCTCAACATCAAAAGCTTCAAACAACTCAATCAAAAATTCAAATAAAAATTTGAAAAACAAGAAAAAGTCAAAGGAAATCAGTTACAAAGAACCTTGGACCTCCAAGACAGCTCTTCAAGACGATTGGACCAATCCTTGGAACCAATGGTATGAAAACCCTTGTTGGTATCACCCTCAATTCTTTCATCCAAACCTTTGGATGTACCAACAAAATCCATGGATTCCACCTCCTAATCTGAACTCCTATGCTCAAATGAAAAACTCCCCTCCCACTAAAAACAAAAATGTTGGTGATTTCTTTCCTAAGAAAAAGAACAAACAGAAAAAGACTAAAAACACCAATGTAACAAAACAAAAATAAAAAACAGGTCAAATTTGGGTGAGAAAAGATTTATGACAATATTCTAACATTCTGATGGTCCCAACTCTATTTGGGTACCAAAATCTTCTCTCCACTGATCTTTTTGCAGGAAGGTCGTGCACCCAACACCAATGTGTGGTTTCTTGATAGTGGGTGTTCACGACATATGACGGGAGACAGAGCCAAATTCTCATTCCTGCTTGAAAAGGAGGGAGGGTCAGTGACATTCGGAGGTAAAAATAAAGGAAAGATCATAGGATCTGGTAAGGTTGGTCAAACTTCCTCAAACTCTGTACATAATGTTTTACTAGTTGATGGTCTTGATTATAATCTGCTCAGTATCAGCCAACTATGTGACAAAGGTCACAAAATTGTGTTTGAATCTATTTTTGTAAGATAATTGACTCATCAACTGATAAAATCAAATTCTTTGGAAAAAGGGAAAACAATGTCTACATGATCAACCTAAATAAAAACTTTTCTGAAAATCTTTGCTTTGTTGCAAATAAAGATGAAATTGCATGGACTTGGCACAAAAGACTTGGCCATGCAAGTTTCAGAACAATGAATAAGTTGTTAAGATTGAATTTGGTTAAGGGGCTTCCTGAATCCTTCTCTAATGTTGAAAATCAAGTCTGTGGGATCTGTTCTAAAGGAAAACAAACAAGAAAATCCTTTAAAAACTTCAATGAGGTACTCACATCTAGGCCACTAGAATTACTTCACATGGACCTTTTTGGCCCTACAAGAATTCTAAGTCTAAGTGGCAAAAGATATGGGTTTGTAATCATTGATGATTTTACTAGATTTACTTGGGTTATTTTTCTGTCCCATAAAAGTGATGCTTGTCTTGAATTCAGGAACTTCTGTACCACTGTCTTAACAACTTATCCATATAAAATCAAAAATATTTTGACTGATCATGGGGGTGAATTTGAGAACACATCCTTTTCTGATTTTTGTGCTGAATTTCAAATTTTCCACAAGTTTTCTTCACCAAGAACTCCAGAACAAAATGGAGTTGTGGAAAGAAAGAACAAAACTCTTGTGGAAATGGCTAGAACCATGCTACTTGAGAGTAACTTGCCCAAATCCTTCTGGGCTGAAGCTGTGAACACAGCCAATCACATACTCAATAGAGCATTGGTCAGACCAAAAATCAAGAAAACCCCCTATGAATTATTGAAAAACAAAAAGCCAAATGTTTCCTATTTTAAAATCTTTGGGTGCAAATGTTATGTACACAACAATAACAAAGAAAACCTTGACAAATTTGATGCTAAAAGTCAGGAAGCTATCTTCCTTGGCTATTCTGAGGTGTCAAGGGCTTTCAAAGTGTACATTCTTAAAACTAAAACTGTTGAAGAATCTCCACATGTTATCTTTGATGAAAATTCATTTTCAACTAACAATTCTAAATCTTGCAGGAAAAGACAAGACACTGAAGAGGATGAATTTATTGTGGACTCTTCACCAACTATTGAGGAGTCTGAAAACATTGAAGAGAACCTCAACACACCATCTCCAAGTGGCTCAGGTAACATTGTCCCTGAAGTGGGTACTTCTGAACAGGTAATTTCTGAACATAGGTTTTTAAGAGATCACCCATTAGATAATGTGGTTAGCAACTTGCATGATAGAGTTAGGACTAGATCATCTTTCTTGCATGATATTAAAGAAGACCCACTAGCTCTAATTTCCCAAATTGAACCAAAGTCAATTGATGAAGCCTTATCAAGTTCTGATTGGATTAATGCCATGCATGATGAACTTCATCAATTTGAAAGAAATCAAGTATGGAAATTAGTACCTAGACCTAGTGACCAAACAGTCATTGGCACTAGATGGGTTTTCAGAAACAAATTCAATGAATCTGGTCAGGTAATTAGAAATAAAGCTAGGCTAGTTGCAAAGGGGTACAATCAAGAGTTTGAAATTGATTTTGAAGAGTCATACGCCCCTGTAGCTAGACTAGAAGCAGTTAGAATTTTCCTTGCTTTTGCATCCTCCATGAATTTCAAAGTTTATCAAAAGGATGTCAAAAGTGCCTTTTTAAATGGATATATTAAGGAAAATGTTTTTGTTGAACAACCTCCTGGATTTGAAAATGAAAAATATCCTAACCATGTTTTCAAGCTCAATAAGGCTCTCTATGGTCTTAAGCAAGCTCCAAGAGCTTGGTATGACCGTTTGAGTACCTTTTTGCTTGAAAAAGGATACTCTAGAGGAACTGTTGATCAAACTTTGTTCACAAAAACAGTAAAAATCAAATAATTGTGGTCCAAATTTATGTTGATGACATAATTTTGGCTCAACCAATAAAGGCCTATGCACTGAATTTTCAAATCAAATGAAGAATGAATTTGAAATGAGTTTAATAGGAGATTTAACATTTTTCTTGGGATTGCAGGTGAACCAAACATCTGAAGGGATCTTCATCAGTCAAACCAAATATGTAAAAGAACTATTGAAAAGGTTTGACTTTCAGACCCTCAAGCATTCAAGCACACCTATTGCCATAAATGCTAAGCTAGAAGAAGACTCAAATGGTAAGTCAGTAAACCAAAAGACCTACAGAGGTATGATTGGTTCTCTACTTTATCTTACAACTTCTAGACCTGATATTCAGTTTAGTGTGTATTTGTGTGCTATATTTCAGTCTAATCCTAAGGAAAGTCACATGTTAGCTGTTAAAAGAATTTTCAAATATCTTGTTGGAACATGTGATTTAGGAATTTGGTATCCTGCTAATTACAAACTAGATTTGATTGCCTATTGTGATGCTGACTATGCTGGGTGTAAATTAGATAGAAAAAGCACAAGTGGCTTGTGTTTATTCCTAGGTGGGTGCCTTATTTCTTGGGCTTCCAAGGAGCAACATTCAGTTGCTCTGTCAACTGCAGAGGCTGAGTATGTTGCTGCTGGTAGGTGTGGAACCCAAATTCTTTGGGTGAAACATCAATTTCTCGATTACAACCAAGATTTAGGTTGTGTACACATTCTTTGTGATAATACAAGTGCAATAAATCTGTCTAAAAACCCCATTCAGCATTCTAGAACCAAGCATATTGAAATTAGGCATCATTTCTTGAGAGATGAGGTTGCAAAGAAGTCCT
Source organism: Colocasia esculenta (assembly GCA_014218235.1). Taxonomy (NCBI): domain Eukaryota; kingdom Viridiplantae; phylum Streptophyta; class Magnoliopsida; order Alismatales; family Araceae; genus Colocasia; species Colocasia esculenta. The sequence goes on along the minus strand of CM024759.1, from coordinate 47,293,256 downwards.
TTGAACTCCATTTCATTGAAACTGAAAAACAAGTTGCAGACATTTTCACCAAACCCCTTCCTGAAAACAGGTTTTCATCCTTGAGGAGAGAACTTGGTCTTTGTAAATGTCCACATTCATGATCTCTCTTTAGGTTTGGGTTGAGTGTTATGCATTGTCTAAGGGGGAGTTCTTTTCATATCATAACCCTTTGCTTCCTTCAGTCATACTATCCATATCTCTCTCAATTCCACTTCCATTTCCTTTGGACAATAAAGTCTTCAACTCTTATTGTGTTGAAATTTCTTGGTATATCAAATGGTGACTTGGAGAAGGACAGGTTATGCTTGTCTGGACATTGTCACTATGCGAGAGTATATGTCTCCGCCAAGTACTAAGAAATGAATATGAAATTGTTGAGGGGGAGCTTTTATTGTTTAAAGAGAATCTTTCTTGATTTCAAAATCTTGCATATCTTTATTTTGATAGAAAATGATTGAAATCATCATCTCAGGGGGAGCTAGAAAATTCACAAGTCATGACTTTTGCAAAATTCATAACTTTTCTTGCATTTCATCAATTTCCTGCATGATGTCATCATTCAGATGTCTAGAGTCTCCAAATGATCCTTTGAGTGATCTATCATATTTTTACTAATCAACTGTCAACTATATTTTTCAACCCACAGAAACTCAGAACTCTTCCAAGATTGAAAACAAATTGTGTCTTGAAATTAAAACATCTCTTTGTTTGCAACTGATGTTGGATAAAATTGATTTCTATCTTATAAAACTCTTAAAATTTTGAAAATTCAACAGAGCAATGACATTTGAGCTGAGAAACTGCACACCTTCACAATGAATGAAGTGCCATGCATTGCATGAGGCACTAATGTTATCTCTGTTCAAAGGGGATAAAAATTCAAAAAAAAAATTCAAAATACAGCAAAAATGTGCTATACTTTTTGATGATGACTGAGTAACTAGAAATATTGGCGTCTACAAAACATATATTTTCATGTCAAAAGGTCATCATTTACCCCTTTGAGACTTAACAATGAATAAATCTTAAGTATCCAGGGACTATGGTGTGTAAAAAGCACTAGTACTTGAGTGAAAAAGATTTGTATCATTTGATAGTCTGTTAAAAAGACAAAATATATGTGTTAATGGAGTTTTGTTTAGAAGGAATCATTCTCATTCATCATCAAGTTGTTCTTTAAGATTCTATTTTATTTTCAAACCAATTGTATTCCGTCTAGAGGATATCTTTATTTCTTTAACGTTGAGAAATATGGTAGATTATAGTTGAGTGTTAGATATTCTATATCCCTCAAATCATCATTTCATTGACTTCAGTCTTTGAATGCTCATATCCTATTGAAAATTGCTTAAAACCTGAATTGTGATGAATTTTTGCAAAATATCACAAATGAATTTTTAAGTCTCTTAAACATCCTTGAAATGACTATTTCTCTCATTAGTTATCATTTTAAAGAAGTCCCAAAATTCTCAAAAAATTCTCACACAAAAATTCAAATTTTCTTCAAAGGCCAGGTCGACACCATCCTATCTCGTGTCGACACACATCCTAGGTCAGGTCGACACTACATTCTTCCAGTGTCGACACTACACCTCTTGCCAGAACCTTATAAATCGTGGGTTCCAGATAAGCCTTGTTGTTCCTACGGGGTATTGCACCACTGCAAACCCTTTTTAGGCATCAGGTCGACCCGACGATGCTTTTCTTCTCATTTCCAGCAAGAAATCCCACACATTTCTCCCTCAATCAAAACCCTTTCTCAATCATCTCTCTTCTCCTTCATCAAACCCCGATTCCACTCTATCCTTGCAACCATGGTGAGAAAAATGGATCCTCGCCGTAGAGCAAGATCTCAGGCTTCGTCCAGGCCACTTCCGGCAGAGGATGATGTTCCTCAATTTGAAAGAAGAACCAAAAGGCGCAATGACCCTGCAGAGCAACCAGGGTCCTCCTCTGCACCTCAGCCAGCTGCCAAGAGAGGTAGACCCTCTTCTTCGGGCAGAGGTAGGGTTTCTAGACCAGAGAATCCAGGCTCCTCTTCTGGCGATTCTACAGAGTCATCTTCATCTTCGTCTGAGTCTTCCAAGTCTCAAGACACCATTAGTGAAGCCAAATTAATCTTGAAGCCCAGGATAGTGGATTTATCAGATATTCAACTAGCAAACTCATTTCCAGATATTCAGACCTACTTCTCCTTTCAGTCTTGGTTACTCTTTATTTCTGAGTTTCAAATCATTTATCCAAGACTTGTTAGGGAATTCTACAAAAACTTGAAATGCACAGATGAAGGGTATCAATCAAAGGTTAAGGGAATAGCCATTGACATGCCAACAGCTAAAGCTGCCTCTATTTTCAAAGTACCAGATGAAGGGGCAGATTATCACAATTTCGAATTTGATCTTCATGAAGCCTACACCATCATGATAGGCCTTCCTGCTGATGCCTCTGATCCCAAACAGACCTATGTCACCAAATTCAACCCAAACTCATTTCCCCCTGTGTTGAGAGTTATCCACCATATGCTGACCACAATCATTACCCCTCAAGGTGGTGGAAGAGACAGGCTAACAGATATTCAGAGGTTCATTCTATATTGCATGGTAAAAGACATCAAAATCAACCTCCATGTAATAATGTATCAAATCATATCTGAAACAACCAGGAAAGACCTTAAGAGATCTCTTCCATATGCTGCACATCTGACCTCAGTGTTCCAGCACTTTGGTGTGCCCTTGGAGAATGAAAAATCCCAGTCTATCCCTAAGTCCAACATCTATACCTTTAAGAATATTCAAAAATGGGATTTAGACTGGAGGGTACTCAAGTAAGGAGAGGGCCAGTTGTGGTTGAGGCCCCTCCAGCTCAAGAGGATCAGCCTCCAGCTCAAGGGGACCAGCCCCAAGCTCAAGAGGATCAGCCTCTTTTGAATGAGGATCAGCCTCAAGTCCCAACTGAAGGTGATATCCCAGTTCATGCCCCACTCTCACCTCAGTTTCAACCCTCATCCATACACTCTGAATCTCCACAACCCACATTTCAACCATCCACATCCTCTGGTGGGCCTTCTGTTCCACCAGAGTTGTTCTCCTTTTTAAATGAAAAATTTGACACCTTGAACAACTCCATTCAAACCATGTCAGAATCCTTTGAGTTGAGGATTCAAAGATTGGAGAACACTGTGTTTGCCAAGTTCATAGAGCAAAAAGCCGCCTCAGACTATGCAGCTCAGAGATTCAATAGATTAATTGGTACAATGGCAGATGCCTCATTACAGCTGAAGGAGCACCAACAAAAATTGGAGATAGTTCTTCAGAGAATTTTGGCAAATTCCCAAGCTGATGTCTTCAACACCAAGCAGACATTACATGAGATCACCAGCACAAGACTGTCTTTTGCTCACTTTGTGGATGATTTGGAGAGCATGAGGAACTTCAATGCACACATTGATACACAGATATCTGATTTGACAAAGGAATTCAAGATCATGCAAAGGCCTAGTTGGTCAGCTGGATCATCTTCATCTTCACAACCCATTGTAGCTGATCTAGCAAGAATTCAAGCTACCTTGATAGAAAATTCAGACAGAATGGAACACTTCTTGTACACAAAACTCAGAACCATTCAAGATTAAATCACGTCCAACTTGACTTTCATGGAGAAAAGACTGTCTGACATTGAGCAAATCTTACTTCCTATTCCTCCTCCTTCTCCATCTTCTACTTAATGTAATCTTTCTTTTGATGATGTCAAAGGGGGAGAAGAAAGAAAGAACAAGAAATGTTTGTAATCTTTTGGAATGATTATAATGGTTCTCTTGATGAATGAAATGATATGCTTTTTTGCTTAGCTTGAATAAATTTCTCAGTTGTGTCTTCAATGTGATTGAAAATCTTTATGTGAATGTGAATGAATGAATGCTTGTCAAGTTGTTTGACCTTCTTTCTGCACTAACATACTTCAAGTTATATTGTACTTCTCTAGTACAACCATCAATTGTGAATAAGCCACATTTAAAGGTCTTTAACAAACATAAACATGAACAAAAATAAGGACATTGAATAACCAAAAAATTGCTTAAAATCACATCTCATCAAAACCTCATTGTCATATGGATTTAATGTTGCCATCATCAAAAAGGGGGAGATTGTTGGGTTGAGTGTAATTTCATATCATTTTCCCTCCTATTTTGATGATGACAAATGTGATTTGAATGCAAATTATTTGGAACATGATAAATACATTTCACCTGAAATTTATATTCAAAAAGCATGCTTCAAAGCACACTTATCATTTGTACTCATAATAAAATATTTCACTAATGATATATGTGTTTAATTTTCAGGTACAAACACTTTTTGCAAAAGAAGTGTCGACACACCCCACAATGGTGTCGACACAACAACCCAGATTCAAAGGCAAAAAGGTGAAGATATGTTGAGAGTGTGTCGACACGAGTCAAAGAGTGTGTCGACACGAGTTGCAGATTCCAGGATTTAGACTACTCAGATCGACGCAGGACCAGAGCAGGTCGACACTGGACTCAGTTCCCAGAACAGCCTGTTTGCAGAATGGGACAGCAGGTCGACACAGCATCAGAGCAGGTCGACACTGGACCTTGTTCCCAGAACATCCTGTTCTCAAATTCGGGATAGTGTGTCGACACCAACACCAGGGCAGGTCGACACACTACGGAAAGATTGCAACTTAAATTGGATGTTTGTCACGTGTCAGCCTAGGGCGATGGTGTATGAACCTAGGATCATGTGCCCTTATACCTAAAGGGTATCTTTGGAATCTTTTGGGTATAAAAGGCCCCCAATTGGCCATCCATCATGAGAAGACCCCAACGAACTCTCCAAGCCTCAAGAAAAGTTCCCTTTGGCGGCGAGAAGAGTTCATCTCCCTCTTCTGCTCTCCTGGTGTCTTCTGAAGACCAATTCTCATCAATTCGATTGTGAGAATTGGAGTTTGATCCTTGAAGAAGCATCTGAAGCGCCTCAAGGAAGCAGATCAAGTAGAAGCATCCGTTGGAGAAGATTTCAAGGAAGATCCCCAAGTTCAATTGTGCAGAGCATCGGCTGGGACTTCAAGGATTCAAGCCTCTTCCCAATCTGAGCTTCGACAAGGGAGTACACTGAAGAACAAAGCCTTTTAACACTATTCTCAATGTACTTTTGTTCTTCTGAGACATCTTGAGATTGTGCAAGTGCTTCTGCATAACTCTCATGAATGTTCTCATGTCTGACATGATCTGCTGCTAGAAGATCCATGTCGTGTGTTGGTGTCTAGCATAGTTGTTTGTGAGCCGTCGTGCTCAGTTTGAGTTGTCAAACTCAAGTGGTTGTTGAGCAGTCTTGCTCAGGGATCTAGAGTAGTCTTGCTCTAGAGGTGTGTGAGTTGTAAACTCAGTGTTGGAGTTGTCTGGCTCCAGTGGGTGTGTAACCCAGGTTGTTTAGTGAATCCTCACTGGGTGTGAGGGGTGGATGTAGGAATCACATGGGTGATTTCCAAACCACCTAAAAATCTCTGTGCACTTGTCTATTTGTGGTTTGATTCTATCATCTGTTAGATGCTTGCATAGGATCGATCAAGATTCACTTAATCAACTGGTTTTCATATCTATTTTATCAACTCACTTAACATTTCATCAGATCTGTGTTTTTCACTGTTGAAATTGCCTCTGATTCTCAAAGCATTTTTTAAATTGCTTAAGCTTCCGCAGAAAGTGGCATAGATCTATTCATCCCCCCCTTCTAAATCTTATCCACACCTTTTACCTCGATCCTTCAGATCTGATAGCTAAACTTGACCAAAGATTGGAGCAGAAGTTGGAACAAAAATTCGATCAATTATTATCTTTGACTGGGCAAACCACACCCAAAATTTTTCAACAACCTGAAACTTGTGCTATGTGTGCTAGCCCAGCTCATCCAACCAGTGCTTGTCCCACTACTGCCCAATTACCCTCTTTCATTCAGGAACAAGTCCAAGCTGCTCAAGGCTTCTACAAACCCTCCTATGATCCATACTCTAACACATACAACCCTGGTTGAAGAAACCATCCAAACTTTTCATGGAAAAATCAATCTGAACAAGTTTCCCAACCTACCTTCAAGCAATCCATGTACGGTCAATCCTATCCTAATCAGAATTCGGGATTTGGCCAATCTTCTAACTCAAAACTCCACTTGTCCAAGGAAATCAAAACTCAAATCAATTTGCACATACCAATTTCCAGCAACCATCATATCAACCACCACCTCCTTAGCCTAATTGGGATGATAAAATGAATCAACTCCAAAATATGATGGCGACTCTATGCCAAACTGTGCAAGAACAACAAACTCAATATCAAACTCAAAACCAAAATTTTCAACAAAATTTGGCAAGGATAGAGTCTCAAATTGCTGATGTATGTCAAAGGAGGGAAGCAGGGCAATTTCCAAGTCAAGCTGTAGCGAACCCAAGAAACAACCCTCCCGGATTCTATCAGAACCAGCAATACCATCAAGCTCAGGGGTATAGACCACTTGCAAGACCAAATGCCCCTCCACCACAAAACCCACAACAAGCTTTTGTCCAAAACATTCCAGCACCACAAAATCAAAATCAACCTATGCAACAGGATCACCCTCCTGCCCAAGATAGGGGCCCCCAAGTAGAAAATACTAAAACTATATCTATTTTAAGAAGTGGAAGAATCAAAACAAATCCTCACCCACACATGTCAAATGAGGATAAAGAAAATGAAAATGAAATTGAAATTGAGGAAGAGATTGAAGAAAATTTTGCAAAAGAAAAATCCAAGGGAAAAGAGAAAATAATTGAAGAACCCCTAGACAAAACCAAGACAAGTGAAGACCCAAGCTGTTACATCCCAAGAGTTCCTTTTCCTGAAGCTTTAAAACCAAAATCCAAAAACAAATCTACTGGTAATGAAGAACTCTTGGAGCTATTTAAACGAGTTCACATCAACATTCCTTTGCTTGATGTCATCAAGCATGTGCCAGCCTATGCCAAATTTCTAAAAGAAATGTGTACTCCAAAACGAGAAGTGAGAAATAAAACTGAAACCATCATTCTTCCAGAAATTGTGAGTACCATTGTCTTGAATCAACTTCCTAAAAAGCTCAACGATCCAGGCACTCCACTAATTCCTTGCACCATTGGTGGAGTCACTTTTGAGAGCGGCCTTTTAGATTTGGGAGCCAGTGTCAACCTCCTACCTTCTGCCATTTTTGAGAAATTCAAGATAGGAGAGTTGAAACCCACTTCCGTTGTCCTTCAACTAGCCGATCGTTCTGTCACCACTCCAAAAGGCTTAGTTGAGGACGTGATTGTAAAAATCAATGATTGTTACTTCCCTGCCGATTTCATCATTCTGGACATGAACACTCCCCAAGATTTAACTCAGTCCACCATTATCCTTGGAAGACCTTTTTTTGCCACAGCTAGAGCCAATATTGACTGTGCTACCGGGATGATGGATATATCATTTGGAGATAGGCGGGTTAGTATCAACATTTTTAGGGCATCTAGGCACCATGACCTAGGAGAAAGTTGTCTAGTGGTAGATACCTTGGAAGAATCTTGCGTGGAAGAAATGGTAGACCAACCCTGTGCTCTAGGGTTTGAGGGAGAGGAAGGACAATTTAACTCTTTATTTCAGGATAATGATCCATCGATTCCACTTGAGTGTCCTCCTAAGGTTGAGCTAAAACCACTCCCTGCTAATTTAAAGTACATCTTTCTTGGAGAGAACGTGACTTGGCCCGTCATAATTGCTAGTGATCTTGAGGAAGGGCAGGAGAAGAAATTGATTGAAATTTTGAAGAGTCATAAGAAAGCTATAGGTTGGACAATTGATGATTTGAGAGGGATAAGTCCTTCAGTGTGCACACATCGCATATACTTGGAAGAAAATGCTAAAAGTTCAATAGAAATGCAAAGAAGGCTTAATCCCAACATGAAAGAAGTTGTTAAAAAGGAGATTGTCAAATGGCTGGATGCTGAATTCATCTATCCCATCTCTGATAGCCAGTGGGTTAGTCCAACTCAAGTTGTGCCTAAAAGGTCAGGACTGACTGTGATTCAAACGGAAAAGGGTGAGCTCATTCCCATTAGGCTGGATACAGGATGGAGAGTGTGCATTGACTATCGCAAATTGAATGCGATGACCAAGAAAGATCATTTCCCCTTGCCTTTCATTGACCAATTCTTAGAGAAACTTGCTGGCCAATAATTCTTTTGTTTCCTTGATGGATATTCAGGGTATAACCAAGTGGCTATTCACCCTGATGACCAAGAAAAGACCACTTTCACATGTCCATTTGGAACCTTTGCCTTTAGACGCATGCCCTTCGGGATGTGCAATGCCCCCGCAACTTTTCAACGTTGCATGCTGTCTATTTTCTCAGACATGGTTGGGGATTACTTAGAGGTCTTTATGGATGATTTTTCTGTGTTTGGAAATGACTTTGATTCGTGTCTCGACCATTTGGCTGAAGTGCTCAAAAGATGCATTAATGCCAATCTTGTCTTAAGTTGGGAAAAGAGCCACTTCATGGTTAAGGAGGGGATTGTCTTAGGGCATATTGTCTTAGAGAGAGGAATAGAGGTAGATAAAGCCAAGGTAAATCTCATTTCCGAATTGCCTCCTCCCAACTCTGTCAAACAAATTAGATCCTTCCTTGGTCATGCTGGATTCTATAGGAGGTTCATCAACGACTTTTCCAAAATTGCAAGGCCATTGACTTCTTTGTTGAAAGACACTCCTTTCACTTTTGACGAAGCTTGTCATAAATCTTTTGAGGACTTAAAAGATATTTTGACCAAAGCTCCAATTCTACAATCTCCAGACTGGTCATTACCATTTGAGATAATGTGTAATGCTTCAGACTTTGCTGTAGGTGCCATTTTGGGACAAAAAATTGATAAAGGATCTGTGGTGATTTATTATGCAAGCAGAACATTGAATGACACCCAGATTCGATACACAACCACTGAGAAAGAGCTCCTAGCTGTTGTCTTTGCCTTAGAGAAGTTCAGATCCTATCTGTTAGGAGCTAAAATCATTGTTTTCACTGACCATGCTGCCTTGAGGCATTTGCTTGCCAAAAAGGATGCCAAGCCTAGGTTGATCAGATGGATCCTCTTGTTACAGGAGTTTGATCTGGAAATTCATGATAATAAAGGGTCCAAGAATTTGGTAGCTGACCATTTGTCCAGAATAATTGCCCCGGACTCCATGCCTATTAGAGATGCTTTCCCAGATGAGCACATTTTAGCTATCTTCAATATTTCATCTCCATGGTATGCTCACATTGTGAATTACAAAGTCATTGGACGAGTACCTGGAGATTGGACCAAAAATGAAAGAGAGAGATTCTTTGCTAGGGACAAGTATTATATTTGGGAGGATCCGGAGCTATTTTTTATTGGACCAGACCAAGTGATAAGAAGATGCGTCCCTGAGAGTGAGCATCAAAGTGTCCTCAAGTTTTGCCATTCTCTTGCTTGTGGAGGGCATTTTTCAGGAAAGAAGACCGCTGCTAAGGTCTTAGACTCTGGTTTCTATTGGCCTATGTTGTTTAAGGATGCTCACCAATTTTGTAAGGCATGTCCTAGATGTCAAACCATGGGAAATATTTCTAAGAAGGATATGATGCCTCTTAATCCCATTTTGGTTGTGGAAATTTTTGATGTTTGGGGGATAGACTTCATGAGACCTTTTCCACCGTCCTTTGGATACACATACATTTTAGTTGCTGTTGATTATGTGTCCAAATGGATAGAGGCCATTGCCACAAAGACCAATGATCATAAGGTGGTTATCAAATTTGTTCAGAAAAATATCTTTTCTAGATTTGGATGGCCTAAAGCAATCATTAGTGATGGAGGACCTCATTTCATTAACACTCAGTTTAGGACCCTCCTAAGGAAGAATGGGATCACCCATAAGCTGGCAACACATTACCATCCGCAAACCAGTGGCTAGGTAGAAGTTTCAAACAGGGAGATTAAGAACATTCTTCAGAAGTCGGTTAGGCCTGATAGGAAAGACTGGTCAGAAAGGTTAGATGATGCATTGTGGGCCTACCGAACTGCTTTCAAAACTCCCATTGGAATGTCCCCTTACCGGCTTGTCTTTGGAAAACCTTGTCATCTGCCGGTAGAACTTGAGCATAGAGCCTATTGGGCTATCAAACAGGTAAATCTTGATTTAGCCCAAGCTGGTCAACAAAGGACCCTTCATCTGAATGAGCTAGAAGAGCTCAGAAATGAAGCCTATGAAAGCTCCAAGATATATAAAGCCAAGGCCAAAGCATTCCATGATAAACACATTCATAGAAAAACTTTTCAAGTGCATGATAAGGTTTGGTTGTTTAATTCTAAACTTCGTCTATTTCCAGGAAAATTGAAGTCCCGATGGGATGGTCCTTACACTGTTGTTAAAGCTTGTGATAATGGTGCTGTCATTATTCTTGACTCAAAAACTGGACATTCATTCACTGTCAATGGGCAAAGGTTAAAGCATTTCTTTGAAAGCCCATCTTCTGTAAAAATTGATTCTACCAAGCTAGCTGAGCCAAATGAAGCCTAATTGCGTCTGGCTGAAGACGATAAACTTAGCGCTTCTTGGGAGGCAACCCAAGTGTACAGATTTCCTTTATCAGGTAATTTTATGTCTTAATTTCTTTTCTTGTAAATAAGTAGGGGGGGGGGAGAGGTAGAATAAGCATGCATTCATAGTCCTCATCCCGAACATTGCTTCATTTCTTTTTCTTGAGCTTGTACATATGCAAATAAAAATTTCACAATGTTTCATCTTTGAATAAAAATGCGTGGCTTTGTGCATCCCAGACTATGTGTCTGATCTTTAACCATTAAAATTTTACGGTTGTCGCATTCCCTTGCAAGTATCCATGTTAGGTAGCCTCTAGTAAAGGATTACATGTATCTCTTGTCTACCTTATGTAAGGATTTATGGCAGGAAGTTTCATACACACACTACACAGCCACTTAGACTAGCTGAACCCGAATGTAGCAAATTTGTCAAGGCTAGTAGGAGAGAGGTGATTGGTTTTCTCCCCTCCCCCTATGTGAATTGCGAAGGAAGTGAAGGCATGTGATCAAGGAACCTGACTGTTCATCCTTCCGTAAAGAGGAAAAGAAAAGAAAAAGCAAAAAAAACAAAAAAACAAAAGCAAAAGAAAAAAAATTATCCATGAAAAATGCCCCGGATCTAAGTAAAGTTGGACTCGCTACTCTTGAAAAGTGATGGGTTGTGCAGCATTATGGATGAAAAAGAAAAAAATTCTGAGTGCACAAAGTGCAAATAAAGAGGCAAAGTCCTCAGCTCAGAACGAAATAATCCTCAAGGAAGATGGGCAGAATGGAACTGAGAGAAACAACCCAATCTGACTAAGCAAGGATCTTATTCACAATTCTTTTCTTCTCCCTCGAATTGATCTAATCTCAATTACTAGCTGAGGCTGGGGAGCTTCAGAAGGGCTGATGTGAACTCTTAAGTGTGCTACCACTCGTACACTAATTTCGTGCCATAAGCCTTTACAATTAGGATAGATATATCTCTACATTAATCTTTTACTCGATGATTGTTTAGCATGAGATATTGTATCTTCTAGTCCTACATTTGGAATAATTTTCATTGCTAAGGGACTAGCAATGTTCAAGCAGGGGGGAGTGATAAGTACAAAATTTTTAGTTTTAAATTTTGCACATATAGTTAATTTTAGACAGTCTTTTGTCTATAAATAATGTGCACATTGACTTTAATTTTCATTTCATCCATGAATAAAATTTTGAACATATTAGTTAATTTTTCGGGTAGAACACATAGTTAGATCTTCATTTAAATAAAGTCAACATCTTTTGAATAATTTTTTTTTCTTTTTATAGGTATATTGTACATAAATAAATCCTTGGTCTTAAGATTTTCTTAATCATTTCTTGTAAATATTAGTTTGTAAATAAATCAAGTTTTAAATAAATCTTAGTTAAATGACACCATTATGCCACCCAATACCAATAAATAAATAAAAACATTTTAAATAAATCACCCTCACCAATACCCTCATGCCACATACCCCATCCAATCTTATTTACAAATATCCCACCCCACCCACTTATTCTACTTAAACAAAGTTTTTTTTGTTGTTTGTTTTTCTTTCCACCAGGCCAAGCAGACGAATCTGCTAGAAGTTTCAAGAAAAGCAGGGTTGGCGATGGCATCTGGCTGACAGAGGTAAGCTGGCCGGGTGATGGAGTCTTGGGCGATTTGGAGCAGAAACCGGGTGTGCCTCTGGCGATGGAGCTCAGGAGGCTGCTGTGTGTGTTGGCGCTGGAAATCAGGTGGCGCCCAGGCGTGGGCGGTGCTGGTGCTGTGCTACAGGGACCAGGGGCACGACGAGTTGGTGAAGATGGCGGCCAGGGCTGATGGCGGCCAAGGCAGATGGGCCTGGGATTCAGATCTGGGCGGCTTTGCAGATGAGGCATGGAACCATGGGGCAATGGTGTAACGTTGCTTATTTTCAGATCCTTTTTGGATCGTGTGTGTTGTGATTGTGATGGCTGTTGTAAGGCCAGTGTGGTGTAGCCGCGTGGTGTGTGTAGGTGTGGTGCAGGTTAGGTCCCGAAATGAAATAGGAACTGCTGCAGTTGAGTAGGAGTTGGCGGCCAGGGGTGGTCGTTGACTTGTAGGCGTCCAGATAAGTGGCCGTTGACTGTATGATCTTGACGGCATTAGATGTGGACGTTTAGGGTGGCGGTTGTCTTTGGCGGCTAAGGGGTTGACGCCAACCTGAGAATTCTGCAGGTTATAGGGTCACCCGAGGGCAGGTTCTTCCCCTGGTTCTCTCTCCCTCTTGCCCCAGCTTCATGTTCCAGTGCTTCTAGAGCTTCTAACAGGTACTGAAGGGTGCTTGGAGGACCGTGGAACGTGTGGCGTTGCCGAATTGCGCGAGGAAACACCGTGGCATGGTGCAATTCCCGTGAGAGCTCGCGGAGGGTTCGGTGTGAACCAGGAGATTGCGGGAGGTTTGAGCGTGTTCTGAGGTAGGGGACGAACCCTGTTAGCTCCGTAGAAGCATTAAAACACGACTTAACCACTTGAATCAGCATTTTTATTGTATTTTTGGATTAAGTTGCACCATGTGGGGTTAATGGGTGGTTTGAGTAATTTAGCGAATGAAGCATGTTGTAATGGGTTGTTTTGGGTTCTGGCATGTTAAAGGAACTGCTTTTATATGTTTTTCTGTAGTTAAAATGGTTGGAAAACCTGTAGATTCGGATTAGGGTTTCTGCAGGGTCTGGGGTTGAAGAGCTTAGCGTCAACATCGATTGACGTCAGGTTCATCAGCCAAGATATAGACGGCTAGATCTCTTGCCGTCTACTTCCTATAAGCGGCAGTCGATGTTGCCGCAAACTTGTGCATGTATCCATGCAGTGTGGTTTACGTAGCTTTTCTGGTTATGAATATTGCGTGTTTGTGTGTGCATGGCGATGACCGGTGTGAGCTAGTGCACTTGTTATGCTCTTGGAGCATACTGCTCATGTAATGGGCATGTTTTACGTGAATAATGTATGATGTACGTAGTGGTTTAATTATGTGAGTATGTTTTCCATGTGTTGGACATGAGGTTTACGTGGATGACGTATGGTACACCTACTAGGGTGTATTATACACGTGTTGTCTATGTGGTTTGAGTGTGTGTATACTACACACTTTGTCGTAATGTAATTCTTATGATTTGTCATAGTAACTGGGCAGTGAGGTTCTTGTGTGAGCCTAGCCATGACTTTGTGGTGTTTGGGCAGTGAAGGTCCACATCGACCTAGCCCTGGTTTGTTGTTGTCTTTTGAATAATATTATATTGATTCATGTATTAAGTGGTGTGTGTGTTGCCACGGAGGTCATGAGATGACCAATGATAGGCAAGTTTGTGGTTCAGATATGTGTTGGTGTGGGATAGCTTTGGGGTCACATGGTGACCGATGTTAAGCTAATCCTAACACTTGTATATTGTGAATTTTAAGTAAAGGCTATAGGTGTAAGTATCGTGGTTTGAGCTTGCCGAGTGTGGTGGTCCGGCGCCTATTCCGGAATGCCTCTCTAGTAGGATACCACAGGTTCTTTGTGAGCCAGGCACGTGTGTTTGTTGTGCTCGGGGTTTTGTCCCGGTACTTGTGTTGTACTGTTGAGGTCTGTGTCGTCTTCCTGGACACCCTCACTCCTGTGCTTGAGTTGTACGTCCGGCTGAGGGAAAGACGACAGTAGGGCAGCGGCTTGTGTTTGTGGGTGTGTAGTCGCTTGTAGCGCGCTCGTAGTTGGGGGTACAGACACCAGTAGTTGACACTGGTCCCCAGCTAGTCCTGTTTTTTAGTGCCTCACTTTAGGGTGCTCCGGCCAGAGACTCTAGAGGTGCCAGGCATGGGCCTGTAGCTGTGTGTCTGCAGGTGTGGTGTTGGTTGGTCTCCACAGTTGTTTGACTTGTTCTCGTGGAGCGGCAGTTGGACCTTTCGTCCGTGACTGCGAGGCTGAGAGGTTGATCTTGTGTTGTGTTGTCCGGGTTGGATACTAGCCTGATCAGCTAGTAGTCCGTTCCCGTGTGGTGGCGCTGTTCTTTCTTACTCGTTCTTAGTTAGCTCTAGTTGTGGTTGTGGTGACGTCGTTCTTCGTGACTCGTGCTTTGCCAGCTCTAGCTGTGGCTTGACTCGTGCTTTGCCACTGGCTATAGTTCGTGAGTTTGTGACTCGTGGTCGAGGTTTGACCTTTTCGAGGTGTGCCCTGGTGTTGGCACAGTTGTGACTGAGTTGTGGTTTGTGTGACTCGTCGATTAAGGTTTCTCTTGTAATATTATGCCTAAGTAAAGGTATAATATAATTGTGGTTCAGTGTGGTGTTTACCACCTTCCTGTACCCTAGTTTGGGTGTTTGTGTTGTGGTACCTCAGAGTAGTAGGTACTTGTTCCCTTCATGGGTTACTTTGTAGTTTTGTGGTGGTACATTGTGTACCAACCTTTCCGGGTACTTGTGTGTTATGGAGGTCTTGTGGTTTGACCTGCCACTTATTGTATCCTATCCGTTTTAAATAGATTATTGTTTATAAGTTTATTGTGGATTAGTTTGTGATTATTAATTATATTACCTTTGTGGGTAATTTGCCGATGAGGCTTGTAGCCTAGGCACATTGTGGTTTAGTAGAGCTGTGCTCCGTGAAGGCCGTGTGAGACCTTCCACTTGTTGAGTTTTATTCTTCTTGGGTATGATTCCAGTTATAGTTTTAGTGTGTTATGGATTGGCTTCGTGGTAGCCAGTTCTATTACCTTGTATGTAGTTTCTGACGTAGTAAGATTTGGAGTATAATGGACCAGCTCTTTGTTAGCAGTCCTATTACTCAAGTGATTGAGGTTCTCCTGTGAAGCTTGCAGCTTAGGCAGTGACTTGCATGTATGGCTTATAGCTTAGGCAACTAGTTGTTGTAGCAGTGTGCCAGTGAGACTGTGGTTTAGGCACTTTAGTAGTTGGGCTGACTAATGATATTATATTAGTCTTGTAGTCCTACTTTCCTATTGAGAACTTGGTGTTTATTATCATGATTATGTTTAGTTGCTATTTATTGTTATGATGTGAGCATGAAATGGTTTGGCTATTGATGTTGCCAGTGAGACCCATTGGGGTTGAGGTGTCTGTGGTTACGGTGTTGTTTTGGGTAGCCCCTGCTGAGCCAGTGACTTGTTGAGGCTCACTCCCCTACAGTTCTTTTCAGGGCTTGCCGTGTGTTTGGCTTGCAGCGGCGTTGTGACAGACTTGTACCACCAGCAGTAGTGTAGTAGTTAGTGTTGTGTGAGCTTGTGCTCCCTCGGGGTATGCCCCAGGTAGTTGTACTCTTTTTTATTGGACATGTATTAATGTAATGGGACAGTTGTACGAATTTGTGAACAGATATGAGCACATGTACTTTCTTGTGTCTTATATTCTTGTGGTTTGTCTTTTTATACTCTTACTGGACTCGTGTGTGACATATCCCTTGCGAGACTTCGGTCCGTTCGCGGGAGGCGGATCTGGATATGGAGCCTTAATGGGCATAAATACCCCGGTCCGTTACAAATGGTGTGTGGCTCAGGCGGCTATGTGCGAAGCAAGCTGATGGCTGAGCTGGAGGGCTTCTGCTGGAGGCGCTCGGATGTGGCAGATGGGCCAAGGTCTGCTGGCATGGAGATGGAGCTCGTGTGCAGAGCTCGTGCGGCCGTTCCTGGCGCATGAGGAGTCCGCCTGGAAGGTTCCACTGTCTCTATTTAAGGACCCCAAGGTCCCCAGATTGGGGGATTCGACTTTGGTGAGTTGGGCGGGAGATGTTAGATGGTTAGATGAGTTTTTTTTTCTGTTCTTCCAGAGATGAGAGTTGCGAGAGTTGTTGAGATGTTGGGGTTCGATTTTCAGAATTTTTCATAGTTCTCTCTGTTCTTTCAGAGTTCAGATGGTTAGGTGGGGGTTTTCTCTAGCAAATTTTTCTGTATTTTTCTTTTCAACTCTGTAAGAGTTTGAAGGTTGGGAGAGTTCGATACAATGGAGATTGCTTTGTCCATTTTATTTTTGCAATTGCTTGTTCCTTCCCTCTGTGCTTACATGGCTTGATCCAGTGGAGCTTGTTACTTCATTTCTTCTGTGTTCGAGAGGGCTTATGCATTTGCTTTTAGAATTTCTTCTTCTCTTCTGATGCTCAGCATTAGGGGGATTGGTTAATTTCATGTCTTCTGCATTTTGGGGAGATGGATCTAGTGAATTTTTCGTTTTCTTTCTCTTTGGATGTGAGGACTGCTGGGAAGGAGATCAGATAGTTCTATTTTCTGTTCTTGTGGATTGTTCTTCTTTTCCTCTTTAGTTCAGCTGTTGTGAGGATTCCCAAGGCTGCTGGGATCGACGTTTTGCTTCCTTCCTTCCGTGGAGATTGGTGTTGTCCGGCATCTGGAAGCAGAACCATTTGAGGTCTGTGCATCCAGGAGCTCTCGGAAGTAGCAGAGAGCTATTAGGCTTTGAGAGATCTGAGAGATGGGATTCCCTTGCTGTTGTCCTTGAGATTTTTATGGTGTTCTTCTTTCCCTTGCATAGTTCCAGAGTTTGACATTGCAGTTCATATCTCTTTTGCTAATTTCTTACCGAATCATCAGACTGTGAGGAAGACAAGATCCACTATGTCTCTCCTTACTGTTCTGAAGTTCATTACATTCTATTTCCCTTTTGTTAGTCCTCCCTCAAGCTGTGTTGTTTGGATAAAGTGATATGAAATTTCTATAGTTCACAGCGTTCTCAGTGCAAATCTTTGTTTGAGCTCTTTGATTTCTTTACTGTCAATTGTTCTAGTTATTTCATCTTGCAGAACTGAAGCATTCATCTTGTACGTTCTTTTTGCTATGGTGCTTCCCTTCGAGTTATGAAGGTGTGAGCAATTCTGGAACAATAACAGATTTCAATTAAGAAGTGGAAATGCTTGTTACGTATTGCATCAATTGCTCTGTGGAAGGATGGTTGGCTTGGTCTGTTACTAAGAGTTCTCAGTTTAGTTTTAATGTTTTGAGAATTTAAATTTTGTTATTGTTCAATTGGTTGTGATATCGAAGGATTCTAATCGCACTGGAACTTTTAGCGAGCTAAGTGGATTTAAGTCAAATTTTACTGTTGGATCTTCCTGATTTCAAGTTTAAGTAGTTTAAATCAAACTTTATTCAGTCTCCCTGTGGATATGACCTGTTCTCACCACCTTGCTAGTCCATCTTCATGATTTTAAGTTTGTGAGACAGTTTAGAGGAAGTGCGCATATTGATTTGTGCGAGGAACTCTGGACAACGAAATGCACAGCCAACTATGTCGCGCGACCAATATGCTGACACCGGTGCCTCTGCCATGACAGTGTTGTATCTTGGTTGTATGGGCCCTCTGACAAAATGCTCATATAACGTCCAGGTAAGGGGTTCTTGCTCCGCCTTCAAAGTAGACGAGTAGGTTGTCCATGGTTTGAGTTCTTCCACATATCCTATGCCTCGCCTTGTGGTTTGCTTTGAGATAGCAATGGCTTTAGTCCTCCCTTGGAGATGAGCTCCAAGGCCTTTTCCCAACTGATAGCCGATCTTGAGCATGATGTTCCAGCCCTTAGTGTCTGACTGTATACTTTTCTTGACAATTGCCAAAGATGGGGACACAGTTTGGTGGCCGGAGGAGAATGTGTAAGCTCATGGATAATTTATATCAAGCACTGAAATGATGGGCTTGCTTGAGGGCCAAACTGCTGGCATGATTTTCTCTATGGCTTCCATAGTATGGGTGGTTGCTGCACTTTTAACCTTGACTATGCGCCCTTGGAATGGGAACTTCAGGTATTGTTGTGTTGTGGAGGGGACCGCCCCTAATGCTTCAATCCAAGGACGACCCAGGATAGCCTTAAAAGTTGGGTCAATGTCAAGCACATAAAAATCCACAGTCATAACAAGCGGGCCTAATTCTGCATGTAGGGAGACAACACTATGACAGGCTCATCGGGAGTTATCGTAGGCCGCTATAGTGGTGGGAGTTGGTTGCAAGCAGCGTTCGAAAATGTTGCATGACCACAGAGTGCTTAAAGGGCACACATTTATGGAAGCCCCTGTATCAACCAAGGCGGCATCGACGACCACCTTATTTATCGTTAGAGTTACACATAAAGGCATCCTTCGAGCTTCAGGGGGAGCTAGCTCACTGTCTGTGAAAGTAATTGTTGGTCCCTTGTTAACAATAGATAGGACCACAGGAAAGTTGTCGGGGATCTTATCTTCATTTACCATAGCCCACTGTAGAAAATCCTTCAAGGCATCTTGGTGGGTCTGTGACCTCTTGATCAACTCGAGGATGGATATTTTAGTTGGAGTCTGATCCAGATGCTTTAGTATATCATACTGGGTCCCTGGGACTGGATCTATCTCCTAGAGTTCCTGTTGATGCTGTTGGTTGTTGCTGCTAGAATTTTGGGTCGACTGACCCGACATGGGCACGGATGCATTAGGATACATCCGCCCACTCCGTGGGCTGAGGTTATGGTGAAGTGGGGGCGGAGAGGTGTCAATGATAGAGGGGTTGGCTATTATGGGTAGAGGCATAGTGGAGAATGGGATGTTAAGGCGTGATGGAGTGATGGGTGGTATGATGGAGGTATTACAGAGTGGCGTGGAAATGGTAGCGATGGTAGGTGTGGTGGAGGTAGGTGTGACGTAAGAAATGGCCAAAAGTTGGCCACTTCATGCTCATCGTCATAAGCCCATGCGGCTGCGGGTGGTGGATGGTGGATGACGGGGTTGACTTGAGCGGGTGGAGAAGGTGGTGGAGTAGGTTGGGGGTTTGGAGCGAGTTGGTGCTGCGGCATAGGATTACAAATAATGCCAAGGTCATTTGCAGGTTGCTGTGGTTGCTGTGGTTGTTGTTGTTGGAACTGGAACAGTTGCTGGAATTGCTGCTGTTACTGTTGGAATTGCTGCTGCTGTGCTGGAATTGCTGTTGTTGTTGTGGCTGTTGTCGCCTTTGCTGCTACTGTTGTTGCCTCTGCCCCTATTGGTCCCTCAATGTTGTGGACAACCGGTTTCCCGCTTCCCGGACGACCTTGGGGGATCCTTCGGATAGCTAGCGAACATCGCTGGATCTCTCGTTGGCGATGATGGGTCGCCGGTTGACCCCATTGACTCCCCGGTTGACAAGTTTGACTAGAGAGAAAACAAACAAAACCAACAAAAGAGAAGGGAGTTTGTGATCGCCAGGGCCTTACCTGTGCCCAAGGAATGATGTAATCGCGCCGGTACAGCAAACTCGCGCAGCGGACGGAGACGGGGCTTCAACTTCTCCTCCTTCGGCCGGCCAAAGGAGAAGAGCTCCACGGTCTTCTACGTATCGTTCCTGCCACAAAAAGATACTCTATTAGTCTAAGTAAAGCGTGGTAAATGCTCAGAAATGAAGAGAGACGGTCCAAAAGGTGAGTCCCGTACCGGTTGCGAATTTGAGAAGAGGGGTGGTCAAGTGCTATGACCACCCTTCTTCCCTCCGTTTTTGGTTGGGAAATCCCTTTCTAGGTGTGTAGGAGAGTGACCTACGTGCCTAGAGTGTATAGGAGGGTGCGTGCAACATGCAAGTAACTAAAGAAAGAGTAAGGAAGGAGAGAGGGAGGGAGGTGTAGATCCTCATTTGCTGTCGTTGTAGCTCCTTGCAGGACTCCTCCAGCTCCAGTAGAACCCTTCTAGATGTCCCAAGTGTTGAGAGAAAGAAGAGAATGAGTAGTGGAAGGTGGGGTGTAATTTTCTCTCTCTTCTCTCAAGGGTGCAGCATATGGACGTCCAGCCTCTCCCCCCCCCCCCCCCCCCCTCTTAGAAGGTCAGAGAGGGAGTTAAATAGATAGTGGGGTCAGAGCTCAGAAGCCTTGGATGCTTAGTGTGAAGAAACACACTTCACACACTTGGCAATCCATGTATTAAAGCTCCAATCAATGGGGAGAGGCCAAGTAGGATTTTTACTGGGTCAAGGGAGTGCCAAGGTGGCCCATATGCCCGTTGGGAACGGCCCCATGCGGTGCATGGGCGAGAGAATGGTGCAAGTGGGCAATATTCTCGGGGTTGTTGCGCAGACCAAGTAAACCATATTGACGTCAACCGATCATGCCGTCAACACCATGCAGACGTCCAGAGATGTGGACGCCAATCGGGGTTAACGTCCAGGGTGCTTGCCGTCAACATGTAGTCGACGGCCATCGATGCTGCGTCTACATGGCATCCGAGGCAGGTCAACAAACGGTCAAACAGGCCTTATTGGGCCAAAGAGCCATGCGGGGATGGGCCAAATCTCGCATCTACAAATGCCCCTCCGAGACATCCGATCTTGCAGGGGAGCAGAGCGGACTGAAAGGTTAGTGTCTGGGTAAACAAAGGACGCGGAGATTTAATAAAGGGCCATCTCCGAGGATAGGAATTCTAGCAAGCCAAACGAATGAGTTAGGCTAGAAAAGAGTGACGGATCATATGAGAGACAAATGTGGGTAAGAAGAAGAGTGATCTACCCGTGTAACTACAACTGCAACCCAACGGTAGGGTCCCTGGCATGGCTGTGTCGGACTTTGACTAGTTTCCGGTGTGTCTGAGTCAAAGGAGTCGTAATATGATGGTTGAATCAGGAGGGTCTTATAACCGGAGCTCGTGGGCTTGCTAGCCTAATCAGGACGTCTGTCCCGAATTTAGGAGGTCGTGGAGACAAGGAGTTGGTTGATCTCTCAAAAGATTATCAAAGGATTCTAACTGGAATCAATGTTCGGAAAGCCTGAAGTCCGAAATAAGCTCATGTCTGGCGAAGGCTCAAGTGAACTCAATAAGGATTGCTTGACTATTTGTGAAAGTCACGGTGGGACAACTAGAGAAGGGGGGGCAACAAAGACCCGATATCAACTTGGATAATCAAGAAGGTACTGACCCGGTAGGTTACCTGAGCTGGGGGAGCCATAGAGCAATCGAGGAAAAACACATTTTTTTTTTGTTAGTAAGAGAATGTTAGCAATGAAGACCAAAATGCATGCTGGTGTGGGTTGCCTATCTAAAAATGCAAGTTAGAACCAGAGGAAAATTCTAAAGGCCATACGAATAACTGAGAGATTGCAAACCCATCACGGTTTTTGGTAAAGGGGAACTCAGGGTTCACGGTCGCCAAATTATTCGCCTCTGGTGGGGTCCTATGTTAGACATACCTGTAACGCTCAAGGTCGCATGAGCGTTCCGAACTTTGAAGCGCAACTTGTGCTTAGATATCTGCAAAAAAACTTGAAGCACAAGATAAAATATAATGGCCATATGAATAATAGAATTTTGAAAATTTCCAGGGGGATAAATGTCCACCCCGATTGCCGCCAACAAACTTTAAATGACAACAGATAGTGCCGTCTACTTGGCACTGGCGTCAACCGATATAGAGGTCTATTGGCTAGCGGATCAGGCCGAAAATATAGGTGGTAGGAGTCCATAGGGACTCTTCCATCTTCTACCTCCGTCCCTCTCTGTTCCTACTGCGAACCAGAGACTTTGGAAGAACCTGAAGCAGCAAAATGGCCTCCTCATCGACCAGACAGTCTACAAGCATGAACCCGGGGATCCTGAGCGAGGTTCCGGGCCATCTGAGCACCAGACTGGCCAATGGGGAGGTAAGTGATGCTCAATTCTACTTCAGCCTAGGCTAAAAAACGCCCCAAAATCCTTTCTTACAGCACCCTTCATGTAGGAGGTGCCCGCGTTCCCGAGCCAAGGCCAGGTACGGGCCTTCTCCTGGATCGTGAACCTGATGAATGCCATCACGCTAGACATGCGATGCTACATTGGAGTATGGAATCTGAGCTTCATGGTGGTGCTGGAAAAGAACATGAAGGAGATGTGGTGGGGGTTCGATGCTCTGGGAGCCCTGGTGGAGCGGTGGCATCCACACACGCACACTTTTGTGTTCCAGACGTTCGAGGCAAGCATACTGCTAGAAGAAGTGGAGCTATTTTTGGGGTGGGGACGGTGTTTGGAGTACGATGTGGCGACTCCCCTCCTCCCGTGGGAAGAGATTCTTGCGGACATCGTACGAGACAAGAAGGAGGTACTGAGGATGACGAACAAGCACGGGATCTTCCTAGACCGATTGGCCTGGTGGCTGATCCAGCATGCGAGGGAGATTGGTAGAGAGAAGGCGACTCGAGGACTGACACTCTGCCTGGCTGGTGTTTTCCTGTTCCCTACGAGCAGTGACTTCCTCCTTTATGAGCATGTGGGGATCCTGTCTCTGCTGTGGCACGGGCAATCACTTGCCCCTGCAGTGCTGGCACACCTGTACAGTTCGCTCACCACAATGAGCCTAGGCAGACGCACATGCGGGAGCTTGTTCTTGCTTCAGGTATGGATGGAGGCTCATTTAAAGTTTGATTTTGCTGACAAGCAACCTACCCCCTCCAGAATCTTCCTTCGAAGTTCGGTGTACTGCAGCAAGGCGTGGTATGAGCCAGAGGATGAGATCAAGTGTGTGACAGCACACTTGAAGAGCAGAGATGCTTGGAAAGATTATTTGGCTTATCTGGTGATGGAGGATTTCATTGTGAGGCCACTCTTCATGAGGACTATTGAATTCAGAGCTCGAACCAGGGAGGACAGAGATTTGTGGTTGATTGGGGCTGTTCAGATGGTGGTATACCAGCCACACCGGTGCCATTGTCAGCTTAGGATTCCACGGGGAATTCCTACTTCATCTAACTGCACTGATATGATAGTTACCGGAAGGAATGAGAAGCTAATGAAGAAGGCACGAAAGACTTGGGCAAGATACACATTGAGCAGGAAGGTAGGATTGGCGGTACAGGAGAAATGGGAAGACATCTGGAAGTACGAAGAGTTTAATGACACCATTAGTCCCATTTCTTGTGATTTTTATATGGCCCGTAGGGTAAAATGATGTATTTTTCCCAATTTCCAATAAGTGTAACACAAAGTTAGATGAATAAAAGTGATTTGCATTGTGCTTTATGGCTTGAATTGCTTGAATGTGTGCATTGAAATGGAGTGAATGGGCTTCAAATGTGTTGAATGGAGTGTGCTGTGAGGACTGAATGCGGAAGTGTTGGCGTCCACATCGATGGCCGTCAACCACTCATAGACGTCCACAGCGAGAGCCGTTTAATTCAAACTTGGCGTCCAGACATGGCCGTTGACCGTACTTCGAGGTCTGACACTGATGAGTTATTGGCGTCAATATCCTGGACGCTGACCGTACGTCAACGACCAAACGCGTGACGTCAAAAAAAGCTAGGACGACCAGACCTTGACGTCAAATTTGAACATAGCTTTTACTCAAACCGACGCCTCTCTGGCGCCATTTGCTTCTTCCCAAGCTCCGGAGAGAGCTCTTTTCTCTCCTCTCTCCATCCTTCCTACACTCTCTTTAATCCTTCTAAACCCTCTAACTTTTCTTCTCTTCTCCTAACCTAGCCCTAACAACCGACCGATGAAGACAAGGGGAAAGCGCACCGTCCTTCGCACTCGACGCCAACCGGGGGAGGAGGAGGAAGTCGGGATGATGGCGGGAGATGTGGCGGTGGAGGAGGAAGCCGGACCGTCGGTGGCCGGCGCCGGCAGTGACAGTGAACCAGAGGGAGAGGGATCCGCCGGGGATGACGGAGGAGACGAGACGGAGGTGGAGGCGCCCCGACGGCCCAAGGTAGGTCTCATGACCCTGAAAACCTATGGAATGTGTGTGTTTGTAATGAGTGGAAAGAGGGGGAAACAGAGGAGACTATGTCGGGTTTGATAGGAACTAGACGTCCACATCGGTGGACGTTGAGTTCCTATCAATGTCCATCCCCTTGTCGTCTCAGTGAACTTAATGGCAAGGTGTTGGATGCCGACAGAGGAGCTAGACGGCCACCCCATGGATGCTGGCTTTGAGTAAATGGCAACACCTTTGCCGCCAATTTGTGGTTAACGGAAATCGATGCTGACGCTTATTTTTCTATCTTTTTTGCAGGGTAAGGGCCGAATGAGGACTAGGGTCACATGGGACCTGTGCTGGGCTTGGTACAGGGCGCTGCCAGAGGAACAGCAGACTCGGATCGCCAGGATGGGATTCGGGCACCTCTTGTCGGTACGCCCATTTCACGTGGACGTGCCGTACTTAGAGGCCCTGAGGGAGCGATGGGAGGAGGATTGCAAGGCATTCATCATGCCTTGGGGTCACATGATACCCACGTTAGAGGATGTGGCGTATCTGACAGGACTACCGATTTAGGGAGAGCCGGTAGTAGGACAGGAGTGGAGCGACTATTATGATGATATCGTGGAGTTGTTGGGGCCAGAGTTCATGGCCGAGAGGAGGAGACCGATCCGGAGCATCTTGCTCGGATCTCTATCTGAGGCAGTGGGTCTGAGAGGTAGGAGGAGAGGGCCCCTGGAGACGCTGGAGGAGTTTTACACTGGAGTGCGGGGAGCCCTCGATCTTGGTGATAGGAGTGAGGAGAGGTCAATGAGGATTTTTATAGTATACCTCTTCGGGCGCCTATTGTTCGCGATGCAGTCATCTCAGATGAACTGCAAGTTCTTGCTACTACTGAGGGAATTGGCGCAGGCAGGACAGTACGCATGGGGTGCCGCGATGCTAGGACATATGTTTTCCCTTCTTCCTAGCAGCTCGCGGTGCTCTCAGAGCACTGGGGGTTTCACCCCCTTTCTTCAGGTACGCAACTTTCTTTAAATGCTCATCATTGAATTTTAAATTGATTAAACTTCCTGACTGACATTCTTTTCCTTACTGCCTTGCAGATCTGGGGGTACACCCGCTTCCCCATGGGACGCGGGGTACAGGTAGAGGGGCGCCAGACCATGGTGCCTCTCATGGCGCGGTGGGAGGTAGCTCCCGACCCACGAGTGACGGACAGGCGCGCGGAGGACGTGCGCATTGCCTTGGACCACTACCCGCATGATCAGGTACGAATCTCAACTAAATCCTCATGTATTCTATCAATTGCTGCATTTAATGTTATTGACCAGTGCTTTCTTCTCTTTCAGGTGGTGTGGACCCCCTATGCGGGGGAGACGGATGCCTCACACCCGGCGGTGGTGGCAGGTCGGCCTCTGTTCGACCGCCACCTGCTGCTGCTATGCCTAGGGACCTGCAAGGTCCTCTACTTAGAGTTGGTAGTCCGAACGCTAGGCTGGCACTAGCCTGCTATCGAGGTACCTTCTCTAGGTAGGGAGGGGCACTTGCGCCGCTGGTTCTTCGCCGAGGACTGGGACTAGAGCGAGGAGTACGGGACCACCGTCACCTACTGGCGAGAGGGCGGCGAGCAGGTCCTTAGACAGGTGGACCTCCAGGACAGCTTCGCATACCTGGAGGGGTATCGGGCGTGCTACGCCGGACGACTCCGGCTAGACCGGCGAGTAGTAAGTGAAATTCTAACTCTAAGCCTTTGTCATTTAAATTTCTAGATTTGAATCTAACCTTGAAGTGTGAATGATAGCTGCCAGAGTCGCAGGCGATCCGCCTCCTAGAGGGGCGATTGGCGGAGCAGGAGGTCGAGCTTGAGAGGCTCCGAGCTGAGGTCCGGACACTGGTAAGTAACATCTCAACCTATCTTAGGTTTGATTGATTGATATGACTTGACGACTGACCAAGATATGTGAATGCAGAAAGGGGAGCTATCGAGAGTGCGGGCGAGCCGAGACACAGGGGCGAGCTCATCTGCACGACCGGCTAGAGGGGACCTGACGGTCCGTCTACAGGAGGCTCTGGACTGGGCGCAGGCAAGGGTCCAGGAGCTCGAGACGAGGACCCGGGTGTTGGAGGCGGAGGTAAAACGCTGACGTACTACCTTTCTGCACATGATCTGATTGATTTGATTTGACATGACAAGTTTGCTTATTTGTGTGCAGAGGCAGGGAGGAGGAGTGGCGGCCCTCCAAGCGCAGGTGGAGAGCCTACGGCTGGATTTATCGAAGATGGAGGGCCGCATGCTCGAGGCACGAGAGAGGGAGAGCCGGGCAGAGGCAGAGAAGATACAGGCCATCGAGGCTCGA
Organism: Colocasia esculenta; assembly: GCA_014218235.1. Taxonomy (NCBI): domain Eukaryota; kingdom Viridiplantae; phylum Streptophyta; class Magnoliopsida; order Alismatales; family Araceae; genus Colocasia; species Colocasia esculenta. The sequence goes on along the minus strand of CM024759.1, from coordinate 47,266,625 downwards.
GTATAGGCCGTCGCGGATCTAGAGTTCTTGAAGAACCGGGTGCTGAAGAAGCACCGGGAGCAGCAGCGGCAGGCCCAGCAGGAGGCGGCCGGGAGGATGGGGTCTATGTTCGGATCTCTTGATGACATCATGTCATTGGGAGATCCGTCCGTCGGACGAGGAGGAGGAGTACGACCAGAGGCCTCCACTGCGACGAGACCTCCCGTCCCGGACCGACGTCAGGAGAGGGAGGATGAGGACGTGAGCAGCTCACGTAGGCCGAGGCCTAGCGAGTGGGAGAGGAGAGAGGAGTGATACTTTGTACCATAAGGGGTATGCCCCTGTCATGATATGTACAGAACTTCAACCTTTATAGTGGATTTTTTGTGGACTTTTGTCATTTGTGCACTTGAATGGTTTGCTTTGTGTACTTTGGTTCCTGCATCCACAACACTTAAAGAGAAAAGTTAGCGTAGATCTGTCTTTAGCCCCTTGCCTAAGTGGTGTCCCTTTCTTGAGATCTGGTCAAGGGGCTAATGTCTAATCAAAGATAAAACATAAGAAAAATAACCGAAGGGAAATATGCACATGCATTTTTTGTTATTTTTGTATTTTCTTGATTTTTTTTGTTGTTTTTTATTTGGATAAGAAAAATAAGGAGAATGTTAGTGTATATACATGTTACTACTATTTTTTTTTTGGATTTTGGATTTTCTGATTTTTTTTTACTTTTTAAAAATAAGAGTAAAAATATGTACATGGTGAAAATATATACATCAAGAGACTCTCTTTTTTGTCATCATTTTTTTGCACTTTTTTTTTTGACTCTAAAATACATATTCATCACATGTCAAAGCATAGGGTCTGTGTGATCTGCTTAACCACAGAGGTCATGGATAAGGAGGATCGTGCATGAATTCCTTGATGTTGGAAATTGCCCCTAGCCTTCTTGATATTTTCCACCACGGAAGGTCTTATACAGTCAAATTTACCCCTAGAGGGAGGAATTTGGAAGAAATAAGTAGGAAGCCATGCAAGGATTTGGTTCAGACTACTTTCTGTTTCCAAACCAACACCTCATACTAAAGACTTGGTCAACAATTATTTCCAGGGAAATTTTTCTTATTTGATTTCAGGGGTGGAGGCACGTACTTTTTGCTACCTCCTTAATTTGGTCAGCCTTTTTCTGGGTACGTACTTTTTGCTACCCTTTTTTGACCTTTTTGGCTTTTCTTTTCCCCTTTAGGCTTTATTTAGGGTTCTGTCCCTTGCTTTTTCTTGATTGCCCCTGTTCATGGTGACCTTGTCTTTTAGATGGGAGTGGATGGTCCCTTACTCGTAATTTGCTCCCCTTCTAGACGCGACCGAGTGGGAGAAGAATAGGGGAAACATACTGACTGGATTAGACTATTCGAGTGTACTGGTGATCTCCCAGCTAGAGGGCAATATCTTAACATCGTGCGGTGTGTGAACAAACCCTACCTTACTAACGACCAAGTGGAAAAGTAGAGATTTAGACCCATACCGTTAACAAGTGATGAATAACCGATTTGACGGACTGACTGACTAAGGGTAGAATTTCTTGAGGTAGACTGCATTCCACGGATATGACAACTCCACTCCTTTGGCATCTACCAACCTATAAGCGTTCCTTGAATATGCTTCCTTGACAACGAACATACCTTACCAATTTTCTTGCAATTTACTCCTGGGACCTGGTGCCTTTATGATTTTACGCTTTAGGACCATCTCACCCACTTCGAATTTTCTCTCAAGAACTCTTTTAGCGTAAAAACGTGCAATTCTCTGACGGTAGACTTGAGCATGGTCAGCCACTATCATTCGCCTTTCATCTAAGAGCTCAAGCTGCGCCAACAAGGCTTCCCGACGTTGATCGGGGTCAAGTTCAGAATCCAATTGAACTCTAAGTGAGGGGATGAAGATCTCATATGGGAGTATCGCATCCGATCCGTATGTCAAAGCATAGGGGGTTTGCCCCGTAGGAGTTCAGACCGAGGTGCAATAAGCCCAAAGAGCTTCAACTAAGCGGTCTGGCCAGTCAGCATTGTTGTGAGATTTGCATGATTTCTTTATAATTTTGATGAGAGTTTTATTAGTAGCTTCCTCTTGTCCATTGCCTTGTGGATAATATGGGGATGAATGATGCAAGTTAATGCCATATTTACCACACATGTCGCGAAGCTTCTGTGAAGTGAATTGAGGTCCATTGTCGGTGACGATGTCCCGAGGCACGCCGAACCTTGCAAGGATGTTGCGCTTGATGAATTTGACCACTGTTGAAGCTTTGACGTCTATGAATGCTTCTACTTCAGCCCACTTTGTGAAGTATTCCGTGGCGGTCAGAATGAAGGACTTCTTACGGATTTCTCTGGTTCTGTCTGCGAGAGGACCGACCACGTCGAATGCCCACATAGCGAAAGGCCATGAGGCGATGAGAGGGTGAAGAGAAGAGGAAGGAGCATGAATTTTGTCACCGTGCAATTGGCATTTAGCAAAGTGTCGAACAAAGTGACGACAATCTTCTTCCATGGTAGGCCAATAATAGTGTCTTAGCAACTTTTGGGCAATTGCTCTACCATTAACATGGCCACCACAATCACTAGAGTGAGCGGCTTCAACAACATTTTGAGATTCGATTTCATCAAGGCAACAAAGATAGACCCCACTAAGAGATTTTTTGAACAGAATGCCACCTATGATCTTATAACGCTCCGAGACGTGGTGAATGGCCCGTCTATCGGCAGAGGTGGCATAATCGGAGAAGGATCCATCTTTAAGAAAGTTCTCGATGTCAAAATACCAAGGATGGCCATCTTCGAGGTCAATTTCTGGCTCTTTCGAGAGCGCATGGACCCGAAGGGATGGAGAAGGAGACATGAGTTGAGAAACCAAGGATCTATATGGGAAGGGACTCTCAACCTTTGGACAGAGACGGTTTCAAAAGATCTTCCCAAAGGGATGGGAATGGAAGAAGCTAAGAAAGCGAGTGAATCTGCTAGGATATTCTGAGCCCTAGGAGTGTGAACTAGTGTGAGCTTCCTAAACTGTCGGACTACTTTTCCTACCAACTCTTGGTATGGTTTCAACTTGGGGTCCCGGGTCTGGTACTTGCTAAGAGATTGCCGGAGTATCAAATGTGAATCACCAATTATCCTTAACACCTTGACTCCGAGCAATAACGCCATTTTCAGCCCAACTAAAAGCGCCTCATACTCGGCCACATTGTTCGTGTGTCAGAAGGTTAATTGGTAGGCGTGCGGAATGACTACCCCTTTCGGTGAGAGAAGGACTGCCCCTATTCCACACCCTTTGGAATTGAGGGCCCCATCGAAGTAAAGCACCCAAGAAGGTTCACCATCGATAATGGCTCCTAACTCTTCATCGGGAAAGCTTTCATCGATGGGAGAGCATGAAGGTAAGGGGTGATGGGCCAAATGCTCAGCAATAGCGTGCCCCTTGATCGACTTTTGGTTGACGTAGGTGATATCAAATTGATTAAGTAAGCTTTGCCATCTCATCAACCGATCAGTCAGGACAGGCTTCTCAAGCAAGTACCGAATTGGGTCCATACGCGCCAGAAGTTTCACTTCATGAGCCAGGAAATAATGCTTTAACTTCTGGGCAACCCAAACGACGGCCGCACACGTTCTTTCCATGGCGATGTACTTCTTCTCAACTTCGTTGAACAACTTGGATAGGTAGTACACCGCTTTCTCCTTCTTCTCGTCATCATATCGGGCCAAAACTGCTCCAGTTGAATCTTTAGTGGTTGACACATAGAGCAATAAAGGCCGACCCAGGACCGGAGGAGCGAGAAGAGGGGGATTGAACAGGTAACTCTTCAACTCATCAAAGGCCTTTTGACATTTATCGTTCCAATCAAACTTAGCCTCTCCTCTAAGCATCTCGTAGATGGGCTTACAGCAGATTGAATGCTGGGAGATAAATCTCCTAATGAACTAAAGTCTACCAATCAGCCCTCTGACTTCTTTGATATTCCTAGGAGGAGGCTTATTGATTATTGCTTTGGCCTTGTTGGGATCAATCTCAATTCCCCGCTTGCTTACTATGAACCCCAACAATTTTCCCAAGGAGACACCAAAGACACACTTCTTGGGGTTCATTGCCTTTTGATAGGTTGCTCCCGCATTCTTCAATCCGAAGGGCATGACGACATAACAATAGGTCCCCCAAGGCATTGTGAAAGAAGTTTTCTCCTGGTCTTCCTCCACCAAATGGATCTGGTTATACCTAGAGAAACCATCCATAAAAGACAACATCTCGAAGCCGGCAGTGTTGTCCACTAGGACATCTATGTGTGGGAGAGGAAAATCATCCTTTGGGCAAGCACGATTAAGGTCACTTTAATCTATACAGATTCTAACCTTACCGTCCTTCTTCATCACAGGGACGATATTAGCTACCCATTGTGGATACAGCACAACCCTAATGAATTTGGCTTTATGTAACTTGTCAACCTCCTCTTTGATCTTGAGTGCAAGCTTGGAATGTAGCCTTCTCAGCTTTTGTTTAACGACTTTCGCATCGGCTTTTAGGACCAACCGGTGCTCGACCAAAGAAGTGTCAAGTCCTGGCATGTCCTCGTAGGACCAAGCAAAACCGTCGGAGAATTCTTTGAGAATAGCTACCAGAGTTTTTTCTTCTTCAACACTCAAGTTGGCATTAATCAAAACTACCTTCGGGGATTCTTGAGTGCCAAGGTTGACCTCTTTAGTGGGCTCATCCACAGCCATGGTTGGCTCGTCGAACCTCTTTGTGCCATCCACATAGGAGCTCACTAGGTCCTCTTCTTCCGACCCAGGATCTCCCAGCTCACCCTTCTCATAAAATTTAGCAGATAAACTCCTAAACCGTCGTCTACATAGTCGCCTCCTTCAAAATCAGATTCAACAAGGGCAGGCTCCTCAAGAAACTCTGGGACTTGACTTAACTTGGCACACCTCTCAGCCAAGGCCATGACATAACGGGCAGGAACTTGCCTACCCTTCTCTTTGCGTACACATGGCTGAGAGGATCTAGACTCTTCTAATCCTAAACCGGACCCTAGACTAGACTCTAGACCCGACTCTAAGCTAAAATCTAGACCACTATGTACAGGACTGCTATGTACAAAACTATGTACAGGGGAAGTGCCCCTAGAGGGGCGAGGAAAGGAGTCTAAGCTGGAGAGCGTCGGCCCCTGGCTGAGCGAAAGAGACTCCAAAGTGGAAGGGTGCTCGATGGAGACCTCGCATTTCCAATTTTCAAAATTGGCATTTTTTTTTTGAGAATCAAGGCCTAGAACCATAAGTTGCTGACTTACGGTAGCCTCGACTGGCCATGCGAGGGATGGAGAAAGAAGGGAGAAAGAAGAAGTTGAGGGTGGAGGGGAGTCAGGTGCCGGGCACACAGTCGGGAGAGATTGTGAAGGAGAGGGAGAAGGTGGAGATGGAGAGTCAGAACCGAAGAGCGAGAGAAGGCCGAAATCTTCGGAGACTTCCTCTAATTGAGCATCCTCTTCTTCATCGCTTTCCGAGTCGGACAACTTCTCTATCACGGGTTCCCGAGTTCCCGGTTGGAGGGGCCCCTAAACGAAATGTTCCTTCAGGGTCCAGGTAAGAGGTTGATAGGGAATAAATGGGTCTGGATGAATGGGGTCCAGGTGAAAACCTAGACCAGCCCTATCTAGCGGCCTCTTGACTTGGGTGTGGTGGACAGGACCCTGCTGGTTCTTACCCAACCCTCGGCCATGTATATAGCCGATCCTAGCCATTACCTCCCAACCTTTCCCTTGGGGACATGGGTCATGGGATTCTTCAGCTGACTGGGGAGGTTGGCCGAGATCACAGGGCAAGGGGAAGTCAAAGATTGACATGACAGGATTTTTCCCCTTATCTGGAACGAAAAGATGTGGCATCTGCTCCGATGTGATGGAGTTGAGAGTTTCCAAGGTAGGAATGCTCTTGATTTTGATGACCCGCCCATTAAAAGGAAACTTGAAACACTGATGGGCGGTGGAAGGGACCCCTAAGGTTTGTTCTAACCAGGGACGACCGAGAATGGCCTTATAGGCTGGATTGACATCAAGGACTAGAAACTCGGAAGACATAGTGACGGGTCCGATCTCGAGCTGAAGAGCAATCTTACCCTTAGCAACCCTCTTGGAGTTGTCATAGGCAACAATTGTGGAGCAGATTTTCTCCAAATCATCTTCTCCCAAACCCAATTTCTTGAGGGTTTTCATCGGACATACGTTAATGGATGCCCCAGTGTCAATAAGGGTGGAGTCTACTGAAACCCCATTGAGGTTGATGGTAAGACAGAGAGGAAGCGAACGACACTCGGGAGCTACAAGATCTTTGTCCGAGAAAGAGATTGAAGGTCCTTGGGTGAGGGAGAGGATAGCATTAGTGACTCCACTGGGAGGAAGGTCATCATTGACCATGATCTTCTGAAGGAATTGGAGAAGGGTGGACTGATGAGATGGCGACCTCCGAATCAATTCTAAAATAGACACCCTCACGGGTGTCTTATCTAGATGTTGCAAAATATCATATTCGGTGCCGGCAGGTGGTGGAGGTCTACTGTCTTCCACATCTTGGGAAGGCCGCGGGGGTGGAGGAACGATCCGGTTCCTAAGTGTGACATGAACATCTTCTTGAGACTTAGGGAGGATTAGTTGGAGAGGTCTGGTCTCAGGGGCAGACGGCTCATGGATAGGGAAGGTAGGAGGGTAGGCCTCTTGACGGGTAGGTCGGATGAGGACTAAAGGCCGTTCCTCTAAAATGGCATCTATAGTGGCTGAGGGTTCCTCAGACCCTATGGAAGGACACGGGTACCATTCTTCAAAGCCTTCTACCCCCCACTTCTATTCTCTCCTCACAACCCGGGGTTCTGAATGCGTCATGGTGTGGACGTTTTCCTGGGACTTAGAAGAGGAGGGATTGATGCTTTGGTAGTTGGGGAGGGGGTTTTGGAAGATACCCAGCTCTTTCTTGGTATACCTAGACTTTGCTATGGCTACCTTGACGTCCTCCCAGTTAATCCTTCCCTAGTCGTTCATGTCATACACCCAGTCACAGAAGGTGAAGCAGTTGTGGATCTGATGACCATGGGCCCTATGGTAGGACAGTATTTGGAGGTGTCCACCCTCGGATTGATATTCTCCCTTTGTGGGGGGAGTTGGATAGCATCGCAGGACATAAGGGTGAAGAATACGTCCTCAAGGGTCTCAGGTAGAGGAGGGTAGTGAGACCTCTTAGGGCCAGGCCGGGTGTAGCCAGCAGGAGGGGGAACTGCAGAGTAAGGCTTGGAGGGGTGTGACGGGAACTGGTGAGGGTCAGAAAGATTAGATGGAGGATTGGAAGGCTTGTTTGGAGGCCTCAATGGCTGACTGCAAGCATTCACGGACTCATTGACGGTCACCCCCTCGGTGGTAGGTGCCGCGGGAGCCTTGCGTCCCTTGGGCTTCCCTTCAAAGAAGTGTGGCAGAGAAGAGTCCTTAATTTGGTTCTGAACCACCCTGGCTCGATTGTAGAGATGTGCAAATGAGGGGAACTCACTCAGCATTAAGATAGAGCGGAGCGCAGGGGTGGTGTTGGTAACCAACATAGTTATGGCCTGGGACTCTGGGATGGGTATGTCTGCCCTCGATGCCATAGATCTCCATCGGTTGGCAAATGTGACAAAGTCTTCGTCTGGCTTCATCTTTTCTGCCACCAAGTCAGGAAGTGTAGGGACTTGGGTGGCCATATACGAGAAGTGCGAGATGAATCGCTCGGAGACGATGTCAAAATTAATAAGGTCCGATGCGGGTAAGGAGGTGAACCACCTCAAAGCTTCCCCTTCTAACGATTGTTGGAAGAGGTGAACTAAAAGAACCTGATCGTACAGCCATCAATGGGAATCCATGGTAAATCTGGCAAGATGGAATTGGGGATCAGAGGTCTCGTCATACTTGCGGTACTTCGAGGCCTTGAAACTAGAAGGAAAGTAGGAATTGGGAAGCTTGCAATAGTTCTGGAGGGAATGAGGCTTTGAAAGGGACATAGATTCAGCCAATAGCTTCCTAATAAGCCCCTCCATCTCCGAACGGGAGACATATTCAGATTGAGTGGGGGGGACAGGCTGAGCATGAGGTGGATAGGAGAAGGCAGGAGTTGGAATAGGAGTAGGTAGAGGAGTGGAGGGAATTGGAGTGGAAAAGGGGACAGGGGAGATGGGGACCCGTGAAGGGATAGCAGGCCTAGGAATGGGCCTGGATGAGGAAGCTTGGAAAGGAGAAGGGGACGGAGAGGAGGGAGAGACTGCTGCCCAGACAGTATGCTTAGAGATCATCGAAATGATGTCCTCGGGCGAGTAACGGGAGAGGAGCTTGGAGAATTCTGGGTCTTCTTGAGTGTCTTGAGCATAGGTGGGATTGACTCTTAAACTCACACTCTCCTCAAAGTTAGCTTGAGAGGAAGAAGATGAGTGAACTGACTCTTCGGGCTGGTTGTTGGTGTCAACCATCACGACAAACTCATGAGCATTATCTTCATACTCAAAAGCCGGATTGTTAGTCATATTCAAAGAATTTAACCAAGCATCCATTAGCACACAACCTACTGATTTTAAAATGGTTAAAGTTGAAGTAATTACATTGTTTTAGGAGAAATGTGGTTTTCTACCAAACAATGTCATCAAACAACGTCCCCAAAATTTTAAAGATCAAAGTTATGTGTTAATTAGACTTGCAAGGGCCGGTTCTCTCAAATCTGACTCAAACCCAGGTGAGTAGGCAAACTAGACTGGGAGGGTAAAGGTCCTCCTGCCCCATACCGTGAGGGAATCCACAGAATTTAGGGACTTACAGAGTTTTCTTTGGAACCAACCCGATTTACCCGAGAGGGAATCCTCGAGTAAAAGGTTGTAAACTGAAGAAGGGTTATCCTAGAATGTGAGGGGAGGCTAGAATAGATGAGAGGAAGGAACCCCCGTGACTGAGGACCGTTAGGGGGAATCAGGAAGTAGACAAAAAGCAAAATCACAACAAAATAGTCAAAAAACATGCTTCTGTGAAACTAAACAGCAAGCAGGTTGACGCACAGTTCATCAGAAACATATAAACGACAAGATCGACTGACGCTAAGATTAAATAGATGACAACCTATATAGACGCTAACAAAGAATAAACGGCAGGAAGGATGGACGTTTACCAGAATAAACGGCAAGATTGTTGGCCATCTACCTGGGTGCAGACAGACCACAGTGGCAGAAGCTGTCCCACCGTGATCGCCAAAAAGAAGCTGTGGACGACCGGTTTCCCGCTTCTTGGACGACCTTGGGGGATCCTCCGGATAGCTAGCGAACGTCGCTGGATCTCTCGTTGGCGATGATGGGTCGCAGGTTGACCCCGTTGACTCCCCGGATGACTAGTTTGACTAGAGAGAAAACAAAGAAAACCAACAAAAGAGAAGGGAGTTTGTGATCGCTAGGGCCTTACTTGTGCCCAAGGAATGATGTAATCGCGCCGGTATAGTAAACTCGAGCAGCGGACAGAGACGGGGCTTCAACTTCTCCTCCTTCGGCCGGCCAAAGGAGAAGAGCTCCACGGTCTTCTACGTATCATTCCTGCCACAAAAAGACACTCTATTAGTCTAAGGAAAGTGTGGTAAATGCTCAGAAATGAAGAGAGTGGGTCCAAAAGGTGAGTCCCGTACCGGTTGTAGATTTGAGAAGAGGGGTGGCCAAGTGCTATGACCACCCTTCTTCCCTCCGTTTTTTGTTGGGAAACCCCTTTCTAAGTGTGTAGGAGAGTGACCTACGTGCCTAGAGTGTATAGGAGGGTGCGTGCAACATGCAAGTAACTAAAGAAAGAGTAAGGAAGGAGAGAGGGAGGGAGGTGTAGATCCTTGTTTACTGTCATTGTAGCTCCTTGCAGGACTCCTCCAGCTCCAGTAGAACCCTTCTAGACGTCCCAAGTGTTGAGAGAGAAGAGAATGAGTAGTGGAAGGTGGGGTGTAATTTTCTCTCTCTTCTCTCAAGGGTGCAGCATATGGACGTCCAGCCTCTCCCCCCCTCTTAGAAGGCCAGAGAGGGAGTTAAATAGACAGTGGGGTCGGAGCTTAGAAGCCTTGGATGCTTAGTGTGAAGAAACACACTTCACACACTTGGCAATCCATGTATTAAAGCTCCAACCAATGGGGAGAGGCCAAGTAGGATTTTTACTGGGTCAAGGGAGTGCCAAGGTGGCCCATATGCCCATTGGGAATGGCCCCATGCGGTGCATGGGCGAGAGAATGGTGCAAGTGGGTTATATTCTCGGGGTTGTTGCGCAGACCAAGTAAACCATATTGACGTCAACCGATCATGCCGTCAACAACATCCAGACGTCCAGAGATGTGGACGCCAATCGGGGTCAACATCCAGGGTGCTTGCCGTCAACATGTAGTCGGCGGCCATCGATGCTGCCGTCTACATGGCATCCGAGTCAGGTCAAAAAACGGTCAAACGGGCCTTATTGGGCCAAAGATCCACGTGGGGATGGGCCAAATCTCGCGTCTACAAATGTCTGGATCAATCTCTTCATTACAGCCCAATCAATCTGATTCTATTCGTGGAGATCATATATAATATCTCTAAATTGAAAACAATCCGACACATTGTGGCATGGATGACGGTGGTACACGCAATACTTTGTCTGATCCGCTGCCATGTTCTAGTTTGCTTTTTCGGGAGGTAGCCTAAGGGCATTAAGGGACATGAGGGCCGCAAAAATATCAGCTAGGCTTTCTGGAAGGAGAGGACATTGAGCTCTCTTAGGTCCGTTAGGCTTCTTAGGAGCATAGCCATTTTGGGGTAGAGGGACCTGATTGTATTGGCGCTAGTCTTGTTGAGGGTTCTGTGTTTGAGGAGGTGGCTGACTATTGTTCCATGGCTGTTGAGGTTGTTGGGTATAGGGGGACCTGTCTACCGAACCCTGAGGATTGTTGACTGCACCTACCTGCTCATTGGTTTGGACTCCTTCGATGACAGAACCTTGAGGTTTCTTAGGATAGTGGGACTTAGAGGTCTCAATCATAGAGTGGATGGGTGAGTCCTTAAGCTAGGTATGGATGAAACGGGCTCGGCTGTACATTTGGTGCATGGAGGTGATGTCGTTCATACTTACGATGGCACGGTAGGTAGGCGTGGCATTGGCAATTATCAACTTGACTTTCTCCTCCTCAGGCATTGGGCAGTGAACTTTTAAAGCTAGGGCACGCCACCTGTCAGCATAAACTACAAACTCTTCATCATGCTTCATCTTTTTGGCTACTAGATCAACAAAAGAATACTCGGGTCCGACCCAATCTTGAAACTGCTGTAAGAACCTTTCTTGAACAATCTAAAAATCTTCGGCTTCCTCGGGGGGCAAAGAGTATAACCACTCGAGGGCTGTTCCATCTAATGACTTGCGAAACAAGTACGCCATAAGGTGGAAGTCGTACTTGTGCGGGGCTGATTCATATACAAAATCTTTCAAATGAACATAGGGGTCACCTACCCCAGAATATCACCGGTAGACAAGGAGTTCCGACTGGGGTGGGACCCGGAGGTGTTGGAAGGAAGGAAGGGAAATATCAGCGGCTTTCCGTGGATCCAATTGTTTCCGGAGGACATGGAGCTCCCTCTTCATAGACGTCCACTCCGCAAGGAAGTCGAAGGGGGACGTGGCGTGGTGAGCGAGAATGAGGGAGTGGAATTGCTCCAAAGAATAGGACCTCTCATGGGAAAAGGAAGCAGGTTCAGCCTAATAGAAAGAGGAGACAGGAGGGGAATTGGGCCGAACCTCCCGCGCAGAAAGGTAGCTGGGCTTGGAAAAATGAATAGCTCGCAGACGCAAGGGAGTAGGATCCGCCATGGTGGAAGGGACATGTGGCGCAGAGGCAGCAGGGGCAGAAGAAGCCGCCTGCTGGGCTGAATGATGAGATGGCGGGGATAAGGGACGCTTGCCTTTGGCAGTGGCTAGAAACTCCCGAACTTGGTCCGGGCTCAAATGTGGGAGGAGCTGACTGAATTGAGTGTGCGGGTCATCCACCCCAGGAGGAGAAGCGGGGCGAGATTGACCATGAACGACAGTCGGGGGCTGGATGTGCCCGGAGAGGGTGGCCGCAGAAGGTTGGGCCACATCCTCAAGGAGCCCAATGGGCAAGGAGTCGCTGGTGAGGACGCAGAAGTGATCCATGCCGAACAAAGGATTGTGATATAATACAACAGTTGGAGGGGACTGACTCGAACGACCTAGACAAAGACACATGCAACAACCCCTAAACAATTAGGGGAGATGACACAATAACCAAACAAATCCTTGACTCTATCACAATAAGAAGGGACTGTAATATGAGAAGGGGTGTACCAAACAAGCACTAAAGTTAGCATGATTATCATCAAAATTTTAGGGTTTGCACTTGACCTTTACTGGATTGATTAATGAAATTACACTCGGTCAAAAGGGACCCTAATAGGTATGAACTCGAGTACTTCGGTGACACTAAGGGGGTGCACAACTCGCGCGTAGGATGGCCTGAACTAGGGGTACAATGGGTACAACCAGCCCAGTGAACCACAACGTGCGTACGGCCACGGGGACTTACAGAGGCCCTCGGTAGGAGGCCCTGGTCAACCCACGAGTGCTCGCAGGTGAGAGGGTCTACTCTACCAAGGAGGAAAACCTACTCAGCACGGATCAGAAGTGTATGCATGAACCTAAGTGCACCAGAGTGCATGCAATGTCTAACCTAACACTAACAAACAGTGACTGACAGGGCTCGGCTGAGATCACGACGACCAGATCCATTGGGACTTTATCGCGGATGATAGACAGGACGCGATGGAAACAGAATGCAGAGACCCACAATCACACACAAATAGTAAGCAAACAAACTAACCTAAAGTGCAATACAATCATGGAATAGACTAAACAACACAGCAAGACTCACTAAACACAGAAACTGACACATGGATCAAAATCTGTAACAAACAATGTGTACCTGAAGACGTGACCTGCAATACCAACGCCACACTGTCGCAGTTCCCCGATCAGTAGCGACTCGATCTGAAATCAAATAGTAAAATAAAAGGAAAATTTGAACCCTAGTAGGATTCTAACAAACAGGAACACACATATACATGGCATAATAGCACGAAGAAGGCATGGATGCACTCTCAGTGAAACAACAGTGCATAGGGAGAGGGAGAACGCGTACCTGAATTCGCGTCCACCTTTATGGACACAATAGTGTCACGACGGCGTGATGCGCTGCGTTAACACCCGAGCGCAGAAAGGAAGAAAAAGACACAGAAACACACATAACAGGGTTCTACAAAGCACTTAAACAGATGAACATGGCAGGCAAACAGGCAAAATCGATGAGGCTAGCACTGAAGGTCCCACCATGATCGCCAAAAGGTGTAATCACGGGGTTGTTCACCCCTCGAAACACACAACATGATGCTTTTAAGAACTTAAAACAAGTGGCATGGAATAAAAGAAGTGTGATCGCCACCTAGATAGTTGCCATGATTAAGAACTATATAGGCTAACTATACTAGGAAAGGGAGAGAGAATGGAGCACTGACCTTTGTCGCGACAGGTGTCCCCGCCGTGATGATTCTGGTGCCACGACGCCCCATCAGGCCGCATTATCTTTGTCGCGACACCCTTGTCGGCTGCGTTCTTTGCAGTGCGGGAGAATAATGGTTGGACCTTCTTCTTACCCTCCAGCTGGCCAGAGGCTAAGAGCTCCTCGTCTGATGGTGCTTGGGTGCCTGCCAAAACAAAGAAAACAAACAAATAAACCATGTTAGACCATATTTAAACGTAGCATCTATTCAAATTTGAAATGAAAGGAGATAACATGGGGGGAACGAACCTGGGTGGTGGTTTTAAACCCCTTGGGTTGTAGGAAAATGTAGGAGGAAAGTGAAATATGTTCTTATCTAAGAAAACAAATAACATGCATGAAAGGAGAAATGAGGGGGGAGAGGAGAAAAAGCCCAAATGGGGCGACTTCCTGGCTGCTGATGATGTCTCTAAATGCTGGAGAAGCCTTAGAAGTCGCCTCCTCCATGCCCAAGCTCCATAGATGAAGAAGGTTGCATGACTTGGTAAAGAGAATAGGAGAAAATGTGAGGAAAAGGGAGAGCCATGAGCTAAGTATGAGGTCTGGGGAAAATCCGGCAGCACTTCATGGTAAAAAGGGGCTCTCTCCTTCCTCTGAAGGAGAAGCCTTGCTTATATAGGAGTAGAGAGAGAAAATCTAGTACCCGGGAGATAATCACCCAAAATGAGATGAAAAAATCATCTAAATCTAGATGGGAGAGTCATAGGGCAGTCCCCAAGGGTCCTGGAACCTCAAGCCGTGGCCAGGGGGATTGAGAGGTTGCCTAGGATAGAGATAAGGCCAATAGAGGATAAATAGGTGGTGGTTGCGGAGGCCAGTGCACTCGGCTGTAGTCGCGACGGATCGTTGGGGTGCGACAAGCATAGTCGCGACGGCCATAAGGGCCGCGTCCCCAAGGACACGTGCATGGATTTGCATGGGCTGTCGCGACGGCCATAGGGGGTGCGACAAAGCTAATGCGGCACTACGACCCGTCACGTTAAAGAAAATCGATTATTCTTGAATTTCTGACCAATCATTTGAAAGAATAATCAATAATAAGGCACAAGGACACTTCAAGAGATAATTGGACGGGATTTTGGCTTTTAGTGGGCTCAAAGAAAGGCTAAAGATGGGCTCAAGGTGAGTGACCAACTAGGAGCTCATTAAGAGAACAAGAATAATGGTTCGACTTATAAGCCAGAATCGGGTGCCTACAATCACCACTGTAAGTATTCCAAGATCTTTGTAAGTCCATTTGCGAAGTCAAAGTTATATATCTTTCACTCTGTTTCTTCAGAAGTTGAAGTGTGATTTCACTCTGACTTTTCACCAGTCGAAGTCCACATCGATTACGGTTTTTAGTCAACATCAATTACTCCTTTTAAGTACACATCGATTACGGGTTTTTTTACCCACATCGATTACCTTAAACATCGATTCCCTTTAAAGATTGATTGCCATCTCATGTCGATTGTCATATCGACTGTCTTCATAAACATCAATTATCTTGGATAAACATCGATTTCCTTATCTTTGAAACATCAATTACCATTTTAAATCACATCAATTACTTTGTAAAAAACATCAATTAACCTTAGACAATCGATTGTCCTGCTTAACATTGATTACATTTTGGACATCGATTACACTTAGGCATCTACTATCTCAAACATTGACTGTCCTACTTAAACATTGATTACTTTTTGGACATCGATTACCCTTAGACATCGATTGTCTCAAATATCAACTGTCTCACTTAAACATCGATTACAATTAATCACCGATTACTCTTGGACATTGATTACTTTTTGAATATCGACTGTGTCTTAACATTGACTACTCTTTGAACTTTGAATGTGTCTTGGCATTGAATTATCCAT
Organism: Colocasia esculenta; assembly: GCA_014218235.1. Lineage (NCBI taxonomy): Eukaryota > Viridiplantae > Streptophyta > Magnoliopsida > Alismatales > Araceae > Colocasia > Colocasia esculenta. The sequence continues at coordinate 47,251,117 of CM024759.1, read as the reverse complement.
TGCTATTTAAGATATATTAGTTTTGAATACCTTGATAATTCTCTATGCAATAACCTTACTGATTGTGTTTGAAATTATAATGATTGCTCTTATGATTAATTTTTGTTGTGAATATAACTTGGCGCATAGTATTTTCAAATCATTTTTTAAGATGTGCATTTCAAATTTCCCGCTAACTGTTGCATATTCTTCTTAAAGCTTTCAAGGATATCTTCTTACAGAATGACTTTTTAACTGACTACTATTTTCATGATAAGTTTTCTAACACTTTGCGTGTGAACATAAATCTGTCTGTGGCTTACTTAGTCACGGGTCACAGTATTCTTAGAGAAAGCTCTTTACGGTTTGCCATTCTTTTAACAAGTCTTCTTATGATTTATATGGTGATAGAATGGAGATTTATATTTCTGTATAACACTTTTTTCGTTGACTGAAGATCTCTCTCTTAGCATTTAATGTCTGCAGGTTTTCGGTAGTCACATGCTTCTGCAACGTAAGACCCACTACGACTGCATGGAAACAAGCACCAAGAGATAAGAGACAACGAACACATCAATGGATACTTTAACAGATACATTGAAGAAACCTGAAGTGCATATAAGTAGAGGATGGCTATGAAGAAAAAAAAAACAATATACGGAAGAACATACAAGCAATACATGTGGATTAATACAAGCCTTCGCAACCACCATTGAGGGCAGTGCACCTTCACTCCAAGTCAATCTACTCTGAGCTCTCTTGAAGCCCTCAATTCTTTTCTTTGAGAGCCAGTTGTTCTGAGAGGATAGCATCATTGTCTATTTTCTTCCTCTCTCAGTTAATGCATCAGATCAAGCACAACTTGTTGTATAGGTTTGGAGAACACAACTTGTGTCTTCTACGTACACCTCCCAAAACTTGAGCACATAGTGCTCAACCTCTGGAATACGATGGATCCATTAGAACAAGTCCAATTAAGGAGTAGATCCTCTAGCATGATCTATCCCAGTACAATTATAAAAAGATAGCAAATGCAATTAGGTGATGTGTAGAACACTTACACATATTACAGACAATGAAAATACCCAATTCAGGAATTATAGAATCTGAAGCACTCCTATTCAACTTTCAGATCTGTCTTCAGCAGCAAGAGCTTCTCCTCTTCTTCTCCTTCATCATCCTGGCGGCGGCGCTCTGATCCTTTTTCTAGACTCTAGCTCTTTCTCGCTTCTTTCCAGACTTCTCCTTTTGGCTGCGCAAGTTTTACAAAGGACAAGGGCATAATTATAGGGAGATGCCCAAACCTTATACCTAGGGTTACGTGTACCCCAACCCTTTAATATTTTTAATTTCTCTTAAGTTAATGATAATGCTCTTTACTTGCTGATTATTCACTTTCTTACCTTGTTATCGAACGTGCTAAAATTACATAGCTACTTGCTAAAATTGCCATGCTTGATTACTATTCCCTGATTTAGCAATCCTGATACTTGCCATAAACGAAGTTTACATAATCAGATTTACACACACGCACTTGAGTGATTCTTATGCATGGCATCCGCATACACTCTAGCACAATAGGAAAGCCCATTCTTGGCTTGTGGTGAACTCTTTGTCAAATATTCCTTCTACCGAACTAGCGACCCCTTGACTAAGGCCTCCATAAGTCTCCTCTGACCATGGATTCCCATATGGCCGATGAGTAGGTTGTACCATTGAAGTACCCAAGAGTCAGTCCACGCGTGTCTTTCCTCTCTTGATATTCTTGACAAAATCATTATCTTCTCATCTTGATTCTGGAGTACACCTTTATTGAACATAAGACCAAGTTACTAATAAGTCATTGGACTATATTGAAAACACGTCGTCATACTGCCAGATTGAACTCTTGAACTATTGCCTTAACTTTCTTGATATTATTAAACTCTTGCAATACGACCATTCTTCATTGTGGGTATCTACATTTAAATTACTTGAGATGCTAGATCGGGCGCTGTGAGTGTCCAAGGGCACCAATCTAGCCCCCTCGATAGAGAGTCGAGAATATACTATTAACCATGGGGTATAATGATTACTAGTATTGCATCTAAGCTGGGAGTACTTGCGGATAAATGCTAGACACTTACACCACACTACAAAAGATGACTCAGGTGAGTTTGCTTTTATCACGAGGAAGTTAAAAAAAATCTTGAAAAAGGAAGGTAAAGAGTTTCTGAAAGGAAGACTTCAAGTAAGTAGCTCTTCAAAGCTTAAACAACCTATGAACAAAAGATCTGATAGAGTTGTTTGTTATAACTGTAGGAAACCAGGGCATGTCAAATCAGAATGCCTTCAGGCTCAGAAGAAAACTCACCCCAATTGGAAGAAAAACAAGCCCAAAGCAATGGATGGAACTTGGAGTAAGGAGGAAGAAGATGATGAAGGAGAGAGCTCAGAAGTTGATGAAACAGACACCAAAATCTGCTTAATGGCTAAGGGAGGAGAAGAAGATGAAGATGCGGTAATGTCTCCTTTTAAAGTATTTTCACTCTGTGATTGGGATAAGGTTTACTTTGAACTGCTTGACCAATATGATGATGTAAGAAGACAAAACAAAGATCTTAAGAGGAAAAGGAGTCATATTATTTATGATACTTTTATGAAAGAAAAGGATGAGGAACTTGCAAAAGAAATCAGTAAATTAAAAGTGAACATTGGAGAGTTGAAGCTATAGGAAATTAAGCATGAAAATGAAATGAAACTATCTATGGAAAAATATGATGCAATCATGAGTGTGAATACTGGAATGAAGAAAGAAATCAAAAAACTTTAAAGGGAAGTAACTAAAAGACAAGAAGCTTTGGAAAAAAAATTTCAGTGGTAAAAATAATCGGGAGGCTCTATTTGGAACAAAAGTGAACATTAACAAGGAAGGGTTAGGATTCAACCCCACATGGAAAAAATAAATTATAATGAAAACAATCACATTTGTTTCATTAACAAGCTCAGAAGCCTCTTTATCTAAAGTCAAATAAAATGGAAGAAAGTCTCAGAGAAATGACGAAAAGAAAGATGCTAAAAATTCTGAAAATGAAAAATTCAAAGGAAAAGGCAAGGTCAACACTGAGTACAGAGGTGCTCGATCTAGCTCAACCAGAAAGACTAATGATAGTCAAGTGCATCGGCATCGTATGTATAGCAGGTCGACACAGATTCCTCACTGGAACCAATATAGGCAACCAAATGATTGGGCAGGTCGACACACCTCATGTGGCAGGTCGATACTCCCATTTGCCAAAACCCAGGGTATGTCTGGATGGACTAGGAGAGGTCGACACAACACTTTCAGAGTGTCGACACATCCTCAAACTTTTGCGAGACCCAGTCATCCAGGATACTCCAGGTGATTCAGTAGTTATAATTACCCATGGATTTTTCATTGGAGCAACAAACGTCAATCTAAAATAATTTTTCTAATGGGAAAAAGAACAAAGCTCCACAAACTTTTGGGAACAAGAAAAAGAATGAAAATTAAAGTAATGTTAAAAACAACAATAGTTCAACAACAAAAAGGCAAGCATGGATTCCAAAAAATCTGTTGTCATGAGCAGTTGAATTAATTAGGTAATTTGAAGGGACCCAAATGTACTTGGATTCCAAAGACTCTTGTTTAAAATGTTTTCCATGAATGTCTTATAGACAGGAACAACAAGTGGAATGTTGACATTGGCTGTTCAAGACATATGATAGGAGACAAGAATAAATTATGCTTGTTGGCTGAAAAGAATGCTGGTCATGTGACCTTTAGAGGCAACAACAAAGGCAAAATAGTTGGATCTGGAAAACTAGGTAAGAATCTTTCCATTTCTGTTGATGGTGTTCTTCTGGTGGAAGGATTGAATACCAACCTATTGAGTATAAGTCAACTCTGTGACAAAGGAGATAAGGTAATGTTTGACTCTCTTGTTTATACCATCTTTGAACCAAATCTAGATTTTGTCAAATTTACTGGTAAGAGAGTTAACAATGTGTACATGGTTGACTTAGATGATTCTGAAAAAATATAATTTATGTCCTACTGCTAATAAGAATGATCTTGCATGTTTTTGGCATTGTAGACTAGGCCATGCTAGCTACAATATGTTGTACAAACTGGTAAAATTCAACATGGTCAAAGGGTTACCAGAAATTTCCTTTAAGTAAAATAACAATATGCTGGGAAGAAGGAATTACTCATAAATTCACATCACTCAGACCTCCATAACCAAATAGAGTATTGGAAAGAAAAAATTGAACCTTGGTAAAAATGGCAAGAACCATGCTCGTAGAAAGTGGGTTGTCCAGAAAATTTTGGGCAGAAGTAGTCAGTACCTCATGTTACATTATAAATCGCGCAATGATAAAGCCTCTTCGTAAAATAACTCCTTATGAACTTCTGAAAGGTAAGAAACCTTCCATTGCCCACTTTAGAGTGTTTGGAACAAAATGTTTCATTTTAAACAATGGCAAAAGTGATTTGGATAAATTTGAACCCAAAAGTAGGTTGGGTACTTTTCTTGGATATTCAAATCACTCTAGAGCCTATAGGGCCTTCAATGTCAAAAATCAAACTGTTGAAGAATCTCCTCACATAACTTTTGGTGAATTCAATGATGATATTTGCAGGAAATAAGATGATGGGCAATTCGTGGAAAAGAAGACCAAAACAACCAACAAGGAGAGGGATCAAGTGCAAATGAGGATCAAGGTGAGAAAGATGAGCAAAGAACCTCAACTATCAATGAAGGTAAAGAACATTGAATATGAGAATGCTTAGAGACGGTCCTCAAGATAGCATAATTGGTAGTTTGCTTGATCCACCTAGAACCAAATCTCACTTTAAGCTTATTGATGAATTGGATCAAGTGACCCTTATCTCACAAATGGAACCCAAAAAACATTGAAGATGAATTAACAAATAATTTCTATATAAAAGTCATGCAAGAGGAATTAAATCTATTTGAAAGAAACGAAGTGTGGTATTTGTTTCCATGACCCTCCTCACAAAGTGTTATTGGAACTAAATGGGTTTTCAGGAATAAAACTATTGAAGAAGGCAAAATAATAAGAAACAAGTATAGGCTAATTGCAAAAGGCTATAGTTAAGAATTTGGGATTGACTTTGAAAAGTATTTTGCTTTTGTAGCTAGGCTAGAAGCAATCAGAATTATGCTCTCTTTCGCATGTGCACACAACATAAAACATCAACAAATGGATGTAAAAAGTGCCCTTTTGAATGGTTTAATAAAAGAAGAAGTTTTTTTAGAAGAACCACCTAGATTTAAATGTTTAGAATTTTCTAATCATGTTTTCAAGCTTGACAAGACACTCTATGGACTTAAGCAGGCTCCCAGAGTATGGTATGATAAGTTGAGTTCCTTCCTTACTGGTAAAGGATACATAAGACGTAATGTTGACCAAACTCTCTTCACTAAAGTACAAAATGATGTTATCCTAATTGTTCATATCTATGTAGATGATATTATATTTGGATCAACAAAAACCTCTCTGTGTAAAGAATTTGAATAATTCATGACCAATGAGTTTCAGATAAGCTTAATGGGAGAACTGAATCCTCCTTGGTTTACAGGTCAATCAAACTTCAGAAGAGATTTCATGAATCAATCAAAGTACACAATGGAGCTGCTAAAGAAATACACGTTGGAGAATTCGAAGGCAATGGCAACTCCAATGAGCATCACATTGAGTCCTAATGTAGATCTGAAAGGTAAAATGGTAGATGCAAAAATCTACAGAGATATTATTGGATCCTTTTTATACCTTACTGCATCTAGACCTGATATTCAATTTATAGTGTGCATGTGTGCTAGATTTCAACCTTCCTATAGAATCAAACATGAGTGTTGTGAAAAGAATCTTCAGATATCTTGTAGGAACTCATGACTTGGGATTATGGTATCCTACATCCTATGAATATAAGTTGATTTCTTATACAGATGCAGACTATGTTGGATGTAAATTGGATAGAAAAAGTACTAGTGGTTATTGCCAATTCTTGGGAAGCTGTCTAGTTTCTTGGGCCTACAAGAAACAACATTCAATTGCACTCTCCACTGAAGAGGCAGAGTATGTTGCTACAAGGAGCTGTGGAACTCAAGTGTTGTAGGTTAAACACCAACTTCAACACTACCAAGTAGATCTTGGATGCGTCCTAACAATGTGTGACAACACTGGTACTATCAATTTGGCAAAAAATCCAATCCAACACTCTAAGACAAAGCATATTGAAATAAGACACCATTTCTTAAGAGATGAAATCAACAAAAAAATGTTTTGAACTGCATTTCATTGAAGTTGCTAAACAAGTTGCTAACATTTTTAACAAACCTCTGTGTGCTGAAAGATTTTCATACTTAAGAAGAGAGCTAGGTCTATGCAAGTTTGAGTGATTGCTTGATGCATGAAGTAAATCGTCTAAGTGAAATTATGATGCTTTACAAACTTGATTTCTTGGTGTATCAGATGGTGACATGTGGAAAGACAAATTATGCTTATCTGAAAGCTATCATTATGCGTGAGTAAAATTCTCTGCCAAATACCAAAAGTTATGTTTTGCATAAAGCTAATTATGTGTATAATCATGTTTGGAGTGCTTGCAAACTGTTTCATACCTTGCACATGCTAAGGGGGAGCAAATTTGAAAATGATAAAAATATTGTCTTAAAAGTTGCTCATTAAATTAAAAACTTGTTGGAACTTGAAAACCTCAGAAAATTTTGACTTTGAACATAATTAGGTCGACACACATCTGCTCATGTGTCAACATTAGTGGTCTTCTGATGCCTTCTATTTAGGAATTCATGCTCATGTGTCGGCACATTGGAAATCTTGTGTCAACACACCATCATCTATTTTTTGAAAACTTCACACATTCAAGGGGAGTTGATCCTTTCATAAATAAGTCACGTCGAATAATAACATTATATCTTTATCAGATAAAATGAAGAATGAACTAATTAAATGATATATTTGCATCATTAACATTTTTCATCATATTCATGGCATTCTTCATTTATAGAAAAATTAATTCATGATTATATGTCTAGTTCAGATATAAATATTTTGAAATATGAGTTTTTAGTAAAAATTGACTAAAATAAATTGTTCTGTATTTTACTCTCATTTCTAAAAAACTCTCGAATATGTAATATCATATAGCTTTATCTCATGAATATAAAAATATCTATATTCTGAAGCCTTAGTCAAAGTTTGCGAAAAAGGTCTTCTAGCATCTGGCATAAGAACATCTATATTGTCTTTTGTCAGAACTGCACTACACGATCTCTACCTACTACATATTCTATAAAATCCTTGTGTAGAACTTTTTCCACGGACTAACTATGAGTGCACAGAGGATAGCCATCAATATTTGAAATGTCTCACAAGTACCTATGATCATATTCATAGCTAACATACTAGATCTACTTTACTATATTTTGGAACTATTCTCATTCAGGTTGAAGACAAAATATCATCAACACAAGGACTGATTAATCAATGTGACTGCAAGAGACATGCACGTCACCCTTGGAAGAATACATGCATGTTGCCCTTAAAAGAAAACATGCAACGACTACTTCTCCAACGGATAGATTCAAACAGATCAAGCAACGACTACAAAGATGAAGCCTATAAATATGAAGATAGTTGAATGAAGCAAAGAACATGAGTGTAGGAGATAACAAGCAATATACAAGAAAGTAAGAGAGATACAAGCAGATACACGAGAAGAGGTGAAAAAGTTGCAAGTGTGCTGCATCAAGCTTTGTCTCCGTAGACACTACATGGGCCCTGCATTGAAGCCTTGCCTGTGCATGCAGTGAAGCAGTTGTTCAAATATCACCCTGTAAAGGTTCACTTCCAGACTCAGGATGTGCTTCTTTAGACCAAATTTTATCTATCTTATTCTTCCAGTCTGGAGTCCTTCTGAAGTCTAGTTCTCCACATAATAAGTTTACCAAAAGTAAGTGCACCCCTTGAGAAAGGGAAGACCTGCTGTGCAGGGTGTGTACACCTTTGGAAGAGGGAAGGCCAAAGTAGTCTCGACAGTCCGTTCCCCTTTGTGAAGGGAAGACTTATTACAGCTAGCAGGTCATCATTCCCATTGTGTAGAAGGGAAGACTGGTAAGTACTGAGATTTTATTTCTTTTGAAAAGAAAGTGAAATCCTAAGTTTGGCTTAGGGACTGGACGTAGGACTTCCATTGGAAGGAAGGTCCGAACAAGGATAAAACTTCTATGTCTTTTGTGGTTTGACTAACATAACTAATGTGTGCTATTAAGATTTTGCTCAATTAGCTTCCACGACGAAAAACACCTACTCACCCCCCCCCCTCTAGTTGAAAAGCTCTACTATCACCGATCCAACAAGTAGTATTAGAGCGAGGTTTTCTCAAAATAAATCCAACAATTTCGAGTAGATGGAAACTGAGTTTGGACAAGAAGGTCAATCAATTAATCGCCCTGCTCTCTTTGATGGACAAGATTACAATTATTGGAAGACATGCATGGAATTCTTCATACAAAGTATAAATCTTGACCTTTGGTTAGTTATAGAAGATGGTGATACAAATCCTAGTATAGAAGATAAAACTAAATGGACTGCTGTGTTGGGTTGAGTGTAATCTCTTATCATTTCCCTCCTATTTTGATGATGACAAGAGGTGATTTTAAAGTAATTTAAATGAAACATGTCAAAAACATTTCACCTGAAACTTATATTAAAAAAAAACATGTTTCAAAGCACACTTATCATTTGCACTAATAATAGAATATTTTACTAATGATATATGTGTTTAAATTTCAGGTACAAACACTTTTTGCAAAAGATGTGTCGACACACCCTTCCATGGTGTCGACACAACAACACAGATTCAAAGGCAAAAGGTGAAGAAATATTGAGACTGTGTCGACACAAGTCAAGAGTGTGTCGACACGAGTTGCAGTTTTTTAGGAATCAGTCTACCCAGGTCGACACACTCTCAGAGCAGGTCGACACTGGACCCAGTTCCCAGAACAGCCAGTTTGCAGATTTGGGACAGCAGGTCGACACACTCTCAGAGCAGGTCGACACTGGACCCAGTTCCCAGAACAGCCAATTTGCAGATTTGGGACAGCATGTCGACACACTCTCAGAGCAGGTCGACACGGGACCTTCTTCCCAGAACAGTTGTTCTCAGATATGGGACAGTGTGTCGACACCACCACCAGGGCAGGTCGACACACTACGGAAAGATTCCATCTTAAAGTGGATGGCTGCCACGTGTCTGCCTAGGGCGATGGGGAATCAACCAAGGATCGTGTGCCCTTGTACCCAAAGGGTATCCTTGGAATCTTTTGAGTATAAAAGGTCCCTAATCGGCCCCCCATCATAGAAGTGAGACCCAACTAACTCTTAGAGCCTCCAGAAAGTTTCCTGGCGGCTACAAGAGGTCGTCTCCCTCCTTTGCTCTCCGTGTGCTTCCAGAAGACCAATTCTCACCAATTCAAGTGTGAGAATTGGAGTGTGATCCCTGCAGAAACCTCTGAAGCATCCCAAGGAAGCAGATCCAGTAGAAGCCTTCGTTGGAGAAGAATTTAAGGAAGATCCAACAATTCCAAAGTACAGAGCATCGGTTTTGGACTTCAAGATTGCAAGCCTCTTCCCAATCCAAGCTTCTACAAGGGAGTACACTTGAAGAACGAAGTTATCTAATACAATTCATTGTACTTCTGTTCTTCTGAGATATCTTTTGAGATTATGCAAGTGCTTCTGCATAGCTCTCATTAGTGCTCTCATTTTCGACTAGATTTGTTGCTAGAAGGTCTATGTTATGAGTTGGTGTCTAGCAAGTCTTTTGTGAGCATTGTGTTCAAGTTGTGTGAGCATTGTTCTCAGGTTGTTGTGAGCCGTTGTGCTCAGTTTGAGTTGTCTAACTCAAGGGTGTGTTGAGTAGTCTTGCTCAGTTGTTCTACAGTAGTCTTACTCTAGAAGTTGTGTGAGTTGTAAGCTCTCAAGTGTTGGAGTTGTCAAGCTCCAGTGGGTGTGTTACCCAGTTGTTTTTAGTGAATCCTCACGGGGTGTGAGAGGTGGATGTAGGAATCACATGGGTGATTTCCGAACCACCTAAAAATCTCTGTGCACTTGTCTATCTGTGGTTTGATCATTTCATCTGTTAGATGCTTGCATAGGATCGGTTAATATTCACTCAATCAACTTGTTTCACATCTATTTTTACCAACTCACTCAAATCTCATCATATCTATATTTTTCACTGATTAAAATAGCCTCTGATTTAAAAGTATTTGAAATTGCTTAAGCTTCCGCAGAAAGTGGAATAGATCTATTCATCCCCCCCCCTTCTAGATCTTATCCACACCTTTTCCTCGATCCTTCAATTGGTATCAAAGCGGGTTTACTTTGATCTGATTTGATCTGAGCAGTTTTTGTTTCTGAGTGTTGTGTGTTTGAGTGTTTGCCTGTTTGTTTGCTAAGCATTTTCCTTTTGCTTTAGTGTCATGGATTCCAAAGGTTTCATAGCTGAGGGTCATTCCATAAATAGGCCACCATTCTTTAATGGGACGGACTATTCTTACTGGAAAAACAGAATGCAAGTATTTTTAAGGGCCCAGAACTATGAGATCTGAGAAGTAGTGGAAGTGGGTCCCTATGAAAACTAGGGAGAAGAAGACACCTGGACTAGGGAACAAATAAGGAAAGCTACATTGAATTATAGTGCCATGAACATGATTCAATGTGCTGTCCATCCCAAGGAGTATTCGAGAATCTCAATGTGCAAATCTGCCAAAGAGATGTGGGATAAACTCGAATTACTCTATGAGGGAACATCACAAGTAAAGGAGACTAAGGCAAATATTCTAGTTTCAGAATATGAACTCTTTATGATGAAATCTAACGAAAATATTTCTGAAATGTTTGCCAGGTTCATGGTGATTGTGAATGGATTAAAGGCCTTGGGTAAGAAATATACAGATGCAGACTTGGTAAGAAAAATCTTACGTTCACTTTCCTCAATTTGGCATACAAAGGCCACTGTCATTGAAGATTCAAAAGATCTGTCCAAAATTTCTTTGGATGAATTGATTGGATCCTTAATGACATATGAAATCAACTTAAAACGAAATGAAGAACACATAATTAAGACCAAGCCTATGGCACTTAAGGCCTCTTCAAGCAATAAAGATAAAAGTCAGCAAAAGACAAGTTCTGAGGAGTCTGAGTCAAATGAGGATGAAATTGCCCTCATGACCAGGCAATTCAGAAAATTCTTGAAATACAGAAAAGGAAAAATGTCTGGGAAAAAGAAGTTTTTCTCAGGTAAGAAAAACACTTCCTCTTCTAATTTCAACAAGAATCACAAATCTGACAAAAATATTGTCTGTTACAGGTGCAACAAACCAGGACACATGAAGGGAGAGTGTCCTGAGAACAAGAAGGAAAAGCACAAGAAGTTCCAGAAATTTAAGAAGCCAAAGGCCATGGTAGCCACTTGGTCTGATGAAGACTCAAGTGAGGAAGAATAAGAGAAGAAATCCTCAAGCTCTGAAAGTGAGGAAATCTGCTTCATGGCCAACAATTCTGAAGAAAAGGTAAATACTTCTTTTGAAGATTTTACTGTTGAAGATTGGCAGGATGTGTATGCAGAACTAGTTGAAAAATATTCTGAAATGAGAAAAGAAAACAAACACATCAAAAAGAAAATTAAAAATCTTTACCATAACCAATCTTCAAACCATAGAATTTGTGACCTGAAAACTGAAGTAACAGAATTGCATGAAGAAAAAGAAAATCTCCTGAACCTTATTGATGAACTAAAACTAGCCTCTCAAAAGGTCTCCCAAGAATTCAAAGACTTAACTGAAAAGCTGGAAATTGAAAAACAAGAAAAACAACAGAAAATTGAAGAAATTGAAACTCTTAAAAACCAGCTAAAAGAAAGGGAAGAAGTTATCCAAACCTTCACAAAAGGTAAAGATAACTTAGAGGCACTGCTAGGAACCACCATGACAACCACCTCTCATGGATTAGGATTCAACAAAAAGAAACCCATGAAAGACAAATCTAGTGAGAAAAAGGGCAAAGCACCACTAATTAAATTTGTCAAGGGTCCTAATCTTGAGAACACAGAAATTCAACAAACAGCAAACAAAACCTTAAACAAAACACAAAACAAAGCAAAAACTCAAAAACAAAAGAAGACAATTAGGTCGACACAGTCCCCTGACAGGTCGACACCAGTCCACAAGAACAAGGCTTCTGTGGCTGCTGTGTCGACACCAGTACAGGAGAGGTCGACCTGCTCAGTATCAAAAGCTGCAAACAACTCAACCAAAAATTCAAATAAAAAATTGAAAAATAAGAAAAAGTCAAAAGAAATAATTCATGAAAAACCTTGGACCTCCAAGACAACACTACAAAATGATTGGATCAATCCTTGGAGCCAATGGTATAACAACCCCTGTTGGTATAATCCTCAATTCCTTCATCCAAACCTTTGGATGTACCAACAAAATCCATGGATTCCTCCTCCTAATTTGAATTCAAATACTCAAATGAAAAACTCCCCTCCTACCAAAAACAAAAATGTTGGTGCTTTCATTCCTAAGAAAAAGAACAAACCTAAAAAGACTGAAACCACCAATTTAACAAAACAAAAATAAAAAATAAGTCAAATTTGGGTGAGAAAGGATTTACTAACAATGTCCAAACATTCTGATGGTCCCAACTCTGTTTGGGTACCAAAATCTTCTCTCCACTCATCTTTTTGCAGGAAGGTTGTGCACCCAACACCAATGTATGGTTTCTTGACAGTGGGTGTTCACGTCACATGACAGGAGACAGAGCCAAATTCTCATTCCTGCTTGAAAAGGAGGGTGGGTCAGTTACATTTGGAGGTAAAAATAAAGGAAAGATCATTGGATCTGGAAAGGTTGGTCAAACTTCTTCAAACTCAGTAGATAATGTTTTATTAGTTGATGGTCTTGATTATAATTTGCTCAGTATCAGCCAACTATGTGACAAAGGTCACAAAGTTGTGTTTGAATCTAATTTTTGTAAGATAATTGATTCATCAACTGATAAAATCAAATTCTTTGGAAAAAGAGAAAACAATGTCTACATGATCAACCTCAATAAAAACTTTTCTGAAAATCTTTGCCTTGCTGCAAATAAAGATGAAATTGCATGGACTTGGCACAAAAGACTTGGCCATGCAAGTTTCAGAACATTGAATAAGTTGTTAAGACTGAACTTGGTTAAGGGTCTTCCTGAATCTTTTTCTAATGTTGAAGATCAAGTTTGTGGGATATGTGCTAAAGGAAAATAAACTAGGAAATCTTTTAAAATCTTCAATGAGGTACTTACATCTAGGCCACTAGAACTTCTTCAGATGGACCTTTTTGGGCCAACAAGAGTTCTAAGCTTAAGTGGCAAGAGATATGGATTTGTAATCATTGATGACTTTACTAGATTTACTTAGGTTATCTTTCTATCCCACAAAAGTGATACTTGCCTTGAATTCAGGAATTTCTGTACCACTATCTTAACAACTTATCCATATAAAATCAAAAATATTTTAACTGATCATGGGGGTGAATTTGATAACACATCCTTTTCTGATCTATGTGCTGAATTTCAAATATTTCACAAGTCTAGAACTCCAGAACAAAATGGAGTTGTGGAAAGAAAGAATAGAACTCTTGTGGAAATGTCTAGATACATGCTCTTAGGAAGTAATCTGCCCAAATCCTTCTGGGCAGAAGCTGTTAACACAGCCAATCATATCCTAAATAGAGCTTTGATCAGACCAAAGATTAGAAAAACCCCCTATGAATTATTGAAAGACAAAAAGCCAACTGTTTCTTATTTCAAAACTTTTGGGTGCAAATGCTTTGTACACAATAATAACAAAGAAAACCTTGACAAGTTTGATGCTAAGAGTCAGGAAGCTATCTTCCTTGGCTATTCTGAAATGTCAAGGGCTTTCAAAGTGTACATTCTAAAAACCAAAACTGTTGAAGAATCTCCACATGTTATTTTTGATGAAAATTCCTTTTCCACTAATGATTCTAAATCTTGCAGGGAAAGACAAGTCAATGAAGAGGATGACCTCATTGTGGATTCTTCACCAACTGTTGAGGAGCTTGACAATAATGAAGAGAACCTGAACAACTCACCATCTTCAAATGGGTCAGGTAACATTGCTCCAGAAGTGGGTACTTCTCAACAGGTAATTTCTAAACCTCGATATCTAAGAGATCACCCATTAGACAGTGTAGTTGGCAATTTGAATGATAGAATAAGGACCAGATCATCCTTCTTGCAAAATATTGAAGAAGACCCACTAGCTCTAATCTCCCAAATTGAACCCAAGTCAATTGATGAAGCCTTATCCAGTTCTGATTGGATTAATGTCATGCATGTTGAGCTTCATCAATTTGAAAGAAATCAAGTATGGGAATTAGTACCTAGACCTAGTGACCAAGCAGTGATTGGTACTAGATGGGTTTTCATAAATAAGTTAAATAAAACTGGTCAAGTAATAAGAAACAAAGCTAGGCTAGTTGCAAAGGGGTATAACTAAGAATTTGGAATTGACTTTAAAGAATCATATGCCCCTGTAGCTAGACTAGAAGCTGTCAGAATTTTCCTTGCTTTTGCATCCTCCATAAAATTCAAAGTCTATCAAATGGATGTCAAAAGTGCTTTCTTAAATGGATATATAAAGAAAAATGTTTTTGTTGAACAACCTCCTGGATATGAAAATGAAAAATATTCTAACCATGTTTTCAAGCTTAATAAGGCTCTCTATGGTCTTAAGCAAGCTCCAAGAGCTTGGTATGACCGATTGAGTTCCTTTTTACTTGAAAAAGGATATTCTAGAGGTAATGTTGATCAAACATTGTTCACAAAAACAGTTAAAAATCAAATAATTGTAGTCCAAATTTATGTTGATGACATAATATTTGGATCAACCAATAAAGGCCTTTGCACTGAATTTTCAAATCAAATGAAGAATGAATTTGAAATGAGTTTAATGGGAGATTTAACATTCTTTTTGGGATTGCAGGTTAACCAAACACATGAAGGAATCTTCATCAGTCAAACCAAATATGTAAAGGAGCTATTAAAGAGGTTTGACTTTCAGAATCTTAAGCACCCAAGCACACCAATTGCAATAAATGCTAAACTAGAAGAAGATCCATCTGGTAAGTCAGTAGATCCAAAGACCTACAGAGGTATGATTGGCTCTTTGCTCTATCTTACAACTTCTAGACCTGATATTCAGTTTTGTGTGTGTTTATGTGCTAGATTCCAATCTAATCCTAAAGAAAGTCACATGCTTGCGGTTAAACGAATCTTCAAATATCTTGTTGGAACATGTGACTTAGGTATTTGGTATCCTGCTGGTTGCAAGTTAGATCTGTTTACCTATTGTGATGCTGATTATGCTGGGTGTAAATTAGATAGAAAAAGCACAAGTGGCTTGTGTCTATTTCTAGGTGGGTGCCTTATCTCTTGGGCTTCTAAGAAGTAACATTCAGTTGCTCTGTCAACTGCAGAAGCTGAATATGTTGCAGCAGGTAGATGTGGAACTCAGATTCTCTGGGTGAAACATCAACTTCTTGATTACAACCAAGATTTAGGGTGTGTACCCATCCTATGTGATAACACTAGTGCCATAAATTTGTCTAAAAACCCCATTCAGCACTCCAGAACAAAACACATTGAAATTAGGCATCATTTCTTGAGAGATGAGGTTGCAAAGAAATCTTTTGAACTCCATTTCATTGAAACTGAAAAACAAATTGCAGACATATTCACTAAACCCCTTCCTGAAAACAGATTTTCATCTTTAAGGAGAGAACTTGGTCTTTGCAAATGTCCACCTTCATGATTTCTCTCAAGGTTTGGGTTGAGTGTAATGCATTGTCTAAGGGGGAGTTCTTTGCATCTCATAATTCTTTGCTTCCTTGAGTTACATTGTTCATATCTCTCTCTCTTTCAATTCTATTCCCTTTTTACAATAAATTCTTCAACTCTTATTGTATTGAAATTTCTTGGTATATCAAATGGTGATTTGGAGAAGGACAAGTTATGCCTGTCTGAACACTTTCACTATGCGAGAATATATGTCTCCGCCAAGTACTAAGAAATTGATATGCAATTGTTGAGGGGGAGCTTCTATTGTTCAAAGAGGATACTTTTTCTGATTTCAAAACATTGCTTGTTTTCACTTCCATTTCTTTTTTATAATGAATTCTTCAACTCTTATTGTATTGAAAATTCTTGGTATATCAAATAGTGTTTGGAGAAGGACAAGTTAGACTTGTCTAGAAACCTTTCATTATGCGTGAGTATATGACTCCGCCAAGTATCAAGAAATGGATATGCAATTGTTGAGGGGGAGTCTTTGTTGTCCAAGAAGAAAACTTTTCTGATTTCCAAAATTTATATATCTTTATTTTGATAAAAAGTGATTGAAATCATCATCTCAGGGGGAGCTAGAAAATTCAAGTCATGACATTGCAAAATTCAAAATTTTTCTTGAATCTCATCAATTTCTTGCATGATGTCATCATTTCGAAGTCTATAGTCTCAAAATGAACCCTTGAGTGATCTATTATATTTTTTACTAATCAACTTTCAACTATATCTCTCAACTAACAGAAATTCAGATCTCTTCCTAGACTAAACATCAACTTGTGCCTTGAATTTAAAATATTTCCTTGTTTGCAACTGATGATTGGATGTATTTGATTTCTTTCTTACAAACTCTCCAAATTTTTTTAAAAAAATCCAACAGAGCAATGGCACTTGTGCTGAGAAACTACACACCTTCACAATGAATGAAGTGCCATGTATGTCATGAGGCACTCTTACTAACTCTGTTCAAAGGGGGATCAAAATAAAAATAAATTCAAAACAAAAGCAAATGTGCTATGTTTTTTTGATGATGACTGAGTAACTGGAAATATTGGCGTCTACAAAACGTATATTTTCATGTCAAAAGGCCATCATTTACCCCTTTGAGACTTGACAATGACTAAATCTTAAGTATCCAGGGACTATGGTGTGTAAAAAGCACTAGTACTTGAGTGAAAGAGATTTATCATTTGATAGTTTGTTAAAAGAACAAAATGTGAGCATTATTGGAGATATGTCTAGAAAGAATCATCTTCATTCCTCATCAAGTTGTTCTTTGAGATTGTGTTTTATTTTCAACACAATTGCATTTAGTCTAGATGACATCTTTAATTCTTTAAAGTTGAGAAATATGGTAGTTTATAGTTGATTGTTAGATATATTATATCCCTCAATTTCTCATTTTGTTGATTCAAGTCTTGGAATGCTAATATCCTGTTGGAAATTGTTTGAAAACTTGAATTATGATGAATTTTTGCAAAATATAACAAATGAATTTTTTAAGCCTCTTAAAAATCCTTGAAATGATAATTCCCCTCATTGCTTATCATTCTAAAGTCGTCCCAAAATTTCTCAAAAATTTTCACACAAAAATTCAAATTTTCTTCTAAGGCCGTGTCGACACCATCCTATCTCGTGTCGACACACACCCCAGGTCAGGTCGACACTACATTCTTCCTATGTCGACACTGCCCTCTTGCCAGAACCTTTTAAGCCGTGGGTTCATGATAAGCCCTTTTATTCCTGCGGGGCAGTGCACCACTGCACCCCTTTTAGGCATCAGGTCGACCCGACGGCCACATTCTCATCATTTCCAGCAAGAAATCTTCACCATTTCTCTCTAAATCTCATCCTTCTTTCCATTACCTCTCCACTCTTCCATCCTCTATGAATTCCACTCCTTCCTTGCACCATGGTCAGGAAGTTGTGTCCCTGCCGTGGCGCAAGGTCCAGGGCCTCTTCAAGGCCGATTCCGGCAGACAGTGCCGGTGCCCAATCCGAAAGAAGATCTAAGAGAAGGAATGATCCTGCTGAGCAACCAGGATCCTCTTCAGCACCTCAAAGGGCAGCCAAGAGAGGTAGACCATCCTCTTCAGGCAGAGGTAGTAGTCCTCCAAACCCTAGACCAGAGATTCTGGGCGAATCTTCTGAAAACCCTGAGGAATCATCTTCCTCTTCTTCTGAGTCTTCTGAGTCTCAAGAGGATATTCCCTCAGAGTCAGTCAGTGCAGCCAAGTTAATTCTGAAGCCCCGAATTCTAGACCTATCAGACATTCAGCTATTCAGCTAGCAGACTCTTTTCCAGAAATTCAAACCTATTTCTCCTTTCAATCTTGGTTACCTTTTATCTCTGAGTTTCAAGTCAGTTATCCAAGACTTGTTAGGGAATTCTACAAGAACCTCAAATGCACAGATGAAGGGTATGAATCCAAAGTTAAGGGAATAGCCATTGATATGCCCACTGATAAGGCAGCCTCTATTTTCAAAGTACCAGATGAAGGGGCAGACTATCATGCATTTGAATTTGATCTACATGAAGCCTATTCCATCTTGACAGGCCTTCCTGCAGATGCATCAGATCCCAAACAGACCTTTGTAACCAGGTTCAATGCAAACTCCTTTCCCCCTGTGTTAAGGGTCATCCACCACATATTGACCACCATAATTACCCCTCAATTCATTATCTATTGCATGGTGAAAGACATCAAAATCAACCTCCATGTGATTCTCTATCAAATCATTTCTGAAACAACAAGGAAAGACCTAAAGAGATCACTGCCTTATGCAGCACACTTGACCTCAGTATTCCAGCACTTTGGTGTGCCCTTGGAGAATGAGAAATCTCAGTCTATTCCCAAGTCCAACATCTATATCTTTAAGAATATTTAGAAGTTCATGGGATTTAGACTTGAGGGCAATCAAGTAAGGAGAGGGCCAGTTGTGGTTGAGGCCCCTCAAGCTCAGGAGGAACAGCCTCAAGATCAAGGGGAACAGCCCCAAGCTCAGGAGGACCAGCCTCAGGTTCAAGGGGACCAGCCCCAAGCACAAGAGGAACAGCCTCCAGCTGCAGGGGACCAGCCCCAAGGTCAAAAGGATCAGCCTCCTGTAAATGAGGATCAGCCTCAAGTCCCAACTGAAGGTGAAATCCCAGTTCATGCCCCTCTCTCACCTTAGTTTCAACCCTCCTTCATTCACTCTGAATCTCCACAACCCTCATTCCAACCATCCACATCCTCTGGTGGGCCTTCTGTTCCACCAGAGTTGTTCTCCTTCCTCAATGAACAATTTGAAACCTTGAACTCCTCCATTCAAACCATGTCCACATCATTTGAGTTGAGGATTCAAAGACTGGAGAACACAGTATCTGCCAAGTTCATAGAACAGAAAGCTGCTTCAGACTATGCAGCTCAAAGGTTCAATAGATTGATTGGAACAATGGCAGATGCCTCACTACAGCTGAAGGAGCACCAGCAGAAGCTAGAGACAGTACTTCAGGGAATTTTGGCAAATTCCCAAGCAGATGTCTTCAACACTACTCAGACATTGCATGAGATCAGTAGCACAAGACTGTCCTTTGCTCATTTTGTGGATGATTTAGAAAGCATGAGGAACTTCAATGAGCACATTGATAAACAGTTATCTGATTTGACAAAGGAATTCAAGATAATGCAAAGACCTGGTTGGTCAGCTGGATCTTCATCATCTTCACAACCCATTGCAGCTGATCTAGCCAGAATTCAGGCCACCTTGATAGAAAACTCAGATAGAATGGAGCACTACTTGCATACAAGACTGACATCCATTCAAGAGCAAATGAAGTCTAGCATGACTTCAATGGAGAAGAGATTGTCAGACATAGAGACCATTCTTGTTCCAATTCCTCCTCCTCCTCCTCCATCTTCTACTTAATGTAAATCTTGTTTTGATGATGTCAAAGGGGGAGAAGAAAGAAATGTTTGTAATCTTTTGGAATGAATGTAATGTTCTTTTTTCTCCTGAATGAAATGAAATGTTTTGCTTGGCTTGAATGAAATCTTCATTGTGACTTCAATATGAATGAAAATCTTTATGTGAATGTGATTGTTTGAATACTTGTCAAGTTGCTTGACTTCTGTGTACAAAAATTCTCATTTCAAGTAACATTGTGTTTCACAAGTACATCATCATCTGTTACTAAAAAATATCAAAAGGTCTTTGACAAGTTTAAACAAAAAGAAAATAAAAATTTGAATAACCAAAAATTGCTTAAAATCACATTTCATCAAAACCTTACTTTCATATGGATTTAATGTTGCCATCATCAAAAGGGGGGAGATTGTTGGGTTGAGTGTAATCTCTTATCATTTCCCTCCTATTTTGATGATGACAAGAGGTGATTTTAAAGTAATTTAAATGAAACATGTCAAAAACATTTCACCTGAAACTTATATTAAAAAAAAACATGTTTCAAAGCACACCTATCATTTGCACTAATAATAAAATATTTTACTAATGATATATGTGTTTAAATTTCAGGTACAAACACTTTTTGCAAAAGATGTGTCGACACACCCTTCCATGGTGTCGACACAACAACACAGATTCAAAGGCAAAAGGTGAAGAAATATTGAGACTGTGTCGACACAAGTCAAGAGTGTGTCGACACGAGTTGCAGTTTTTCAGGAATCAGTCTACCCAGGTCGACACACTCTCAGAGCAGGTCGACACTGGACCCAGTTCCCAGAACAGTCAGTTTACAGATTTGGGACAGCAGGTCAACACACTCTCAGAGCAGGTCGACACTGGACCCAGTTCCCAGAACAGCCAGTTTGCAGATTTGGGACAGCAGGTCGACACACTCTCAGAGCAGGTCGACACGGGACCTTCTTCCCAGAACAGTTGTTCTCAGATATGGGACAGTGTGTCGACACCACCACCACGGCAGGTCGACACACTATGGAAAGATTCCATCTTAAAGTGGATGGCTGCCACGTGTCTGCCTAGGGCGATGGGGAATCAACCAAGGATCGTGTGCCCTTGTACCCAAAGGGTATCCTTGGAATCTTTTGAGTATAGAAGGTCCCTAATCGGCCCCCCATCACAGAAGTGAGACCCAACTAACTCTTAGAGCCTCCAGAAAGTTTCTTGGAGGCTACAAGAGGTCGTCTCCCTCCTCTGCTCTCTGTGTGCTTCCAGAAGTCCAATTCTCACCAATTCAAGTGTGAGAATTGGAGTGTGATCCCTGCAGAAACCTCTGAAGCATCCCAAGGAAGCAGATCCAGTAGAAGCCTTCGTTGGAGAAGAATTCAAGGAAGATCCAACAATTCCAAAGTATAGAGCATCGGTTTTGGACTTCAAGATTGCAAGCCTCTTCCCAATCCAAGCTTCTACAAGGGAGTACACTTGAAGAACGAAGTTATCTAATACAATTCATTGTACTTCTGTTCTTCTGAGATATCTTTTGAGATTATGCAAGTGCTTCTGCATAGCTCTCATTAGTGCTCTCATTTTCGACTAGATCTGTTGCTAGAAGGTCTATGTCTTGAGTTGGTGTCCAGCAAGTCTTTTGTGAGCATTGTGCTCAAGTTGTGTGAGCATTGTGCTCAGGTTGTTGTGAGCCGTTGTTCTCAGTTTGAGTTGTCTAACTCAAGGGTGTGTTGAGCAGTCTTGCTCAGTTGTTCTAGAGTAGTCTTACTCTAGAAGTTGTGTGAGTTGTAAGCTCTCAAGTGTTGGAGTTTTCAGGCTCCAGTGGGTGTGTTACCCAGTTGTTTTTAGTGAATCCTCACGGGGTGTGAGGGGTGGATGTAGGAATCACATGGGTGATTTCCGAACCACCTAAAATCTCTATGCACTTGTCTATCTGTGGTTTGATCATTTCATCCGTTAGATGCTTGCTTAGGATCGGTTAATATTCACTCAATCAACTTGTTTCACATCTATTTTTACCAACTCACTCAAATCTCATCAGATCTGTGTTTTCCACTGATTAAAATAGCCTCTGATTTAAAAGTATTTGAAATTGCTTAAGCTTCCGCAGAAAGTGGCATAGATCTATTCATCCCCCCCCCCCCTTCTAGATCTTATCCACACCTTTTCCTCGATCCTTCATGCTGATGATAGGAAATTAATATCTTGAAATTATTGTGCAAAAACTATTATATGCAACATTATCTAAAAAGGACTTCAATCGCATTTCAGCTTGTAAAACTGCTAAAGAAATGTGGGACACTCTGAGAGTTACTTATGAAGGAATTGACAAAATCAAAGAAACAAGAATTGATATACTCATTACTAAATATGAACAATTCAAGATGGAAAAAAATGAATCTATAACACAAATGTACACTCGATTTACTGATATAACAAATGGGTTGAATGCATTAGGTAGAAAACTTAGTCAAAGTGAAATAGTTAGGAAAATATTACGATCACTCACCATTAAATAGACCCCTAAAGTAACTGCTATTGAAGAAGCTAACGACCTATCAACACTGCCAATGGAAAAATTGATAGGATCCTTAATGGCTCATGAAATAAATATGGAAAGCTTAAATGAAAGCTCATCTAAGAAAAGAATAACAAATGCTTTGAAAGCAGCACCACCCTTGTCTAACTGTGATGACATAGGTTCATCGACCTCCGAGGACACTGATGAAAAAGAAGCATTGTTGTCCATAAGGTTACAATGGATTCTCGCCAAGAAGAAGAAATATCAACCCAAACAAGAGTACAAATGAAATAGAAGTAAAACAAAAGAACTAGTCTTCTACGAATAAAAACAACTTGGACACTTTAAAATGGATTGTCCAATACTAAAGAAGAACGAAGCAGAAGAGATTTCAAGAAAAGACAGAAAGCATAGTAAAAAAAAATATTACAAGAAATTGTCAAGAAAAGTAATGGCTGCAGCATGGGAAAATGAAGACTCAAGTTCTAGTTTCTCAAGCTCTGGGTCTAAAACAGAAGAAGCAAATTGTGCCTTTATGGCACATCTTGAAGAAACAATAATATCTGAAACTTCTTATAGTTCCTGTTCAGAAATCGATAATGATGATCTTGAAAGTGCCTTTAATGAACTCTATGATAAATATAAAATAACCTCAAAAGAGTTAAAGAAAAAAGGCAAGAGGTTGGAACAATCGGAAGAAGGAAATAAAAAAGTAATGGAAGAAATATTATCAAAAGACAATTATTAAGAAATTGGGGGATAAGGTTGAAGAACTAAATATTAATATAAAAACAATTGAAATAAAAATAAAATATAGAGAGATAGAACTAATAGACATAGTCAAACTAAATGAAGAAAATGGACCTGGAAGAAGAAAGCAAATGTATAAAAGTGCAAAGCAATACAGTTACAAACCTTAAAAGTGAAAACGAATATCTAAAAACATCTCTAAGTAAATTGACTAATGGGAAAACATCCTTAATGCTATATCTAAAAGGATGCAGAAAAGGGAAAGAAAAATATGGTCTTGGATACATACCAAAGAAATATGACAAAAGAACTAAAAATCCTAAAGAATATCCATTACTAGAATTTGTAAAAGAAATAAGAAAATCAGTAACTGAGAAAGTGAACCTATCAAACCACCAAAAGAAAGAAAACTTTAAAACACAAGATATCAATTGTTGTTCACATTACAATAAATTAGGTCATACTCGTGCTACTTGCACCAATAGACACATGTTATGGATACCTAAACAATGTTCAACTAACTCTTCAGGACCCAAGAGAACTTGGGTACCTAAAATGTTTCAGTAATTTTATTTTTCAGGAAAATCATAGAGCATCTAAAAGAATTTTAGATAGTGGGTGCTCAAGGCACATAACTGGAGATGGGAAATTATTCTCTTCAATCACATCTGATAAAGGGGAAGTAATCTTCAGAAATAATCAGAAAGGAAATGTAGTTGGTCAAGGAAAATATTTCAAGAAATTAAATTTTTTTATTGAAGATGTACTATGTGTTGAAGGCCTGAAGCATAATCTTTTAGGTATAAGTCAACTATGTGACAAATGACATCAGATACAATTTTTAGAAGATAAATATGTCATTGCCGAAGGAAGTTAGAAAATTTTTGAAGATGTAAGACATAAAAACTTGTACATATTACACTTAGAAGATCTAAAAAGAGAAGATTTTGCATATCAGCTAAAAATTCAGAAGACATTGATCTATGTCATCAAAGATTGGGACATGCTAGTATTTTAGTAATAAAGAAACTTCAAAAATATTATCTTGTTAGAGGACTTCCGAATGTAAAGACAAACAACTCAAAGAACTGTTCTGCATGCATAAAAAGAAAACAAGTCAAGTCATCATTCCAACAAAAGAATATACTGACAACCACTAAGTCCTTGGAATTACTACACAATGATCTCTTTGGACCTATGCGACCTACTAGCCTTGGTGGAAAACTATACAAACATGTAGTAGTAGATGACTATTCAAGGTTTACATGGGCCTCCTTCCTACAGTCCAAATGTGATACATTCTCGACATTTTAAAGCTTAGCAGACTTCTAGGAAAGGATAAAAAATTCAGCTTTATCAGTATTAGATCAGATCATGGTGAAGAATTTTAAAACAAATAGTTTGCTGATCATTGTGAAGAAAATAGAATACAACACAACTTCTCAGCTCCCAGAACACCTTAGCAAAAATGGAGTGGCAGAAAGACAAAATAGAACATTACGTAGCATGGCAAATACTATGCTATCAGACTACTATTTGCCGAAATATCTCTGGGCTAAAGCTATCAACATTGCATGACACATTATAAATAGTCCCATGGTAAGACCCATACTCAAGAAAAGTCCATACGAGCTACTCAAAGGTAAAAAGCCTAGCTTATCTCATTTAAAATGTTTTGGCTATAAGCGCTATATCTTGAATAATGGAAAAGATAACCTAGATAAAGTTGATGTATAAAGTAGTGAAGGTATATTTTTAGGTTATGTATCTAAATCAAGAGGGTTTGTAGTTTTAAATAAACAAACTCTAACCATAGAACTAATTGTTCATATAAATTTGATGAAACTAGCCTCTCCACTAAGGAAGAAAAAGAACATAATAGTGATGCAAAAAATCTAGGCAAGGAACTCAAAGGCACATCCGTGGACGATGAAGAAACAAGGCTAGATGATTTACAACAAACAAGAACAACTCTTGATGATCTACCCAAAGAATGGAAATTTCTCAAGGATCATCCTCAAGACAATATTCTAGGACGGCCAGATGACAAGGTAAGAAAAAGAGGTATGTTAAAATCCTATGAATATAGTGCACTAGTTTCTCTAATAGAACCAAAATCAATAAACGAAGCCCTTAGTGATGCCTCCTAGATTATGGCCATGTAGGAAGAACTAAACCAGTTCAACCGCAACCAAGTCTAGACTTTGGTTCCTAAACCTTACAATCATCAAGTTATAGGCACCAAATGGTTGTTCAGAAACAAACTGAATGAGTCTGAAAATATTGTAAGGAATAAAGCCCAACTTGTGGCTAAAGGTTATTCACAAAAAGAATCAATTGATTATGATGAAACTTATGCACTTATAGTTGGACTTGAAGCTATTAGAATACTACTTGATTTTGCTGCTTCCCGAAACATGAAACTTTTTCAAATGGATGTCAAAATCACATTTTTAAATGTTGTTATCAAAGAAGAAGTTTATGTAAATCAACCTATTGGTTTTGAAAATATAGAATATCCTAATCATGTTTTTAAATTAAGGCACTAAATGGCTTAAAACAGCCTCCACGAGCTTGGTATGAGAGATTAAGCACTTTCCTTCTATCACATGAATTTGTAACAGGCAAAGTAGATAATGCACTGTTCACTAAAACTATCATAAATAATAAAATTATCATTTAAATATATGTTGATGATATAATATTTGGTGCTACTGATGAAGTCCTTTGCAAAGATTTTGAAGCCTTAATGCAAAAGTGAATTTGAAATAAGCATGATGGGTGAACTCACCTACTTTCTTGGTCTTCAAGTAAGTCAAATTGAGGATGGAACTCATATTTGTTAAGCCAAATATACAAAAGAATTACTCCAAATATTTGGATTTGATAAATGTAAGGCCCTAAGCACACCTATGAGCTTATCCACTAAAATAGATAGTGATCCTCTTCGCAAACCTGTTGATTAGAAATTCTTTAGAGGCATTATCAGATCACTACTCTATCTCACTTCCAGTAGACCAGATAATATATTCAGTGTATACCTATGTGCTAGATATCAAGCAAACCCTAAAGAATCTCATTTTCATGCAGTAAAGCGAATTTTCCATTATTTATTTGATATATGTAACCTCGGTCTTTGGTTTTCTAAACATTCTGATTTTAATTTAGTTTTTTTTTTTAAGTAAGAGATCCTCAGGGTCTTAGCCAGGAGAGTGCACCCTCCCCCAAGGGGGGAGAATGGACCCACTCCACCAGTGAGCTATCCTGGGCCAAAAATTATATATAGAGGGGAAAAATACAGCAACTCAGGGGCATACCCCATCAGGACAGTCTAACATTCATAAGACCAGATCTGTCAATGAGTAAAGGCCCTTACAAGAATGTGGGAGACAAAATGTGCCCCAAAAAACCTGATTACTCCTATGAGCGATAGCATGGTTGGCGAGTTTGTCCGCCACTTGATTAGTTTCCCAGAAGACATGAATAATAGAGCTAAAATCTTCATGCAGTAGGTCCCTCACCATACGCCACCATCTGTATATTTGCCAAGACATGCATTTATTTTGGCGGAGAGAAAGAACAAGTGATAGAGAATCTGAGTAGATCGTAGAAAGGCGAACTCCTAGGAAGTTTGCCAGGCACAAACCATCACAAAGCGCACGAGTTTCAGCAATGAGGTTGTTACCTTTTCCATAGAAGTTAGCAAAAGCAACCAACAATTTTCCATGAATGTCACGAATGCACCCACCGCCACCACAATTCCCTGGATTACCTTTGGATGCCCCCATCAACATTTAAGCAGAAATCCACAATAGCTGGAATCCACCGAACCAGCTTGCATTGTTTTGCTGTAGCGATAGAAAAAAAACCATAACTCTGAAGAATATGATTTTCTGCCAGCGTGGAAGCAATCTTGAAGATAGATTTGCTGAGGGAGAAACTAATGTGAAGCTTAATATTCCTGATAATATCTCCAATGCGAGTCTTTTTATTGTCATATCTAGCTAAACACCTGCACTTCCAAAGCTCCCATAACATAAGCAGCAAACAGTAGACGGAGATAAAGCCAAAAGGAGACTGAATATTAGAACATTGAAGGAAGCTCCAAATCCTAGCAGTGATGTGATTATGGAGATGAACTTTGTTACTGATTAAAGGAAGGAACCATTTCCACATTGCCATAGCAATATCACTAGTGATGAACACATGATTAAGATCTTACACTTGAGGAGAAGTACAACAATGACATCTGGAAACCATGGGTACTCCACTGTCGGAAATTCTGCAATCAACAGGGACCGCTCTATAAAGGAGTTTCCAACAAAACAAGGAGGCCCTCGGAAAGAAAGAATGATGCCAGATCTTCATGATGGGAAGGCGATGGATCCCAACATTTCTTACAAGATTGTAGGCGGAGTTGGTAGAGAAATCGCCACTAGAGGTAGCAGCCCATATACACTTGTCCTCCTCATCATTCAGGTGCAGCCCGTGCAAGAGCCCAGTAGGAATAATAGCCCTTAAAGGATGAGAGGCGTCACACATAACCTCCTGTAAAGAGGCATTCAAGTCTTCATAGGAACCCTGAAGCAAAACAGAAATCGGCTTGTCCCCCATCCAGATATCCTTAAGGAAATCGATCTTGTCACCCTTGCCAGGAATCCATCTCGTATTGCTTTGGATAATGGAATTAGCGGTTCTGCAGATGCTCGAAGACATGCCAGGAATATGAGAAAACTTATTAGCTTGAAAGCGCATTCTAGCATGCCTTGACCATAAGGAGCAACCATAGAGGATATTCCATATTTGCTTCACTGCCAGGGAGGTTTGAACATGATGAATATTACGAACACCTAAACCACCCTCCACCTTAGGACATTTGATATTATGCCACGCCACCCAGTGGCGGCGGCGAGAACCATCAACACCATTCCAGAAGAAGGCAGCTGAACACTTATCAATGTAAGTAGTGATGGACTTAGGAAGAGAAGAGGCCGCAACAAGATAAACTGGTATAGATGAAATCACCAAGTTGAACAAGGTGATACGCCCAGCATGAGAGATGAGCTTGGATTTCCAGCTACCAAACTTAGCATTAACATTATCAATCAAAGCTCTATAATCAGTGGAATGAACTTTTCCTGATCTTAGCGGAACACCAAGATACATAAGCGGACCAGTCTGTCGCATGTAACCAGTAACATCCTTGATCCGTTGGATGGAAGCAATGGATGTTTTGCGAGAGACCATAAAAGAACTTTTGTTGGGGTTAATAACTTGACCAGAGGATTGAGCATACTTGTTCAGAAAATGCATGAGACGTTTGACATTAAGGATGCTCCCATTGAGAAAAATAAGAGTGTCATCAGCATACAAGAGGTGTGAAGGTGGCGGACAAGCTCTGGGACTAGCGTACGGAATGAGGAGACCTGTGGAGACCATGTTTGTCAGGCACCTACTAAGGGCTTCTTCCATAATAATGAAAAGAGCCGGAGCAATGGGATCCCCTTGCCTGAGACCTCTGGTGGATTTAAAATAGCCAGTATGCAAACCATTCACCAAGACCGAAAACCAGCAATTGGATAGCAACATCCAAATATAGGAGATAAATCTGGACACAAAACCAAACTTCTTAAGGACCTCAAATAAAAAATCCCACTCCACACTATCATAGGCCTTCTTGATATCCAACTTGAAAATTGCATTCCCCCTTCTGGTTTTTCTATCAATATCACAAACTAGCTGTCTGGAGAAAGACACATTATTAAGGATAAACCTCCATTTGACAAAAGCACCTTGTTCTTCTAAAATGATATTAGGCAGAATTGTAACCAACCTATCACACAAAATTCTGGAGACCAATTTATAACAGAAATTACATAAACTAATTGGTCGAAAATCATTGAAAGAAGCTGGATGAGCCTTCTTCGGGATGAGAGTAATCAAAGTAGAAGTTACCCCTCTTGGAAAAGCATGCCCCTGGAAGAAACCACTAACAGCAACAAAAACATCAGATTTAATAATGTCCTAGCAGGAGGTGAAGAAAATACCAGTGAAACCATCCGGCCCAGGGGAACTATTGCCATTCATACTCCAGACAGCGTTCTTTACTTCCTCCAAAGATGGGGGGGCAATAGCTTCATATTCTGGTCGGTCGAGATTAGAGGAGGGATCACCTCAAGGAGAGAATTATCTAAAGAATGAGTAGTAGTGTGCATGAGATTGCCAAAAAATGAGTTGCCTCCTCCCGGATGAAGTCTTGGTCTTCAGTCCACTCCTCATCAACTTTAATTCTTTGAATTTTGTTACGTCTTCTGCTGCCTTGGACAACGGCCTGATAGAAAGAGGTATTCCTGTCCCCATTTTCCGTCCAGTCCATGCAAGCTTTCTGTGCCTAGAACACGTCCATACAATGAAGGGCTCTCTTGAGGTTTGCAGTGGTCTCTCCCAGCGCGGCATGATTAGAAGGGGTCGGAGCAGTATCAAACTGGTCTTGCCTAGCCCTGACTTCTTCCTCCCACGTCGCTACATTGTCTTCCACATTGCCAAACACAGATTTGTTCCAAAGGCGCAGGGATTTTTTAATAGCCTTAAGTTTCAAAAACAATCTAGTGAAAGGATTAGGGAGCCACTCCATATTTTCATTCCATGCCACTCTGACAGTGTCAAGGAAAGCGCTATGAGAGGTCCACATGGCCTGGAAAATAAATCTGGCCGGGTAGCGAGTGTCATCTACAAAGGAAGCCAACAAGGGAGCATGGTCCGACGGGCCTCTAGGGAGGTGCCTCATACAGAAACAAGGGAAACTGCTAGCAAAGGAGCTATTTATCAGAAAACGGTCCAGTCTTGCCTTGATGGAAGCCTACCCAGTGCGATTATTTGACCATCTAAACTGGGCACCAACGTACCCAGCATCAGTCAGCGAAGAGGCATTAATGAAAGTATTAAAATCAGCCATCACCTGTAAACTGCTCATACGACCACCAACTTTCTCACTGTGTTGCGATACACAGTTGAAGTCACCTCCGATGATCCAAGGAATGTTAATGTTTTGAGAAAGATTCAGGAGATCCTCAAAGAGAGATCTTCTGATATTAACATTGCAGTTGGCATACACAACAGAAACCATCATCTCGACTTGGCCTTCCTTAGAGATCTCCAATGTAATATGCTAGTAAGACAAGGTATGAGTACGGATAGACCTATCGCGCCATAAAAGCCAAATTTTAGAATTTTCACCACCATTGCCAATAAACTCATGCATGTTCAAGAATCTGCATAAGTTTGATATCCAGTCAAGGGTAACCATGGGCTCAGCAATAGCAACTAGATCAATACTGTTCTTCTTAACAATCCTGCGAAGAGATCTCCTAGAGGCAATGTTGGAAATGCCTCTAATATTCCAGAACAATATATTTCTATTGATGAGGAAATATAACCAAAAGAACCTCCCACAGCCTTGGCCTTGGATCTAGTCCTCGCACCAACCTCATTCTGAATTGTCTTGTCTTCCGTAGCATTAAAATTTGGCATGTAAATATTTTCCTGGGCAGCTATAGAAGATATCCTTTCCAGATCCCCCTCAGAAGGTTTAGGAAAGAGAACTGTAAGCTCCACACCATTGTTCCTCACGATCTCATGAACCTCCTCCGGCGCCGTCACCGGAGAAGACACAGATGCCTCCCAAGCGACAGTAGAAGGAAAAGACTCACTTTTAACCCTCACGACAGTCTCCCTCTCATAGTTGCATGGAGGACTAAGGACACGGTCTTGCACCCCATGCAATACCACATCTCCATGCAGACCATGCAGCACTTCTGACTCCGTAGCAGGCGGGACGCCGTGATCAGAATGCAAAGCTCTTGGAACCGACTGTGCGCCAACAAGGTCTTGCACCCCATGGCGAACAACACCTCCATGCAGGCCATGCAACGTCTCTGACACCCGAGCATGCATTTGCGGGGATAAACCATTAGACTGACTAGTTTCTGAACCAGGTGGCTGATGACCATCAATATTATCATTTCCCTCCTCCAGGACAGAAAACCTATTTTCAGACGAAAGAAAAGCAGGAACCTCCTGGTTGGCCTTTTGACGCTAGGTTCTTTTAACCACCGTATGCCCTTCCTGGAGAACTTGTGGTTGATGTGCAGAATCGCCTTGAGTAGGAGCTGGTGGATCCAACTGCTTTTGCTTCTTGTGACAGTTTGGAACTGCATGGCCCAACTTATGACAGAAAGAGCACACCTCCAGAATACCATAGTAGTTGATCTTTTTCCAGAACCCATCAGGACCGCACCCAATCCATATCCTTTCTGGTCTTTGCTTAATGATGCTCAGCTCAATACAAACAAAGGCTTCATTTGTTTGCGTGAGAGCCATAGTCGGCTCATAAATTCTGAGGACATGGCCAACATTACCTGCTATAGATTTCAGGAAATCTTCATAATAATAGTTTACTAGGAGCATGGGAAGGCCAATCCTGATGGGAATAACAGTAGGATCAGCGTTGAAATAAAAATGAGGATCCCACTTGAAAAACCTCTATAGGAGACCTTTGAGGTAGAGATTCCTACTCATGATCACCTTTAAGAAATCCTCCTCCTCATCAAAACACAACAGGAGATGTCGGTTATTCAAAACACTTATTATGAAATCCCCCTTAAGCAGCAGTCTTTGCGAAAGATAAGATTTGAAATCTGGAATAGAACATCGACCATAGGCACACCGAACAATGAGAGCAAGTTTGAAGGTTTGAAGAGATTTACCCACTTCCTCTCTGGAAAAGAAAACTGCAGGTTCGCCGGAATCAGTAAAATTTGGGAGTTTAACCCCAATAGGAATGGAAGGAGGAGATTTGGTTGCCAAGATAATTTGTGCATAGGACTTCCTCCCAGAAGATGCCACTCCATTCTGCAGAACACCATCCAAAAGAAGAGCCATAGAGTTGAGTCCCCTAACGCCACCGCCAGCCCACCAGGGCCGGCGGCGAGCAATGAGGACATAGTTGGTTATAGTGATGCTGACTATGCTAGGTGCAAGCTATATAGAAAAAGCACCAATGGAACATGTCATTTTCTTGTAGGATATTCAATCTCATGGTCCTCTAGAAAATAAAATTCAGTAGCCTTATCCACAACAAAAGCTGAGTACGTGGCAGCAAGGAGTTGTTGTGCACAACTTCTATGGATACAACATCAACTGGAGGATTACAGCCATAAACTCAAAAACATTCCATTGATATGTGACAACACAAGTGCCATCAACTTAACGAAAAATCTTATTCAATGTTCACACACCAAACGTATTGAGGTTAGACATCACTTCATCCGAGATCATGTATATTATGGAAATATTGTTATTAATTTTGTTGGCACTTTACATCAGTTAGCTGATATTTTTACTAAATCATTAACTGAAGATAGATTTTCAACCATTCGTAGAGAAATTGGTATGTTAAATTTATAATTAAAAAAAATAACTCCACACCACCCTTTTCACAACAGTGAAAAACTCTCTCCTCGACAATCTGAAGCCAACTCACTTTATATCATAGCACTGTGCCTATTATTAGCTTCATCCTCTGATAGCCCTTCTTGTCTCAGTTAAATCTAACAACTTCATCATTTTAGTCAACATATCTGATATGTCCTTCTGTTGACGGTCAAAGTTCACTTTTTGGAATATAAAATACTTTCATATATATATATATATATATATATATATATATACACCCAAAAAGTTGACGACCCTACCACCTCTTTCTCGCAATCCGACCATTACTCTTCCCGCGCTTTTGTTTTGCTCCACGTTTTGCCCCTTTCGAAAGAGGACATTCCCCAATCTCTGGTAAACCTTACCAAGTTTTTTCTTTTATCATCACTTTATCATCTTGGTATCATCTACCTATCTTATACTTCTCTCAATCACTCCCTCCTTCGAATTCAACAATGGCTGGTTCAGAAGCATCCAACCCTAGTTTCCTTACACGCTGGCAATACAGACTCTTTGAAGAAACCTCTGTCACCTATAGTGGATGCAAGTATGTTAAATTTTGTGAACTGAGGCAGCACAATCTCCAAGAGGTGGAAGACATTGCCCAATAGATGAAATGGTTGCCTATTTGCTCAAATCAGCAAACTTTGTACCCTGATGCCATCAAAGCTTTCTATACAACCCTCAAGGTACATCCTACCCAACCTAATTGTAACGGCCCTGGATATTTATTCCCAATAAGGCTCCATATCCAAATCCGTCTCCCGCGAATGGACCGAAGTCTCGTAAGGGATAGCTCGTACACATATTCAGTAAGAATATAAAAGACAACTACCACAGTATAAGACACAAGGAAGTACATGTTCTCATATCTGAATATAACAATTTACAACTCTCCCAATACATTATTACATGTCTAATTGAAAAGTACAACTTCCTGGGGCATACCCCGAGGGAGCACAAGCTCACACAACACAACTAACACTATTGCTGGTGGTACAAGTCTGCCACAACGCCTTCGCAAGACATACCAACAGTAAGCCCTGAAAAGAACTGTAGGGAAGTGAGCCTCAACAAGTCACAGGCTCAGTAGGGGACCACCCAAAAACAACACACGAAACTAAAGAGAGGCCTCAACCCTAAAGGGTCTCACTGGTAACTCTGATAGCCAAACCATGGCATGCTCACAACATTCACAGCAAATAACAACTAAACATAAACATATCAATAAACATGAAGTCCTCGGAAGTAAAGAGAAACCATGGGACTAGCACAGCACTACTAGTCCGCCCAACAACTGCAATGCCTAAGCCACGGCCTCACAGGCACACTACTACAACAACTGGTTGCCTAAGATACAGGCCATATAGGTAAACATCTGCCTAGGCCACAAGCTTCATAAGCAAACCTCCAAACATGAGTAATAGGACTGCTGCCTAAGAGCTGGTCCATTATACCTAGAACCTCGATATATCGAAAGCCACGCACAAGGTAGTAGGATTGGCTACAATGGGCCAATCCATCACACACTAAAATCATAATCGGAAGTTTACCCGAGGAAGGGTAAAACACGACGAGCGGAAGGTCTCACCACACGACCTCCACGGAGCACAACTCCACCTCAACACCTGAAAACACTGGTACACAATGTACCATGAGAAATTGGTACCCACATAGGGTACATGTACCTACCACCATGAGGTACCACTACAAAGCCTCAGCACAACTGTGCCTCCTACCAGACATATCACAACAGGTCAAACCACAACCCACGAGTCACTACACACAAACCACAACCAGTGGCAAAGCATGAGTCGGAAAGAACGACGCCACCACACGGGAACAGACTGCTGGTTCATGACGCCAGTATCCAACCCGGACAACACAACACAAGAACTACCTCTCAGTCTCGCAGTCATGGACGAAAGGTCCAACTGCCACTCCACAAGCACAAGCCAAAGAACAGTGGAGACCAACCAACACCACACCTACAGACTACACAGCTGCAGGTCCATGCCTGGCACCTTTAGGCACTCTGGCCTAAGCTCCCTAAAGTGAGGCACTGGAAAACAGGACTAGCTAGGGACCAGTGTTGACTACTGGTGTCCGTACCCCCAACCATGAGCGCGCTACAAGCGACCGCACACCCACAAACACAAGTCGCTGCCCTTTGTCATCTATCTCTCAGCTGGACGTACAACTCAAACACAGGAGTGAGGGTGTCCAGGATAGACGACACAGACTTTGATGGTACACACAGTACCGGGACAAACCCCGAGCACAACAAACACATGTTCCTAGCTTACACAGAACCCGGGGTACCCAACTGAAGAGGCATTCCGGAATAGGCGTCAGACCGCCAAACTCGGCAACGCACATACCACGATACATACATATATAATCTTTATTACAAACCACAATACACAGGTGAGGGATAGCTTGTCCCAGTCACTCTGTGACCTACAAGCTAGCCTACATAGACACATGCATAAATTACATTAACCAATAATATCCCAGCCTATCATTGGTCACGAGGTGACCTCCACAGCCACACCAAACTCAATACATGATAATTATTTAGAATATACAATTTATAACAGACTTTAAAGGACTAGAGCTAGGTTCACACTGGAACCTCTCTACCCAGTCACCACAAACCAACCAACCTTATACACACCACTCAAACCACATAAGCCGTAAGCCAACCTCGTAAACAACACGTCAAACTATATGAACGTCACGCTCAACAAGCACTGCGGATGCCAATGCACCATGCACACTCTCCATGCACACAAAATACCGATAATCGGATAATCATACCACCAAAGCATACACAATAGGACCTCTCAGCTGAGGTCGCGACGTGGGGTAATGTCACCTTCAGAACGCGACACCCCGATATGTCGCGTTCACAAGCTAAATGCGACGGGTCGGCCTGTCGCGTTCAGAACGCGATAGGGGGTTCTGTCGCCTTCACAGGCGGAAACCCTAATCTGGGGTCCTCTCCTCGGATTACCCCCACAAGCCATACAAGCCATGCTTAATTCCCATTTTTCATGCTTTAATGATTGCCCTAGCATGATATCTACTGTTTATAAAGCGATAAACAGTTCAAGCATGCAACATACATGATCCACACAACGAAACCAGGTAGGATTTCCCTACCTTCGCAAAGAACACGTAATCCAACCACAGCACGTCATCTCCCCCGCTCCATGCGACGTCCTCGCGGCGAGAGCGCGCCAAAAACCACCCCAAAATGCCAAATCGCCCAGCGAATCCGCCGCAGCAGCCTCCCCTGGCCGAGCAAAGCTTGTTGAGCTCTGTCCGACTGACCTTGCTTAGAAATGCACTACAGTTGGGAACGCGACGTAGCCCTACGTCGCGACCTGAACGCGACGTAGGAGGCCGTCACCTTCCAACAGCCAACGTCAGCATGCCGCCCAGCGTGCGACACGCCGTGCGCATGCAGACGACAGCCGCCTCGCGTTCGGCAATAGGAATGCAACCACCAGGGCCATCACGTTCAGAATGCAATGCACACCCTTGTCGCGTTCACAGGAAAAAAACTTGTGAGTGCTTTGGGCCCAATCTGTCGCCCCACAAAACCTCACGACCCACAAGAACACCTGAAATACAGGCTAATGGACCACACACTGGCCACCAAACCCGCTAAACAAGGATCCGCGAAGATCCGAAAAAATGCACAACGTTACACTAATACTCTCACTGGAAAAGGTTAAGGGCACTAAAGTTGTTATCACTCCAACCCTGCTGAAAACCCTCTTCAGTATTTCCATCACTGGTCATAAGTTTTCTGAAATTGTCTCCGAAGATCGTTAGAAATTAGGTATTATTGGTCCTCTGTGTCAGATGAAAAGAGGCACACTCGACATTAATCAGCTTTCAGCGGTTAAATGACTAATTCATCTTATGATTAGCCACATCCTACTTCCTCGCCAAGGCAATCATGTTGTAATCACTCAAAGGGATGGCAATTTGTTATTATGGGTAGTTCAAGGACATCAGATAAACTTTGCCTCTTTCATTCTTCAGAAAATGCAGTTAGTAGCTCAATTAGCTACAATTAAACCCTATGGTGCGATGCTTAGCATCATCCTCAGGCACTTTGACATAGACTTGGAAAATGAAATGTCTATTCCTCAGATTGAGCCCCCAGGAATCTCAAATTTGAGAAGAAGTCAGTTTAAATTGATAGATGGGCACTGGATCAAGGATAGCATTCCTCCATGTTTAAATCAAATATTTGAGGACCACTCAGTTACAGCTCCACTACAAGCACCAGCCGAAGTCCCAGCTGACAGACCAGGTAACAAAGGACCACCTGATGAAGGACTAGTTGAGGTGCCAGCTGAAGCCCCAATTGAAGAACCAGCTGAAGCCCCATCCAAAGCCTCAGTTGAAGGATCAGCTAAAATTCTAGTTGTGGAGTCAGTCGAACCACCACATATAGATACCTCTAAAGCCCCCATTAGTGCTGCATCAACTGACGGTCCCTGTATAGTCCCACATATTGAAGAAGGCCTACCATCCATAACATTTAACAAGCTTTTTGAGCTAATTTCAGAAGCCTTTTCTGACTTGTCCTAAGATTCCAATCTTCAGGGGGAGATCAGGACCTCTCTTAAGTAGATACCTACAGAAATCTCTCATTCAGAAAAGCCTCCAACCTCCTTCCAACCCCTAATTGATGATCCCTTCACAGCTCAGGGGGAGGAACCTCAGGCCACTGCAGAAACACTGAAGTTTGATCAGTCAAACAGAGCTCAGATAGACACACATGAACAACACAGCACTGAGGAGCCATCCATTCAAGAACCATGGAAACAAGATATTACAGACATCAAATTTGAGGTCAGTAAAATTGGTTCTCAACTGGAGTCCATGAGAACACAGTTCTTCTATGAATTGGGCAGCTTACACACTGCCATGAGCACTCTCACCACTCTGGTCAGGCAGACTCTCTCCTCCTTTACTACAGCAACCCCTCCTGTGCCCACGCCAATTCTAAGAAAGAAATCCACTACCAAGAGACACCGTCCTACTAGGAAACCTGGTGAGACTTCCTCCCCCCAATCAACCACCTCTCCACTTCTAGATCCAGAACCTCATCCACCCTCTCCACCCCCACCTCCTGAGCCCACACAACCCCCGGCTCCTGAAAATTCACTACCTCCACCTCCTCAGAACTCATCACCCCAAGCTCCTGAGCAATCTTCAAATCCACCTACAGAGACACAACCACCACCTCCAAGCCAGCATGCTCCATCACCAGTTCACTCACCTCCTCCATTCTCCCAACCCACCCCTGACCCTCAGACTTATCCCGAGGTTAAAATTGAAGATATTTTGTTTGATACCCCTCTGGGTCCTCAAGCATCTTCATCAAGGCCATCTAAATCCAAACATCACAAGCTTGACCCCAATGAACCTAAGTACCCCCCATTGACTTACCACTTTATTCACCACCCGAAAGTAGAGATCTACAAAGAGTATCTCAAAATTTGGAGGTATCATGTCACGCCCCGACGCGGAATATTGGAACGTAAGGCAGTTGCAAGTAAACAGGTACAGAGCGAGTACTAGACATCAAACCATTGGACAAAGAATAATATTAAAGCAAATGCATCTCATTAATAATTCTTCAAATGTCTAGTTACAACCATTAATATCAGAGCCATTCTATAGGGCCTAATTACATTAAATAAAGCAAGAGACTAAACTCAAATTCTAACATAACACTAAGACGCTAGGTACTCTTGTCTTCACTCTTGGCCGTTCCCGTCCCTTTGAGCGTAAGCATCTTCCTCGGTCTCACCTGAGAACACATAACCAATAACGTAGGGTGAGCGATAACGCCTAGTAGGACTTAAATCTCAGGATCAAGCATGCTTTAAATGATTAATATATTAAAAAGACAGTAACTATTGATAGAGGAAGAGCCAAGTAATGTAAGAGATAGCACGATAGTATGCGAGTGAAATAGCACAAGTTTCCCAACATAGTACAAGCGTCGAGTATAGCACAAATAGCAAGATGGCCACAACACAAATAGCACAAAGTATATCAATAGCACAACGAGTATAGTATAGCACTTTTGATTGTCGTATAGATAGTCAAGATAGATAGCACTTGAGTGTAATGCCAAACACTCTAGTCATTTAACTCCCGCGGGCAAATAGCACTTTTGGACGCACATCCCAAAACTAGACCGGGCCCTTTATATATTTCCAGGCATTAGTTATATTATTTATCTTTAGACAATCAGTCAATGGCCAATAGAGAGTACCAAGAAATAGATGAGAGTACTAGATGAATAGACGAGATAGTAGAAAGAGTGTGAATAAATAGGCGAGTCGGGTATAGATGAGAACTACAAGTCATTACTCATAAAACATCAAGTAAAAGGACGATAGTAACAATTGCACAACACGCGCGATTGGTGTTGGCAGTCAGGTGGAATTCACTACCTTCCACTAGCCCTGTTATGCACAGGTCCAGAGGTCCGACGTGATTCAAGATAAGAGCGAGAGCAATCTAAAGCCGTTTGGATCTTACTGATCTCTAAAGGGTATCATAGGTGTTAGGGTACAACCAGCTCGTCGACCATGTGGGAATCCATGGACAGAGGAGACATACGGAGGCCTTGAACAAGGATTCCCTAGTCCGGCAAAAGGAATATCTGACAAAGAGTTCGTCCAAGTCAAGAGAAAGTGTGTATAAAGAAACAAGTGTCCGACGTTCTAGAGGAATTCTAGAACAGTGGAGCGTCGGTAACGGTATTCCCAAAACATCGTGAGAAACAAAGACACATCCATTTAAAATAGGGCAATTTAATGATATAATTGAAATAATTAACCAGATGTATTATGAGAAATTTTCATGCCAAGTTACGCCATATTGGATGGTTCAAGTGTGTGCATGTGTAAAAGAAATCATAGATAGAAAAAGGTCATGTGCATGTATTTTAAATCATTCAATGTACGTTCATTTCATAACAGGTGTATTTACTGCGTGTATGACTGTTAACAAGGGATTTAAACACTGTATAAAGTTAGAGCATAACAAAGCATGAGTTTTCATGCACAAACCCCAGATCGCGACGTACCCCTGTAAGGGTTGCGATAGGGTCTGATCAGAACGCGACAGGGTCATGCAAGGAATGCGACGGGTCGGTCAGAGTAGGCAGCCAGATCGCGACGACAGGGCCTGTCGCGTTCAGAACACGACGGGTGGCTCTCTCACGATCAACCCAGAGAACGCGACCTATCGGGCTGTCGCGTCCTTAGGTCTTGCGCCTGAGTCTGAGCGGGAAAAGGACAAGCCTTGG
The DNA here is from genome assembly GCA_014218235.1 of Colocasia esculenta. Classification (NCBI taxonomy): domain Eukaryota; kingdom Viridiplantae; phylum Streptophyta; class Magnoliopsida; order Alismatales; family Araceae; genus Colocasia; species Colocasia esculenta. The sequence goes on along the minus strand of CM024759.1, from coordinate 47,211,155 downwards.
ATTGCGGTCCAAACCTTCCTTATTTTGACATAGGGTTTTTCAAGAATTCATAACTAATTGCACAAGAGATGAAAATTCATGAAACTAGTTCTAAACAGGTCTAGACATGCAAGAGTACTTCCAGTAAATAGAAATTTGAAAGTGGACATGATCTCGGCATGCTTCAAACAAGTTTATTCACGAAGAACATGATACAGTGTACAATAGAGATCAAGGAATTAATTCGCGAAGTAGGATGGATGAAATTTAGGGCTTTTAGAGGCAAACGACACCTAACATCCATCAGTAACTCCAGTTAAATTTTCATGGCATGAGAATGAGTATACATGGAGATATAAATTAAACATGATGGTTCAGGGTCATGCTGATTGCAGAACATCAAAATATAGAACAAAAAATTGGCTCGATGAAAAATAGTGAAACATAAGGGCTTTTGTTCCTGGTGGTTGGAACAATCTACAGACGAAATTAATTAGGTTTTGCTCGTGAGAATGCCTACCTTTGACTCGTTTGATCTTCTAGGGTTAGAGCTTGAAGAACACAGGTTGAAGCTTAGTCCAGCCTTCTCCCCTCTAGGTCCTCCTCTCCTTGGCCTCCTCTCCTCGTCCAGAAAACCCCAGCAACGTGTTAGGGCCGGCCATGGAGGGTTTAGAGAGTATTTATGCTTATTGGGTTTCTATTTCCTAATAGAACTCTAATTCCTATTAAATTCCAAGATTTCCTATTTCTATCCTCCTTCCAAGGTTTCCACCTCCTATTTGGGTTAGGTTGGGATGCAATTTCGTGGTCAACTAATTAGGGTAGGGTTAGGAATCCAATTCCAACCCAAATCACTTATTTTAATACTTTAATACCTATTTTCTATTTAGGTAATATTTAAAATACAAAATTATTGTATTTTCCTATTTTTTCTCTTTTAAAAATCCTTATTTTGACCCAATAAATTCTAGAGGCTTCAAAGCCCATTACTTCTTTTCGTTTAATGGATGTTAATTAATTCTCTTTTCTTTGATTTTCCAATTGACTAAATTTTTAATATTATAAATTTTTATTTATTTATTATAATTTTTTTTTTTGAAAATTTCAAGTTGCTACATCTTCCCCCTCTTAAAAGAATTTGGTCCCCAAATTCATATGATCATAATAGAGAGAGTGTCTTACCGAAAAGATCGGGGTAGTTTCGTCTGATGATTCCTTCAGGTTCCCATGTGGCTTCTTCCACTCCACGATTATTCCATAGAACTTTTACTACATGAATGGGATGGTTCCTGAGTTGTTGCACCTTTCGTTCCAGTATCTTGATTGGCTTCTCTTCATAGGTCATGTCCTGGTTCAACAGCAACTTCTCATGGCGAATGATGTGCGTAGGATCATATACATATTTCCTAAGTATGGAGACATGGAACACATTATGTACGCATGCCATGTTTGGTGGCAACGCTAGTCGGTCTGCAACCTCACCGACCCTTTCGAGCACTTCAAAAGGACCGATGAATCTAGGACTGAGCTTCCCTTTTACACCAAATCTTTGGATGCCATGAGTAGGTGACACCTTTATGAGTACATGATCTCCAACATGAAATTCTAAATCTCGCCTTCTCCTGTCAGCATAGCTCTTTTGTCTGGACTGAGCAATTGTAATGACTCTTTTCATACCGGTACGATTATACCAATCCACGTCGGTACAAAGAGCGTCATTACAGTGGGATCTTAACCCAACACTAAACGATAGGCTAATATGTACATGAATAGCAATTGAGTACAGCGGGAAGAAAAGAAATAACTCATTCTCATTCCATCATCATCACACATTCCACAGTCTATATAGTAATGAAAGAATGATAATATCCACATTATTACATTTCCAAAAGAAATACATTGTCAAGCACATTGTCCATATGAATGACATTATTCACTACGAAAGAAAAAGTACAACTATCTAGTAAGCTCCACAAATAGCTACTCCTCGTGCTCGATGTCACTCCTCACTCGGCCCTCCTCAAGCACGGGGACATATGTCTCACCTGTACGCCGAAGCAAGTATGAGTCTAAAAGACCCAGCAAGCAATCTAAGGACACAACCTTACACATATCACATTCATACTAAACTATTTAAACAATAAGGACTCATATGTTATCTTTTAAACAATAAAGAATTTCATGGTACATACTTTATTTTAAATTTACAATTATACATAAACAACCTAGACATGTTTTAACTAACACATGTTTATTTCAAATCATGGAAAATAAACATACACCTACACATGTTTTCTACACATAACATATCACATGATTCATGATTCAATCACTAACCACATCATCACACAATTTTACCAATTAGAACATGAAGTTATGTACAAGATAATGAACACTCCTAGCATGATATCTAACCAATTTCATATGTAGTTATATCACTTTTTCACACATTTAGCTTGCTGTTTTGACATGAATTAAACACAATTACATGGATTTATATTTATTCACATGCTATCTTATTCATTTAATAATTCCACACGCTCATCCTTCACATTGCACAATTCACATGTTTACATACACATATTCACATACACACCTACATGGATGTTATTAAACTATATAACATGATATTAAACATGATATTACATTTAACATATTAACACATGAATATATACATTTTTCTTTTTACTTGGGTTTTCACATGCACTTTATACTCTCATTAACATTTACTCTCCCTTACACATCAATTCACAATTTTCCCCATAGTTTTCTCTTGCACTTTCACTTATCACATGTCATATCATTTGTACTTACCACGTGCCACATTCACATGTCACTTTACACTTTATTCACACTTTTATACTTAAGTTGTTGTGACACATAGTCCTAACTACCATCTAGAGGACGCATGCACCCATATCACATAGCATATAGCACATAGCACATAGCACTTCACTTGGCACATACTCGCCACCTGGGTAAGCTAGTGGCGAATCTTGGTAAATATGTAGACCGGGAGAAGCCCTCTCCACCGTATCCAGTGGTACTTGTCCACCTCTAGGGTTTCATCCTAATGCCCTTAGGATACCACATAACGTTGAGCCTCCTATAGGGACTTTTCTATGGTACAGCTCTCAGACCTCTATGGTAGCAGTGTCAATCTCGGCTCAATTTTACATTAGTCACATTATCACCTTTATCCCATTGTTTTACTCACTTATACACACGCTTTAATTCTTTTTCACATGTACTTTGAATAACATTCACATTTCAAGTTGTGGGATTCAACCACACTGTTTAACAGGGATGAACAACTCAAAACAGAATATTAACATGCTGTTAACAACAAAATTTACATGATTAAACTAAACATGCTCATTATAATTAATTTCACTTGTTATAACACAAATAGTACCTACTATTGTCACATCAGTATCAAATTTTTATCACATGTTTCATGCAGTTAGTATATCACATACCAAAATTTTCATATTTTTATGAATAGTAATTCTAATTTTTAATAATTAAGATAGAATTCAGACATATTTCTCAAGAATTTCACTTAATCAGATTTCGTAGTAAAACAGTAGTATCTAACAGTTTCAAATCATGAAAACAGTCATCATAGCATGGAAAATTTATAAAACCCTAATATATACTGGATCTAATTATTCAAGAATTATCATGGTCAATTCATGCTCATGGTCCAATTACAGAAATTTTGATAAATAGAGCTAATTATAGAAATTTAACTTGTCCTCATGAGATGACCTAATGACTCTTCCTGACCTCATACAATTTTTACAGCATGCACACATATCTAGAAGTCCAATAAACACATTATAGAGATCAAGCAATACTTCTTTAAAACCTTGAAGAACTTGGCAGCACAGTGTGTGCCGCCAACAGTGTTAACGGCACATTCTGATGCCGCCAACACAGGAACTTGGCGGCACCCATGTGGCCGCCAACTTCATGTCTGCAGACAACGCACACAGAAAACAATGCAATGGGAATTTGGAGGTTCTAGGACATGAGAAAAATTCCGTAAAAATACAGGGACCTAAGGGGACATGAGTAGGGTTGACATCCATAGGTTACTTGCCTCAAAATAAATCCACAAAGATCAAATCTTGCCGAAGAAGCCCTCCTCGGACCAGCCAAGAAGGTGCTCCAAAACGCTTCAGATCCAGTCCTTCTGTTGATGTAGATTGGTCCTCGGAGTTGGGTATGCTTCCTCTATGATTGGACTATCCTCCAGTCGGTGCAGGGTGCCAGAAAACCCTTCCAGTCGCCGGATTGAAGTCGTCAAAGACCAGCTATTCTCCACATAAAACCCAAGCTTTCTACCAAGAGTTAAAGATCTAACTCGACCGAAATAGGGTGATTTTATAGAGCAAGGTCAGTTGGGTACGCATTAGGGTAGGTCTCCTACGGTTAGGGATGAGTTTCCTAAACTAGAACCAGGAGAAACGCGGGTGTTACCAAATCTGAAACCGCCAGAAAATTGGGAACTAGGCGTCCGCATCTAGTGCCGCCAATAGGGGGTTTGCGTCCATCGATCTGGACGCCAACTCCTCCTGGCCATGCAGTCAGCGGCATGCATGTTGCCGCCAACTGGCATCTCGGCCAGAAAATAGTAATACATCAAAACAGATGTACCATTGCATCACAAACAGTTTAATGGGTACTGAAATAAGTAAATATCATATGCACAGAGATAAACTTATATATATATATATATATATGAGTGTGTGTGTGTGTGTGTGTATGTGTGTGTGTGTGTACACAGCATAATTACATACAATATGCATGGATTTAAGTGAACATAATATGTACACTAACAATTAGATAATTGTGGAAATGGAAAAATTTCCTTAAATCTTTTACAGATTTAAAATCTTACTTAAAGTTCTTTTAATTCTCATGGATGCACACGTATTGTCAATCCAAGTCCCGTCAGATGCTACTCGAGCAAGAGCGACGTGAGATGAATCGGCAATTCGCGCAGCGCGGGCGTTCTAGCCACCGGAGTGGCAACAAAGTGTTTTGCCTCCGAGAGTCGGAGGACTTTAGGTCTGTTGTGCGCACCGTTTGACTTCGTCAAATGAAAGTGAGTGTTCGGGTCCTGGACCAAAATCCCGTCGTTGCCTAGACGCAACGACGTTAATTACATCCCTCTGAGAGGGAAAACCCTTGATTAATTGCCAGATTTAGAAAGCCTCATGACCTAAAGCGGAGACATCCGATAGAGGTGCGAAACGCAAATTAAATTTAAGCCGAGATGCCATTAAGCGGAACGAACACCTATTCGGACTCACTTGCTCTCTTACTTGGTTGACTACCGAATCTCTTTGCCTATTAACTCATTTGCCTCTTTTATCATAGGAAAACTTCAATTTGGTCCATTGGGTCCATTTGAGAAAGACAAGTCAGAAATGCCAATTTGGTCTTTTGTTGAAAACAATTTCAATTTGAGTCTTTTATCCTGTTGCAAAGTAGGAGGTGATCTTTGGTCCTTAAAAAAGAGTCAATTTTGTCTCTTACTCTTTTATAAAACGTAAGATGGTCATTTGTTGTTTGTTGCTTGAAGAGGGTTCAATTTGGTCTTTTGTTTCTTTCTTTTTTTTTGAGGCATTTAAAACATAGGGTTATTGAATTAACCTCTTGTGTCTTTTATCATGGAAAAACTTTCAACTTGTCACTTGGTTCTTTCTGACACATTTAAAATGAAGTTCTGTTTGCGATCTGGCGCAGCTGGACTGTTTAGTAGTCACTTGGCAACTGGGGCACGTTCGATACGGCGCAGCTCAGGGATAGCCTTGATTCGGCGTGGCTGACAATAGAAAACTGAATCGGCGCAACCCCAATGAAGTAATAGACATCATTGAATCGGCGCTCGTTTACAACGTTGCCAACTCAATTGGAAGCTAATGACCTTTTTAGGGATTCTTTGCGCCGACTCAACCCTCGCGAGAAAAATTCGACAGCATTTCCCCTTATCGTGGTCGATAAGGGGAAAGCGCGGTACTCATCCACCACAAGTGGAGTTGGTACCAAAAGAGAGAGTATACATCGCAGAACGACGTAACTCCAATGGCACATGACCCCGATCCCCCAGGCATGCCTACGGAGATCCGGGCAATGTCATGGCCAAACAACCCACGGGACGGTATGAGTAGCGTGTGGACCCACCCGTCCGGACATAGACATTATATTGTCCAACCCGGGGGTGTGGGTGGGTCTTACATTATGGCGTTTAACTGTTGATTAGCTGGTGTCACATGGAGCAATGATTTTGCTCGTGTAACTCCAGCCAACATGATGGCCAGGACGTCAAATCGGCGCAGCTTTGCTCTGGTCTTACAAGACTGCCAGAACCAGTGCCAGGCCGAATCGGCGTAGCCGACCACCTGGGCAAGAGATGGAGACCGCCTCTCTCCTAGAACACCCTTGCTCATGGCAGGGATGATCTTGTAGTTTGAGATGGCATTGTGACCCACTGCTTGATAAGCTAAACAAGAGGATCTAGGCATCATTTGCCCAACCCCCTTGGTTAGCAAATTAAGGCATGCAAAAGCCGAAATGGGACTCTTTGGGGGACTATTCGATACTGGTTCGAATGCACATCAAAGGGGGCTGAAAACCGCAATGAGGGTGGTCTATTGAGAGGGGCTAACCAGGTTTGATGATCTCTCTGAATGGGGCTTTTTGGAGATGGCATTTAAGGAAGGGGATATGAGCATTATTTGCTCAATCTCCTTGACCATTGCCATGGGGTATATTGACCACAATGGGGACCTTTGAGGGGCGGTTAGAATATTAAGAAACTGGTCTTTTGCAGGCACAAAATAGCAAGGGATTTGGCTTGTTGAGGGGAGCAATTTAGCATGCTTTGCATGCATTGAATGGGGCATGAGGTCCCATACTCCCATGACCTCATTTATTGAGGTATGGGAGGTTTTTTTTTTGACCTCATATGAGGTGTTAGAGCGGAGAGAGATGTACCTCTATAGGGAGGTCATCCCATCCCGTAACCCCCATTGTAAGGGAAGGAAACAATTAAAAAGAGGGTGAGATGGGGGAAAAACATGCATTAAATGCTAAATGAAAGACCCATCACATCAAAGGGAGAAGAAGAAACATTAAACATAGAAAAGAGTGTTCTCTTCCTCAAGAAAAGGGATCAAGTACAAGGTTTGCCAAGAAACCAAAAGAGAAAAGGGGGGGGGGGAGCCAACGTGGGTGACCCTTGCTCTCTCTTCTCTTTTTCTTCTGATGGGACCAGACAAGAAAACAAGAGGGAGATTCCCCCCTCTTCCTCCTTCCTCACCTCACCTTTCTCTTCTCTCTCTTTTCTTCTTGCTTCTTCACGGGTGGAGAAGTTGAGCAGGAAACGCAGGGGGGGCTCCTTGCTTCTGCTGGTTGCTCTCCTGGTGAAGACCCTCTTGATGCAAGAGCAGCCCTTCCCAAGCTTCTCTTCTCCAGCCCTCTCGTCTATATCTCTTGGCATGCCCCTTTCCCAAGCTTTCTATAAGGGAAGAGAAAACCAGAAAAGGCCCCAATCTGGTTCCTGCGCAGAAAAGGTGGCAGACCACCTTTTTCTATCTTTGGCACTCCTCTTTGGGAGGAGTCACACATGCTTAGTCTCACCCCCCACTTTATGGGATGAGATAAGCTTGTTTCACACGGGTCTTGATGGCCTTTTCAATGGGCCTCTTGGCTCTCTTTTGCACAGCCCATGAGGGGCCAGAACCGATGTTGGCGGGCTGAGTAATGGGCTGGCGGTTTTGAGCCCATTAGCGAATTGGGGTGTCCACAATAATGCATGCTCATTTAAATATATTACATGTATAAAATAAAATCATATGTACTTACAAGATGCATGGCAATAACTTCATATTGTATGCACAACATTTCTCAAATACAATATGCATAAGATTTAAATAAGTATAACGTGTACAAAATTAGCTAACTACTTATATTCACGGAAAATAACATATATACATACATATGCACATTAACAATTCAATAATTATAAAATGCACAAATTTAATATACACACTATATACATAACAAGTAAATATCACATACACAATATAAAATGACAAACATTTGGGGTCTCACACTCTCCCCCCCCCCCCCGAAAAAGATCTTCGTCCTCAAAGATTGGATCGAGTACCTGTGATGACATCATCGGCATCTCTGGCTGATGTTGCTAGCTTCGTTGTTGTAGTTGCTAGAACACCTCGTGGGACAAACTTCTCTAGTCTTGGACATTCTCTGATCTTATGGTCCCGTAGACGCGAGATTTGGCCCATCTTCGTGTGGTTCATGGCCCAATAAGTCCCGTTTGACCGCTTGTTGACTTGCCTCGGATCCCATGTAGATGTCCACATCGACTGCCGCAGACTCCATGTTGACGGCAAGGTCCCCGGACGCCGACTTAGGTTGACGGTCACCTATATGGACATCTGCATGGGGTTGGCGGAAGCATCGCTTGCCGTCAACCTGGGTTTACTTGGTCTGCGCAACTGCCCGAGATTCCAGCCCACTTGCGCCATTCCCTCGCCCATGCAATGCATGGGGCCGTTCCCAACGTGAAAATGGGCCACCTTGGCACCCCCTTGACCCAGTAAAAGTCCTACATGGCCCCCTCTTATTGGTTCAAGCCTTAACACATGAATTGCCACATGTTTAAGTGTACTTGAGCATCCAATGCTCACTAGCTCCACCCCCATTGCCTATATAGGTCACTCCTTGGCCTTCTATGTGAAGTGGGGGAGATGCTGGACGAGCTAGTGCATATTGTCTTGAGAGAAGAGAGAGAAAAGTGACTTGAGAGCTTCCACCTTTGCTTTCTCTCATTCTCACAACCCTTGGAGCATCCAGGAGGTTTCACCACGAGCTGGAGAAGCCAACAAATAAGCCAAATAAGCTGCTACACGAGGATCATCTCCTCTTCTTCCTCTCTTTCCCTTCCTTCTCTCTCTAGCTTTGCATGCTACACACACACACATTCAAACTCTAGGCTTGTAGTGCACCTCCCAACACACTTAAAAGGGGTTTTCCAAACCAAAAACGGAGGGAAGAAGGGTGGTCATAACACTTGGCTGTCACTCTGACGGTAGAATAGAAGGCCGTCACCCCGACGGTAGAATAGAAGGTCGTCACCCCGACGGTGGAAAAGAAGGTCGTCGCCTCGACGGTAGAATAGAAGACCGTCACCTCGACTGTAGAATAGAAGGCCGTCACCCCGACGGTAGAATAGAAGGCCGTCACTCTGACGGTAGAACAGAATGTCGTTATCTTGGCAGCAAAAGTCCCCGTCATACTAACGGTTAACCGGCGACAAAAGTCCCCTCACCTCGACAGTCAATTGGCGGAAAAGGTCCCGTCATTCGTACAGTCGACAGAGAACACCTGGGGCATTTAAAAAAAAAAGAGAGAGGCTAAAAATAGAGATGCCTCGTCGGACTCAGTCGGACCACCCCACCGAATGAGGGTAAAAAGGACCAAAATCCGGCCATGGTGAAAACCCGCAAAGGGCGCCGTGGGCAAAATAGGGTACCTCGCTACACGAAAACCCGGAAGGGCGTGTAGGCAAAAGCAAGAGGGGGTCGGGTTGGGCGAAAACCCGAAAGGGCGCTCAACTCGATAATGTGAACAAAAAAAGAGAAAAGAAAAAAAGAAAGGAGACAATAAATAGAGATGTGTGCACCATAGCAAGGCATTAAGAAGGAACGTCTGTGTCCAAAATAAAATGCCTCTCATTAATGACAAAATGGGGTTACATGAGTATTGAGGCGAGGCCTCAGAAATAAAAGACGCACATAAAAAAAAGAAAAAAAAAGAGAGAGATAGAGCAAATCACGGGTCTCATGGCAGATCCTGGAACAGTTCTTCCAACGATAAAATGCCCACGTGGGGGGAAGATATTCTTTCCTTCAGGCTCGTCTTCCGGGATTGGACCTCCAACAGCGTTTGCTTTGTAAGAGCCATACGGTCTTCATCCACCGCAATAGCCAATTCTTGCTCAGCCTTGGAGTCGGCAAGGACATCCCGCCTGGCCTTAGCGGCGTGTAATTCATCCTGCAAAAGATTTATCTTGGAGTCTAAAGCTGCTGACTCTTCATTATACCCTCTAATGAGAGACCGGCGATGCTCCAGGTGATCAGCCAATGGATGTAGCACCGATTCAAATTTTGACTGTTGCATTTCCAAAGCAGTCAACTGGTCGGACAGTTCGCCTTGGAGGTAGTCGCGGCGCTTCAAGAGTTTGAGCAACAGAGTGACTCTGTTTGCCCAATCATCCAATGAGCATCCCATAATGATCAGAACCCCTGTCATTTGATCTGCAGCAGCTTTCACCCTCTCCTAGGGGACAGTAGGGTTCTGACACACCATCATGCGCAGCGAGGACAACTGTCCCTAGACCATGGCGCCGGATGAGCAAAAGTCTCCGGAAGAGCCAACTGCCGGAACCTGAAAGTCTACCTGAGCGTCCACCTCTGCCCACAGGCTGGCGTTCACTATAGTAGAACATGAGGCAAGCCCCACTGAGGAGAGGCTAGCCCCGGTTGAAGAGACATTGAGGGCCCCACCAGAGGTAGCAGAAGCTGTTGCTGCTTCAGAAATAGCCACCTCCTTATCAGAAATAGCACTGACCAGTTGGGTGGTCGGTGCTTGAAGAGGACTGGTGCTGTCACAAAAAGGAACCAAAGGCGAACTCACTTCAATCTCAGGGGCGGGTTCCTTAACCACGCCCGGCACTTCACTAACTGATAATGGATCTGATATGGGTTCCCCGACGTTCGGAAGGTCAACACCCACTGTCGGCGAAGACTCGGGGGGGTTGATTTCTTGAACTTCCTCAAAATCCTACAAAAAAGGAAAGGAATTAGAAACAGAGGCCTTAAGCCTTTCGCCAACGGAAGCCTACGTTTCAAAGCACGAGTGGAAGCACTCATGAGTACAAGTTCTGGAGAAGCAGTGGCCTCCGGCCTTGAAGTGACCACGGGAGACCTCTCCCCACTGCTGGAGGAATCCCCTTCAATTCCATCAAGGGCGGAGATTCTCTCTCTCTTCCGCTCTTTAAAAAGACTCCCGTCGTCAGATAAGCTTCCACTTGGCGAAGGGGAGCCATAAACTGTTTCGGCGTCTGAAGAGTCATCTGAAGAAATGGCGACAGGGCTCCGTGACTCCTCCACTACAATAGTCCGACCGCCTTGCCGAATTTTCATAAGGGCTGCCCTGCCCGCGGCTCGTTGGCTCATCCTGAGAGGAGCAGAGGGCTTCTTGACTCTTCGGGCTATAACTTTTGTGGCCGAACGCTTGCCCGCAGCCCGAGCAGCGGCAGAGTCAGCGGCCGCATCTGGTAAAAGGTTGACAAATGGGCGTTAAGAGAAAGAGAACAAAAGACATCCTACTAGCTATTATATGAATGAGGCTATACTGCGACCCCGACCTGCCGGTGGAGGGGAGAGTGTATCAGACGGTGCAGTAACTGGCACCGATAGGTCTTGCCCCGTGACGGGAGGATCTGCTGTTGATGGGATATCATCTGCAGCCCATCGACGAAATAAACAAAATGAGTAGACGATCTCAGAAGCAAAAAATGCATAAAAGCGAGAGGGAGCCAACGAGCACCTGAAGGGGCGGCGTCTTCATGCTGGCTGCAAAATTCTTTGAATGAGGGAATTGACGGACCCTCAGCAGAAATTGGTGGCGAGGGGGATGCCTCCCTCTTTCTTTTGGAAGCCCCCCGGGCTTTAGCAATGCTGCTTGCTATGCTCGACTTCTTGGCTGATAGATTTTCAGTCAAAGGCTTATAATGGATCTTCTCCTCAGTAAAATAAAGCGGCCTCCTCACTTTCATGATAAGTCCATGATATCGCCGCCGCCGATCCTTTGCAGAGGGGTCTGAAGAGAAGAAAAGAAGAAAAGAGTTAAAGAAGCGCAAAGAAAGAGAGAGGAGAAGAAAAGCCACAGGCAGCATCTTCCCAAGAGAAGAAAACGAACCAGCTATGCCCGTATAAAATCGGCTGAGGGGCCAGAAGGTGTGTGCGCTTTGCTTGGCCTGGGATGCCGCTTCTTAGATCAGCCAACATACATCATTTATCTGACAGCAGTCCTCTGCAAAGATGGCCAAATCCTCCTGACCAATTGAAGACAGAAAATAGTGGAGGCTGAGGTAGTCCATGCCCCAGCCATCCGCATATTGAAAAGACACATGAATCTCGTGTGCCAGAATTTCTTCCTAGTCTGCCTCCACGGTCAGATTGTGGACATGTAGTAGCACAAATAGCCATGAAGTGTATGCATAGCGGTCTCGGCCTGGATCCCCCCGTACTGACAATGCCCGGTATGGATATTCCTTGTCTACTTCCCCGCGTTGCAGTACAATAGCTGGAGCTTCCTCCTCAATAGGCCACGGCTGTGCGACGGCCAGCCGATCCGAGCTAATGTTGCAGAGGTGCTCAAGAGTTTCAGGGAAGGTGTCTTCTTCTACTTCGGACAAAACCAGGGAGGGAGGAGGATTCTTCTTCTTGGCGGCTTGTCTCGCCTTCAGATATCGATCAACGGCTTTCTGGTCGCCAGACTTAAGGCGCAGCAAGTGCTCTGGATCAATATCAAGTGCAGGCTGCGGTTGCAATCGCAGGATTTTACGTTCAGCAGCATCCCAGCAGTCTGTCTTACACTCTCTATAGAAACTGGTTCGAGCATTCCACCACTTGATATACTCAGGTGTAACCCTTTCGGGTTTTCACGTAGCGGGGTACCCGATTTTGCCCATGGCGCCCTTTGTGGGTTTTCACCACGGCCGGGTTCGGGTCCTTTTTACCCTTGTCCAGTGGACAAGTCTGACGAGACATCTCTATTTTTAGCCTCCTTCTTTTCTTTCTTTCCTTTTTTAGAGTGTGCGGACATTGGCGCAATTTGAGCTTATTGACGCTTCTCTGTTTCGCAGTCGATTGCCAGTGCGGCCTCGTGTTGCGTTGGTGGGACTTCATTGCTTGAATGACATCTATCTCTTGGGTTGGTTGCCATCATCAGCTTTCATCATGACTTAGGCGTGTCTGTCGATGTCGGCTTCAGAGGTCTCTGGCTACAAAAGATGGTAAGAGTCAGGTTCATTAGATAATGACTATTCATGCATGCTAAAGCATATAATTTTCATTTAAGTCTTTTGATTTATTTATTTATTTATTTATATTTTTTATGTGTGTTAAAGAAACACGGATTTCTTATTTCTCTTTCCTCTTTTTTTTTTGAGAGATCTTTTTCATGCGAGGAGAAGTACGGAAAACTCGAACATCCTGCACACAGCTCATGGATATGCGATATGCTAATTGAAACGGAAGACTCCTTTCATTGCCTTCCCCTCGGAAATCAGCGAAAATCACAAAAGTGTTATAAACTTTATTGGGACATTCGTCGCCTCAGAGCCATGGTCCGGCTAGCGGTATGGCTGCCTCTTTTCTATTTTTTTGCCATGCATTGCATGCCATCCTCTTTTTTGCACCTTTTTTTTCGGCTCTTCGTCATTGGTGACTAGTGTCCCGAGGGTTTAAGAGCTTATTGTTTTGTCATTTTTTGGTTGTTTTGTTTTTGTTTGTTGTTTTTTTTGTTCCCCTTTTTTGGGTGATGGGAGACTTGAGGGTAGAAACTCCCTGCTGTTGCGAATGCAACAGTTCTTTTGCAGCCGAACTCTTCACTCATCGAACAAGTTGATCAGGTCTGCTTCTTGACCGGCCTCTTGTTGCTCATGACGTTGGGCACTGAAGTCCAGACGGCATGCGTGATATAGCTTCAAGTGTCTTCCATTGAGGGGTGAGAATTGTATTTCACCCCGATGGTTGACCAGGACGTAGGCACCGCCTTCATAGACTCTTTGCACCACGTATGGCCCAGTCCAATTCACGTTCAGCTTCCCTTTTGGGTTGCCAGCCATGACTTCTCTCTTTTTGACCATTACCAAGTCCCCTCTCTTGAATTCGCGACCCTTGACCAGCTTGTCGAAGGCGCGTGCAATGCGGGCCTGGTATACTTGAATGTTCTATTGAGCTCGCAATCTTTTCCCTTCCAAATCGGAAAGTTCCTCGAGCCTTCTTTCAATATTGGTCTGATTCTCAGGAGCCAGCCCATGCTGAATGGCTACCCTGAGAGATGGCACTTCCAATTCTACCAGGACCACGGCTTCTGAACCGTACACCAGGGAGAAAGGTGAGCAGCCTGTTGGTGTCTTGTAGACGGTCCGGTAAGCCCATGAAGCTTCATACATCCGGTCCTCCCAATCTCTTTTGTTGGCATTGACTGTTTTGACCAGTAGCGTGCAAAGTGTCTTGTTAAAAGCTTCCGCCAGGCCGTTGTCTTGCGGATTGTAGGGAGTGGAAGTCCTCCAGTCTATTCTGTATTTTGCAGCCATTCTGAACACCTTCTGATTCTTGAAGTGTGTTCCATTGTCTGATATGATTCGGTCTGGATTCCCGAACCTGAAGATGATGTTTCGCTGGATGAAGCGTGCCACCAACTCCCTTGTTACTTCTCTTAACGCCACGGATTCGGCCCACCTTGAGAAGTAATCGGTGATAGCCAGGATGTATTTACACCCTAATGAAGATGGTGGCAAGGGGCCCACAACATCTGTGCCCCATTGCGCAAATGGCCAACTCGGAACGGTTGGATGCAAATGCATGGGAGTTCTCCTTGGGATGACCGCATGCTCTTGACATTTGTGACACATTTTGGCGAAATTGCCACAATCTTCAAACATGGTTGGCCAGTAATAGCCGAGCTTTTTGATTTCTATTTTCATCTTCGGCCCGGCCTGATGGGCGCCAGCAGTCCCGACGTGTACCTCTTTCATGACCTTCCCGGCCTCTTCAGGTGACAGGCACCTTAGCAAGATCTTTTTCTTGGAATCCACCATGATTCTGAATAGAACTCCACCTCTTAATTCATACGAGTCCTTTATTCGGATCAACTTGATCCTTTCTTCTCTTTGTGAGGGCAATTGCTGGTGTTCGAACCATTGCAGCAAGGGCTCTCTCCAGTCTTTTTGCATGATCTCTTCAGCCGCAGATACTTCTTCTTGGCCGCTCTCTTCATTTTCAGACTCTTCTTCTATCATGCTGGGGACTTGACGTCGATTCATGACAATGACTTCTAGCTTCTCATTTGGTGGCACCGCCAAAGAGCTAGCCAGTTTTGCTAGGGCGTCAGCTTGTGCATTCCTGCTTCTGCCCACATGCTCTATTTCTATTCGATAGAATTTTGACAATAGTCTTTTCGCCTTTCGGTGGTATGGCAGCAACTCCGGCTTTTTAACATCAAACTCCCCTTGCACTTGTTTGATGATTAGCATTGAATCTCCAAAGACTTGAAGCACCTTTATATTCATGAAGAGGGCCACTTGCAAGCCGATAATCAAGGCTTCATATTCAGCCTCGTTGTTAGTGCACGGCTTGTTAATCGAGCAGGAGGTGTGTGTAACTTCTCCTTCAGGCGACTTCAGGACAATACCCGCCCCCGCTCGGACTCTTGCACTACCATAAGCAGTTGGTTCTATTCGGGACGCCCCGTCGAAATATAATCGCCGTTTGCAATTGATTCACTTCGAGGGTCTCATCCTCTGGTAACTCTGTAACGAGCGGCGAATTTCCTGGTACAGGGTGAGCTGCGAAGAAGTTAGCTACCGCCTGCCCTTTGATTGCCTTTTGGGGGATGTATTTGATGTCAAATTCCATCAAGATGACAGCCCATTTGCCTATTCTCCCCTTCAACGCTGGTTGAGAGAGTATATATTTGACGGGGTCGGCTCTGGAGATCAACCTAACCTCATGTGATAGCATATAATGTCTCATCTTCTTGGCTGCGAACACCAAGGCTAGGCATACTCTCTCAATCGGAGAATATCTCTCTTCTGCCCCCACTAACCTTCGGTTGAGGTAGTAGAGGGCTTGCTCTTTTCCCTCATCATTCTCTTGCACCAACATAGCTCCCAAAGAGTGTTATGTGGTCGCTATATACAGGATGAGAGGACGGCCTTTTACTGGGGCACCCAACACTGGTGGAGTATTCAGGTACATTTTCAGTTGATCCAGGGCGTGCTGACACTCCTGGTTCCATTGGAAAGGAACATCTTTTCCCATCAATTTGTGAAAGGGGTGACATCGCCCAGACAAATTTGAGACAAACCTACGAATGTAGGCCAGCCGTCCTTGTAATGACCTGAGCTCGGTCAGATTCTTCGGTGGCGGCAGCTCTTGGATTGCCTTGATCTTGACAGGGTCTATTTATATTCCCCTATATCGGACAATGAAGCCCAGAAACTTGCCGCTGGATACCCCGAAGGCGCACTTCATCGGGTTCATTTTCAGCTCATACCGCCTTAGTCTTTCGAAGACGACTCTGAGGTCGGCCAAATGGTCCTTCCTTTTTCTTGTTTTGACCACCAGGTCGTCAATGTAGCACTCCACTTTTTTATAGAGCAGCTCATCAAAGATTTTTGTCATTGCTCTTTGGTAGGTTGCCCCGGCATTTCTGAGACCAAAGGGCATTCTCTTGTAGTGGAAGATCCCTTTGGGTGACCTGAAGGCAGTGTGCACCCTGTCTTGTTCGGCTATCCATATTTGGTTGTAGCCGGATGATCCGTCCATGAATAACAAAGCTTCATGTCTGGTGGTGGCATCTATCATCACTTCAGTGATCGGCACCGGGAAGTCGTCTTTTGGGCAAGCCTTGTTCAGATCTCGAAAATCCACACAGATTCGGATCTGTCCATTCTTCTTTTTGACGGGGACGGTGTTTGCCAACCAAGTGGTGTACTGGTTCTCTTCAACAAAGTCTACATCTATTAACTTGTCCACTTCAGCGCATACTTTGTTGATCAATTCTGGTCTCATTCTCTTGGGAGCTTGCTTGACCAGTTCTATTTTTGGGTCAATTGACAGGATATGCTGTGCCACATCGGGGCTAAGTCCCGGCATCTCTTTGTAAGTCCAGGCGAAGCAATCCCGGAACTCTTTTAACAGCATGATATATTGCTGCTTCTCCTCTTCTGGGATGAGGTCACTTAGGAAGGTTGGCCTGTAGTCACTTTCCGTGCCAAGGTTTACTTCTACTAGCTCATCCACTGTGGCTTGGCCACCATCTTCAAGCTCCTCTGGTGCTGGCTAGAGGTCTACGAAGCCCTCTTCATCAACTTCTGCTTCTAGCACCTCCACACATTCTCTTTGCTGAGCCTCAGTCAGCATATTCTTTTTGGGCTCTTTGGTTTGCTGGGCCCCTTGATTTGGATTCAAAGGAACGCTCGTTATTGCTTCCTGCTCTCTTATTTCTTCCGAGCTTGCAGGGCCTAGCAGCGTTGCTCCATTGTGTCTATTTTCTCTAGCTGTCAGGAGTACTTGGGTAGCAAGAGACTCCATGGGAGTGCAGGTGGGGAACGCTGCTACCCCCCGGGGAGGTTTGTCATTTGCATTTGTAGCCATTTCCACCATGCTTCTTTCTTCAGGGTAGTCATCATAAACCACCCCTGAAGGGTTCTCTTCTGTTTGGTTGGCTATGCTGATCATGCCAACGGTATAGCTTTCTCCCAGTGACCAGCCGAGTCCTGGGTGCTGGGTGATTTTTAACAGGTCCCTGTCCATGTTCGGCGGGTACCATAGCTTTCTGAACATCTCCCTCTGACTAAGCTGTTGTCGAAGAGGGATATGTTGACTTTTGGCTAGTCTGGTGACTGTATCGGACATGTCTGGGAATCCTATGATTGGAACCAAGGGATCTCCAGTCTCTTCAGGGATTTTGCAATCATCATCCCTTCTCATTGGTTGCTCTCCAGCCGCGTAGAAGACTGTGAAGCGACCTCCTGGGTGAGCTATCACCATGGTCTTCAATGCCCTTACTATTTGACAATCTATTTCGGCGGCTAGCTTGGTAAGGCCCTCTGGGACCAGAATGAATTCTGACTCCTTTTCATTCATTTGTGGAGTAGAATCACGCCTGCAATCTGGGGTGTCACATAACTGCACCTCCACCTCTTCTGTTGATGTACGCTGGTCAGCCGCGATCCCTGGCGGTGGTGGTGGGAACCACTCGTCATCAGGGTTGACTTCTTTTGTTTTGCTCCCTTGAGGGGCTTGAATTTCTGAGTGTTCCGGTGGAAACCACTCAAAAGGGGTTCGGCTCTTCGATTGCTCCTGATACAAATCAGCATCAAGGAGGTGGCACTCATACACTTCAAATGGGTGGGCGTCGGCAAAAACCCTTTGCTCCTGCCCTTCCTTTACGTATTTGATGCACTGATGCAAGGTTGATGGGATGACTCCATTTTGGTGGAGCCAAGGCCGACCCAGTAGAGCCTTGTAAGACGTGCTTGCATTGATTACATGAAATTGGACCTTTGTTCTGAAGTCCCCCAGAACCAAGTCGAGCTCCACGACCCCCAGTGGTACCTCGAACTTCTGGTTGAAACCAGCTATTCTGACATCATGTACAGAGGTGAGGTGCACGTTGAAGTGATACTTTTGGTAGATCTTGTACGGAAAAATGTTGACTGCTGCTCCGGGATCTACCAGAATTCTGTTCAGGGGTAGTCCATTTAACTGCCCCCTCATGTAGAGTGGTCTGTTGTGAGTTGCCATGGGGAGGAGCATGTCCTCCGGGGTAAATGTGATGGACGCTGCATCAGCCATAGCAGCCTCCACCCGTATCTCTGCAAGGCAGGTCTCATATGGCACTGGAGCCTGCAAGGCCGTGATCAGCGCCTTTCTGGTCTCTTCGCTTAACGACAAGATTTCCCAAACACTGAACCGTGTAGGGATCCTCTTTAGCAGTTTGATGATTCGGTCTTCCGCCCCGACATCATCTAGCTTTGACTTTCCTTTGTCATTTTCACTATTCTTGGCCTGGGGTCTGCTGACCGGTCCATTTTTCTCATTATCAGGCTTCTTTTGTGCTATTAGGGGCTTGGGCAATGTCTTTGCCTTCTCTTCTGCTGCCAGGAATTCAGCGAAAGATGGGACCGTGCCCCCGGTCTCTTCACTGACATAGAGCCCCGGAGGTGGTGGAACTTGCGTCCCTCGAACCTCAGGTTCTGGTATCTCATAAGAGGGCTCTCCACGGAAAGTGATGTTTTGGTTTGCCGGAGGGGAGCGTCCCCATTTTCTTCCAGATCTTGTTATGAATTCTTGACCCGAAGCCCCGACCTGGTTGACATCATTCGGGGAGGAGTAGAATTCCTCTTCTTCACAGTGCTCCCCCAAGCTTAGCAGGGAGGAGATGGTACTGCATGAGAGGGTTGCCACCACTTTCTTTTTCTTGGATCTTTTCTTCTTCTTCTTTTGTTTTATTGGCTCTTGCCCCCAGAACAAATCTTCTCGAGGTTGAGATGTCTCTTGCTCGACAGGCGCCTCCAAGGTCAGCTTCTCTAGCTCCTTCCATGGGACATACTCTTGCAATTGAACAGGGTATCTGTTTGGTTGCTCATATTCATCTAATTCATCAATTAGCGCCTGCAGCCGCTCGAGTGAAGGACTGCCTCCCCCGTACAGAGGGAGAGGTGTTCGACGCCTTCTATTGCCAGGGTTCCTCTGAATGACGACCCTGGGCTCTATTGGGTGCCAAACTGGGGTGACCACTGGTGCCGGTGGCTGAGGTGTCACACCCCGAATGTGCACTTTCGGAGCTGGCTTCTTTTTTGGCTTCTTCTTTGCTTTAGCGGGCACCTTTTGCCACTCTTCCTGCTCCCTATTTGGGGTGAGGATAAGACTCTTATAGGTGTTCTCCGTGCTGGCCTCGGAGATCTCTTCTGGTATCTGTTGATATATAGAGATCATGTTAGCTCCAGCTTGCCAGGCAGGCAACTCATGCGGCTGGAGCGGATCAACTTTGTAGTCCCCCATCTGCAATTCTCCTTTCTTGATCAAAGACTCCATGATGTCCTTGAACACATAGCAGTCTTCGAGAGGGTGCCCCAGGATCTGGTGGTACAGACAGTACCGGGGGTCATCCTTCTTCGCCGCTTGATCAGGCCTTTTCGGTGTTGGCAGAGTAATCTTGTTGTATTTAAGACCCCAGTCGAACAGTGTTTTGGTCTTTTCCCTGGGGAAAGAGTACAACTTCCTCATCTTATCCTGAAAGGGGATGACCTTTCTTTTTGGTTCAGTTTTGTTACTGGAGGTTCCGACTGCCGCCTCGCCCTCGTCTCTTTGCTTTTCAAATGTTTTGAGGCCCACTGCATGGACCTCCTTCCCCGCAGGCTTCTTATCGGCCAGCTTGGTCTTTTGATTGGCGAATGAGTTGGTGGGGTACTTGACCAAGAAGGCCTCTATTTTCGCCACCACGTTGTTCAGCCTGTCAAATGACCGGATCTCTACTCCGATCATTCTTTCAAGCAGCTCTCTTTTCAGATTTTGCTTGCAGATCTGAACTGCATCTTCTTGATGGGGAGGACGCTTGCACCGCATGCTGAGGTTCCTCCACCTTTGGATGTAGTCCAATGCGGACTCATCATTCTTTTGCCTGGTTGCATAGAGCTCGGCAACGGTCACCTCCCTCTCGGCAATATAAAACCTCTCTCTAAACTTCTTTTGCATGTCGGTCCAATCAGCAATGGACCCTGCGGGCAGACTGGAATACCACTCGAATGCCAGGCCTGTTAGAAAGGAGCCGAAGAACTTTAAAAGGTACGACTCATCGGCGGCTAAATCCCCCATCACATTAATATAATATGTGATGTGCTCTTTTGGCGACCCCCGCCCATTGAATTTATCAAACTTCGGGAGTTTAGTGACGCCCAGGGGCAGCCTCCTTGCGGCATGGTGCGCAGGGTAGGGTACCCTGTACGCATCAAAGGCCATTTGCTCTCCGTCGCCTCGCTCGGCGAGTCTCATGTCAATTATCTGTTCCACCATGAGCTTGTTGATGGTGGCTGGGTCCACTTGCTGAGGATAGAAGTGGGTCGGCTGATTGCTCGGGGTGTTGATAATAGCCGCCGGTGGCACCGGAGGCGGCTCTTGGTTGTCAAATCGCTGCTCAGGATCGTGAGTAGGCAGTGACTGCTGTTGCGCAGAATAAGCTTGCTGCAGCTGATATGGTTGTTGTGGCGGCTGGAAGAATTGCGGCTGCAAGAGTTGGTACTGAGCCTGTGAGCGTGGCTGTTGAGCCGCAGCCATAGGGGACTGTTGCGGTTGTTCATTTGCCGTCCGTAGGACAGCACGCTGGGCCGAAGCTTCAATTGACCCTGTGGTCCCTTGGGGAGTCTCTCCTGAGCCCTCCACTGCTCGGGATGCATGTCCCTCGGTCTCTTTGCCTTTGATCTGGCACTTGAGGTCTGCGATCTCGGCCTGATATTGCTGCAACAGTTCCATGATGGCTGGGTCTATGGGTGCAGCAAGAGGGATCTGTTGCGAGGTGCCCCCAGAAATTGCATCTGGCGGTGGTGGCGGTGGAGGAATATCATCATTGCCCCCACTGCCCTAGGCGGTGACCACATTGGCACTAACTGCCGTCATTTGCGTTGTTGGCACATCTTCATGTCCATATGCGGTCGCCAAGGCTGCTGCTGCTGCTCTTCTCCTGGTGATGGCACTAGGTCTGTCTGCCAATTCTGCTAGCTCTTCATCATTGGCTGGCAATGCCCCATATCGGCCCCATATGCCAGCCATGTGGCATGCAAATATCTTGATGTTTCCACTCTGGTCCCTTTTAGCCCTCCGAGAGATGCGGGAAGGGAAAGATAACCTTTCGAAGATCGACATCCGGGGCTTGGCTCTCTTGGCACGCTCATGCCGGTGTCTACATGGAACATCATTCTCATCAGTGCAACTCCTAGTTGGCGTCGGAGGAGCCCTTGGATCTCTTTGCTTCCTCTCGCGCCTCAGCGGGGCATTTGTGAGGTGAGGGGTATGGTCAGATGTGACCCTTGTTGCCCCCTGGCGCTCACAGGTGGTTGAGATCATCGACTCGGGGGAGTCTTCTCTTATCGGCGTTAGGTGAGCACACCTCCGTAGTTCTGCTCTTTTGTTGTGGAAGCGGGCATAAGCATATGCCCCCCCCCCCCTAACGAATTCCAGCCCCAAATCCTCTGTGTGGGTGACGGTAGTCGGGGATCCTTTTCTCAGCCACATCCGTCGGAGGGTTCTCTCTTGGTGCGGACTCTTCTGACCTGAGCTTCTGCACTCTCTTAGGTCGCCAGACCTGTTTGAACTTAATAGGTTTTTGGGGCAACTCGCCCTTGAAGGTATTGTACATCTCTTCTCTATTCGCCAAAGCTTGGAAGGGGTTCTCCACGGGTACTGCTGGCACGACCCGTTTTGCTACGGCTTCAATTTTCTTCTCTTGCAGATGGATCCTCAAATCCCCAATCCGCACAGTCTTTCCTGAAGCAGACACTCGTGCACGACGGGTGACGATATTCTCTGCTTCTGTGATCTGCTTGTCGGCCTCTTTTCCCTTGGGTTTGTTGTGGTTGCCGCACCCCACGTGATGCACGTGGCAGCTCAACTCTTCAGTGGTTCCCTTGAGTTCAGCTTCATGACTGGCTTCAGCTCCATCTTCTTTCTTGGCCTCCAGGTGGAGGATGCTGACGAAGGTGACCCCCAAGAAGTTGGGGAACTCGATGACGGGAGGGAAGCTCCTGAAACTGGTGGGCACAGCGAGGTAACCGTGCCTCGCATCGTCTTGAACTACGAGAGGTCCAAAACGTACTCCCGCCATCAATGGATTAGTACCTGTTAGTTAGTTCAAAATGATAGTCAGTATCAATTATATAAGGCCATATGGCTCTCTATTCTGGCGAAGAGATGAAGGGAAGCTTGGTCCCACCGGGCGTGCCACGCTGTGGAAATGGAAAATTTTCCTTAAATCTTTTACAGATTTAAAATCTTACTTAAAGTTCTTTTAATTCTCATGGATGCACACTTATTGCCAATCCAAGTCCCGTCAGATGCTACTCGAGCAAGAGCGACGTGAGATGAATCGGCAATTCGCGCAGCGCGGGCGTGCCAGCCACCGGAGTGGCAACAAAGTGTTTTGCCTCCGAGAGTCGGAGGACTTTAGGTCTGTTGTGTGCACCGTTTGACTTCGTCAAACGAAAGTGAGTGTTCGGGTCCTGGACCAAAATCCCGTCGTTGCCTAGACGCAACGACGTTAATTACATCCCTCTGAGAGGGAAAACCCTTGATTAATCGCCAGATTTAGAAAGCCTCATGACCTAAAGCGGAGACATCCGATAGAGGTGCGAAACGCAAATTAAATTTAAGCCGAGATGCCATTAAGCGGAATGAACACCTATTCAGACTCACTTGCTCTCTTACTTGGTTGACTACTGAATCTCTTTGCCTATTAACTCATTTGCCTCTTTTATCATAGGAAAACTTCAATTTGGTCCATTGGGTCCATTTGAGAAAGACAAGTCAGAAATGCCAATTTGGTCTTTTGTTGAAAACAATTTCAATTTGAGTCTTTTATCCTGTTGCAAAGCAGGAGGTGATCTTTTGTCCTTAAAAAAGGGTCAATTTTGTCTTTTGCTCTTTTGTAAAACGTAAGATGGTCATTTGTTGTTTGTTGCTTGAAGAGGGTTCAATTTGGTCTTTTGTTTCTTTCTTTTTTTTGAGGCATTTAAAACATAGGGTGATTGAATTAACCTCTTGTGTCTTTTATGATGGAAAAACTTTCAATTTGTCACTTGGTTCTTTCTGACACATTTAAAATGAAGTTCTGTTTGCGATTCGGCGCAGCTGGACTGTTTAGTAGTCACTTGGCAACCGGGGCACGTTCGATACGGCACAGCTCAGGGATAGCCTTGATTCGGCGCGGCTGACAACAGAAAACTGAATCGGCGCAACCCCAATGAAGTAATAGACATCATTGAATCGGCGCTCATTTACAACGTTGCCAACTCAATTTGAAGCTAATGACCTCTTTAGGGATTCTTTGCGCCGACTCAACCCTCGGGAGAAAAATTCGGCAGGATTTCCCCTTATCGTGGTCGATAAGGGGAAAGCGCGGTACTCATCTACCACAAGTGGAGATGGTACCAAAAGAGAGAGTATACATCGCAGAACGACGTAACTCCAATGGCACATGACCCTGATCCCCCAGGCATGCCTATGGAGATCTGGGCAATGTCATGGCCAAACAACCCACGGGACGGTATGAGTAGCGTGTGGACCCACCCGTCCGGACATAGACATTATATTGTCCAACCCGGGGGTGTGGGTGGGTCTTACATTATGGCGTTTAACTGTTGATTAGCTGGTGTCACATGAAGCAATGATTTTGCTCGTGTAACTCCAGCCAACATGATGGCCAGGACGTCAAATCGGCGCAGCTCTGCTCTGGTCTTACAAGACTGCCAGAACCAGTGCCAGGCCGAATCGGCGCAGCCGACCACCTGGGCAAGAGATGGAGACCGCCTCTCTCCTAGAACACCCTTGCTCATGGCATGGATGATCTTGGAGTTTGAGATGGCATTGTGACCCACTGCGTGATAAGCTAAACAAGAGGATCTAGGCATCATTTGCCCAACCCCCTTGGTTAGCAAACTAAGGCATGCAAAAGCCGAAATGGGACTCTTTGGGGGACTATTCGATACTAGTTCGAATGCACATCAAAGGGGGCTGAAAACCGCAATGAGGGTGGTCTATTGAGAGGGGCGAACCAGGTTTGATAATCTCTCTGAATGGGGCTTTTTGGAGATGGCATTTAAGCAAGGGGATATGAGCATTATTTGCTCAATCTCCTTGACCATTGCCATGGGGTATATTGACCACAATGGGGACCTTTGAGGGGCGATTAGAACAGTAAGAAACTGGTCTTTTGCAGGCACAAAATAGCAAGGGATTTGGCTTGTTGAGGGGAGCAATTTAGCATGCTTTGCATGCATTGAATGGGGCAT
Organism: Colocasia esculenta; assembly: GCA_014218235.1. Classification (NCBI taxonomy): domain Eukaryota; kingdom Viridiplantae; phylum Streptophyta; class Magnoliopsida; order Alismatales; family Araceae; genus Colocasia; species Colocasia esculenta. The sequence goes on along the minus strand of CM024759.1, from coordinate 47,186,275 downwards.
GAGGTCCCATACTCCCATGACCTCATTTATTGAGGTATGGGAGGTTTTTTTTTTGACCTCATATGAGGTGTTAGAGCGGAGAGAGATGTACCTCTATAGGGAGGCCATCCCATCCCGTAACCCCCATTATAAGGGAAGGAAACAATTAAAAAGAGGGTGAGATGGGGGAAAAACATGCATTAAATGCTAAATGAAAGACCCATCACATCAAAGGGAGAAGAAGAAACATTAAACATAGAAAAGAGTGTTCTCTTCCTCAAGAAAAGGGATCAAGTACAAGGTTTGCCAAGAAACCAAAAGAGAAAAGGGGGGGGGGGGAGCCAACGTGGGTGACCCTTGCTCTCTCTTCTCTTTTTCTTCTAATGGGACCAGACAAGAAAACAAGAGGGAGATTCCCCCCTCTTCCTCCTTCCTCACCTCACCTTTCTCTTCTCTCTCTTTTCTTCTTGCTTCTTCACGGGCGGAGAGGTTGAGCAGGAAATGTAGGGGGGGCTCCTTGCTTCTGCTGGTTGCTCTCCTGGTGAAGACCCTCTTGATGCAAGAGCAGCCCTTCCCAAGCTTCTCTTCTCCAGCCCTCTCATCTATATCTCTTGGCATGCCCCTTTCCCAAGCTTTCTATAAGGGAAGAGAAAACCAGAAAAGGCCCCAATCTGGTTCCTGCGCAGAAAAGGTGGCAGACCACCTTTTTCTATCTTTGGCACTCCTCTTTGGGAGGAGTCACACATGCTTAGTCTCACCCCCCACTTTATGGGATGAGATAAGCTTGTTTCACACGGGCCTTGATGGCCTTTTCAATGGGCCTCTTGGCTCTCTTTTGCACAGCCCATGAGGGGCCAGAACCGATGTTGGCGGGCTGAGTAATGGGCTGGCGGTTTTGGGCCCATTAGCGAATTGGGGTGTCCACAATAATGCATGCTCATTTAAATATATTACATGTATAAAATAAAATCATATGTACTTACAAGATGCATGGCAATAACTTCATATTGTATGCACAACATTTCTCAAATACAATATGCATAAGATTTAAATAAGTATAACGTGTACAAAATTAGCTAACTACTTATATTCACGGAAAATAATATATATACATACATATGCACATTAACAATTCAATAATTATAATATGCACAAATTTAATATACACACTATATACATAACAAGTAAATATCACATACACAATATAAAATGACAAACATTTGGGGTCCCACACTCTCCCCACCCCCCCCCTCCCCCGAAAAAGATCTTCGTCCTCAAAGATTAGATCGAGTACCTGTGATGACATCATCGGCATCTCTGGCTGATGTTGCTAGCTTCGTTGTTGTAGTTGCTAGAACACCTCGTGGGAAAAACTTCTCTAGTCTTGGACATTCTCTGATCTGATGGTCCCGTAGACGCGAGATTTGGCCCATCTCCGTGTGGTTCATGGCCCAATAAGTCCCGTTTGACCGCTTGTTGACTTGCCTCGGATCCCATGTAGACGTCTACATCGACTGCCGTAGACTCCATGTTGACGGCAAGGTCCCCGGACGCCGACTTAGGTTGACGGTCACCTATATGGACATCTGCATGGGGTTGGCGGCAGCATCGCTTACCGTCAACCTGGGTTTACTTGGTCTGCGGAACTGCCCGAGATTCCAGCCCACTTGCGCCATTCCCTCGCCCATGCAACGCATGGGGCTGTTCCCAACGGGCAAATGGGCCACCTTGGCACCCCCATGACCCAGTAAAGGTCCTACATGGCCCCCTCTCATTGGTTCAAGCCTTAACACATGGATTGCCACATGTTTAAGTGTACTTGAGCATCCAATGCTCACTAGCTCCACCACCATTGCCTATATAGGTCACTCCTTGGCCTTCTATGTGAAGTGGGGGAGATGCTGGACGAGCTAGTGCATATTGTCTTGAGAGAAGAGAGAGAAAAGTGACTTGAGAGCTTCCACTTTTTCTTTCTCTCATTCTCACAACCCTTGGAGCGTCCAGGAGGTTTCACCACGAGCTGGAGAAGCCAACAAATGAGCCAAACAAGCTGCTACACGAGGATCATCTCCTCTTCTTCCTCTCTTTCCCTTCCTTCTCTCTCTAGCTTTGCATGCTACACACACACACATTCAAACTCTAGGCTTGTAGTGCACCTCCCAACACACTTAAAAGGGGTTTTCCAAATCAAAAACGGAGGGAAGAAGGGTGGTCATAACACTTGGCCACCCCTCTTCTCAAGTCCGCAACCGGTACGGGGCTCTCCTTTTAGACCTTCTCTTTTCGTTTTGGACGTTTACTACACTACATTTAGGTCTAATAGAGTCTTCTCTTTGTTGCAGGAACACCCAAATGAGATCATGGAGCTTCTTCTCTTTGGCTGGCTAAAGAGGAGAAAGTTGGAGTCCCACCATCCACCGTTGCGCGAGGCTACGTCACCGGCGCGAGTCCTTGGGCACAGGTAAGGCCCTGGCGATCACCTCCCTTCATTTGCTTTGCTGGTTTCTTTGTTTTCCCCTTGGTCAACATGGTCAAACAAGAGTCAAAGAAGTCAACCATCATCTATCCAACGCCAATGAGGGAGTGGCAACGTTCAGGAACCTCTGGAGTTTCAACCACACTTCGAGGGTCGCGGAACGGAGCGTCCACAGCTCTTCTTTGGTGATCACGGTGGGGCCGCTTCTGCTGCCACGTTTTTATCCTGCTTCCAGGTAAATGTCAAACGATCCTGCCTCTAATTTAGGTAAGCATCCACCTTTCCTACCATTTGTTTCTCCTCAGCGTCATCTTCTACTGTCGTTTACTAATTCCTAGCGTCCATCGATCATGTCGTTTACTATTTTTTGAGGAACTTAACGACGATAGTGTTGCCGTTTATTTCACAGAACCTGTTTTCTTGGTTGTTTTGATTGATTTCTTTTTCTGTTTGCTTCTTGTCTGATCACTAACGGTCCTCATTCACGATGGGTCCTTATTTCTCTTCTGTTCTAGCCTCCCCACATATTTTAGAATAGCCCCCTCCTTGATTCACAACCTTTTACTCGGGGATTCCCTCTTGGGTAAATCGGGTTGGCTTCAAGGAGAACTATATAAGTCCCTAAATTACATGGATTCCCTCACGGTACGGGGCAGGAGGACCTTTCACCTTCCTATTTAGTTCGCCTATTCACCCATTTTTGAGTGAGGATTGAGAGAACCGCCCTCTATAAGTCTAACTAATACACAACTTCAACACTTCAAAATTTTGGGGACGTTGTTTGATAACATTGTTCGGTAGAAATTCATATTTCTCCTAATAACAGTGTGATTAACCAGCTTAATGCTGTTAAAATCAGTAGGTTGTGTGTGATAATGGACTCTTGGATGAATTCCGTTAATATGTCTAATAATCCGGCCTTTGAATATGATGATAACATCCATGATGAATTTGTTGTTGGGTTTACATGGATTTATATTTGAGATGTTTGTTTTTGATGATGAGCAATCAATGAGCATTTCATGAACAATACAATTTCATGTGATATGAATGTGTGAAACATGATAAGAATGACAAGTCAAGCAAATGTTAGTCAAGAAACACATGTTTAATTTGATCATCTAAATGTTCACATTATCTCACTAACAATGCTCTTAAATGTAGGTGAGATTGCTTGCAAGACAATGTTCCAAAACAAGAGCAAAAAGATCAAGAAAAGCACTAAAAATAAGTACCTGTCGACAACCCCAAAGATGCATGTCGACAGCCCTGCGCAGACAGATCTAATAGGGTACTGGCAAAGATGTACCTGTCGACAGCCCCACTGATGCCTGTCGACAGATCAGCACAGACAGAACCAACAGGCTCCTGGCAAAGGTGTGCCTGTCGACAGACTCAAGTCACCTGTCGACAGATTCACACAGGGAACTGTCTCCCGGAAAGCTCAGCCTTCTGCCTTTTGCAAGTCTGTCTACATCTGTCGACAGATGCATTTCTTGCTGTCGACAGACGAAGAGAAAATCTCAATACGAGATCTCCATATGTTTCCGAATTGGGTGTTTCCAATTGTCACGACTCTCCATACTTAAACACCCATATAAAAGGAACTCTTGGGAGTTATTTTCGTACAGAAGCAGCCACCACACAAAAAACCCTAGCAAAGTCTCAAGAGATAAGATCTTTATGCTGCTCTGCTTCAACCGTCCGTCCAGGCAGCCAAAGAGACATCCTCCGAACGGGATTGAAGCCAGATTGTCCATCTCTTAAGCTTCTCCATCAACTGATACCCGTCAAGATGAAGCTTGAAGCACATCGGGACAATCATCTAAGAGTTCCACATCAGGATTTGAAATCTCAACTCTGAACTCTTCTTTATCTCTGTTTTTCATATCTTGTGTGTGTGTGTGTTGTTGAGTCAAGCGTCCTTGTGGTTGATTCACATTTGTTATGTTGTTCTGATCGTGGTTTACATCAGATGATGTGAGTGTGTGTGTGTTGTAGCGAGTGAACTTGCTGATAAGCAGTCTTTCTGCGTGTGTGTGTGGACAGTGGACGTAGGATACACAAGTTGTGTATCGAACCACCTTAAATCATCGTGTATGTGGTTTGAACGTTTCACGCTAGATGTTTGGTAGGCACGTTGATCTTTCACACGCTAGATAAATTGCTACTCTATCTACTTACAATTAACACACATCTTAGTTTGATTTAAACTCTATTTGAAATATCAAAAGTCTGTGTTTCCATTAAAAAGAAGGTCATAGTATATCTAACAGATAGTAATCTATTCAACCCCCCCCCCCCCTTTCTAGATTACCATATTGGATAATTCCGCACATCTTTCAATTGGTATTAGAGCGAGGTTTCTCTGATTTACTGTCTTAATTAGTTGATCTCACGATCAGGAGATTCTCGATCTCATGGAATCTAACAAGGGGTATATGGCCGAGGGACATTCAGTGACCAGGCCACCCTTCTTTGATGGCACTGATTTTCCTTACTGGAAAAATCGTATGCAGGTGTTTCTGAGAGCTCAAAACTTTGAGCTATGGAAGATTGTCAGCAAAGGAGCATACACCCTTCCCGAGGACGAAGATACCTGGACAAAGGACCAGATTGCAAAGGGAACTCTCAACTGTAGTGCCCTGAACATGATGTAGTGCGCTGTTCATCCCAAAGAATACTCAAGAGTCTCCACATGCACTTCAGCGAAAGAGATGTGGGACAAACTTGAACTTATCTACGAAGGTACGTCCGAGGTAAGGGAAACCAAAGCAAGCATGCTAGTTTCTGAGTATGAAATGTTTAAGATGAATAATGATGAAACTATCTCAGATATGTTTGCTAGATTCATGTTAATAATAAATGGATTGAAAGGTTTTAAGAAAGAATACTCAGAAAGTGACTTAGTGAGGAAGATACTTCGGTCTCTTCCATCCTCATGGAACACTAAGGCCACTGTCATTGAGGATTCAAAAGATCTCTCAAAGATGAAATTAGATGAACTAATTGGCCCCCTGATGACATATGAAATAAATGTGAAAAGAAAAGAAACTAAAGAAAACCCAAAAAGGTCAATTGCCTTAAAAGCTTCAAGCAAAAGTTCCTCTAGATCCAAAAAGGATGTTCAACAGGAAAGTGATGAACCTGAAACGTCTAGTGATAGTGAGAATGATGAAATGGCCATGCTCACTAGACAATTCAAGAAATTCCTCAAATTCAAAAGGAAAGGCTCAGGTAATTCCAAATCCTTCCAAAAGAAAGATTTCTCAAATAAATTTGAGTCTAACAAAAAATCTGACATTGTATGCTATGAGTGCAAGAAACAAGGGCATATGAGAGGAGAATGCCCCGAACTCAAGAAAAAGTTGAAGAAAGAGAAATTCACCTTCAAGAAAGCCAAGGCAATGTTGGCAACTTGGAGTGATGAAGATGAAGACGATGATGCACAAGAAGCCTCTGGAGATGAAGAAATTCAGTGTCTAATGGCTAGAAGCGATGACTCCAATGAGGTAAACTCTTCCTTTGAAACTTATACTGTTGATGAATGGGAAGAAGCATACACTGTCTTGTTTGAAAAATTCTGTGAATTCAAATATGAAAACAAGGCATTGAAAAAGAAAATCAATTCTTTTGTTCATAACACACACAATGATGAACCAGTTGTTTCCTTAACTAAAGAATTGAAATGATGAAAATTGATGAGGAAGCTCACTGTGAGAAAATGGATTGCTTGAAAATAAAATTGCAAGAAAGTCAAAAAGAAAAGGAAAGTCTAACCAACTCTCTTGAACGTCTTCAAAATGAACATCAAGAAACTAAGAAAAAGTTGGAACATGCTGAAAAAGATCTAAAAGAAAAATCTGAAGATCTTAAAAGGTTCGTTAAGGGAAAACAGAATCTTAATGCAATTTTGGGGTCAAACATCTTTGTTGCAAAACATGGAATTGGATATCAACCAGTAAAACAAAATAAAATGGGAGAGAGTTTGATAACTTCTTTTGTTGATTCTAGCCCAAGCACAAGCTATCAAGTCCCTTCCAAGAATAAGAAAGGTCAAGCCAAGGATAAGAAACAGGAACCCAAGAAAATCAGTTCAGCTATTAACACAACTAAGAAGTCTGTCAACAACCCCAAAGAGGGTTGTCAACAGGTCTGGAAACATGCTTCCAAAGAAAAGCTAATCAGGCAACAGAAGGGTAAAATGCTCATGCATGTTCCTCAGAATAACAAACCCACTGTTTTGAAAATATCTTCATCATGCAATGTCTGTAAGAAAGTTGGGCACAATGCAAAATGATGCTGGAATAATCCAAATAAACTGAAAATCAAACAAGTTTGGATTCTGAAGCATTTACTTTTTGGCATGAATGATACATTGGGACCCAAAGTAATTTGGGTACCAAAACCTCTTGTTTGATCCACATATGCAGGAATGCCTAGCAGCCCAAAATCAAAACAAATGGTACTTGGATAGTGGCTGCTCGAGGCACATGACGGGCGACAAAGGCAAATTCTGTTTGCTGGTGGAAAAAGACGGAGGTCAAAAGTGTTTATTCATAATAATGATAAAGTTGATTTAGACAAATTTGAAGCCAAAAGTGATTAAGGTATTTTTCTTGGATACTCAGAACACTCTAGAGCATATAGGGTGTTTAACGTTAAGAATAAAACTGTGGAAGAAACTCCACATGTTGTTTTTGATGAATATCATGCAAAAACTAACACTGAAAACCTTCACAGGACTCAAGATGGAGATGCAGAAACAACACTTGAGGAACTACAAGCAAAAGCAAAAGGAAATTCTAAAAATAAAAGTGGATATCTTCGCAGGTACAACGATGAAGATGACAAAAATCTGTTCCGAAAACAAGATGTTGAATCTGAAGAAGATCCACATGAGGAAGAGCCTCAAGATGACACTCCTCAAGCACACCCCCCCTCCAGAACAACCTCTACAAGATCAACTTCCACAAGTCCAAGATCAACCCGGTCCTTCAACAATCACCAATGTGAGGTATTCCAAAGATCACCCACTTGAGAATGTGATAGGAGATGTAAATGATTCAGTTCAAACTAGATCAGTCAGCTTTTGTCTCTCAAGTGGAACATAAAAATGTTGAAGAGACCTTAAAAGAAAATTCATGGATTGATGCTATGCATGAGGAACTTGGTCAATTTCAAAGAAATAATGTCGGGAGTTTAGTTCCTCGAACCCCTGAAATTTCTGTCATAGGAACAAGATGGGTCTTTACGAATAAACTAAATGAAGAGGATAAAGTGGTGAGAAATAAGGCTAGACTGGTATCAAAAGGATACAATCAAGAATTTGGTGTGGACTTTGAAGAATCCTTTGCCCCTGTAGCTAGACTTGAAGCAGTTAGAATCTTATTGGCATATGCATGCTCACATAAGTTTAAACTTTTTTCAAATGGACGTTAAAACTACTTTTTTGAATGGCTACATCAAAGAGGAAGTCTATGTCTCTCAACCACCCAGTTTTGAACATTCTGAAATGCCTAACCATGTTTATAAACTGCATAAAGCTCTCTATGGTTTGAAACAGGCACCCCGAGCTTGGTACGATAGACTGAGCAACTTTTTGGTGAGTAAAAACTACTCAAGAGGTAAAGTGGACCAAACTCTATTTACTAAGAAAGTTCGCAATCACATAATTGTTGTTCAAGTTTATGTGGACGACATTATATTTGGCTCCACTAACCCATCACTGTGTGAGGAGTTTTCCAAACATATGGACAACAAATTTGAGATGAGTCTAATGGGGGAGCTTCAATTCTTTCTTGGTTTGCAGGTGAAGCAACATGAAGATGGCTTCTTCATTAATCAAGAAAAATATGTAAAGGAGCTCTTGAAACGCTTTCAGTTTGAGCAAGCCAAAACTGCTTCAACACCAATGAGTACAAGCATAAAATTGGAAAATGATGAGAAAGGTAAACTGGTAGATGCAAAGCAATTCCGAGGTATGATTGGCTTACTCCTTTATCTTACTGCAAGTAGACCTGATATACAATTCAGTGTTTGCCTTTGCGCTAGATATCAATCTAGTCCAAAGGAAAGCCATTTGGTTGCAGTTAAGAGAATATTCAGATATCTCTCAGGTACGTATGATTTCGGTCTTTGGTATCCAGCAGGAAGTAGTTTTGACTTGATATCATATTCTGATGCTGATTATGCTGGATGTAAGATAGACAGGAAAAGCACTAGTGGGTACTGCCAATTACTTGATGGTTGCATGGTTTCGTGGGCATCCAAGAAGCAACACTCGGTTGCACTCTCCACTGCAAAGGCAGAGTATGTTGCTGCGGGGAGTTGTGCGGCTCAAGTGTTGTGGATAAAAAGTCAACTGTCTGACTACAATATTGACATTGGATGCACACCTATCTTATGTGACAACACTAGTGCCATCAATCTTTTAAAGAACCCAGTCCAACACTCTAGGACAAAACACATTGAGATAAGACATCACTTCTTGAGAGATGAAGTAGCCAACAAATCCTTGGAGCTCAGCTTCATACCCACTGATAAGCAATTAGCTGATATTTTCACAAAACCATTGGCTGAGGATAGATTCACAACATTGAGAAGAGAATTAGGATTGTGCAAAATGCAATGAAGCTCATACCAAACTTTGAAGTATATGTTATTTGTGTGCACCGACTATGAGGTATATCAAATGGTGATCTGTGGAAGAACAAGTTATGCTTGTTTGGAAACTATCATTATGCGTGAGAAAACATTCTCCGTAACGTATCCATGGTCAAGTTGCAAATAAGGGTCATCTACTTTGAATTAGGTATATGGATTCTTTTCAATTTTCCATTCACGTTTGCACACAAATGGATTTTTTTGTGATGGTCTATCCTTATTCATGAACTTGTATGCAATTGCTTGCTAAACTTGTGTAAATGTGTCTGAATTGCTTGCTTGTTGAGTCTTCACATGCACACACTATGGGGGAGCTAGGTTCAGGTAGATGAATGATTTTTAAGGGAACTATCCATTTTTCATTGCTTCACTTCCTTGGCATGGAACTCAAATGATATCTCTCATATCTGCTTTCAAAACCCTTCTCACAGCTCCTGTCGACAGCCCCACTCCTTGCTGTCAACAGCCCCTAACAGAATTACTCATCCCGAACTCCAATTCATCAGTCTGTTCAAATTTGTCGACAGACCACTCTGTATCTGTCGACAGACGCCACCTACCTGAACTCAGTTAATTCACTCTATCTGCATCTGTCGACAGGCACCCAATGGCTATCGATAGATGCACCTCTTGCTGAGTTTTGCTTGTCCTGTCTCAACATACTTCATGATCATGCTTCACTAATGTATCTAAGGTGCAAATTGGTGACTTACTTATGTTATAATCGTTCATATCCACATAATATCAACGACATTGTCCAAATCAGGATGATTTTGACATACCATTTTCTTGTGAGTCTAGGTTGCATCATTTTGAGTACATTTAACAAAATACATGAGTCTAACCTAACTCACTTGAATAACTCCCTTGTGGAATATTATGTTTTTTAAGTAATGTGCTAAGTCCAGAGGTTATTGAATGTTATGTCTTGCATTGGCTTTTATGCCTTATCTAACTCTTGACCTTGATTTTCAAAAAAAACAATCAAATAGGAGAAAAACTACCTATTTCAACCAAAAAAAAAAATCAAAGTGTATCAAATTCAATAAGGGAATAAAGGCAGAGCAATGATGAGTATTGCTAAGTAACCGGGGATATGGGCATCACAAATGTTTGTCTTCGCGTCAAAAGGCTTACTCCTTATCTCTGTATAATGGTCTGATGGTCACTTCCACTAAGTAGCTGGGGATACCGGCATTACCCATGTCTATCTTCACGTCAAAAGGTCATAGTGATCCTAATTACCACTTTCTCTCTTACTATTTTTTCAGAAACAACTCACAATAGAAGAAATAGAGTGTAGCCTCCTCAATTTTTCCTTTTCAAGGCCAAGCTGTTGTTAATGAAAAATTGCCCATATAGACATCCTTTTCATACACCTTTTGACTGTCACATACTAAGATATATGTTCTTTTGCAATGGTTTTATTCAAGCGGTCTATTTTATTCTCCTATGTCTTTTTATTCAGTGTACTCCTTATGCTGCAACTTGAGAATCCAGAGAATATTATTTCACAACCATTGTCGATAATTGACATGTCCTAATTATTCATGGGTATGACATTTTATAATGTGTATTTACCTATTTTCCATCTTATATACACATTGGACGCTCATTGCATTGAAACATCCTGTCAAAATACTTCATTGGAACACTTTCTGCAAGTGCCTGTCGACACGGCACTGTTCACCTGTCGACAGCCGGCGGCAGGACTTGTTTTGGAAGCCCAACGGGCGGCCATCTAGGGCCGATTTCATGGGTCCTCATCCTTTCAAATCCCTTCCCACTTTCTTTAAAAGAACCCCTTTCCCCCTTTCCCACTTCCAAAAAATCCCTCCTCCCTGCCTCTTCACCCAAACCCTCCTTCTCCAGGGCGAAAGAGGAGAGTCTGCCTCTTTGTGTCTTTCCTCCTTCTCGTGTCTCCTTCCTCCTATCACATCCCTCTCTACTCCGAAATCCTTCTTTCTGATGGCTCCCAAGATCAAGAAGCTTGTCTCCCGTCGCCATCCTCGTTCTCCCCAAGTCGGCGAGGGTTCCAGGGTTCACACCGAGCACCGAACAAAGCATCGGGATGATCGCCTGCCAGAGCTCATTATTCCTCCAAATCTGCAACTTCTCAATGTTCATGGAACCTTTACCAAGTTCATGCAGCCCAGATACATTGATTTCGTGTCTTTGGAAGACATGTTTCTTGGGTTGCTGCCACTTTTTGACACCCAGGGCTGGTCTCCCTTCTGCTATTCTCACAAGCGGTACTCTCCAACAGATGTGACAGAGTTCTACAACAACCTCCGGGAAACCGCTCAAGGTGATCTTTATACCAAGGTGAAAGGCACCCCGTTTCTGATCACTCCTAATCTTTTCTCCGTTGCACTTCAAATTCCAAATACTGGCATTGATATCATGCAACATCACCCATTGGCATCTGAGTACTACACTCTCATCACTTGGCAGCCATACGATTCATCTAAAGATCGTGTGCAAATGAATGCCAACTCTTTCTCTCCTCTTCATCGTCTCATTCACCATATCTTTACCACAATCATAGTCCCCAAGGATGGTAGTCGGGAACTTGTGACTGCCATTCACAAATCCCTTTTTCACGCATTTCTTAACTGTGAACAAGTCAACCTACCACTCCTTTTAATCTCTCACATCCGGATATGCCTTCGCAATTCCAATAGGTCTATGCCTTATGCATGTCCAATCACTTCTCTTCTTTTGTTCATCGGCATCCAAATCTCCAAAGAAGAGATGACAAACCTCAAGTCTCGTAGCTCCTTTGATCTTACTGCTGCTCACAGGATGGGCTACAAATTGGTTGATGGGGTTGTGTCACGAGAACTCAAGGGTAAGGGACCGGCAATTGCTGAGGTTGATGAAGAAGATGACGTTGATGACGATCATGCTGGTGACGACTCCCAGTCCGAGCCAATAGATGCTCCGGGAGCTGAAGATGAAGATGCTGCTGATGAACAAGCGTCTGCTGAGCTCTCTCTTCAAGATTTCATCACTACTCAAATGGCACAAATGCAGCTTCAAATGACCACAGGCTTTGAGCACTTAAATGAACGATTGGACACTATTTATACGAGCATTGAAGCACTAGTTGATACTCAAGTCCAGCTTCAGCTCAGACTTACTAGACTCTCCACAGAGATTCATGAGATTCGTCAGGCCTCTGCACCACCTGGCAATGATGCTGCTTAAAGAGTTTAGGTGTCCACTGTGTTTGGGTCATGGTCATGGTCTTGTTCATGATGTACTAGTCTACTTTCTTGGTCATGTTATTATCTTCCTTGCAATTCCTTTTGTCACGTTATCACTCCATTTTGTAACTATGTGTAATGCTTGCCACTTCAATGAAAATCACAGTTATTTGCTCTATTCATGCGTGCATGACGTGTCTTTTTGGATGTTGTCAAAAGGGGGAGAAACATCAATTGTACATTAATTATGCATTAATTGAAATTTTGTCATCATCAAAAAGGGGGAGAATGTTGGGTTTACATAGATTTATATTTGAGATGTTTGTTTTTTATGATGAGCAATCAATGAGCATTTCATGAACAATACAATTTCATATGATATGAATGTGTGAAACATGATAAGAATGACAAGTCATGCAAATGTTAGTCAAGAAACACATGTTTAATTTGATCATCTAAATGTTCACATTATCTCACTAACAATGCTCTTAAATGTAGGTGAGATTGCATGCAAGACAATGTTCCAAAACAAGAGCAAAAAGATCAAGAAAAGCACTAAAAACAAGTACCTGTCGACAGCCCCAAAGATGCCTGTCGACAGCCCAGCACAGACAGATCTAATAGGGTACTGGCAAAGATGTACCTGTCGACAGTCCCACTGATGCCTGTCGATATATCAGCACAGACAGAACCAATAGGCTCCTGGCAAAGATGTGCCTATCGACAGACTCAAGTCGCCTGTCGACAGATCCACACAGGGAACTGTCTCCCGAAAAGCCCAGCCTTCTGCCTTTTGCAAGTCTGTCTACATCTGTCGACAAATGCATTTCTTGTTGTCGACAAACGAAGAGAAAATCCCAATATGAGATCTCTATACATTTCCGAATTGGGTGTTTCTAATTGTCACGACTTTCCATACTTAAACACCTATATAAAAGGAACTCTTTGGAGTTATTTTCGTACAGAAGCAGCCACCACACAAAAAACCCTAGCAAAGTCTCAAGAGATAAGATCTTTCTGCTGCTCTGCTTCAACCGTCCGTCCAAGCAACCAAAGAGACATCCTCTGAACGGGATTGAAGCCAGATTGTCCATCTCTCAAGCTTCTCCATCAACTGATACTTGTCAAGACGAAGCCTGAAGCACATCGGGACGATCATCTAAAGAGTTCCACATCAGGATTTGAAATCTCAACTCTGAACTCTTCTTTATCTCTATTTTTCATATCTCGTGTGTATGTGTTGTTGAGTCAAGCGTCCTTGTGCTTGATTCACATTTGTCATGTTGTTCTGATCGTGGTTTACATCAGATGATGTGAGTGTGTGTGTGTTGTAGCGTGTGAACTTGTTGATAAGCAGTCTTTCTGCGTGTGTGTGTGGACGGTAGACGTAGGATACACGAGTTGTGTACTCCGAACCACCTTAAATCATCATGTCTGTGGTTTGAACGTTTCACGCTAGATGTTTGGTAGGCACGTTGATCTTTCACACGCTAGATAAATTGCTACTCTATCTACTTACAATTAACACACATCTTAGTTTGATTTAAACTCTGTTTGAAATATCAAAAGTCTGTGTTTCCATTAAAAAGAAGGTCATAGTATATCTAACATATAGTAATCTATTCAACCCCCCCCCCCTTCTAGATTACCATATTGGATAATTCTGCACATCTTTTATTTGTCGGAATGGTGAATTCTAACATTCAGCCCGAAGAGTCGGTTCACTCCTCCTCTCAAGCTGACAATAAGGAGGTAAGTTTGAGGGTCAACCCCACCTATGCCCAAGAAGTGCCAGAAGACCCTGAATTTTCCAAACTCTTCTCCCGCTGTTCGCCCGAGGACATCATTTCCATGCTTTCCAAGCATACCGTCTGGGCAATGGCCTCCCCTTCCTCTCCATCTCCATATCCTTTCCATGCTTCTTCATCTAAGCCCATTCCTAGGCCGGTCACCCCATCCCGGGTCCCCATCTCCACTCCTATTCCTCCTCCCACTCCTTTACCTACTCCCATTCCAACTCCTCCCTCTATCTATCCACCTTATGTCCAACCCACACCCCCTGCTCAATCTGAATCCATCTCCCGGTCGGAGATGGAGGGCCTTGTTAGAAAGCTCTTAGCCGAGTCTTTGTCCCTCTCCAAGTGTGACGACCCTCATTATACCGGTACGGTTATACCAACCCACGTCGGTATAGTGAACGTTATCACAGTGGGGCATTTACCCAAACAATAACATACGATTGAGATGCTCATAAATATAAATACATAGTAGCAGAAGTAAAAGAACCATGTCTTTCATTCATCTCATCATCCACATTTAACATACATGATTCATGAAACAATTTATAGATCTAAAGTCCACTTAATCCACATAAGGAAGTGCCAAAATAAAATACATAGTTTGTCCATGATTACATGATAATTCTCATACACTGCCTTACAATACATACTATGAAATCACAAAGTGTCACAAGTGAACTCCAAAGAGCTAGTCTCCATGCTCAGAGTCGCTCTCCACTGCCTCCTCTAACGGTGTAGCGTCGTCAACTAAACTTGTACGCCGAAGCAAGTAATGAGTCTAAAGACTCAGCAAATAACACCACACATATCATACATGCATATATCATAGTAGGTTTTCACCCAAAGTCACAAGACAAAACATATAGCATGCTTGACATCAATAAGAGACAACCTATCATGGTAATTCTATCAAATTAAATACATGGTTCATGATTTCAGATTTTTCCAAAATAAAATGTCCTATCACATGCTTTCTACTTAATTCATCACATAAAGGTTTCACCTCCAATGAAGCAAAACATGTGAGCAACCAAACATGGTGTGCTTACGTGTTTGAAATGAGACCTTACTATCATGGTTTCTACACATTCTTACACATGCATATTGTCGTTTTATACACTCTTAGCTTGCTGTTTTGACATGAATTAGGAATTCACAACCCATCACATGAGAGCTACAATCTCAATTAATTATATCATGGTGGCGCTTAAACATGGAAACATTTACACATGAGTAAGAAATGCTACTAGCATGGATTCTACGCATTTGTACACATGTAAAGCATTTTCATAACTACGATTAGGTTGCTGTTATGACACAAGTTTAACATTAACATATCATGGATCTCCATTTCATCATCTAATACATTAGTTTCACACGGTTGCACAATTTCCTCATTCTCATAGTTCACTTTTCACACATTTTACATTTACACATATTCACACTACACAATTTACACATGATCACATTCACATTTCACATTTTCACATTTTACACTTTAGTGCCATGACACATAGTCCAAACCACCATTAGAAGGACACATACACATCACATACACATAGACATCACCTAGGCAATATAGTGACGACTCTTGGATTGCGCAGACTGGGAGAACAAGTATCCACCCTAACCAGTGGTACTTGTCCACCTCCAGGATTTCATCCTAATGCCCTTAGGATCTTAACACATTGAGCCTTCTCATGGGGACTTTTCCATGATACGGTTCCACTGCCCTCTATGGAAGCAATGTCACACTTGGCACAGTCTTACACATTACACATACCAATTTTTACACACATATTTACACATGGCGCACACACCTCTTTTCATTCTCTCATTCACACACATGGCTCTATTTTCCTAGCATGATACTACAAATGACAGAGATTACACATTCAATAAGTTACATAAATCAGGTTGCACGCACATTTCAAATCATTTTCACAATAGCATGCATTATTCACATATTTTCGCATGGAAGTTTCATATTGCATTCTACAGTTGTCCAAACAGCCTGAAAATTTAACCACATGCTGATTACATGTTTATGACCTCATGTGCAAAATTTCACATTTTTCTGACTCATAATGCAATTACAGAAAATTTGATATCAATCCTCATATCATTCGTAATTCAATTTATCATGGCACACCACTTGAATATTCTATTTAACAATTCGTAGCCCTGAACCCAACATACACAACACCATAGGAAATTTCCTCGGATTTATTACACAACACACAATTTACAGGAGATTTTACAAGACCTACGCATGTTTTCTAATTCCATTTCAGAAATTTCAGTAAATCATGTGAGCATGGGGAAATTCCCAGAAATTTAAAGCACGAACTGAATCGCCCTCTCATGGTTTAACAAATTTTAGGGCATCCAAATTTCCCACGGATCATTAGAATAGTGGGGGAAACATACATGGCTATTTCTTCCACATGCATTTCAATAACTAATAAACTCTACCATCCACAAAATATGCAAAATCATTCTCTCACACACTACATGAACTAGGGTACATAGCATATAGGAGTTACATTATATCCTCATCGCGAAAACACATCGAAAATAATCATATACCAGGAAGAACAGCTCACTGTTCTGTCCTGAAGAACTTAACGGCAGTCTGTGGCCGTTCAAGAGGTTGGACGGCAAGATCGCTGGACGCAGACTGGAGATCTTGGCGGCAAGGCATTGACGCCAAGTTCCTGTCTGTGCAAGAGCACAGACCGAACTCCAAATACAGGGTGAAAAGGGGGATCCAGGACACGATTTAAAATCTGTAAAAATAAGAAAACCCTACTAGACATCTACAGGGACGATGTGTGTAGGTTACTTGCCTCTGAACAAATCTTCAAAGGGATCTAGGGTTCGTAGAAGCTCTCCTTGGGCAGTCCCAAGAAGCCTCCAGAAACGTCTTCCTCCGGGTTCTTGATCAGTCTTCTCAGCAAGCCAGGGTCGGGGAACTCTTCCTCGATGTTCCAGCTACCTCCTTGTTGCAGTAGAACACCGGATGAAGCTCCAAATCGCCGGATTGAAGCCTCCAAAGTCCAGTCTTCCTCACAGCTTGCTAGGGTTTTCTCTCCTCTTTGCAAAGAGCCAAAGAGAGCTCTTTCTGGTGCAAAAGGAGCTTGGTTTAAGGCAGAGGGGTTTGGGGAACCCCGGAGTGGTGATGTGAAAGGCTCAGAGCCGTTGGGGACAGCTCCCCAATGGCTGAGCTTCCTTCTTCCACGATTTCGGGGTCTGCAATGCATGCAGGTCAGAGATCTTAATGTCCACATCCATGGACGTTGGCTTAAGTGTTGGCATCCATTGATGTGGACGCTGGATAAGCATGGAGGTCCATCCATGTGGACGCCAATTGGGTCCTTCGGCCAGAACCCAAAACATGCAGAAACCATGCTTAACTTATACATATATACATGCCATATATATATATACTATCATGTACACACTACCACCATGCAATTCATACACTAATTACAACTAATTATACACATGCACCCATAAGTATAACTAGTTAATACCTATGTAGATATGTACATCTATGCATACACAAACATGAATTATTTTCACGAAATAAAATAATGCAATAAAATTCGAGGGCCTTACACTAAGCCTCACTCTCTCCAAAACTACTGCAAGCTCCCCAATGCCTACTTTCCTCCAGGTTTCAAGGCCCCGAAATACCACAAGTATGACGAGACCTCCGACCCTCAGTTCCACCTCGCCGGCTTCACCATGGATTCTCACTGGTGGTTATATGATCGGGTCCTCTTAGTCCACCTCTTCCAACAATCGTTAGAAGGGGAGGCTTTGAGGTGGTTTACCTCCTTACCCTCATCTAATCTCGTCAATTTTGACATTGTCTCCGAACGTTTCATCTCCCATTTCTCTTACATGGCCACCCAAGTCCCCACACTCCCCGACTTGGTGGCGGAAAAGATGAGGCTAGATGAAGACTTTGTCACATTCGTCAATCGATGGAGATCCATGGCTTCAAGGGCTGACCTCCCCATCCCAGAGTCCCAAGCCATAACAATGATAGTCACCAACACCACCCCTTTGCTCCAATCTATATTGATGCTTAGCGAGTTCCACTCCTTTGCACATCTTTACAACCGAGCTAGTGTGGTCCAAAATCAAATCAAGGACTCCTCTCTCCCACCATTCTTCGAAGGGAAGCCTAAGGGACGTAAGGCTCCTACGACACCTACCACCGAGGGGGTCATCGTTGATGAGTCCGTTAATGTCTGCTGTCAGCCACTGAGGCCTCCTAAAAAGCCTTCCAACTCTCCCGTCGGTCCTCACCAATTCCTATCATATCCCTCTATGCCCTATTCAACTGTTTCTCCATCTTCTGGCTATACTCACCCCAGTCACAAGAGATCTTACTATCTTGCTCTCCCAGAGTCCCTTGGGGACATTTTCTTCTCCCTCATATCTTGTGATGCTATCCAACTCCCACCACAAAAGGAAGGTGTGCATCTGAGGGCCGATACTTCGAAGTACTGTCCCTATCATAGGGGCCCCGGTCATGAAATCCACAATTTCTTCACTTTTCGTGACTGGGTGTACGACATGAACGATCAGGGTAGGATCAATTGGGATGATGTCAAGGTCGCCATAGCCAAGTCTAGGTGCACAAGAAGGGATCTGGGTATTGTGCAGAACCCCCTCCCCAACCACCACAACAACAACAACTCATCCTCCTCCAAGTCCCAGGAAAAAGTCAATATCATGACACATCTAGAATTTTCGGTTGTGAGGAGAGAGCAGCGGTGGGGGGTAGAAGGTTTTGAAGAATGGTACCCGTGTGTTTCCATAGAGTCCCAAGAACCTTCCACCACTATAGAGCCACATGTTAAGGAGAAGGGGCATGAAGCCAGAGAACTGGCCAAGCTAGGGGCATCCAATCATTTCTCAACTCAAACCATCACCCGAATTCCCAAGCCTCCTAATCAAGTTGCCAAGTCCCTACAAATCCAGATCATTTTGTCACCTATCTTAAGAGCAGCTTTGCAGACCCCCAATCCTCTCCTACTAGAACTTGAATATCTGAGACCTATGGGATGTGGGGCCATTATTCTTTGGCAATCTGCTAAAGCTTTCTTAAAGGAGGTTCTTCTCGCTCCACAGGAGACCAAGCCAATTTTTCTCAGGCTAAGGTGTCATGTTAGCTTATTTGCAAAGCTGGCACCCAGCTCATTCTCTGCATTACTTAGTCCCCTTCCTCTCGTCAAGTCAACTCCTTTAACTGTTCCTCGAGTTCCTCAATTTCATTCATACTCAAGGACTCGAAGTGATTTGTTCTCCACTCAAATCCTCACAGTTGGCTTATCTTTCAAGATCAGGGGCGACCCTTTCTTTCCAACCAGATCCATCTACCTCCTTTTTAAACAGGGCACTTTCAGGGGGTATTTTGGTTACTTTATTATCTACTTTGGCTTTGGCTTCAAGGGGCATACCTTTGTTTATATGGTCTGATTTCTATTCTTATACCAATTTCATATCGGGCCATCTTCAAATGTTGAGATCTCTGTGAAGGACAATCCAGCTCGAGTTTGGGACCCACCATTTCAGCTCCTCACACTCCTGTCTCAAGGGCAATTCACACTGGTTAGGAGAACTTCATCCTTGTCTCTGTCAAGTACAACCACTTTCTTTATGCTTGAGGGGGACCCCACTTCACTCAATTAGCCTTCCGCTAAGCCTCCCGACTTCTTCACTTCTTCCCAATGCTCACCCTGTCACAAGGGGCACGCTTTCCCCCCATGGACCATGTTGTTCATTGTGTGTTCCTTCTTCCTTCCATTATTGTACATTCTCCATCCGTACCTTACTCAATTCACATCCATCGCCATCGAATCCATTCTTCTCACCTTCTATTTCACTCCTTGTTTCACCTCTCATCATTATCATTCAAGGTGGTCGTGCGAGAAAGGTAAGTACTGGTTTGCAGGTACCTCCTTAAGAGCATATCGCTTGAGGCCATCCTACTTCATAAGGCTCATCTTTGACAATAGCTAGAAGGCCCAGGTGATATCTCTACCTAGGGGCATTCTGCCTGGGATGTTCCCGTTCATTGTACATACCATTTTCATAATTGTTCAATTTATGTACATATTTTTCCCTCTTGTATCACAAAAAGTAAAAACAAAACAAAAAGTAAAAAAATGGTGTATATATTATGTACATTCTCTTACTAATTCAAAAAAAAAAAAGAGAGGAGTCAATAGATTGGCAACTGTCATGCATTTCAAGTCACATGTTAAGAGGTAAGAGGCACTTGAGTGAACTAATGACCTTGGTCTAGCAAAGTTATGGAGATTTTTGTTAGGCGACGTAACAAAGCTTTTGGAAGACAAATTAACATCCACACACTACACATCTCAAAATTCGAGTTGTCACTCCAAGACAGTTATTTGTCCCATGACACAACAAAGGCTACAATCTTCCTTCATCTTCCACTCAACTGATCAAGACACTCAGCACCCTTAAACTGTTGAGCTTCGCAGTCAAAACAACTTCCCCTAAAGTGAAACTAAGACATCAGAGCACGTGAAGAGGCCAGTGTCCCCGTAGGCAAACAAAAGAAGGAACAAAGAAAAATCAAATCAAATCAAAAGAAAAGAAAAAGTGCTTGGTCGTGACCGTCCCTGAAAATGAAATCCCTTCTATCCAATACAAAATCAAATGCTACATTACTTGAGTTTTTCCCTAGCCGATTGCGGTAGGGCAATACGGATGCTCGACAAAGTAGGGGTTGCTAGGTCCTGACCCTGGGGTCCACGAAACACCTCACCTTGAGCCCGCTAAGCCACACATGGCCAGGTTCTCTCATCCAATCAGCACCTTGCAAAAGTGTAGGGGTAAACAAGTCAAAAATTAGATAGTCTGAAATCACCTGAAGGGGCATCTTGTCAAGACTGTCTCAACTCATCCATTTAACGGTCTTGTTGATCCTATCGAGAAGTTTATCCCCTTATTCTTCCTTTCTCCCTTGAGGATTTCAAACCTCTGAGGTGTCTGAAGGACAAGTTTTGTCAAGGACGACAGCTCCTTTTTAAAACCACACTTCATGATAATTTGTTCACAAGGGGCAAGGTTATTGGCATGAAGAATCTCCATGTTTCTTCTGGACCAATTTCCCTTTTCTTCATCAGCCTTGCACTCTTTCATTGCCATAAAGATAGTTGTTGGTTATTGACCCCAAAATGGCTTCCCAGTTGCTATGCTTCCTATCTGCTGGCATCTTAACGTCCACATCGTTTGATGTCTGTTTACTATTGACGGCATTATAAGTGGACGCCGACTCTTGTAGGTGGCCTACTTTGTTGACGTCAACTGTCAGTTGGCGGCAAACGATTTGGGTGTTAACCGCCTGGAATTTTCAAAGCTTCATCTCAATATGGCCATTATCTCTCATCTTGTGCATCAAGTTGTCTTGCAGATATTTAAGCACAAGCAGTGCTTCAAATCCAAAAACACTCATGCGACCTTGAGTGTTACACAAGTATGTCTAAGATAGGATTAGTTACCAGAGGTGAATAACTTGGCGACCGTGAACCCAGAGTTCCCCTTTACCAAAAACTATGACGGGTTTGCAATCTCTCAGTTATTCGTATGGCCTTAGAATTTTCCTCTGGTTCTAACTTGCATTTTAGATAGGGAACCCACACCAACATGCATTTAGGATTTCACTGCTAGCATTCTCTTACTAACTCAAAAAAAATGGAGATTTTCGTCAATTGCTTTGTGGCACCCAGCTCAAGTGGCCAACCGGGTCAGCACCATTTTCTTGAATATCCAAGCTGAATATCAGGTCTTTGTTTCCCCCCCTTCTCCACTTGTCCCACCATGCATATCACAAGTAATCATTCCAGTCTTGTTGAGTTCATGTGAACCTTTCGCCAGTCATGAGCTTAATTCTAGATTTCCAACTTTCCAAGCATTGATTCCAGTTAGAATCTTTTGATAATATTTTGAGAGTACAATCAATCTCTTTATCTCCACGGCCCCCTAAATTTGGACAAACGTCCTTATTAGGTCGGCAAGCCCAAACGGACTCCGGTTGTGAGATTTCCTCGATTCAACCGTCATATTACAACTCCTATGACTCAGACAACACCAGAAACTAGTCAAAGTCCTACACGGCAATGCCAGGAACCCTACCATTGGGTTGCAATTGTAGTTACACCGGTAGATCACCCTCCCTCTTTTCAACATTTGTTTCTCAGACGATTCGTCACTTGTTTCTAACCTAACTCATTCATGTGGCTTGCTAGATTTCCTATCCTCGGAGATGGCCCTTCCATCAAATCTCTGCGTCATTTGTTTACCAAGACACCAACCTTTCAGTCCGCTCTGCTCCCTTGCAAGATCGGATGTCTCGGAGGGGCATTTGTAGACGCGAGATTTGGCCCATCTCTGCGTGGTTCATGGCCCAATAAGGCCCATTTGACCGCTTGTTGACTTTCCTCGGATCCCATGTAAACATCCACATCAACTGCCGCTGACTTCATGTTGACGGCAAGGTCCCCGGATGCCGACTTAGGTTGACGGTCACCTATATGGACGTCTGCATGGGGTTGGCGGCAACATCACTTTCCGTCAACCTGGGTTTACTTGGTCTGCGCAACTGCCCGAGATTCCAGCCCACTTACACCATTGCCTTGCCCATGCAATGCATGGGGCCGTTCCCAACGGGCAATGGGCCACCTTGGCACCCCCTTGACCCAGTAAAAGTCCTACATGGCTCCCTCTCATTGGTTCAAGCCTTAACACATGGATTTCCACATGCTTAAGTGTACTTGAGCATCCAATGCTCACTAGCTCCGCCCCCATTGCCTATATAGGTCACTCCTTGGCCTTCTAAGTGAAGTTGGGGAGATGCTGGACGAGCTAGTGCATATTGTCTTGAGAGAAGAGAGAGAAAAGTGACTTGAGAGCTTCCACCTTTGATTTCTCTCATTCTTACAACCCTTGGAGCATCCAAGAGGTTTCACCACGAGCTAGAGGAGCCCACAAAGGAGCCAAACAAGCTGCTACACGAGGATCATCTCCTCTTCTTCCTCTCTTTCCCTTCCTTCTCTCTCTAGCTTTGCATGCTACACACACACATTCACACTCTAGGCATGTAGTGCACTTCCCAACACACCTAAAAGCGGTTTTCCAAACCAAAAATGGAGGGAAGAATGGTGGTCATAACACTTGGACACCCCTCTTCTCAAGTCTGCAACTGAAACGGGGCTCTCCTTTTGGGCCTTCTCTTTTCATTTTGGACGTTTACTACACTACATTTAGGTCTAATAGAGTCTTCTCCTTGTTGCAAGAACACCCAAATGAGATCGTGGAGCTTCTTCTCTTTGACCGGCCGAAGAGGAGAATGTTGGAGTCCCACCATCTACCGCTACGTGAGGCTACGTCACCGGCGCGATCTAAACACCTCCTTGGGCACAGGTAAGGCCCTGGCGATCACCTCCCTTCATTTGCTTTGCTGGTTTCTTTGTTTTCCCCTTGGTCAACGTGGTCAAACCGGAGTCAAAGAAGTCAACCAACATCTATCCAACGCCAACGAGGGAGTGGCAACGTTCGGGAACCTTCGGAGTTTCAACCTCACTTCGGGGGTCGCGGAACGGAGCGTCCACAGGTCCTTGCTACTACACTTGAGACATCTTCCTTCCTTTAACCAACACAATTTCGCCTTGACGCTTACCGCAATGTACACACTTGGGCTTCTCGCTGCCTGGTACCATAGCTGATTGCTGACCTTCTATGAGTTTCTTCATCTTCCTATTTTGTCACTGGAATGGTTCTGGTACCGTCTTCAACTGAGCCTTCTTCTCTTCCTGGTATGACTCCATGTCCCTATCCTGCCTGTTCGCTACGTTGAGAGCCTCTTCCAAAGTGCAGGGATCAGACTCTAAAAGTCTAACTCTCAATGATGGTTTAAGCCCCTTCACGAACTTCTTTACTTTTCGACTCTGCTCATACCTCCTAACCTGAGCACCACGTCTACCACGGCCAGCCATAGCCTGCAAAATAATTAATCTAGTTAGAATCTAAGTTACTAAATCCTAACCATTTTCTTAACTATCTTTCTTTCATTATTAAATATTTTCTACATATATGGAAAACTTTCTATAACGACTTTGCAATATTGAGAAAATGATGGTTTATCCATGTACAATCTCAACCTTGGGCTCTCTGATACCATCTCTGTAACGACCCTCTTCATACCGGTACGATTATACCAATCCACGTCGGTACAAAGAGCGTCATTATAGTGGGATATTAACCCAACACTAAATGATAGGCTGAAATGTACATGAATAGCAATTGAGTACAGTGGGAATTAAAGAAATAACTCATTCTCATTCCATCATCATATCACATTCCACAGTCTATATAGCAATGAAAGAATGATAACATCCACATTATTACATTTCCAAAAGAAATACATTGTCTAGCACATTGTCCATATGAATGACATCATTCACTACGAAAGAAAAGGTACAACTATTTAGTAAGCTCCACAAATAGCTACTCCTTGTGCTCAATGTTGCTCCTCACTGTGCCCTCCTCAAGCACGGGGACACCTGTCTCACCTATACGTCGAAGCAAGTATGAGTCTAAAAGACCCAGCAAGCAATCTAAGGACACAACCTTACACATATCACATACATACTAAACTATTTAAACAATAAGGGCTGATATGCTATCTTTTAAACAATAAAGAATTTTATGGTACATACTTCATTTTAAATTTACAATTATACATAAACAACCTAGACATGTTTTAACTAACACATGTGCATTTTAAATCATGGAAAATAAACATACACCTACAAATGTTTTTTACACATAACCTATCACATGATTCATGATTCAATCACTAACCACATCATCACACAATTTTACCAATTAGAACATGAAGTTATGTACAAGATAATGAACACTCCAAGCATGATATCTAACCAATTTCATATGTAATTATATCACTTTTTCACACATCTAGCTTGCTGTTTTGACATGAATTAAACACAATTACATGGATTTACATGTATTCACATGCTATCTTATTCATTTAATAATTCCAAATGCTCATCCTTCACATTGCACAATTCACATGTTCACATACACATATTCACATACACACCTACATGGATGTTATTAAACTATATAACATGACATTAAACATGATATTACATTTAACATATTAACACATGAATATATGCGTTTTTCTTTTTACTTGGGTTGTCACATGCACTTTATACTCTCATTAACATTTACACTCCCTTACACATCAATTCACACATTTTCCCCATAGTTTTCTCTTGCACTTTCACTTATCACATGTCATATCATTTGCACTCACCATGTGCCACATTCACATGTCACTTTACACTTTATTCACACTTTTATACTTAAGTTGCAGTGACACATAGTCCTAACTACCATCTAGAGGACGCACTCACCCATATCACATAGCATATAGCACATAGCAATTCACTTGGCACATACCCGCCACCTGGGCAAGCTAGTGGCGAATCTTGGTAACTGCGCAGACCGGGAGAAGCCCTCTCCAACGTATCTAGTGGTACTTGTCCACCTCTAGGGTTTCATCATAATGCCCTTAGGATATCACATAACGTTGAGCCTCCCATAGGAACTTTTCTATGGTACAGCTATCAGACCTCTATAGTAGCAGTGTCAATCTCGGCTCAATTTTACATTAGTCACATTATCACCTTTATCCCATTATTTTACTCACTTATACACATGTTTTAATTCTTTTTCACATGTACTTTGAATAACATTCACATTTCAAGTTGTGGGATTCAACCTTACTATTTAACAGGAATGAACAACTCAAAACATAATATTAACATGATGTTAACAACGAAATTTACATGATTAAACTAAACATGCTCATTATAATTAATCACTTGTTATAACATAAACAACACCTACTATTGTCACATCAGTATCAAATTTTTATCACATGTTTCATGTAGTTAGTATATCACATACCAAATTTTCTAGTTTTTTATGAATAGTAATTCTAATTTTTAATAATTAAGATAGAATTCAGGCATATTTCTCAAGAATTTCACTTAATCAGATTTCATAGTAAAACAGTAGTATCTAACAGTTTCAAAACATGAAAACAGTCATCATACTAGCATGGAAAATTTATAAAACCCTAATATGCACTGGATCTAATTATTCAGGAATTATCATGGTCAATTCATGCTCACAGTCCAATTATAGAAATTTTGATAAATAGAGCTAATTACAGAAATATAGCTTGTCCTCATGATATGACCTAATGACTATTCCTGACCTCATACAATTTTTACAGCATGCACACATATCCAGAAGTCCAATAAACACATTATAGAGATCAAGCAATACTTCTTTAAAACCATGAAGAACTTGGCAGCACAATGTGTGATGCCAATAGTGTTAACGGCATAGTCTGATGCCGCCAACACAGGAACTTGGTGGCACACATGTGGCCGCCAACTTCATGTTTGCAGGCAATGCAGACAGAACACAATGCAACGAGAATTTGGAGGTTTTAGGACACGAGAAAAATTCTGTAAAAATACTGGGACCTAAGAGGACATGAGTAGAGTTGACATCCATAGGTTACTTGCCTCAAAATAAATCCACAGAGATCAAATCTTGCCGAAGAAGCCCTCCTCGGCCCAGCCAAGAAGGTGCTCCAAAACGCTTCAGATCCGGTCCTTCTGTTGATGTAGATTGCTCCTCAGAGTTGGGGATGTTTCCTCCATGATTGGACTATCCTCCAGTCGGTGCAGGCTACCAAAAAACCCTTCCAGTTGCCGGATTGAAGTCGTCAAAGACCATCTATTCTCCACGGAAAACCCTAGCTTTCTACCAAGAGTTAAATATCTAACTTGGCCGAAATAGGGTGATTTTATAGAGCTAGGTCGGTTGGGTACGCATTAGGGTAGGTCTCCTACGGTTAGGGATGGGTTTCCTAAACTGGAACCGGGAGAAATGCGGGCGTTACCAAATCTGAAACAGCCATAAAATTGGGAACTAGGCATCCACATCTGGTGCCGCCAACAGGGGGTTGGCGTCCATCGATCTAGACACCAACTCCTCCTGGCCATGCAGTCAGCAGCATGCATGTTGCCGCCAACTGGCATCTCGGCCAGAAAACAGATGTACCATTACATCACAAACAGTTTAATGGGTACTGAAATAAGTAAATATCATATGCACAGAGATAAACTTATATATATATATATATATATATATATATATATATATATGTACACAGCATAATTACATACAATATGCATGGATTTAAGTGAACATAATATGTACACCAACAATTAGATTATGCATGCTCATTTAAATATATTACATGTGTCACGTCCCGAGAATTACGCAGCGGATATTAATTCGAAGAATTCGAGTCGATATTCCGAGACGTGGACAGTCGGCAAATAAGCCTCTAGCTAGCGCGCACTAAATGTATATCAACACAACATCACAATAGGGCCCATATGTTGAACTCAATATAAATTGTAT
This sequence comes from Colocasia esculenta, assembly GCA_014218235.1. Classification (NCBI taxonomy): domain Eukaryota; kingdom Viridiplantae; phylum Streptophyta; class Magnoliopsida; order Alismatales; family Araceae; genus Colocasia; species Colocasia esculenta. The sequence goes on along the minus strand of CM024759.1, from coordinate 47,158,565 downwards.
TCGAATCTCAACTCATTGTATTTCAAATAGAAACTATTACAGGACTAAGACTCAATAAAAACAAAAGTACATAATGCCTCACTTCCTACTACATTGATCTAACACTCAAAATAAACTAACTATAGATAGACTCATGTTTGGGACGCTCTTCACTCGGACGCATTCCCATCCTCGACTTGCTCTTCCTCTTGCACTTCATAGTCACCTAGATTGGGTAAAAGTAGGGAATGAGCAAACTAGCCCAGTAGGATTTATATCTCAATGTGCAGGCAATGATATAAGTGATTAACATTTTAGAACTAGGCAAGTACGATGAATGATATGCATGTACGAATAAAAACTCGTTAAAACATGATATAAAAACAAGCTAGAGAGAGAGATCATGATAGAATAAGATTGATGAACAAGATGACAAGAGAGAACTAGAAATAGATCACTTTGTACAAGCACGCAAGATTTCACTTGATGTTAATAGCTTTCAAGAACGCAAGATATCACTAATTGCATTAAATGCAGAATGGCCATATCACGCAAGCAAGCAAGCAAGATTTCACAAGCACGATCAAGTAACACTAATCAGGCACGTAGACACCAATGTACACCAAGAAAAGATCCATCAAGAATGTACACCAGCACACGTGTATGTGGTTATGTATCTATCATTCAACACGCACGCACGATTTTCCCAGCGCAGATGCAACGCCAGTAATCATTATACCCTATGGTTAACAGTATATCTATGACTCGCCGTCATTGGGGCTAGATTGGAGCCCTTGGACACACGCCGTGCCCTGTCAGCATCTCACTTAAATTTTTAAATGTAGATACCCACAGTCATTAATAATGGCCAATGAGAGTTTCAAAACGTAGCATGTGTAATGTCATGTTCATGATGATGATGAGAAGAAGTAATAATTAAATTGAACATGATTTCATGAGAACAATGGTCAAGAGATAAATTCGGCAGCATAACGGTACAATTTATACTTTCGTTCAATCTTTACATTAATGGCTTTAGTCTAGTTTGTAAGTCACACTCACGAGATTAAGAAGAGAAAGGAAGTGCACGCTATCTCCAGGGAACTTCAATGGTACAACCAACTCGTCGGCCATGTGGGAATCCATGGTCAGAGGAGATTTACGGAGGCCTTGGTGAAAAGGTCGCTAGTCTACCGATTCGGAATGACCGGTAGAGAGTTTCCAATTTCCCAAGAAAAGGCTACCTAACAGTGCTAGTGTGTAGTGCGGTACGCGTGTCTCAATTCTCTAACCATCGGTCTCAAACTCGCAGGAAGCACTTGACAATATAACATGGAATAAAACTATGCACTTTAACTCATCATGGTTTGCAAGATTTTATGATAACTCTTATCATTTAAACGTGGAAGAACAATAGGAAGATTAAATCACAAGTAGCACGAATGGATCATAATATTTAAGGAGCACTTAGAATAGCATTCATGTAATTAAAGCTTTTTAAATGGGTTAATCAATTTTAAGTCATTAAATGACAATCATGTAATGATCAGACCCAAGACAGGTAACTTACACAGTAATTATCATATTTAAACAGACCTTGGGTATATGCGGAAAACTTTGTAAGAAAACAGTGGTTTCAGGTAAAAATTCTGAGAAGGCGACATATCCCTATAAGGAAGGCGACAGGTAGTTGTGAAGAACGCGACTGGGGCGGTCCGATTCAGGCAGCATGATCGCGACAACGGTCTTGTCGCAATCAGGTCGCGACATGTCGAGCTGTCGCGACGAGACCTCGGAAGGTGACACATCGAGCCGTCGCATTCACAGGATCTGCGCCTGAGTCCGACTGGGATCTGACATGCCCTTGGTTCAGACTTACCATGTTTTGACACAGGAGCGATATTCATGAAACGCCTATATCTCTCTATATGCTGACCTTTAGACAAAACTTTCAACATAGAAAATGTCGAGGACATCTATTGGAAGAACTTTGATGTTGGGGGTTTTCCCTAATTCGGTCTTTTCCCTTATGAAAAACATGAATAACTTAAAGTTAAATGCAACCAGAAAAACGCAGTATCATGCATGACTCTATTACGAAGTTTATAACTCTCAAAATAATGACATTTACACAAAACCTTTAACATAAAAGATGACCCTAACGACTAATAAAAGAACTTTCATGTTGGAGTCTTGACCTACTTAGGTCTTAAATCTCAAGAAAAACAGGAATAACCTAAGGCTAACTGCAAACCCGAAAACACAGTATTCTGCATGACTCTCTTACGGGCTTCATAAATCTCTAATTAATGAGATTTAGACAAAACGTTCAACATGAAAGATGATCGTGACATCAAGTATAATAACTTCCATGTTAAGATTTTACTCTAATTCGGTCTTGAATCACATCAAACATATTAAGAACGGGAAAAGCCCTGACAGTGCGCGACTTTGGCAAAACGCTTATAAATCAAGATCTACTAAATGAAATTCGATGAAACCAGTGGTAAATGAAAGTTAACTTGATGCTCTACACATTGGTATAGTATATGTTAAGGTTTGGCCCGAGAAAACCTACCTTTGGTCGACTTCAAGAGAGTGGTTTGTGCAGGTCGCAGCAGATGAGAAGGGGAAGAAGAACGGCTTCTTGTGGTCGTTCCACAGCTCCTCAGCCACCAAGAGCTCCTCCACACGACCCTAGCAAGTTCTAAATTCGTTCCTAGGGTTTGGGTGAAGAGTATTTAAGTAACCATGGTGTTTAGGAGTCCTATTATAACTAGGAAAATAGGATTTCGGGATTGGCATGTTTGGTTTCCTATTTTTGATGATTTCCTCCTCCCTTTGAGTGTGTGAGGCATTAGGAAACCTACCCTCATAGTTAGGCACGAATTTGGGTTGCCATGAATGCATGATTGCATCCCAATTCAACTCTAATTGCCTCTTTTTAATTTCAGCTTATTTATGGTTACGAATTTCTATGTATTTTCTAGCTTCATTTGATTTTTGGGCCAAATGTTGTCCATTGGCCTGATTATGATAATGGGTCATCAATATATAATGTTGGAAGTCTCCCCAAGACTTTTATTTAATTTTTGATTGCGTCGTATTTCCGTGTTAACAGTTTTCCGACTTGTTTCCTTATTTAGATAATCGGTCGCAATAACTCTTAAACCTAGCCCAAATGATTTTTATTGAACCAAATTTCTTGATGGGTCATTATAGGATATTATTTGAAGTCCATTTATGATTTTTATTTAATTTTCTAACTCATTCCAGTATGTGTGATAATGATTTTCCGACTTATTCATGAATTACGGTAATAAGTCGCAAAACACTTTAAACTTGGATAATCTGATTTTTCTTGGCACAAATTTCTTTGTGAAACATTTAATAATAATATTTAAGGTTGATTTATAATTTTTACGGAATTTTCCGATGTGTTTTAGCACATACGATAATGATACGTATGTTTTAAATACTTCCGATATTATGGAAATTATTTATTTCCATTTACTTTGAATTAAAATTTCCGGGGTGCTACAACATGTATAAAATAAACTCATATGTACTTACAAGATGCATGGCAATAACTTCATATTGTATGCACAACATTTCTCAAATACAATATGCATAAGATTTAAATAAGTATAACATGTGCAAAATTAGCTAACTACTTATATTCATGGAAAATAACATATATACATACATATGCACATGAACAATTCAATAATTATAATATGCACAAATTTAATACACACACTATATACATAACAAGTAAATATCACATACACAATATAAAATGACAAAAAATCGGGGTCTCACTGCAATCTTGAGTCGGTCTCTAATTACCTGAATATCCCTTGTTGTATTTTGCACCATGTCTGGGCCTAGCCATTGCTGTTCTCCAACCTCATTCCAACATGCAGGAGATCTATAGTTTCTGCCATACAGTGCTTCGAATGGTGCCATCTTAATACTCGTCTGGTAACTGTTGTTATAGGCGAACTCTATTAGAGATAGGTGTTCATTCCAATAACCTTGGAAGTATATAGTGCATGCTTTCAACATGTCTTCAACAATTTGGTTGGTTCTCTCGGTCTGCTCATCAGTTTGTGGGTGGAATGAGGTACTAAAGTTGAGCTTAGTATCAAGTGCACTTTGTAGTTCTTTCCAGAAGTGAGATGTAAATCTCGGATCCTAATCCAAAACAATAGATGATGGAACTCCGTGCAATCTCACTATCTCCTTGACATATAAGGCAGCTAGTACCTCTACCAACCACTTACTCTTTATAGGGAGGAAGTGAGTGGATTTGGTTAATCGGTCGACAATGACCCATATGGCGTCGAGTCCACCACGAGTCTTGGGTAAACCCATGATGAAGTCCATGTCAATGCTTTCCCATTTCCACTCCGGGTTATCTAGTGGTCTAAGTATGCTAGCAGGGCGCATGTGTTCCGCCTTTACCTATTGACAAGTAAGGCAATGAGCGGTGTGTTCAGCTACCTCTCTCTTCATGTTCGGCCACCAAAACATTTTTTTCATGTCTTGATACATTTTGGTACCTCCAGGATGAATAGTATACTTTGTCTTGTGAGCTTCATTCATTAGCTTCCTCTTCAGTTCTTCATTGTCAAGGACGCATGTCCTCCCTTGAAATACAAGCCTTCCATCTTCGGTCATAGCAAAGTCAGGTCTTTCGGCTAGCGTTTCCTTGATGCGAACCAAGAATGGATCGCTGTCTTGTTGAGCTTTAATCTCTTCTAGCATGTCAGATTGAATCTTGATATTGGCAACCAAGACTCGATCATCCCTATGTTCAATATTCAAATCTAGCCCTGCGAATTGTTCTAGTAGTTGCATCTCACCAAGAACTAGACTCAATACAGATGCCATCGGCTTTCTACTAAGAGCATCAGCCACGACGTTTCCCTTGCCTGGGTGTGTAATCACGGGATTGTGCTCCCCAAAAAAAGATGTGTAAATGCGTATAGGAGTAGAGGAAAGGGAAAGTACCGTGATCGCCACCAAGTAGTCGCCCGAAGATGTGCAGAGTCGAGGACGGCTGACTACGTTGGAAAAAGGAAGATTGAAGAGAAGGTGTACCTGGTAATGCGACGAAGGAGGCGTCGCTATGCTCTGAACTGAACGCCACTGAGGCTACGGCGCCTTCTGGATCGCGACAGAAGCAGCGTCGCCTTCTTCTTCTGTGGATGGAAGTTGGGGTTCTTGTCTTCCTGCTCCTCAGCCGGCCGAGGGGCAAGAGCCTTACGTTGCTCTAGTCTTCAAACACCTGCCAAAGTGAATTAAACAAGCAAAACACCCATTAGAACTCGTGTGTATGAGATCTATTCAATGAAAAGCATGAAAACATGAACTATAATGGAGGGAACTCATGAGATTGGGGTTTTTAACCCCTGTGGGTGTTAAGTTTAGGTGTGTGTGTCGTGATCTAATGCTATTCTATGAAGAAAACAAGACTATGCATGCATGAATTGAAAGAAATAAGGCAAAGAAGGGATGAGGAATTGTGTAGCCGATGGGAAAATGCCCTGGAGGGCTCTTCTGAGTCGTCTGGGGGGGATTTCTCTTCGTGGGAGATGAGTCTCTCTTGCTCAGCGAACTAATGAATCCGGCCTTGCCCCAAAAGATGCAGAGACGAGGTACTTATGGGTGATTATTCCCAACTCGAGTCTGAGAGGAATAATGGGAAGGAGTCCGACTCTGGTTAAGTATGGTTGCGTATGGGCAATTGGAACTTGGAAAGGGATATGTTTGGAAGGTCTCCTCCAAATTTGAGAGGATTTGGACGTGATTTGGACGTCCAAATGAAGCAATTACCATCTTTGGCATGTGTCCAAGTTGGCCTCGGAAAGGGTTTCCTGTTTAAGGTCCTGAACGCGACGGCCTTTGTGTCACCTTCCTGAATGCGACGCCTCGATACGTCGCCTTCCTCATAAGGAAGGTGATTTCAAGTCATTTTGTGATTTTTTTATGGATTTAAAATATGGATTTAAGATCGCGACATAGGGGCTGTCGTTTTTAGGAAAGCGACCTAGGGCCTGTCGCCTTCAGTGGCTTTTCTGCATATGACCATGAAAATGCGTCCAATCTCCATGCGCAGCCTTCGGATTGACGTGCGGTTTGAAACATCGGACTCTAGACTCGGAGAGCTATAATGAGAGAGATATTGATTTTGATCAGGAAGAATCCTCCAGGGCGATGAACTAATGAAAATGATGTCATGATCGGGGAAAGCCAGCTTGACGATGATGAGCCAACGTGGGGCGTCAATGATACGACAAGGGATTTTGCTCGACTTATGGGTCAGAAATGGGTGTCTACAGATTGCCCCTCCTTGATGCCTGCTTTGCAAGGGAGTGGAGCGGTGATGGAGCGAAGATGGCATGAAATGGCGATGTAGCGGAATGAAGCGGAATGAGCTGAAAAGCAGGCATCAAGGTAAAGAGACACCCATTCTGAACGAATAAGCAGCGAGAATTATCTGGTTAACCTTGAACATGGCTGGGAACAGAATGCGAGGATGGTTCCTACTTGGGATGAATAAAAATCAAAAGAAAAGAAATGATCAACCTCTCGATTCAAGAGGTACCCTCGCTATCTTTAGCGTGCAGGTTTCGTTCATTAGGGGATAGGTGCTGCCCGGCGGGTCGATTCGACTCTGGCCTTTGAGCGGGTCACGACTAATGAGCGGATCGGGGATAAAGGAATGACTATTGTAATGAATGGGGATGAGGGGAATCCTGCATAGGAACCATACTCGCAAACTGGACCGAGCAACAAGCTCGAGGAAAACTTTCAAATTCGGAATGGAATTCTCGTCTGAAAATGAGGATCTGGGTTGGGACATCATTGGGAAGCTGAATTTGACAAATCATGATTCATGAAGCTCAAAATTCTTACATGATGCATGCTGGGCTAAAGAAAAAGAAATCATAAAAACGAATGCAAAGAAAGGGAGAAAATAACAAATATCCAAGGATAATATTGCTAGACAATATAAGCAAGGGTCAAGACATTTCGCATCCCCGACGTGCGATAGAATCCGTCGTCCCCGAGTCATATCACCTAATGGCCTATCCAACGATTAGCAGCGTGCACCTAGATCATCATTGCTTTTGATGAAGGGGAACTCAGATCCTAGAACACACTGGGAACCAGCCGGTCCTTGAGCTGATATAATAGTGTAGATATCATATAGTAATGCTGAGGGATTAGAGTTAGAGATACTTACCTGACTTACCTGACGGACGTCTCTTTTTTGATTTTCTGGATTTTCTAATTTTTATGGTTTTTCCTGCATTTTCTGATTTTTGTGGACTTTCAATATTCAAAGCAGTAAAGATAGATATGATACAATGCACCAAATAATGACATCAAGACATATGTGCAAACATTCTCAGCAATCACAGAGGAATGAGCAGGACGGTGTGGAATGATCAGAGGTGACATAGGGCGTGTCGCAACCCTTGACTGAAGAAGGCGACGTAAGGCTTGTCGCCACCCTGAAGAAGGCCACCTTAATTGACTGACTTGGCTTTGTGCTTGCAGCTTGACCCTGAGGGACGGATCGCCTCGCTCGAGGGCATCCTCCATTCCACCATCCAGCAGCGAGATGATCTTCAAGTGGTGGTGGACCAGCTGGTGAGTATTTTGCACCCTACCCTTCTATTTCTAGTTTCGATTGACTGACCCCTGTTGTCTCTTTTGCAGCGGGCAGAGTTGGACAGGGCCCAGCAGATGGTGGGAGGTGCCTCCTCTTCCCGAGAGGATCCTGGCCGCTCCGTTCTGGAGGGCCAGCTAGCGTCGGCGGCGGCCCGAGCGGAGGACGCCCTCGCCCAACTGCGGGAGCGGGTAAGTTACTTACTTAGATGCCTCTGGGCTTTTGTTTATTTTGTGAGTTCTGACAAGATGTTTTGATATTGCAGGAGCAGGAGCTAAGGACCACCCTGGCGCGGACGACCACGCTGGAGGCGGAGATGGCAAAGCTACGCCTACGCCTCAAGGCAGCGGAGGTGATGTGGTGGCGTGAGGCAGCGGAGGAGGCGCCGCGGTGGCGCCAGGAAGCAGAGGCGATGGCACGCTGGCAGCAGGAGGCGGAGGAGGCGACGCGACTGTGAACCGAGGCCGGAGACCTCCGCACCCAGCTGGGAGAGGAGAGACACCGCTGCGACATGCTGCGTTCCGAGATGAAGGGCCTGGAGAGGGCCCTAGCCTTGGTCGGACGCAGCCGTTCGGCAGCCAGTAGGAGCGGTATTCCGAGCGAGTCCGCTGGACACTATTTGACCGGTTCCTCCGGACGACGGAGGAACGAGGAGGAGGCACGGCGGCAGGAGAGAGCGTCGGAGGGTAGTGAGACAGGGCCGAGGGCGATGGCCCCTCCGTCTTCCCGCCCGCCTGAGGGTACGGGGGAGAGCGGTTGAGGGCTTGTACTTTTTGTTTTGCCCTTCCTTCTTCTGTTATGACAATGTACATGATATGATATGGAATGGAATGGACCTTTTTTATCTTATGGTTTGTGACTGAGTGACGGGTGAGAGCGACGGGTGAGATGTGAGTGCTGCCTTCTTTCTTTCGCATCCTGCACACTTAGATAACCACAAGACAAGTTAGATCTGTTCTTAGGCTTAGCCCCTTGCTTTAAAATGCGACGAGTGACCGACCTTGATAATTATCCAAGGGGCTAAGCCTTATTAAATAGGCAAAAGATGCAAATAAACAAAAGAATGCAAACGGCTTGGAATTTTGAAAATATTGTTTTTTTTTTAGTTTTAAATTATTTGATGTTTTTGAGGTTTTGAAATATTTGATTTTTTTTTAGTTTTGAAAATATTTGATTTTTTGGAGTTTTTGAAGATATTTGATTTTTTGGAGTTTTTAAGATATTTGATTTTTTGGAGTTTTTGAAGATATTTGATTTTTTGGAGTTTTGAAGATATTTGATTTTTTTGGAGTTTTTGGTAAGTGCATGAAGCCAACGTTAGCCCTTCCTAAAATAAGACGCGCGAGACAGAAGGTACTCGCACCTTCGGGCCACAACACTTTGACCGGTTCGAGCCACTGGTTTAGAGCCTTGATTACCTCGATTTTTGCCACAGACCTCACTAGGCTAGGATGTGCGTTGAGAGGTGACAATGCCTCGAAAAACTACCCTTAGTTGATGCTGCGACTAGTTAAGCTGTACCCGAGAGGTGACTCAGCCTTATAGGGAGAAACGGAAGATTATTTAAGGAAAGTCTTGCGTGGGTTTAGGGATGTTGGGTTTGACTACTTCCTACAGCATACCCTTCAAGATTAGGCCTGTTGTGGAGGGACTTTATGGTCTTTTGCTATGGACTTGCACTATTTGAGGCATGCGTACAACCTGGCTCATGAGCGTCCCGCGGGGACTTTGCCACTCTTTGCCATGCCCCTGTTGTATTATAGATTTTTCTTTTCTTTTCGTTTATTTGCCCTTTGTTATTTTGACCGTCCCTGTTTGAGGCTTCCTCTCGTCGGAGTATGCTGTAGGTTGACGACCTTACCCTTACAATCCCTTTTGCCTCTACACTTCGACCGATTAGGAGAGAATGACTGATGCATCGCTAGAGTAGAGCCCGCATAGTTGTAGCATCTACCAAGTGTAGTTATCTGGGCTTGCCGTGGGTGTGTGTTAATCCTAACTTAGAATGATCCTTGACGATTAGGGAGGGATTCTAGACTTTCAACACGGGATTATTCCCCGATCTAGGTGTTGTGGCCTCAAACCTATAGGCCTAAGGATAGAAACGTTTGAGGTATAACCCGTTCCACGGATGCGACAATTCGACGCCCTCAGCATTGACTAAGCGGTAAGCATTTCCGGGGTAAACTTCCCTCACAACGTACGGACCCTCCCAGTTAGGTTGCAGTTTGGACCTAGGACCTCCGGGTTTGATGAAAATACGTTTCAAGACCATATCACCCTCTTGGAATTTACGCTCAATTACCTTCTTTTCGAAAGACCTTGAGATTCGCCTTTGATATGAAAGCACATGGTCGGCTGCCATAAGCTGTCTTTCATCTAAGAGCTCCAATTGGACTAGCAACGCCTCTCGACGTTCATCAAGATTAAGTTCCTTGTCTAATTGGACTCTTAGTGAAGGGATTAGGATCTCGTATGGAACTACCGCCTCCATCCCGTAAGTGAGAGCGTATGGGGTTTGCCCCGTGGGAGTGCGAACGGAGGTACGGTAGGCCCATAGAGCCTCTATTAGCTTTTCTGGCCAGTCGACGAATCTATGCGACCCACAAGTCTTTTTCAAGATTTTAAGAAGGGTTTTGTTGGTTGCTTCAGCCTGGCCATTGCCTTGTGGGTAATACGGCGATGAATGATGTAGCGTGATGTTGTATTTCTTACAGAGGTCCTGGAGCTCTTGCAAGATGAACTGTGGCCCGTTATCCGTGACGATACTGCTTGGCACTCCGAACCGCGAGATGATATTCCTCATGATGAAGCGGCACACTGTGGATGCTTTGATTTCTGTGAAAGCTTTGGCTTCTGCCCATTTGGTGTAATACTCAGTCGCTGTTAGGATGAATGATTTCTGTTTGGTTTGAGCATTAGAGTCACCAAGAGGGCCAACAATGTCGAAAGCCCACATGGAGAATGGCCAAGGTGTGGAGAGTGGGTGTAGTGAGGAGGAAGAGGAATGGATTTTATCAGCATGGAGTTGACACTTGACACACCTATGGACGTAGATGGTACAGTCTTCCTCTAGGGTCGGCCAGTAATAGCCCTTCCTAATGATCTTCTTTGCAAGCATCTGACTGTTAACGTGCCCTCCGCATTCGCTAGCATGGGCCCCTTCCACCACTTTCCAAGCCTCATCATCGATAAGGCATCTCAAAAGGACTCCATTGAGGGCTCGCCTGTATAGGACTTCTTCGACAACTGTGTACCTCAAGGCGGCTCTTCTAATGGCCCTGCGGTCCTCTGCACTTGCCCCTTCAGGATATGTTCCATCCTTGCAGTATTGCTCTATCTCAAAGTACCATGGTAGTTCCTCTTCATTCAGGATCTCTTCGATCTCAGTTAACAAGACTTGATGTGCTCCTCTCTTCCTAGCCCTCTCTTCTAAGGTCGCCCTAAGGTCGCTAAACCAAGGGTCCTAGGTAGATGGATTATCGAGACGCTGGACGACGATTGTCTCGGTCCGGCGACTCAGAGGGAAGGATAGAGATGAGGCCAGCGATGCCAGAGCATCGGCCAAGATATTTTGGGAACGAGGAGTATGGATGTAGATGAGCTTGCGAAACTGCCTTGCCAATAACGTGACCAAGTCTTGATATGGCTTGAGCTTCGGGTCACGAGTGCGGTAAGTTGAGAGCACCTGCCGCAGGATGAGCTGAGAGTCTCCTATAATTCTGAGGTGCGATGCCCCAGCAGATAAGCATGCTTGAGACCAGCCAGGAGAGCCTCATACTCCGACATGTTGTTGGTAGCGGGGAAGGTGGGTTGATATGGGAAGGGGATGGTAATACCTTCCGGGGTAAGCAGCACGGCTCCAATGCCCCGTCCCTGAGAGTTGAGTGCACCATCGAAATGAAGGGACCAGAAGGGGTCTTTGATTATGACTGAGAGTTCCTCATCGGGGAATTCCTCTCGGAGGGAGTCACTGTGAGCGAGTGGAAGATGGGCCAGATGCTCGACGATGGCATACCCCTTGACGGCCTTTTGAACCACAAAGGATATGTCAAACTGAGAGAGGAAACTCTGCCAGCGTGCTATCCGATCGGAAAGGATAGGTTTTTCAAGCAGATAGCAGAGTGGATCCATCCTTGAGATCAGCTTGACCTCGTGGGCTAGGAAGTAATGCTTGAGCTTTTGGGCTACCCACACAAGTGCGGCACAAGTTTTGTCCGCGGTGGTGAACTTGGATTCGGCGGTGTTGAAGAGCCTAGAGAGGTAGTATGCTGCCCTTTCTTTTCCAGATTCATCATGTTGTGCCAGGACAGCTCCTAGGGAGTCCTCAATGACTGAGAGATATAGGATTAGCGGCTTTCCGGGTACAGGAGGCTGTAAGACTGGGGGATTCATGAGATAACTTTTCAGCTCATCGAAGGCTGCTTGGCATTTGTCATTCCATTCGAATTTTGCCCCTCCTTTCAAGAGATCATAAAATGGGCGACATCTTTGCGAATGCTGGGAGATAAATCTTCTGATGAATTGCAAACGCCCGATTAGCCCTCTTAATTATGAGATGTTCTTTGGAGGAGGCATCTCTGCTATTGCCTTAGCCTTGTTCGGATCGATCTCAATGCCCCGCTTGCTGACTATGAAACCTAGCAGCTTTCCTGACGATACCCCGAACACGCACTTCTTGGGATTCATTCTCAGCTGATATTCTCTCGACCTCTGCAATACCTTGGCTAGGATTTCGGGGTATTCTCTCCTGGTTCTTCACTTCACCAAGATGTCATCCACGTATACTTCTACATAAACGTGTATCATGTCGTGGAAGATGGCCATCATCGCCCTTTGATAGGTAGCCCCAGCATTCTTCAGCCCAAAGGGCATGACTACATAGCAGTACGTTCCCCAAGGCGTGGTGAAGGATGTTTTCTCTTGATCTTTAGGAGATAGATGGATTTGGTTGTATCCTAAATATCCATCCATGAATGAGAGGGTCTCATACCCAGCAGTATTGTCGATCAGCACATCAATGTGAGGAAGCGGGAAGTCGTCCTTCGAACATGCCTTATTCAAATCCCTGAAGTCGATGCAGATTCTGACTTTGACGTCTTTCTTCATGACAGGGACTATATTGGCCACCCAGTTTGGATAAAGCACTACCCTGATGAACCTAGCCTTATGGAGTTTATCTACTTCGTCCTTCATCTTCAGGGCCATGAGTGGGTGGAATCTTCTGAGTTTCTGCTTGATTGCTTTTGCCCCTTCTTTCAGTACCAGTCGGTGCTCCACTAGTGAGGAGTCTAGACCGAGCATGTCCTCGTAAGACCAGGCAAATGTATCCTTGTACTCCCTCAGGATTTGCACCAGTTCCTCTTCTTCATCAGGAGGGAGATTCGCTGAGATAATCACAATCCTGGGATCTTCTTCTGTTCCGAGGTTGACTTCCTTAGTAGGTTCATCCACTGCCATTGTGGGTTCATCAAATCTTCTTACTCCACTGGCATATTTTTTGGCAGCGTCATCTAGTTCGCTATCCTCTTCATCGACTGGGTCCTCATCATTCATTATCTTGTAGACACCAAATCGGTCGTCTATGAACACCCCATCCTGCTCAAAATCTTCTTCAAACACCAGCGCTTCTTTTGTGAATTCCTCTATCAACTGCAGCGCTTGACACCTCCGAGCTAGCTCTTGAAGATATCTCCAGGGAATAGCTTTTCCCCTCTGCTTCCTAGGGCGCTACTTGCATTTGGTGGATACCGGGCTGTCCTGACTCTCCACCCTAGGCCTATCTAACCTAATGCTAGACTCACCTACCCTAGACTCTCCTAGACTAGACGACTCTACAGGACTGAGGGAGGACATGGTGTCCCCGAAGAGAATGGCTCCTAGTGAAGGAGCAGGAGGGGAAGCCCTAGTCGAGGGGTGCCCCTGATCAAGAGAGTGAAGGAGGAATGCCGGCTCCTCGACCTCAACGTGCATTTGAAAATGGGCATTTTTTTTTGGAGATCGGTGGAGAGTATGTAACAGGAGAGGGCGACCTCGTGGTCACCTGGATTGAACTGCAGGACAGTGAGGATTGCAAGCGGGAGGTCTGGTGTGAGGAGGCTGTGTGTCTCCGTCAGGAGCTGAGGGGTCAGCTGAATAAGCAAGGGAGGAGAGGACGGAACCAGACTGGGTAGGAGAGAATTCAGAAGGGACGGGTGAATGGCTAAGTAGGTGCCCTTCCAGAGTTCATCTATGGTTTTCCCCTCTTCATAGGGGATGTCCGGCTCTCCTATGTCTGAGGCATCGCTCATGAGCTGCCTTTTAGATGTGATGGCGGTGGGTGGATCTAACAGCTCTGCCGTAGCTGGCGGCCATGTTCTCTCTTCTTCCCAGAACAATCGGCTGAAGGCAATGGTGATGTCTTCTATGTCAAACCATCTGTACCACTCAGCTTCTGGGTCCCCTGTCTTTCTCCTCCTGGTTGGACGGAGTGCCTCTAGGGCTCTATAGGTTAGCAGGGGGGCCATGTGCCGAGAGACGTTTCGGCCATGCACCTCGTGCTGTGTCAGTTCTGCTTCAACTACCACGGTATTGTATCCCGGTTGGGTAGGCCCTCTGATAAAGTGACACCAGAGTGTCCAGGTGAGTGGTTCTCGGTCATCTTTGAGGATGGATGTGCTGGATGACCATGGTTTGGATTTCTCCCTGTAACCTAAGCCCCACCGGCTCTTCTTGCCGATGTCAAGGATGGGTTTGACTATTCCCTGTAGCTCTGCCCCTAGGCCCTTGCCTTCTTCATATCCTAGCTTCATCATGATTTGCCACCCCTTCGTGCTTAGTGTCTCTTTTCTCTTGACTGCATTGACTTGTGCCAGATTGGTCTCTCTCTTGGACTGGAACGTATAGCTCCATGGGTAGTTGATATCTAGCACCGAGACTATGGGTTTGTTGGCTAGCCACACGGATGGGAGGTGGGTATCGTGGAGGGCATCTACTGAGTGGGCAGTGGCTATGCTCTTGACTTTGATAATTCGCCCTTGAAAGGGGAACTTCAGACATTGGTGCGCGGTGGATGGTACAGCCCCGAGCACTTCCAACCACGGACGCCCTAGGATAGCTTTGAACATGGGATCGATATCGAGGACGTAGAAGTCCACCGAGACAGCGAGGGGTCCCAGTTCGGCTTGCACAGTCACCATGCCATGGCAGGATCTTCTAGAGTTGTCATACGCGGTGATGGTGGTGGGTGTCGGCCTTAGCATCCCTTCTGATAGGTCGCAGGCTCTTAGGGTACTCAGCAGGCAGACATTTATGGATGCCCCCGTGTCGACCAATGCCGCTCCCACTGCTACATGATTTATGACTAGGGTTACGCAGAGTGGGAGCCTCCTGGCTTCTGGGGGTGCTAATTCGGTTTCGGAAAAGGTAATTGCCGGCCCGCGAGTTACCATGGCTAGGGCACTTGGTAGTTTGTCAGCTAGCATGTCCTCGTTTACTACCACCTTCTGCAAGAAATTCCTCAAGGCCTTCTGGTGCTCCTTGGATTTCTTTATCAACTCCAAAATGGAGATCTTGGCTGGTACGTGATCCAGATGCTTGAGGATGTCATAGTGGGTTCCTGGCAATGGCTCAATCAACCCCTCATCTTGCGTTTGTTGCTGAGCTTGTTGTTGCTGTGGCGGTTGCAGGACCTGCTGGGGGTTTGTGGAAGTGGAGGTAGTGGAGATAGGTGGGTACGGGCGGCGAAAGACTCTCCCACTCCGCAGGGTGGTCGGATGGGTAGGTGGTTGTCTGGCGGAGGATAGTGTAGCGGCGGAGAGTTGGTCCGGCCCAGGTGGGGGTAGAATGATGGGTGAGGGAGTAGAAATGATAGGGGGTAGAGGTACGGAGACAGGTGGGGCGAAAGGTAAGATGATGGGTGGACTGGCGACTGGCGTGGGTGCTGAACTGACGGGCAGCATGACGGCGTTGGCCATAGAAACTAAAGGAGGGATTGACTGGGGAGCCGTGTAGGCTGGTTGTGTTGTTCGGGACTGGATAGGTATTGGTTAATGGCCATCATCTTCTGAACGTCTAATTCATCATCGTACGTCCAATTCGTCTGAGGAGGAGGGTGGTGGACGATGGGGTTTACCTGGGCAGGTTGCTGTGGTGGTGGGTTTGGAGCTGGTGGATGGTTAGGTAATGGGTTGTGGATGATCCCGAGGTCTTGCAACGGCTATTGATGTTGTTGCTGCTGTTGTTGCTGAGGGGGTGGCTGGCGCTGTTGCCTCTGTTGCTGTTGTTGCCTCTGCCTTTCCTTGATATCTCCGATCACTTTCCGGAGAGCTGTCCATACTATCCTGTGTTGCTCGTGCAAGTCATACACCAAATCCTTAAATGTAAAGCACTGGTCGATGGTATGACCAGGCTGCCGGTGGAATACACAGTACCGAGTTTGGTCCACACTAGGGTTCAGAGGTCTCTCAAGAGGGAGCCTAATGGCATCTGTGGAGAGCAAGGCCAAGAATATGTCAGAGAGTGTCTCCGGCAATGGCGGGTAGTGAGTTCTTCTAGGACCCACGGGGCGCCTTTGCTGAGAGCGATCGGGGGGCGACACCTGGTTGTATTGGCGCTGCTGTTGTTCCTGTGGCTGAGGGGTAGGGTTCTAAACCTGGGCATTGTAAGGTTGGCGATTTTGGCTTTGGCCGGCAGGGTTGAACGCGCTCACTTGCTCGTTCACTTGGACGCCCTCAGTGACTGGCCCCTGAGGCTTTCTTTGGAATCAAGATTTTTGGAGTTCGAACATAGAGTGGATGGGAGAGTCTTTGAGCTGGGTCTGGATGAACCGGGCCCGGCTGTAGAGTTGATGCATAGTGGAGATGTCGTTCATCGCCAGGATGTTTCTATAGGCAGGCGTGGCATTGGCGATGATGATCTTCACCTTCTCCCCCTCTGGAAGGTACCCTGGAACTCTGGTGGCCACTTGCCTCCACCTGTCGGCGTATGAGGCAAAATCCTCGTCCGACTTCATCTTCTCAGCCATGAGATCCGTAAGAGAGTATTCAGGCCCGACCCTATCTTGGAATTGTTCGAGGAACTTGGCCTTCACAACAGCGAAGTCCTCAGCGTCCTCAGGTAGCAAGGAGTAGAACTAATCTAGGGCGTGCCCGTCCAGCGACCGGCGGAAGAGATATGCCATGAGGCGGCGGTCATGCTGGTAGGGAGCGGACTCGTAGATGAAGTCCTTGATATGAGTGTACGGATTGCCTGAGCCGTTGTATTTTCGGTACTTCGGCAGCTCGGATGGAGAGGGAACCCATAGTCCATTGAAGTTCGGCATGTGCACGTCGTGGTGCTGCCTAGGGTCGACTTGCTTTCGGAGCTCTTGGAGATCCTTCTTGATGGACGCCCACTCGGACATCATGTCCGGTGCGGCGGATGGCTGAGCGTACATGAAAGAGGCATGAGAGGTAGGCCTGGCGCGTGGCTCAGGACGATGAGGGGAGTAACATGGCTGATATGGTGGAGACCGGGGCCTCGACTCACGGGGAAGGTAGTGCTCAAACTCAAATGGCATGAATCGGATGGTCCGCGGCCGGATGGGGGTGTTGTCGGCTTGTCCCATGATAACATGGGGGCCGGAGGTAGCTGCCGCGGGGCGTGACGCGCCTGCTCTAGGTGAGGGTGAGGAAGCGGCCTTTCCTTTGAGGGCCGTCATGAGGGTCTAGATCTGGGACTGATCAAGTTGGGGAATTAAGTGTAGGAGCTTAGTGGCTTGATCATCCGACTGAGGAGGATGGGTGTTCTGAGACGGGCCGCCATCGTCGTGATGGCGACCCTCAGAGGTATGGACAGTAGCGACCCAAGGCCGGGTCAACTCATCGAGGAGGTCATGGGGCAAGGACTCCTGGTAGTCTTGGGAAGTATAGAAGGCAGCGTCTGGGTTCTCACTGTTGTAGATTGGGTTCAAGAATGACTCCATGTTTGGAAAGTGAGCGCAGAGAGATGGGGAAAACCTTTCCAGACTTGAGAGAGACGATCTAACCTAGACAGACTCTTGGTTTCCTAAACACACGATCCTATGAAGACAAAAAGAAAGAGAAAATGTCTCACCCAAAGCAAGCAATTGGCAATGATGATGGTTTCTTTTAATTGATTCAAGTTTGCCTTTTAGTGATTTGACTTTTAGCAAGTTCTCTCCAAATAAAGAAGGGTTTCCTAAATGGGAGAAGGCTTCCAACTGCGGGTATGACTAGAATTATCTCAACCTTGCCAAATGAATTAGACTTGATCCTAGGTGGAGACGGGTACAACCAGCCCGGCGACCGTGTGGGAATCCACAGTCAGCGGGGACTTACTGAGGCCCTCAAGTGAGTGCTCTAGTCGGACACAAGGAATATGTGGCCGAGAGAGGTAGCGTCGCTGAGGAGGAAACCTATACTACGAATATGGAGGATGTATGCAAATCCTATGCGCACCGGAGTGCATACAGAATTCTAACCTAGTACTAACAAAACAAGAATTAGGGCTAAATGCTCTCAGAGGCAGAAGGCGACAAGGTAGATGTCGCGACCAAGATCGCGACAACTAGACTGTCGCTTTCCTTCTCGCAGTGGACAGAGAGCAATTAGATCCTAATTATGCACCGAAAATCACACAATCCTATAACATACAAGACTGACAAACTCTCACAATCATGGAGAAAGGCATGGTATGATGGAGTATGGATGGAGTATGTGAAAACGAACCCAAATTTGCAAGGAAACTCCAAAGACCAGGGTACTGACCTGATCGCGACAATACCTCTGTCGCCTCCCTTATCGCAACGATATCAGTGTCGCGTTCTCCGCAGACTCAACAGATCTTTAAATAACGCAAGAAAGTGTACGGGCAGAGTGTGTACCCGGTGGCGACGCTGCTCCTTTCGTGTTCCTTATCGCAATGATGACAACGTCACCTTCCTCACAGCACACTGAACACAGAAACAGACAAAGAAGATGTTGTGTACTGACCTGATCGCGACGTGCGTTATGTCGCTATTCTTATTGCGACGCTTCTTTTGTCGCCTTCCCACCCAGAACCGCAGAGCACCAAGGACTCAAAGAAAAGGAACTAAAAAAGGAAACTAAGAACACGACACACCCATCAGAGAATAAGAACGGCAGGGAAAAGATAGAGCAAGCGTGATGGGCACTAGAGGTCCCACCGTGATCGCCAAAAGGTGTAATCACGGGATTGTGCTCCCCAAAAAAAGATGTGTAAATGCGTATAGGAGTAGAGGAAAGGGAAAGTACCGTGATCGCCACCAAGTAGTCGCCCGAAGATGTGCAGAGTCGAGGATGGAAGACTACGTTGGAAAAAGGAAGATTGAAGAGAAGGCGTACCTGGTAATGCGACGAAGGAGGCGTTGCTATGCTCTGAACTGAACGTGACTGAGGCTACGGCGCCTTCTGGATCGCGACAGAAGCAGCGTCGCCTTCTTCTTCTGTGGATGGAAGTTGGGGTTCTTGTCTTCCTGCTCCTCAGCCGGCCGAGGGGCAAGATCCCCACGTTGCTCTAGTCTTCAAACACCTGCCAAAGTGAATTAAACAAGCAAAACACCCATTAGAACTCGTGTGTATGAGATCTATTCAATGAAAAGTATAAAACATGAACTATAATGGAGGGAACTCACGAGATTGGGGTTTTTAACCCCTGTGGGTGTTAAGTTTAGGTGTATGTGTCGTGATCTAATGCTATTCTATGAAGAAAACAAGACTATGCATGCATGAATTGAAAGAAATAAGGCAAAGAAGGGATGAGGAATTGTGTAGCCGATGGGAAAACGCCCTGGAGGGCTCTTCTGAGTCGTCTGGGGGGAAAACTCTCTTCGTGGGAGATGAGTCTCTCTTGCTCAGCGAACTAATGAATCCGGCCATGCCCCAAAAGATGAAGAGATGAGGTACTTATGGGTGATTATTCCCAACTCGAGTCTAAGAGGAATAATGGGAAGGAGTCCGACTCTGGTTAAGTATGGCTGCGTATGGGCAATTGGAACTTGGAAAGGGATATGTTAGGACGGTCTCCTCCAAATTTGAGAGGATTTGGACGTGATTTGGACGTCCAAATGAAGCAATTACCATCTTTTGCATGTGTCCAAGTTGGCCTCGGAAAGGGTTTCCTGTTTAAGGTCCTGAACGCGACGGCCTTTGTGTCGCCTTCCTGAATGCGACGCCTCGATACGTCGCCTTCCTCATAAGGAAGGTGATTTCAAGTCATTTTGCAAATTTTTTATGGATTTAAGATCGCGACATAGGGGCTGTCGTTTTTAGGAAAGCGACCTAGGGCCTGTCGCCTTCAGTGGCTTTTCTGCATATGACCATGAAAATGCATCCAATCTCCATGCGCAGCCTTCGGATTGACGTGCGGTTTGAAACATCGGACTCTAGACTCGGAGAGCTATAATGAGAGAGATATTGATTTTGATCAGGAAGAATCCTCCAGGGCGATGAACTAATGAAAATGATGTCATGATCGGGGAAAGCCAACTTGACGATGATGAGCCAACGTGGGACGTCAATGATACAACAAGGGATTTTGCTCGACTTATGGGTCAGAAATGGGTGTCTACAGGGTGGTATTGGATGTTGAAGTCGAAATCCTTTAGGTATTTTAGCCATCTTCTCTGTCTCATGTTGAGTTCCTTCTGGGAGAATAAATACTTCAAGCTCTTGTGGTCTGAGTAGACAATGAATTACTCTCCATAAAAATAATGTCTCCAGATTTTTAAGGCGAAGACCATGACAACCAACTCTAAATCATGCGCAGGGTAGTTGACCTCATGCGTCTTCAGTTGTCTTGAGGAATAGGCAATGACCTTCTCCTTTTGCATCAATACACAATCTGGCCCAATTCCTGAGGCATCGGTATAGACAGAGAAGCCTTCTCCCTCTATTGGAAGAGTGAGAATAGGTGCTGAGGTAAGACAGCCTTTTAGAGTATGAAAACTCTTCTCACACTCTTTGCTCCAGGAGTAGGGATTCTCCTTTCATGTCAGACGTGTGAGAGGAACGGCAATCTTTGAGAAGTCCTTTATGAACCACCTGTAGTAGCCAACCAGCCCTAAGAAGCTTTTGATCTCTGTGACGTTGGTTGATCTCTCCCAATTGAGTACAGCTTCGACTTTAGAGGGATCACTGGAGATGCCATCCTTTGAGATGACATGGCCCAAGAAGGACACTTCTACGAGCCAAAATTCGCACTTGCTCAGCTTTGCGTACAGTTTGTTGTCTCGTAAAACTGGCAGTGCTACCTTCAGATGTTCTTCATGTTCTCCTTTGGTCTTTGAATATATAAGGATATCGTCGATGAAGACGACCACAAACTTGTCAAGGTATGGCCGATATATGCTATTCATGAGTTGCATAAAGGCTGCAGGAGCATTGGTTAGACCAAAAGACATAACGACGAATTCATAGTGTCCATACCTGCTCTTGAAAGCCGTTTTGAAGATATCATCATCCTTGATCCTCATTTGGTGATAGCCAGATCGAAGATCGATCTTGGAGAAATATTGAGCTCCAGATATTTGGTCGAAAAGTTCATCGACCTGAGGCAATGGATACTTATTCTTGATGGTTAGCAGATTGAGTTGACGATAGTCGATGCATAGCCTCATCGATCCATCTTTCTTCTTAACGAATAGCACAGGTGCTTCCTATGGGGAAGTACTTGGTCTGATGAACCCCTTCTCTAATAGCTCCATTAGTTGTGCCTTCAATTCCTTTAACTCGGCAGGTGACATCCGGTACGGTTGACGTGATATCGTGGCAGCTCCAGGGATCAACGCTATAGAAAAGTTGACATCACGTTCCTGGGGAATCCCTGGCAGGTCTTCAGAAAACACATCGGGGTAGTCCTGGACTATGTGTATGTCTTCTATCTTAGAACCCTTCTTTTCAACTACTACGGCCGCAAGGAAAGCAATGCATCATTTCCTTATCATGTTGTAGGACTTTATGGCAGAGACTAGAGACATCTGTCTCTTTTGTCTAATCCCAATGAAGGATAGCTTAGGGAAATCACTAAAGGTAACTTTCCCTTTCTTATAGTCAACACTTGCTCTATAAGTGGACAACCAGTCGGCTCCCAAAATCACATCATAGCCTTCCATGGGCATACACACCAGGTCGACTTTTAGGTTATGGTCTCTGATCATTACATCGGCAGATGGAATGTATTTGTTTAATTTCTCCTTCTCTCTCAGTGGTGTTGTGACAGAAAATTCACATCCCGTGGATATAGGTTTAGCATTCAGAGTATCAACAAAGTTTTGAGATATGAATGAATGAGTAGCTCCAGTATCAAATAAAATAAATGCTGATAAGGAGAAAACTTGTAGGGTACCTTCTACCACGCCACCTTCCTTAGTGGGCTCTTCATCATGCAGGGCTTGCAGTCTGCCCTGTTTCTTAGGCACATTAGAGCGCCTTCCATTTTCCTTCAGTAGCGAGCACTCGGGGATGTGGTGCTCGCGACTTCCACACCGCAGACATGCGCCGACTTTCCTCTAGCATTCATCTACTGTGTGATCTGGCTTGTCACAGTGCTTGCAGTTGCTTTCTGCTGGAGTGTTAGGGACAATAGCTTTTGGTTTTCTTTCTTGCCTGGGTCCCTTTGTGATGTTGAAGGGACGCTTCTTTCCGTTGGTCGGCTTAACAGATGATGGACCAGATGTCATTTCCTTCTTCACGAACTTCCCTTTGATACAGTCAGTGAAGTCCGCAGCATCTTCTAGTAGTTGAGCCTTCTTTACCAACTCGACATAGGTCTGGATGTCGAGAGGGGCCAGTTGAGTGATGTGTTGTGGCCTAAGGCCGTTGAGAAAGCGCTTAGTCTTCATCCTTTCAGTGTTCACCAGATGTTCAGCATAACGTGCCAGTCTTGAAAACTGGGCTTCATACTCAGCCACAGTCGAGCTCCTTTGTTTAAGAGTAGCAAATTCCGCAGCCTTCTTCTCTTGGACACGCTTCGAGAAAAACTTGGAGTTAAAGGCTTCCTTTAATTCGGCCCAAGTAAATTGACCATTAGCTCTGGTCGCTTCTACTGACTCCTACCAAGCGCGGGCATCCTTCTCTAATTGAAAAGTAGCTAGTAGCAGCTTATCCCCCACTGCACATTGCATAACACAGAAAATTCTTTCCGTCTCCTTTAACCAGTGCTCAGCCTCATCCGGATCCGTGGAACCACTGAACCTAGGTGGGTTCAAGCTCCTAAAGTTACAATGTAGCTCGCCTGCACCGCCGCAGTTTCCTCCACCTTGTGCCGCTTGCAGAAGCGCACGAGTGAGTTCTTGGATGGTTTGTTTCATGCCCCTCATCTGAGCACGTTCAACAGTCATCTTAGTTAGCTTAAGTTCCTACAAAAATAACTTGTTATTACGATATTGATGTGGAATTTAATTTGTGCGTGTGTGAGTTCATCTTAGCTAGTTACCCATGGTTCTAACCATATCTCACATGGGTAGGATAACTGACTCTAGTCGAGGCTGGTCAACCTAGATCATCCTATACTTAAGAACAACCTAGACTCTGATACCACAAAACTGTCACGCCTCGACGCGGAATATCGGAACGTGAGGCAGTTGCAAGTAAAGGGTACAAAGCGAGTACTAGACATCAAACTATTGAACAAAGAATAATATTAAACCAAATGTATCTCATTAATAATTCTTCAAATGTCTAGTTACAACCACTAATATCAGAGCCATTCTATAGGGCCCAATTACATTGAATAAAGCAAGAGACTAAACTCAAATTCTAACATAACACTAAGACTCTAGGGACTCTTGTCTTCACTCTTGGTCGTTCCCGTCCTCTTGAGTGTAAGCATCTTCCTCGGTCTCACCTAAGAATACATAACCAATAACGTACGATAAGCGATAACGCCCAGTAGGACTTAAATCTCAGGATCAAGCATGCTTTAAATGATTAATGTATTAAGAAGGCAGAGTAACTAATGATAGAGGAAGAGCCAAGTAATGTAAGAGGTAGCACGATAGCATGCGAGTAAAATAGCACAAGTTTCCAAATATAGCATAAGCGTCGAGTATAGCACAAATAGTAAGATGGCCATAGCACAAATAACACAAAGTATATCAATAGCACAGCGAGTATAGTATAGTACTTTTGATTGTCATATAGATAGTCTAGATAGATAGCACTTGAGTGTAATGCCAAACACTCTAGTCATTTAACTGTCACGGGCAAATAGCACTTTTGGACGCACATCCCAGAACTAGACTGGGCCCTTTATATATTTCCAGGCATTGGTTATATTATTTATCTTTAGACAGTCAGTC
Source organism: Colocasia esculenta (assembly GCA_014218235.1). Lineage (NCBI taxonomy): Eukaryota > Viridiplantae > Streptophyta > Magnoliopsida > Alismatales > Araceae > Colocasia > Colocasia esculenta. Next base: position 47,134,602 of record CM024759.1, on the reverse strand, counting down.
AATGGCCAATAGAGAGTACCAAGAAATAGATGAGAGTACTAGATGAATAGACGAGATAGTAGAGAGAGTGTGAATAGATGGGCGAGTCGAGTATAGATGAGAACTACAAGTCATTGCTCATAAAATGTCGAGTAAAAGGACGATAGTAATAGTTGCACAACACGCGTGATTGGTGTTGGCAGTCAGGTGGAATTCACTACCTTCCACTGGCCCTGTTATGCACAGGTCCAGAGGTCCGACGTGATTCAAGATAAGAGCGAGAGCAATCTAAAGCCGTTTGGATCTTACTGATCTCTAAAGGGTATCATAGGTGTTAGGGTACAACTAGCTCGTCAACCATGCGGGAATCCATGGACAGAGGAGACTTACGGAGGCCTTGAAGAAGGATTCACTAGTCTGACAGAAGGAATATTCGACGGAGAGTTTGTCCAAGTCAAGAGAAAGTGTGTATAAAGAAATAAGTGCCCAACATTCTAGAGGAATTGTAGAGCAGTGGAGCATCAGTAACGGTATTCCCAAAACATCGCGAGAAACAAACACATGTCCATTTAAAGTAGGGCAATTTAATGATATAATTGAAATAATTTACTATATGTATTATGAGAGATTTTTATGCCAAGTTATGCCATATTGGATGGTTCAAGTGTGTGCATGTGTAAAAGAAATAATAGATAGAAAAAGGTCATGTGCATGTATTTTAAATCATTCAATGTACGTTCATTTCATAACAGGTGTATTTACTGTGTGTATGACTGTTAACAAGGGATATAAACACTGTAGAAAGTTAGAGCATAACAAAGCATGGGTTTTTGGTCGGATCAGAACGCGACAGGGTCATGCAAGGAACGCGACGGGTCGGTCAGAGCGGGTTGCCAGATCACGACGGCAGGGCCTGCCACGTTCAGAATGTGACGGGTGGCTTTGTCGCGATCAGCCCTGAGAACGCGACCTATCGGGCCGTCGCGTTCTCAGGTCCTGCACCTGAGTTCGAGCGGGAAAAGGATAGGCCTTGGATTGCAGTCCAAACCTTCCTTGTTTCTACATAGGGTTGTTCAAAAATTCATAACTAATTGCACAAGCAATGAAAATTCATGAAACTAGTTCTAAACGGGTCTAGACATGCAAGAGTACTTCCAGTAAATAGAAATTTGAAAGTGGACATGATCTCGGCATGCTTCAAACAAGTTTGTTCATGAAGAACATGATATAGTGTACAATAGAGATCAAAGAATTAATTCGCGAAGTATGATGGATGAAATTTAGGGTTTTTAGGAGCAAACGACGCCTAACATCCATCAATATCTCCAGTTAAATTTTCATGCCATGGGGACGAGTATACATGGAGATATAAATTAAACATGATGGTTTGGGGTCATGGTGATTGCAAAACATCAAAAATATAGAACAAAAGATTGGCTTGATGAAAAATAGTGGAACATGAGGACTTTTGTTCCTGGTGGTTGGAACAATCTACAGACAAAATTAATTAGGTTTTTCTCGTGAGAATGCCTACCTTTGACTCGTTTGATCTTCTAGGGTTAGAGCTTGAAGAACACGGGTTGAAGCTTAGTCCAGCCTTCTCCCCACGAGATCCTCCTCTCCTTGGCCTCCTCTCCTCGTCCAGCAAGCCCCAGCAATGTGTTAGGGCCGGCCATGGAGGGTTTAGAGAGTATTTATGCTTATTGGGTTTCTATTTCCTAATAGAACTCTAATTCCTATTAAATTCCAAGATTTCCTATTTCTATCCTCCTTCCAAGCTTTCCACCTCCTATTTGGGTTAGGTTGGGATGCAATTTCGTGGCCAACCAATTAGGGTAGGGTTAGGAATCCAATTCCAACCCAAATCACTTATTTTAATACTTTAATACCCCTTTTCTATTTAGGTAATATTTAAGATACGAAATTAGGGTATTTTCCTATTTTTCCTCTTTTAAAAATCCTTATTTTGGCCCAATAAATTCTAGAGGTTTCAAAGCTCATTACTTCTTTTTGTTTAATGGATGTTAATTAATTCTCTTTTCTTTGATTTTCCAATTGACTAAATTTTTAATATTATAAATTTTTATTTATTTATTTATTATTATTATTATTATTATTATTTTGAAAAAATCAGGTTGCTACATATCACCTAGCTCTTGGACTCCCAGCACTGGACCTCAAAGACTGGCTATTCATCTTAGTGGATTTGAAACAATAGAATGGAAACAAACTGCAAAATATTTTGAAAACCATTGAGCATCTGACACATGAATAATGGCTTCAGCAACATCCTGATGATGCCAAATCATTTTTCAAGACCAATGCTCATAGAGCCAGAACAGGCCGACCAATCATCAGCTTGAATGAATGGTTTTAGCAGCAAGCCCACTTCAAACATAATGATTCTCTTGAACTGCTGACTAGCTTCTGTGATCGCCTACTCAAAATCAACAAACAAATGATGACTCTTCACCTCCCTCAAATCTCTTATTATCAGTATGAACGACTTCATAATTTTAGTGCTCATTCTGATCCCTCCACTTCTCATATTCCTATGGTTGACAAATAGCCCTCTCTTACATAAACCATTGCTGCTAGTCCCAACTCCTCCCAAATTCTAACAATGACCATCCGAATTCAATGTAGAAAACTAATCAAATACCAATTTTCTCTCTCAATGTTTGAATTTCTCATTCTAATTGCCATAAGATACTCCTTTCTTACTCATTCCATTCAGCTCTTTTTGGCTCAAATGGATAGACTCTCTCTCTCTATGACTGGCATCAATGCTACTCTACTCTTTCTGCTGAGTACACCTCTTTTGAGGGGGACATTGATGACTATTTTTCTCACAAATTTGCCACCCTAGGGGGACATTCCAGTCCAGTTTAGACTGACAGATTTAATTTCTACTATAAGCCAAGCATGATGCCCAATAAGAATGCTACTTATGAGCTATGACTCTATATTCTTCTTCATTCAATCCAAAAGACAAGAATTTATCTTCATCAGATTTCATCTCAAACCTTCAACTCCAACCACTATCCACACTCTTTATGAAAGGCATCCTGCATTCCTTAAATGCTCTTTAGGTTCAACTGTCCACATGGACTTTTCTCTTTTTGACAAATGCATGCAGAGTACTGAACCAAATCTTCACAGATTTTTGCTTCCGTACTACGAAGCATTTCCCTCTACTCTGTACTTGACTGATGATGAGTTGTCACTCCCTTTTCGTTGACATGACAAAAACGGGGTGAGATGTAATGCAATTCTGTTCTGTGAAGGGGGAGACAAATTATAAATGAAAGTGGGAGATAACCTATGAAACTTCATGTCTCTTATGTGCGAACATATTTGATCTAATGTTGCATTTACTTTAATATCTTTATTTTGTCATCAACAAAAAGGGGGAGTTTGTTGAACCTTTATTCAAAATACACATTGCACATTCACATATTCAAACCATAACTTATAATAAGTTTTGAAGATGACAAAATAATTAGATATTTATTGATAAACAAAATATGTCAAATACTTTATTTCTCTCTCTTACATATCATATAATAAAATCTCTAAAGCATACCTCGACGTACAAATTATTCTTCTCAAAAATCTCAAGTATAATTTCATTTGCTTAAAGAATATATGAAGTTCACTTTGTCACATACGAAGTCCACTTCGTCATATACGAAGTCCACTTCGTCATATACAAAGTTCACATCGTCATATACGAAGTTCACATCGTCATATCCGAAGTCCACTTCGTCATTTACTAAGTAAAACACAAAGACTCTCTTCGACTAATCATATGGTAATCATGATATACGACTTTCACTTCATCATACACGAAGTCCACTTCGTCATATCTGACGTTCACTTCGTCATATACAAAGTAAAACACAAAGACTTCACTTCGACTGATCATATTGAAATCACATATATGAAGTACACTTCGAAGTCCACTTCATTATATCCGAAGTTCACTTCGTCATATGTGAAGAAAAACAAGAAGACTTCACTTGATTGATCACATTGAAATCGTAATATACGAAGTTGACTTCGTCATGTATGAAGTACACTTTGTCATATCCGAAGTTCACTTCGTCATATGCAAAGTAAGACATGAAGATTTCACTTCGATTGATCACGTTGAAATCGTGATATACGAAGTTCACTTCGTCACATCCGAAACTCAGTTCGTCATATCTGATATGTCACGTCAACTAATAATATGATATCTTTATCAGATAAAATGAAGAATGAACTAATTAAATGATATCTCTACATTATTAACATTTTTCATCATATTCATGACATTCTTCATTTATAGAAAAATTAATTCATGATTTTATGTCTAGTTCAGATATAAATATTCTAAAATACGTGTTTTTAGAACAAAATGATTAAAATCAATTGTTTTGTATTTCACTCTCATTTCTCAAAAGCTCTCAAATATAATATCATATAGCTTTGTCTCATGAATCTAAAAATATTTGTATCCTAAAGCCTTAGCCAAAGTCTACGAAAAAGGTCTTCTAAAAACTACCACAAGAACATCCATATTGTCTTTTGTCAGAACTGCACTACACGATCTCTACCTATATATATTCTATAAAATCATTGTCCATATCTTTTTCCACAGAACATTAATTGTGAGTGCACAGAAGATAGCCATCAATATTTTAAATATCTCACAAGTACCTATGATCATATTCGTAGCTAACATTCGCGATCTAGTCTAGTATATCATGGAACTTATCTCATTGAAGTTGAAGACAAAATAGCATCAACACAAGGACTGACCGATCAATGTGAATGCAAAAGATATGCACGTCGCCCTTGGAAGAATATATGCACGTCGCCCTCAAAAGAAGACATGCTACAACTACTCCAATAGATAGATTCAAACAGATCAAGCAACAACAACAAAGATGAAGCCTATAAATACGAAGATAGATGAAAGAAGCAAAGAACACGAGTGTATGATATAACAAGCAAAATACAAGCAAGTAAGAGAGATACAAATAGATACACGAGAAGAGGTGAAAAGGTTGCAAGGGTGTTGCATCAAGCTTCCTCTCCGTAGACACTGCATGGGCGCTACGTTGAAGCCTTGCCTGTGCATGCAGTGAAGTAGCTGTTCAAATCTCACCTTGTAAAGGTTCTCTTCTTTTACTCGGGAAGTGTTTCTTCAGACTAGATTTTATCTGTCTTATTCTCTAGAGTCCTTCTGAAGTCTAGTTCTCTATATAAGAAGTTTGTCAAAAGTAAGTGCACCCCTTCATAAAGGGAAGACCTACTGAGCAGGGTGTGTACCCCTCTGGAAGAGGGAAGGCCAAAGTAGTCTTGGTAGTTAGTTCCCCTTTGTAAAGGGAATGCTAATTGCAGCTAGTAGGTTGTCACACCCCTTGTGTAGGAGGGAAGACCGGTAAGTACCGGGGTGTTGTATCTTTTGAAAAGATAGTGAAATCATAAGCTTGGCTTAGGGACTGAATGTAGGACTTTTATTGGAAGGAAGGTCTGAACTAGGATAAAACTTCTGAGTCTTTTGTGGTTTGACTAACATAACTAATGTGTGATGTTAAGATTTTGTTTAATTAGCTTCCATGATGAAAAGCACCTATCCCCCCTCCCTCTAGGTGAAAAGCTCTACTGTCACCGATCCAACATGTACATATGTTTGATAGTAGTTTCTCCTAAGAATATTAGAAAACTTTCATATTGAGTTTCCAAAATGTCTATCCTTATTTCCTTAACTTTGTCTGTCCCTTCATTGGTAAGTTTCAACTTATCCCACATTTCCTTTACAAATGTATGTGCAAAAAATTTATTGAACTCCCTTTTGGATGAAGAACAACATAAAATGCTCTTAGCCTTACTATTTAGAGATAGCAGTTTCTTGTTGTCTGTCCAACTTTCTTTGGCATTTGGAACAACTAGATCTTCATCCTCTAATATGCTCCATCATTGATAGTCAAGTCCTTGAAGAAATAACTCCATTCCTATTCTCTAGTAGTTGTACTCCTCATCATGGAATAGGCAAGCCCTATTGACAGATAGCCCTTCAGTATAACTTTGAGCTGGTATTTGATCTTTACTCTTTAGCTTGAGATCTTGTCATTTTCTTGAGAAACCATGCTGATATCACTTGTTGGCCCTCGATTAGCAAACACAAAGGGGGCAAATGAGTTGCTTAAAGATTTTTTGCAACTTAAAAAGTAACTCCTAAATATATGGTTAGTGTTAATAGACAAATTAAACACAAGTAATCACACACATATAATACATGGATTTGTCCTTGTTTGGCCCTTCGTAAATGGAAGTTCTATGTCCAACCCCCATGAACACTTGCGATTTCAATATTCCAAGGGTAGAATCCCCTTAAGGACATACAATGCTCAGCAAACCTGCTGGTCCTCGCTTCTCCACGAGAGGCAATAACAACCAGCTCCTTGTTGGTCTTCCCTACTATAAAGGGGTACAAACGCTTGCAAAGTAAGCCTTCTCTTTAAAGAAGTTGAACAACCTATATCTCAAAAATGATTTCTAGGATTCCTAAACCAAGCACAAGATAAACAATAGGAAGGCTTGATCTAAGACTGTAACACCCCAGAAATTTTATTTGTTGAAAAATATGAATAATAAAGTTATTAGACTTAAGTATTAATCTTAAATTGAAATAATTGACATTTGGGAATGATTAGCATTAATTAACGTTACCCTAGTGTCGTACTCGGACGTGCGTGCTCCCACAGGGCGACACTGAAAAACTATAACGAAAATGAAATCCGAGAACACCATAATTTCCAGAAAAATGTGGAGATATCAGAAATGTAAATATCTGAATTTTTTGACGTACGGATTTCGAGATTAAGTCGACGCGACCATTTTTTAGGTGATTTTTTCACCTACTATAAAATAAATTCTAAAAATTAAAATAAAATCACCATAATTGGTAAAACTATCACATTAGTCTATGGTTGAAATTTTAGTGCAAACGGACTTTGTTTGGGCATGTTTGCATCAAAACTAAGGGGCTAGCTGATTTATTGGGTCATTTACGGTAGGGATTTTTGGTGATTTTTGGGAGCTTACGTGTTAAGCTCATGGAAGGCCACCATACCAAGGGGTTAAGCCAACACCTCAGTTACTTGTGTGTAACCAAAGGGTAAGTTGCATGGGCAACGTGTTAGGATAAGAACCCAACAATTTTTACCATGACACCTCATGGTTGACGTGCATGTTGCATGAGGGAGTTACGGGGTCTATAAAAAACACTTCCCTCCCCTCATACGTACCTTTCCACACCCCCTGTACTTGCTCCTGTTCTTGCTTCCCTACTCCTTGCCCTGGAACTACTGTTAGAGGTGCTGCTGGAGGAGCTACTAGAGTTCTTAGCTTTATAGCCACTGCAACTACTTTTTCTTCTGCTCCTTTGGCCACTGTAGCTGCTTCACTTGGTGTGGACATTGCAAGCACGCCATCAACCTTAAGGGGGGGAAAACACTTGTCTAGCTGAGTGTGGGATTTCTCACCAAGGATATTTGCAAATTCATCGTTTAAGAAAGGTAGGATTCATCTCCCTCTGGTTCAAATCTATCATCCATTCCTGACAAGAAGTTCTTGATGAGAGGACAAAGAACTATACCTGTGACTCTTCTATTTTTCTTCCAGTCATAAAAGAATTATTCTTGTTTGGAGTGAAACAACCTTGTTCTATGTGAGAAATTGAGTTCTATCTACCTATTTTACCTTTGATCCTTGTTCATGCTATAGAAGTCATAATATCTTTAGAACTGTGTGAGAACTTGTGTTTATTTGTTAGGTACTCCAAACTATGATTTAGATCTATGGAATACTTTGAGTTTTAGTATTTATCTTGTAGGAATCTTCCAATAAACCATTACTATCAAGACCACACTTCCAACACTATACTATGTCTAGTTTCTAGCTAGACAAGCTTGAATTGCAAACTTCTTGTTTCACCTCGTTTGTTCAGTTTATAAACCACTGTGAGAACTATAATTAGACTCTTCCATTTGATATAAACCATGCCTTGGTTTATAAGTTCTATAGTTAGGGTGTTTAGAACAGATTTAACATCATTTTTGGATGTTCTGCTGCTACCTGTCGACAGTCAGCCCAAAGCTGTCGACAGGCGAATGTCTTCCAGAACTCCAGATTTCTGGACTGTATGGATCAGTCGATAGCCCTCTTGTTTCTGTCGACAGATACCCACAGAGCCAGCAAATCTGAGCTCTGTCTGCTGCCATCTGTCGACAGCCCCTTCCTGGCTGTCGACAGCACTTGTCCTGCCTTGTATTTCAGCAACGTTTTATGATAAAACTCTTTCTTAAACTTCACTCTATTAGCCTACCAAGTTACCCCCTTAATTGCCTTGGTATCTACTGTCATTCCACTATAAATATTACCCTCTTAATGCACCTTACTCACCCTTAAATTATCCTTGAAGTTGTCAACTACGAATGGTACTCCGTTGAGTCCATTCTCCTGTATTCGGTAACTAAGTTCATATTACTTGATATCTTGAGAGTTCAAATGCTTGAACACCTTGTGAGATATGGTTAGTTGATGATGATGACATTTATTGGGTCCTTGGACCCCACCTGACTGAAATGCTTGTGCAAATAGGGCTAGTCCTGTTCTAGGAGGAGCACCTGAATTCTTTTACTGGCCGTACGGATTGATAAAGGGCGACGGGATGTTTGGCATTACATCACTTACTGTTGATTATGGTCATCATAAATACTGTACTGTCTTACTGTTACTCGAGCAAAATGTGAAGTTTATACACCTGAACATGCCTGTGTTTTATTATCATCACTGTGTCAAGTCTTCAGTCCTGATATTTGATCATGTCTTCGATACCGTTCTATTCTTGCCTTGACTACCACGTAGGCATCCTTTGAATTATGGATTTGAATTCTACTGGGCTAGTTAGCTCATTCTTTCCTACAATTTTCAGGTAATACTGATGGGGATGACGCTTAAGGGTTTGAGTGCTGAGTGGACTGACCGTGACAAGCGAAGCCAACTAGTTTCTATTTCTGTTTAGTAGTGTGAAATGAGAAATGTAAATTAAGTTTGTTTTAACCTACTCCTCTCTTAGTTGTTTTGAGGGGTATCTATGTAATAAAACTTCTGCTTATGACGTTATGAATGGATAAATAATTATTACCTTTTGTGCCTGTTTTTATGTCACTTTCGATAAATAGCCTTTTATTATGACGTGACAGAGACAAACTCCAACTCTCTCTGAAAGAAGATTACAGCAAAAATGCAAAGAGAGAGAGAGAGAGAGAGAGAGAGAGAGAGAGAGAAAGCTTGACGAAGATGATGGCTTTTCACTCAGCATTCTTCACTTCACAACACTTGATGGATGGATCGTTTGCTCTCTTCAGGATGGGGTTCGAGTTCGTTTTTGTTTTGCTGGTTCACTATTTTTTTTTTCAGAGGAAAGCTTCGATTGCCCTTTTAAAACATTTAGGCAGATAACCGTTAAGGGTTCTACTAGAGTCTTCAACTTTGGCTTATGTAGATTTCAAACGCATTGTTGTGTCTAGCGTTTGCCTCAAGGGATTACCGGATACTTGTAGCCATTAAATGCTAGGAAGAGATGGTTTGATGAAAAAGATATTTTATGTTGGTCACATCAAACCTCTTCTACCTTCCACACTAATCAGAATACTAACGAAAGTTGTTCTTCTCTAATCGATATTACTTAGTTAGTAATCGATAGAGACCCTTTCTTCTCTAATTGGTGCCTTTACTTAGTAATCGATAGAAAGATTTGTTCATAAATCGATACACAGTTTAACACTAATCGGTATGAGACTTGTTCTATAATCGATATGGACTTAGAAATGTTATGAAGGACTTTGAGACTGAGTTTTTGAGACACTTACATTGATCATTCTTAGAGCTTATTATTTTACCTTTAATACATGTTTATAGATTTCATGAAAAATATATCACTAAAACAAAATCTAACCAAAATTCATATAGAAGGAGACAAAAAAAGATTAACAAATATGAATAGAAAACATAAGTCAACATATATCCTTCACAAGTCGACATATGATGTTCATAAGTCTACACATGGCCATCGTCTGTCAACATGCCATCCATGTCTATTGACACATGGACATCATCTGTCAACAAGTGGGCATCATTTGTTGACATATCATCAGACTTTTTAGAATATTATATTATGAGGTTGCTTTTGATGATGTGTTTGAACAATTATCATTATATAGACATGCATGAGTGTTGTTATTATGAAGATATTTATTTAATGTATTGTCATCACTAAAAGCTAGGAATATATATATATGATAAGTTCAGCAAACGATTTTACCCACGGCTGTTCCTATGACTCGGCTCGTAGGTGTAAACACCATACGTAAAGCTTTTACCTACCACCTGCATGTCGTAGGTGTATAATATATCATTACCTACACATTTTTCAGCTCGTAAGAAATATACATACACCTACTAAGTAGGTGTTGTAGGAAAATATGTACTTAAAATAACAAATTTAGGAAACTTTACAAATATGTGACCTCTATGGTGTCACCCATTACATCACATTCACAATCATATACCTCTATGGTGTCACCCATTACTCCACATTCACAATCATGTACCTCTATGGAGTCACCCATCACATCACATTCATATACACTATCACTTGTCATATACATATGTGACCTCTATGGTGTCACTCATTATGTTACATTCACATCCATATACACTATAACCTATATACATCTATAAAACCTCACTTACATTATCAACCTATCTGAACATATCCATTCAGTTACCTGAACCAATCTGTTCATCAATCCACATGTACACTTTGTTTTCATTCATTCTCAACACATTCATTCATAGTTCTATTTTTCAAACATCTAAAAGTTGTAACAAAAAAGCTCAATAACTTGTCCTTAGAGACACATCCGTTAAAATACATGATAAAAGAGATAAATAGGAAAATGTTTATAAGAATCATATGATATGCTAATCACCGAATATTTTGCTTTTTGAAAGATCCACTTTAACCTGCAAATAAAAAATAAGAGACGAAGCAAATTAGAAAAAAAAACTTTATCCAATTATAAGAAACATATAGAGTATGAATATAAAGAAACATACATATTCTTGAAACCATAGAATATGACTTCCATCAACATCTTACATTGTTTTTTTTGTGATGATCATTGATAAATAGGGAAGCATCAGGCTTGTTTGCATAAATGATAGAAACTTCACAAAACACATTTTGAATAGTACCCCCATCACCATTTTTTATGGGTCCACACTCACTACAATGCCAACACCCACTTGTTGACCTTCCATATCGAATAATTTCACTTTTTTTCAGTCAACTAAAAGAAGAAAAAATTTGGTACATCACAAGTCAAATCGAACATGTAAATGTGATTCAAAGGTAGTACAAAATTGTAACAGCTCAACCCCTCGGGATCTGACATCATCAAAGAGTAATAGAATAATCTATTGAACATGCAATAATGTAGTACTATTTATTGGATTAGGCCTTCATTGATCCAGGTCAAAATCCCAGGTGCTAGAAGTTGAATGAAATATAGGGATGATAAACAATTGACATATGTTGGTGAACGAGCAAAAGTAGATTGGAAGGATGCTACTTGTAAACTCCATAAACTAAGGGTCCGTTTGGTTGTACGTAAAATATTTTCATAAAGAAATTTTTTTCCAAAGAATAGTTTTTACAAGAAAATCAAAATATAATTGTCTATTTGATTCCCACGTTAATGTTTTCCCTGAAAAGATTTCCTGATGTTTGTTTTCTAGTAAAATATTTTTTGAAAATCATTTTCATACGTTTGTTTGTGCATAAAACATAATTATCTATTTTAAAAAATTACGTTTGTTTTTTAGATGTTCGTTATATTATCCAAAGACAAAGAGAAAGATGAACACATTCCCAATATTTGACTCGGATTCTTAAAAAATTACATTATTCTTGTGTAGGCTAATTGTAATCTTTTCCTTAAGTATTCTTCTGATGTACTTTACTTTTACTTATCTACCATTTTCTGCTAGATGTAGTCTTGTGCAGATTCTCATTAATATGGTTTAATCTATTTGTTATTATATATAAATATATATATAAAGTGCTATAATACAACATATCTTCGTTCATTTGGCCATATCAACCATACCAAAAATGTGAATTACACAACACTCTAAATAACTTCTTGAACAATCAAGAGATGCTTGCGCACATTGCACATTACTAAGAATAAACTGAGCAAAATCATTATAAAAAATTGTTAGTGCCAAAACACGACTTGCAATTGTTCTCTATTTGGAGGCACCACACTGTCATTGTACATGGTAGAAAATCTTCTAAATCAAGTGAAACCAACTACATACAAATAATAGTCGATGTTTTATAGAGCCCACATATATGAGAAATGTGTCACCACTGAACATTTTAATATATAATCTTCATAACAAAGATAAAAAAAGACTCGAATTCACAACTTTCTTTCATGGATCACTTTTTCGTGGATCAACTTTTTCTTCTTAAGTATGTTTCATCCTCGTCATCATAAAATCTACAAATAAGATGAAAACAACGATGTCAATTTTTAGTTCTGTAAACAGTAAATTGAATTGACATATAGAATATAAATAATTATAAGTGGTAGAATGAAAACAACATAAATGGCCCCAACACAATCTGAAAACAATTATGGCAATTGGGCATGCTGTAAGAACCGGGAAATAGGCATGCATAATCACGGAACAAAGTTCAAATTGATAATCAAAGCATTAGTAAGTAGAAAAAAAATGAAATCAGTCTCTAGATAAGACACCAATATTCTGCAAACAAAGGAACAATGCATATATACAATCTCACTGCGGCCAATGCATATAAAAAACTTGGATTCCAAGTTGACGAATTAATTGAAGGTTACTATTCTCTAGCTCGGCATGCCTATAGAATGTGCTTGGACTTCAATGATTGACTTTCAAATTTATACAACTTTTTCTTCCTCAATCTAAATATTCATATTAATCCCGACTCATCTTTCTCAAAGTTGTTGCCTGGTCTGCCGCAAAATGTGGTTGTTACCTGTCACTTCTAAATCATGATATAAAAAATGGCTAGTTCTTTAAATCAGTACTTTGTTTTGATGATTCACATGAAAATCAAAATATTTGGACTCTGATCTTTGATGGTTCTATGTTGGACCCAGAATTTGGAAAAGGAATAGCCTGCAAATGGATAGGATTTTTAAACAACATTGTCCTGTACTTCAGACATTTAAGAAAATTGTGAAACATATTTTACAGTACACCAAAAATCATAAAGAAGATTGTGGCTTATTGTAAGGGTTATTTTTCCCCTCCCAATGAACCCGACAGAGGGCCAATTAAGCTAAAATGAGTCTGTCATCAAACCCCTTAAAAATTACGGCAAAGAGTGGGTTTTTCTTCTTCTTTTTACAGTTCTTGGTAGATGGATTCCGCAAAAATCACAGTGGACCCCTAGAATATGATGCTCAAAATCAATACACAAAACATGAATACCCACCCTCTACTGTGGTTACTCCGCTGTGAAGGCCACTTAAACTGTGATGCAAGAAACAAAAGGTCGGTTTAAAGATATGACGGGCTTTAAGTTCAAAATTTACCCAACAGGGAATTTTGGCCTCTTTCTACCCGTAGATTAAAAATCCTATGGTCTCTGTTACCCGTTAACATTATGTTTTTACCCCCACAACTCCACCAGACAAAATGAAAAGAAGAAAAAGAATTAGGATCTCCACTGAGTTATCTGCTAAGAGAGAAGTTTAGTGCACTTGACAATTGTACGTTTTCATGCACTTTGGCCTTCTTATTGGCCAATACATTAGGGGCACATTGTGTCCATCCAATAAAGAGGCCAAAGTGCATGAGAAAATGCAATTATCAAGTACACTAAACCTTTCTCATCTAAACCCACAGTCTGAACTAAGTACTTGATTGTGATGGCAACTGCAACTGGACGATAGTGCAACTGATCTTAACTCACTATCTAACAAGCTAACCGAGATGGTAATATGGGACAAAAAGGCAAGAACTCTAACCCAGAAGCAAGACCATCAAAAGTAAAGGAGGGTTAGTGTTGATCTCACGAGTCATAACCATTGTTTGCAGCCTGCATTCCACGAGTAGTTTACCTTTTGAGTACCTTTCCTCTGTCGTCAGTCCTCTATTTTGTATTCTTCTCTTTCCTCTTATAAATCAAGAAATTTTTGAGGGGGGAGATGCTTCATGTAATGGAACCATCACAATCACTTAAGGGCGACTCCAAATCGTCTGATTCCAAGATTTGCTCTATATCAAGCCTCCAACATTACGGCTTTCCTCAGCTAATGTACATCTTCCCCTCTCCATCAACTTGATATGGATTTAGCTGCCTTCCTAATTGTCAAATAGTTAGTGAATAGACAGGAAGAAACCATTTAAGCTTATTTCCATATCAATGACCCAAATGTGAGTAATGGCCAAGATGTTAGCTGTTTCATCCATACTTTACTCATTGAATTCCATTTGACTCCATTAGCAGTAACATTTATCATTACAAAGATTAATTGTATCTGGTACTTAGGTTGCTTATTTTAATATATTATATCCTGGAGGTGCATTTCTAAGCATTTACTGCAATATGCTTTTCTTATTTAACCACTCTCCAGTTTGAACTAAAGTGAATGTTCTTAGAAAATTCTGAGCTCCTCTTCAACAGAATAATGTGTAAACTGAACCGTGATAAAGAAGTCATGATGTTAGAGAAGAACACACCTTAACAATCGATCTGTTCTCTTTACTAGCCAAGTTGACAGGTAAGAAGTCGATTTTTGGCATTCGTAGGTGAATAGAAGCTATATAGGGAAACCTGGAGATGTGCACAGCAAAATCAGAAAAGTGTAAAAGAAAATGTAAACAGTAATACAGAAGTGAAAATCAATCATAATTTCTAGATAGAAAGGACCTGTTGAGAACAGCTTTTCACATTAGAAATAGTGTATTCTGAACAGCTTTTCCCATTAGAGCCGTCTGAGGCCCAAGAGGGCTTTGATGACCTGCCGGTCCCAGACGAGGATGCCGTGGCAGCGACTGTCGAGCGGGTTGGCGGGTGCTGTCGGGGGGACTCGTCGGCCGCAGGGGGGACGTAGTCCTCATCGTCCTCTTCCTCTTCCTGCAGTTGGCAGCGGCGGCGGCTCGCTGGGGCGGTGGGGTGGCTGCCAGCGGCTGCGACTGCAGGGGGGAGGGATCGGGCGGTGTCGGCGGCGGCGGCGGCATCGAAGGACTAGATGGCGGCGTTGAGCTTCCAGGAGTGGCTCTCGAGGAAGAAGATGGCCTCGATAGGGGTGGAGGAGGTGATGCCGCAGAAGCACTCGATCAGGTTCTGCTGGTCCTTCTGAGGAGGCGGGTAGGCGATCCCGCCACCGCCGCCTGTGCTACCACCACCCGTCCCTTCGCTCATCGCCAGAGGGGGATGGCGATGGGGATGCAGCGCCTCTGCACGTCGAGGGTTTCGGGGTTTCACGAATGGGGAGGGGAAAAGAAGTGTCGAGGGTTTCGGGGGAAAATGGTCTCCGGGATTTTACGGGGGATGCCCAAATCCAAAATTTTGAAGAAAGTTTTTACATATTTATGTTTTCAGTGATACCAAATGATTTAAAAAATGAATTTTTCTTAAAAACATTTTTTTAGTGACATTTTACATCCAACCAAACAAATCTAAAGCTTTTAAAAAATTGTGTTGGATAGGTTAGAGACTAATATACAGGTAAAGGTACAACAATTAGCTTCTCTCCTTTTTTAAATGTTTATATTTCTGTGTTTGAAGTGTGAGGGCATTAGAAGTTTAAAGAATATTTATTTTGACAATGATAAAGAAGCTTATATATTGCATAAAGGAATAATAGCTTTTTCCTTCAGATTTTCTGAGTTGCCAATGGACTTCTCAAGCACCCCACAATTTGAATCTAAAGGTGAATAACAAGGGGCATGTGGTTTCAAAACATTTCCCTCTCTTTATATATTTGTAATATCCTAATTACATCACTTTCTTGTACATTAAATCATGTCACCTCACTGACATTCTATTAAACTCGATATATGTAAAATGATGCATTATCAGCTATTATATTTCATGAGTTCCTATTGTTAATGGAGCAACTGTCAGCAATGAGTTGTGGATGCCATTCTGGGCACCATTTTTCTTGCTTTTGGGTCCCTGTGGTAGGATCAACTCATTTTATTAGTATTAGATTCCCAATTTCTTAATTATTTATTTCAGTAGAGATTAAGCATCACTAGTAGAAATTATGGAATAGACGACCATTATTTAAGAACCGTCAGTGGTTCTGCATAAAGCCAACGGTCTTAACCGTCGATTTTTTAATTGAGAATGGACGACACATTAACCGTAGTTTAATATGTATAATTTATTTTCTAATTTATACCTTCTATTTTAACTGTCGTTTAATAGTTATAAGCATACCTTAATTCCTTAATTCTCCAACCCCCCGCCAAATTTGGATTTGGATCGCCCCACGTCTCTTCCCCGCCTACTGAAGAGAAAAGAAACCGCGCGCCCTCGCCTCGCCCCTCCCAGCGCGTAGAAGAGGCAGAGCCAGAGACGCGCCCTCTCCCCGCTGGCCGCATGCCCTCTCCCCATCGCCCAGATGCCCTCGTTGTTGCCTTGCCCCACCCACTGAAGAGAAGAGAAACCACGCCGGAACACCCTCGCCTCGCCCCTCCCAGCGTGCAGAAGAGGTAGAGCCAGCGACGCACCCTCGCCTCGCCCCTCCCAGCGCGCAGAAGAGGCAGAGCCAGTACACGTCCTCTCCCCGCTAGCCGCGCGCCCTCTCCCCATCACCCAGACGCCCTCGCCATTGCCTTGCCCCACCCGCGGAAGGAGAAGAATGGGGATTTGGTTTTTCATCTCTCGCCTCGCCCCGCCGCTGAAGGGGAGTGCAGGCAGAAACCACTGGATGCCCTCGCCTCTCCCCGCCCTCGCCTTGCCCCACCCAGCCCGCGGGCAGAGCCGGCAGAAGACTGCCCACCGCGCGCCCTCTCCCCACCGCCCGGACGCCCTCGTCGTCGCCTTGCCCTACTCGTGGAAGAGGAAGAGCAAGCAGACCTCCCGCCGCGCTCCCTCTCCCCGCCGCCCAGACGCCCTCCCTCTCCCCACTGCCACGGCAGCCCACGCGACCAGTTCTCTCCTCCCCCTGCGACATCCCGCCTCCTCCTCTTTCTCCCGTTGACACCGATCCACTCCTCCTCGGACCCTGCAGTCTCCATCTCCAACACCTCGGACTGACCTCGGACCCTGCAGTCTCCGGCTCCAACCCCTCGAATAGACAGTCCTCGTAGTTGAAACAGCAAGCAATAGACGCGCCTCCTCCCTGTCGCCTCGCCTTCTCCCTGTCGCCTTGGCATCGCCACCAGTGAGACCCCTTGGCACGTAGTATGACTATTTTTACATTATAATATCTGTTGTGAATATTTTTTCATGTTATAGTAATACATCAATAATACTTGCAATCATCATTCATCATTCTAGATTTTTTTAATTATTAGAGTTTGTCCTATAATGTTAGAATATTCTTTATTAATAGGATTGGACATAATATTGTTGTAATCATAATATTGTTCACTTGTGATTCTACTTGCATGTGCATTTGGGCGAAATCATCCCTTAGTTATAAAATGGAAGTTCAACAAACTTCAAAGGTAGCAACCAGTCCAGAGGTTCTCTACTTTTTTTTTTCTTTTTCTCTATCTATAAAATAAATAGGCCAAGAAGAGAACTCTCATGCAGGACTTACAAGAAGCACAAGTCCTGCTTTAGGTTATAAAATCTAGTACATCATTCTAGATGAAAGCATACAAATCCTAGAAGTATGACATGCAAGCACCAGTGGTTGCATAACCCACATCACTGGTTTTAATTTAGTAACTGCCTAAAGAAAAATTTACTGATCCATATATGTGTAGTCATGCACATATCAAGATATATACAATTCCAATGAGACTTTGCAGAATCCATTTTATGAGGGAGAAAAAGGTTTTATTTCAGTTCAATATTGTTACGATTTTTTTTTCTAAAACTTCAGGGAGTGTGTGTTATGAGGCAGATTCATGTTTAATTGGTGGTTAGTTGATAGTCTTTTTTCATTTCTGAACTTCAGAATTCTGAACACAGAATTCTGAGCAGAGCTCAGAATTTCTGAACAGAGTTCAGAGTTCTAAAATTTCAATTATTGTGATTCTATGAATAGAATTCTGAACAGAAAGTTTTTAGGATTCCATACTAAAACAAACAATAGATCTTAAAATGAAATATTAAGAAAAACATAATAATAAGTGTGTTGAGATGCACTATTCAACTCACCAAGTCACTATAAACGAACATGGAAAGCATATATTTCATTTGTTGGATATGTGATAGCATTCCTTGTTTGCACAAAACTGTTGAATCATTTCCTTGATGTAAGCGGGCATCACAGGATGTAGAAAATGGGTAATGATTCTTCGTCACTTAGAACATTCTATGCATATTCACAATTTATTCAGGAAATATATCACAGACTGTTCTTCCACATTGATGATGCTCATAAGATGGCTGGAGAAATCTTTTGATTCTTTGTCAATGGTGTCGTCCACCTCCATAAATTATTTATAAAAGATAAAAGAATAGAAAATAACCCAACAAAACAAGTGATCAGGGGACTACACAAATGGAAATGCAACTTACTTGTTCATCTATTGCAACATTAACTTTTCAATTTTTCTATCATAGCGCTACATCTTTCACTATATTAATTTTTTTGTTAGCTTATTGTGTGACTTCACATGCTAACTATGTTTATTTTCTTTACAAGATGAAGTTAAATTATATCATTGATAAGAGTTGGATGTATAAATATAAGACCAAACACGAACGAGTTAATACAGATTTTTTGGCTGGAGTTGAGCAATTCATGCAATTTGCATCACAAAATTTGAACAATGATTCTTCTTCAGTGATGAGATGCTCGTGCTATAAGTGTGAAAATAATATCGTTCATTGTCATATTGTTAGAGAGGGATTTACTGAAGGATACACTACTTGACAATTTCATGGAGAATCTTATAGAAAGTCTCAAGTGGCTGATCTTATGCTTACTGGTTCAATGGATGATATGGCTGGGATGTTAAATGATGCATTTATGTGACAACCTGTCAATGATGATGTCCAAAATGAAGAGCACAATCAAGAGACAAACACATTTACAAAGCTCGTGGAAGAAGCTAGTAAACCTTTTTATGCAAATTGCAATAAGTATTCGAAGCTTTCATTCATTGTGCGTTTATTTCAACTCAAGTGCCTACACAAATGGAGCAATAAATATTTCACTGCCATGCTTGCATTATTCAAAGATGCATTGCCTATTGATAATACACTTCCAAGTTCTTGGTATGAATCTAAGAAGATGATGTCCCAATTGGGTCTGGATTGTAAGAAGACACATGCATGTCCAAATGATTGTGTATTATTTAGAAAAGAATATGAAGATCTCGATAGATGTCCAAGGTGCAATGCTTCTAGATGGAAGGAGAGAAAAATCAATACTGGAGGAACAAAGATTGTGCTAGTAAAAATTCTTCGTCACTTTCCTTTAATCCCAAGGCTTCAAATGTTGTTCATGTCAGAGAAGTCTGCAAATTTAATGGCATGGCATCATACAACTCCACAAGATGAATATGAGAAAATGAGTCATCCCAGAGACTCCAAGGCTTGGAAAGATTTTGATGAAAAGTTTCCATCTTTCAGTAGAGATCCCCGTAATATCAGACTCGAACTGGCTAACGACGGTTTTAGTCCATTTAAGATAGCAATAGGTAGCAGCCGAAGCACATGGCCTGTCATTTTAATAGCTTATAATTTACCTCCATGGTTGGCAATGAAGCAATCTTTCTTTATGATATCTCTTCTTATAGATGGTTCAAAATCTCCTGGCAATGATATTGATGTTTATCTTCAACCATTGATTGAAGAGTTGAAAATATTATGGGAGCATGGAGTAGAGACATATGATGCTGAGAGAAAACAACTATTTAAAATGCATGTTGCTGTTTTATGGACGATTAATGACTTTCCAGCATATGGCATGTTGTCTGGTTGGAGCACACATGGATATAAAGCTTGTCCTATTTGTCATATTCACCATGGATCAATATATCTTCCTTTTAGTCGTAAGTGTGTATATATGAAGCACCGTTGTTTTTTACCATATGACCATCATTGGAGAGAAGATACTCAAACATTCAATGGTAAAGTTGAGTATGAACTACCCTCAATTCCTTTGTCTGGAGATGATGTGTTAAGAAAGTTGGAAGGTTATAATAATGTCATATTCGGGAAAGATCCTGACGATGTACCTCGAGCTAGTAAGAACCGAGCACAAGAATTGCCAGAGGGTTGGAAGAAGAAAAGTATTTTTTTTTTGAGCTCCATTTGTTTGTGCATTTAAAAGATATTTAGATGGAGGCATACATCCATCTGTTATAATTGGGCGGCTTGAAAATTGTAACTGGGGTTGGAGTTCACCCATCTTCATGAACCTCTCCTCCAGTTTTTCTTGTGCATTTGATAAAAGATTGTTCAAAAATTCTGAACTCTTCTAAGAGTTCAGGAATGAAAAAAAATTGTAGATCTCATGCATTGGTCCCATTTTTTAGTGACTGATAGATCTTATTTGTATCTGAGTTATAGGGTGCTAATCTTGCTGTGGGTCACATTGTCTTTCTGGTTGATGTCTTTACAATATTGGAAAGTCACTGAAAAAGAGTTTTGGAGTTCCAGCAACTGAAAGACAACTTCTAATTCCTGAAACTCGAATTGACATTATGATGACAGGCTCTAAAGGAATGTAAAGCACTTGTTGTTCTCCTGATGTCATATATATATATGAGAATATGGCTGTTATTCTTGGTTTTTTGGTGAGATATCTTACCATGATAAACTTGCCATCGCCAGTTCTTTTATCAGATTCTGACATGATCTTTCTATTATGACTCATTTTTTCCCCTAGATGCACCTAAATAATCAAATCTACTGGGAATTGGGCATTGTACCTTTATCAGTCATTCTGAGACCTATTTGTCCTCCCATTCTTTTATAGAACATGTCTCCAGAATTCTGAAGTTCAGAGTTATAAGATTCAAAGTACCCATACCATTAGCCATGCTACTTGTTCCTTTTTATCCTCTGTTTGCTACTAGTGGGCTCATTTTCGTTCGTTATTCATTAGCCTATTTTGAATATATTTCTTTTTGGCAGAAGATTGTCTAGTGCAAGTATTTTGAATATATTTCTTTGACTTGTATATCTTGAATTAACTATTTATTTATGCTACTACAAGTATTGATATTTTCTCATTTCTTTTTATAGGTTGGAGATCGCAAGTCGCGTGCTGGGACATCACGTTCTCAACCCCCACTTCCATAGAGTTGGACACATTTATGTACCTAGCTAGCTAGATGGGCATTTTCATATAGACTTTAAATTTCAGATTACAAAGACGTCATTGATTTGGACTTTGTTTGGTGGTTAATGGCTATAAATGATATATAAGTGAATTTATTAAAGTATGAATAGTAACTTTTTTAGAATATATTAGAGAATTTTGTTATTCATACTTATTTGTTATTTTTTATTTTCTTCTTCCTCTAATCCCCCTATTGGTGTTCTCCGTGCAGTTGTTGCAGGCTTCTCCATGTGGTTTTTTTATTTTGTTTTTTTGGAATAATCGTTAAGAAATATTTCTTACAACTAAATGACCTCATTCTAATCTAGTGTGAAATGCCTGAAGCTGCTCTCAAAGGTACATCTTTCATAATATTAATTGATTGTGTGAGCCCAAGGTTGTAACTTCATTCTATAACAAAAACACTTCAGCTCTCACTTTTACCCCCCAAAATAGACATGCACCAAATCCTCCATCAGGCAAGTTATTTCCTTTTTTTTGTCATCAACGAGCAAGTTATTTCAATGTTTATGTTTGTGGAATCTATAAAATGGATGTGCAATTTTATATCTTATTTGGGCTATCTTTTCATGTTTCAGATGTTCGATATAATGGTGTCCAAAGGGATTGTTTTGATAATAGAGAAAAGCTTTTCTCTATTCAATTTGATGGGCGCCAAATACATGTAGAGAAGAGGAGGCCACCTAGTAGCTCTGCTGCTCAAGAAAGTAAGTTACATTTGTGTAATGGCAATGTGGATTTCTTAGTATGTTTGGTATGTGATGGCAATGGCAGTGCAACATCACAGGGTCTTCAACAGCACTACTGTGGCCTTTCCATCATGATCTTTGGCCTTTTGATGACCTCAGCCTGACTGTTAAAGTTTGAATATGAAAGCGCTAGCATTTAGCCTCTGTACAGTTGTGTGAAACTTTCTTTAGCAGGCTTGTGCTTCATTTTGCCTGGTTGGAGTAAGTATCACCCACCTTGGGTTAAACATGTCTCATATGCTTTGTAACTTCTGTCAAATATTAGAGGGAGATGATGAGACTTGCATATAGATGTCTGCAATTTCCCCCAGCAGTTTTGGACTCTATTTTGCATGTTTCCCATTTTCATTGAATTGGTGTCTTTTGTCATGGGAGCTTTTACTAATTGTGGAGGAAGATAAGGGAGCTTTTATTTTTATTCTTGACTGAAGCATAGGCTGGTCCCATAAATTCAGATCCCTACGATCGCAGATATGAACTTGAGTGGCCCCCTTCCTGACCTACCCAATACCAAGTGGGACATAGCCCATTTATTATGTATCGGATGTGTGAGTTGCTGAGTCCTTTGACAACTGGGTTGGTGGAATAAGTACCATCTCACTCCTGCCCATTTTACACTATCAAATGTGAATCATGAAATTGCCAATACAGTGTGGGACTTTGAGTTCATGCGGTGCCCTAACTGTCTTACCCTGTTCTTTATCCTGTTAGGTTAGATCCTTTTACTGTACTCATTTTTGTGCCAAATATTGTCAACTCTGTTTAATGTGAAAATAGGACAGTTGCTTATCTACTGTGGATCTGAAATCCAGGTTGTGTATATCAGGAATCAACAAATGCTTAGTAATGAGCTGCAGTTTGGATGCTTCTGTTGGGGGGGGGGGGGGGGGGGGGGGGGGGGGCATTACTTACATCTTGAACTTTATCTTTTGCCCTTCTGTTTTCATGAATATTTTCTTTCTTGATCACTCTCACAGAACATTATGCTTTTGCTTATTGCTTATGATTTTACAATTTTCATCGTTCTAGGTAACTCGACATTGATTCCTACTTCAGAAATATTGGACTTCACCGGCAAGCTGTTGTCTGATTCTCAAATTAAGCTTTATAGAAACAATTTAAGGATGCCACAACTGATGTTGGAGGAGAGAGAGAAGAAATATGGAAGATTTATTGCAAATAATGGATTGATTGAAGATCCATGTTCTTTTTGAAAAGGAAAGATCATTCATAAATCCATGGCCTGCAGAACAACGTGAAATTTTTATGGAGAAGCTTGCCTTGTATGGTAAAGATTTCAGCAAGATTGCATCTTTCCTTAGCCACAAGACAATAGCAGACTGTATTGAGTTTTATTGCAAGAGCCACAAGTTTGAAACTTTTGAAAAAGTGAAGCGGAGTCTGGGTATGAAAAAGAACCGGCTTGCCCTTGCTTCTTCCAGCTGTGTCTTTGCTTTGTACTTTTTCTTAATAAAATGCGACCACATTTACTTGCCTCAAAAAAATTAACACTCTTTCATTCTTACTTGTTTGCTTTCATAGGTTCGAAATTGCAGGATGAAGGTGGAACATCACAGTTGCAGCCCTCAAGACAATAGAGTTGCACCTCTTTACCTAGATAGGACTCTTCATACAAATTTTAATTTTCATGCTACCAAGATAGATGGTTTTGTACATATTGAATATGACATGATAACTAATGATTAACGTGTTGAAAATTTTTTATGTTATATTTAAATAAATGGTGCATTGTAAATTTGGATGTCTTTACTAAAAAAAATCTCCAAATCATTTGAATAATATTTTAAGCTTGTGGAATGTATGAAAAATGACAACATTTATGATGGGTTCGTCAGCTATTGTGTATATGGGAGTTGTTGACTTTCATGCAAATGCGACATTTGAGTCTGTTGACTATTGTGCATATGAAGATGGTTGGGACTGTAGGCTATCAAAAAAAGGCAGTGGTTGGGTCCATTGGCTATTGTCTGCATGCCGACGGTTGGGATTGTCGTCTGTCAAAAAATGTCGATGGTAGGATCTGTGGGCTATTATTGTGGCTCAACGGTTATTGACAGTTGGCTATTGTACAAAAGGCGACAGTTCCTAACCATTGGAAATGACGTCACACGATGGTTTGAATAGTCGGCTATTGTAGAAAAGGCGACGGTACTTGACCGTTGGCAATGACGTCACTCGACGGTTTTTAATCGTCGGCTATGATATGGCCAACGGGAGTGTAGACCACGGTCTACCGTGGACGTTGGTATAGGCGACGGTGTTTTTCAAACTGCCGACGGTTGTTAACCATCGGCCATAGTCTCTTTGTACTAGTGCATTTTCGGATCCATACAGAATCATGTATTTTTCTTAAAGCAACATAATACAAAAAGGTATGCTCCCTTAATATGACATGAAAACTCACCGATTCTACATCTTTTTTAGTCGCATTTTGCCTTTTCTTTTGATGATGATGAAATCAGTGCCATTCCATCATCCACACTGTTGTTTTCCTCCTACATATAAATTACTAAATGGATTAGATAATAAAATTATGCAAAATATATTTATTCTAAAAAATTGAGTTAAACGACCTAAATTTTTTAGTCTTCTCTCTCAAACATGGCAATCCTCTCCTCAAGATCCTTAACACAATTACCCAACTTCTTATTTTCATCCTTCAGAATATCTAAAGCCCTTCCCTATAAATTAGTAGGTGTTAGTCTAGTACCTAAACATTTTACACGACCAGTTTTGTACTCACCAATCACTTGAGAATATATATCATTTGTAGATGCCATCGTCTAGGAAGAGCTAGCTAAAGATTATGATTGTTTTAAAGCCTAAATTTTCTTCTGTTTGAAAACATAGCTTGAAAGTTAAAAATAATAATTTCTCGACAAACATGTATAAATGAAAAATACATGCACATTTACAATGGCAACTGCACGTTCACTATTTACTAGAGTGTTGTCGTTTCTCGTATGGATGACGATGAGCATGTTGACTCCTTTATCTCCATGATTATATATTTTGGTGATAACAAAACTTATCAAAATATTTTTATATTTTTATAAACCATGTGTATTTACCTTAATATTATTTTGGTTAAGTTTGTCAACATGAGACTCAAAGGAAATAAATTGTACTTCAAGAATCATCATTGTAAGTATTCCAAGTATTTATAAGTTCACTAGATGGTGTTCAACTGCTTGTAAGTCATTGTTGTCATTCATAAGTTCATGTGTTTCATCACTGATAATCTTTTTACAGTTTCAATCAAAGTCAAGTTTCATCTTCTATTGCTTTAAACTTCATCATCCGAAGTCATGCATGTTTTTAATTATGATCAGTCGAAGCTCTACTTCGTCATATACAAAGTTAGCTTCATCATATCCAAAGCTAGCACTTTGTCATGCATATTTTTGGTCGTGATCAGTCGAAGCTCTACTTCGTCATATACGAAGCTAGATTCGTCATATTCAAAGTCCACTTCGTCAGATCCGAAGCTAGCATTTCGTCATCCGTGTTTTTTGTCGTGATCAATCAAAGCTCAACTTCATCATATTCAAAGTCTTATACGAAGTTTCACTTCGACCGACAGCATTATGACCTATTGTATATGAAGTTCACTTCGTCATATCTGAAGTTACACTGCATCATATCCAAAGTTCCACTTCGATCGATAATGTTATATTTTGGCCAGTCGAAGCTTTCACTTTGACTATTTATATTATTTCCTTGACCAATCAAAGTCATGTATTGATTGATGAACATTTTATATCGATTGCTTTGTAGAATACCAATTGATGAACATTTTATATCGATTGCTTTGTAGAATACCAACTGATGAACCTTTTATATCGATTGCTTTGTAAAACATCGATTGATGAACATTTTATATCAATTGCTTATGTCATCATCATATCAATTGTTTCCTGCATATTGACTGTTCTACATAGATTATCATGAATACCCTGATCATCTTTATCATAACGATCATCTTTATTCCGTTGATCAAGAAAGATTAATAAATAAACTTTATTGATATGACTATTGTTTTCAATATCACTTTATATCAAGCTATTACCCTTGAAGAAGAAATCATTTAATCATATCACATATCTTCTAGTTAAGAAACTTTTTGAAAACATCTTTGATAATATGATTAAACTATTCTAGACTTATTTTAAATATCCTTAGTGATTTGAACACGTGAAATTCAAATCTGTCGTCTCCTGCTAATGTTTCACATACACATTCAAAGATGTCTTTCATACGCATAATCTATTGTTGTATATAATTCCCATGCACTATGACTTTTTGACTGACTACTATTTTTATGATAAGTCTTCTAATGTTTTACATGTGAATAGAAATGAACCTATCTTTCTTGGAAACACATCTTCTCATGTTAAGTATTCTAAAACAATTTGATTAGTCACCTGTCACTGCTCCACTGCAAAAAGTGCTTACGGTTTGCCATCTTTACAACAAGTATTCTTATACTTTATTTGGTGACAGAATAGACATATCTATTTCTATATAACATCATTTTACACTTTGACTGATACTAAAGACATCTCTCTTAGCATTTAACGCCTGTAGGTTTCCGATAGTCACATGTTTCTACAACATAAGACCTGTAGTGATTGCATGGGAACAAACATCAAGAAATGAGAGACAACAGCTGCTTCAACGGATATCTCAATGGCTAGGAGAAATGTTTATAAGAAGATGATGACTGTGAAGGATAAAAACAAGAAGTGTACATGCATACACACAAAGATCTCACCACCATTCAGATTAGAAGAGCAGTGCGCCCTTACTCTAAGCCCATCTACTCTGAGCTCTCCTGAAGCCTTCACTTCTCCTTTTCTTTTGAGAGCTTGTTCTTCCTTGAAAGAGTAGTATCATATCCCTATTCTTCTCTCTCTCAGTTCGTGCCTCAGATCAAGCACTGCATTGTTGTATAAGCTTGGTCTAGGGGCCATCCCTTCAACTCTTTAATAGTGCACCTCTTCCTGTGAGAAAAGAAGACATGTTGTGGGTAGGTGGTTTGTTCCCCTTATTTAAGGGAAGACCTGTTGCTATAGGTGGTTGTATTGTCTCTTCATGGATTGAAGAGAAGGCTAGCGAGTGTTGGATGTGTAAGTGTCCTTGAGGGGGACTGTACTCTTGGTTAAAGGAATCCCAAGTAGTTTCTTGGGAACAAGACATATGACTCCTGGTGATAGGAGATCCGAACCAAGAAAAAAAATCCTTGTGCATTTTGTGTGATTATTTTTATCTTATTTTTGCTACTCACTAACTCTAACACCTACGTTTAGTGTTTGTATTTGAAGTTATTTTTAACAAGAAAATTTTCAGATATAATTGGAGCAACCCATTCACCCCACCCTTTGGGCTTGTAGCCTGGTCAACAAGTGATATCAGAGTGAAGCCTCTTTAAGAAAGTATGTAGCAACTTGATTTTTTCAATAATAATAATAATAATAATGATTAAAATGGAAAATTAAAGAAAAGGGGAATTTATTTAGACCCATTAAACGAAAAGAAGTGATGGGCTTTATTAAATGGATCATATAAAATTTATTGGGCCAAAATTGGGATTTTTAAAACAAGAATAATAGGAAAATACCCTAAATTCGTAGCTTTATTATTTCCTAAAAAGAAAAGGGGCTAATAAATCATTAAAATAATTATTTGTGTTGGAATTGGAATCCTAACACTACCTAAATTGGCTAGGCATGAATTTGCACCACAATCTAACCCAATTAGGAGATGGCAAGCTTGGAAGGTGGAAAGAAATAAGGAAATCTCAGAATTAAGGGGAATTAGAGTCATAATAGGAAATAGAAACCAAGGGAGCTTAAATACTCCCCAATCTCTCCATGGCCGGCCCTAATTCATTGCTGAGGCTTGCTGGACACGGAGAAGAGGCCAAGGAAAGGGAGAACTCATGGGGAGAAGGCTTGTTCAAGACTCAACCCTTGTTCTTCGAGTTCGAAGCCTTAGAAGACAAAATGACCCAAAGGTAGGCATTCTCACAAGCTAAACTCAATTAAATTCGTTTGTAGGTTGTTCCAAACATCAGGAACAAAAGCCCTCTTGTTGTTCTATTTTTCATCGAGCCAATCTTTTGTTCTTTATTTTTGAAGTTCTACAATCACTTTGACCCCGAACCCTCATATTAAATGTAGATCTCCATGTACACTCGATTCCATGACATGAAAATTTTACTGAAGATTCTGCTCGATGTTAAGAAAATTTTGCCTACCTTTTCCCTAATTTTCATCCAGTATCCTACCCTAATAAATTCATTTACCGTCACTATGTACTGCTCTATGTTCTTCGTGCTTGACCATGTTTAAAACCTATCCAGACTATGATTGTTTTCAAATTCCTAATTACTATGTATACTCTCGCATGTCTAGGTTAATTTAAAAGTGATCTCACAATTTTTCATCAACTGTGCACCGAGTTCTTAATTTTTTAATGACCCTGTGTCAAAACATGGAAACTTGGACCGCAATCCAAAGCATGGTCCTTTTCCCGCTCGGACTCAGGCGTAGGACCTGAGAACGCGACGGCCCGATAGGCCGCGTTCTCAGGGCTGATCGTGACCAGCAACCTGTCACGTTCTAAATGCGACAGGCACTAGCGTCGCGTTCTAGATGCCTGTCCTGACCGACCCGTCGCGTTTTGTGAAAGAACCTGTTGCGTTCTGGCTGTACCCTGTCGTGATCTTTATAGGGGTACGTCGCCTTCTAGTCTTTTGCATGAAAACCCTATATTTTTGCTAACTTTGACTTTCTACAGTAACCACATACCTTGTTAACTATCTTAAACGCAGTAAACAATGCTGTTAAACTTGGACATGAAATTGGTTAACTAAAAGCCATACACATGATCGTTTCATATCCAGGATTCTCTTTATCACATGCACATACTTGTAACCATCCAATATGACTTGATTTGACACGAAAATACCTCATAATATATCTGCTAATTTACTTCAATAATGTATATCACTTTGCCCTATTTTAACTGGACTTGCCTTCATTTCTCGCGTTGTTTTGGGAATATCGTTACCGACACTCCATTGTTCTAGAATTCCTCTAGAACGTCGAGCACTTGTTTCTATATATACACTTTCTCTTGACTGGGACAAACTCTCCGTCGGATATTCCTTCTGTCGGACTAGTGAATCCTTGTTCAAGGCCTCCAAAAGACTCCTCTGTCCATGGATTCCCACATGGCCGACGAGCTGGTTATACCCTAATACCTATGATATCATATAGGGATCAGTAAGATCCAAACGTCCTTAATTGCTCTCTCTCTCTCTTATCTTGAATCACGCCGGACCTCTGGACTTGGGCGTAACATGGCCAGTGGAAGGGTAGTGGATTCCACCTAACTACCAACACCTATTGCGCGTGTTGTGCAACTATTACTATCGCCCGTTTACTCGTCATTTCATGTGCAATGACTTAGAGTTACCATCTATACTCTACTCACTCATCTATTCACGCTCTCTATACACTAATCTATTCATCTAGTACTCTCATCTATTCCTTGGGACTCTCTATTGGCCATTTGACTGATTGTCTAAAGATAAACAATATAACTAATGCCTGGCAATATATAAAGGGCCCGGTCTGGTCCTGGGAGGTGCGCCCAAAAGTGCTATTTGCCCGCGGGAGTTTATTGACCAGAGTGTTTTGGAATTACACTCAAGTGCTATCTATCTCGACTATCTAAATAACAATCAAGTGCTATACTATACCTGTTGTGCTATTGATATACATTGTGCTATTTGTGCTATGGCCATCCTGCTCTGTGCCATATTTGGAAACTTGTGTTATTTCAATCACATGCTATTGTGCTATCTCTTGTGTTACTTGACTCTCTCTCGCTCCATCATATAGTGACTCTGCTTTTAATACATTAATCATTTAAAGCATGTCTGATCATAAGATTTAAGTCCTACTGGGCATTATCGCTCACCCTGCTGTTGGGCTACAATGTGTATGATGACATGTGCATGAATGTTTTTGATGATGTGTGACATAATTGATGTTGTGTAAATGTTTGGAACATGATAAAAATGACAAAGACTTGAAAAAATAAATAAATGGAAATCATGCTTTTAGTTATCACCTATGTATTCATTGTATCTCACTTAGAGTGTTTCTCAATGTAGGTATGAAAGCATACAAGTCAAGAAACAAGATCCAAGTGAAAAAGAACAAGAAATAAACTTCAAGTGATCACCTATCGACAACTAGGAATATACATGTCGACAGATGGACCAGCCAGAGCTCAAATGGAGCAGTAGCTATCGACAGATGGAGCTTACCTATCGACAGATAAGGCTGCCTGTCAACAGCCAGGGATCGCCTGTCGACAGCCCCAGTGTTCCAGGAACTTACATGGTTCTGGGAACCAGTTTTCAGCAGTAGCTGTCGACAGCCATGAAGTACCTGTCGACAGACAAAGAGAAAGTTAGATCCGATGGTCAGAATATGATCTGTATTGGGGTGATCCCTTCAAGCACGACTCTACATACTTGGACACCCATATATATAGATCATGTGAAGGTATTTTTGCAGCAAGAAGCCACCATATCAAAACCCTAAGCAAAACCCAAGAGAAAAGCTTCTCCCTGCTGCTCTGCTTTAACCCTCCGTCCAGTTCGTGGAAGATCCATCTCAAGAACGGAGTTGAAGCTAGTTCGCCCATGATTCAAGCTTCTCCATCAATTGGGCATCATCTACACGAAGCTTGGAGTTCTTCTGGATGACCACCTAGAAGAGTTCTTCATCTAGATTTGTTTCTAAAACTCAGAACTCTTCTCTTCTTCTACTTTTCAATACTCTGTGTGTGTGGTAGTGGTTCAAGCGACCCTTGTGCTTGATCCACATGTGGGTTGTTGTTCTGATTGCTTGTTTGCATCAGACAACGTGGGTGTATGTGTTGTAGAGTTGAACTCGCTGATAAGCAGTCATTCTGTGTGTGTGTGTGGACAGTGGACGTAGGATACACAAGTTGAGTACTCCGAACCACCTTAAATCTTCGTGTCATGTGGTTTGAATGTTTCACGGTAGATGTTTGGTAGGCAAGTTGATTATTCACAAGCTAGATAGATTGTTATTCACTCTACTCATAATCAGCACACACGTCATAGTTCGAATGTGATATAAATTTGTTTAAGATTTCGATAAGTCAGTATTGAATCGAAAAGTAGGCTATAGTGCTTTTAATTAGTAGTAATCTATTCAACCCCCCTTCTAGATTAATGCTTAAGATAATTCCGCATATCTTTCAATTGGTATCAGAGTGAGGTTTCTCCAATTTACTGCTTGATCTCATGATCAGGAGAAGTTCGATCTCATGGAATCTAACAAGGGGTTTATGGCTGAAGGACACTCAGTGTCCAGGCCTCCCTTCTTTGATGGCACTGACTACACTTATTGGAAAAACCATATGCAGGTCTTTCTGAGAGCTCAAGACTACGAGCTGTGGAAGATCGTCAGCAAAGGGCCTTATGAGCTGCTTGCTGACGAGGACACCTGGACTAGAGAACAGATCCGCAGAGGTACATTAAATTGGAGCGCATTGAACATGATGTAGTGCGTCGTACATCCGAAAGAATATTCGAGGGTCTCCATATGTAAGTCAGCAAAAGAGATGTGGGACAAATTGGAAATCATATACGAAGGTACATCTGAGGTAAAGGAAACCAAAGCAAGCATGCTAGTATCTGAATATGAGATGTTTAGAATGAAAAATGAAGAAACCATTTCAGATATGTTCGCTAGATTCATGCTAATAATAAATGGGTTGAAAGGTCTAAAAAAGGAGTACTCAAAGAGTGACTTAATAAGGAAGATACTTCGGTCTCTTCTATCCTCTTGGCATACTAAGGCCACTGTCATTGAGGACTCTAAAGACCTTTCAACAATGAAATTGGATGAGTTAATAGGATCCCTGATGACTTATGAAATTAACCTAAAAGAAAAGAAACTAAGGTTAATCCTCGAAAATCCATTGCTTTAAAAGCCTCTAACAAAAGTTTTTCTAGTTCCAAGAAAGAGGCACAAAAGGAAAGTGATGAATCTGAATCGTCTAGTGATAGTGAGAATGATGAAAGAGCCATGCTCACTAGACAGTTCAAAAAATTCCTCAGGTTCAAAAAGAAAGGCTCAAGTAACTTCAAAACTTTTCCAAAGAAAGATTTTTCAAATAAATTTGATTCCAACAAAAAATCTAACATGATTGTGTGCTATGAGTGCAAGAAATCAGGGCACATGAGAGGTGAATGCCCAGAGCTAAAGAAAAAGCTGAAAAAGGACAAGTTCACTTTCAACAAAGCCAAGGCAATGATGGCGACTTGGAGTGATGAAGATGAAGATGCGAACGCACAAGGAAGCTCTGGAGATGAAGAAATTCAGTGCTTAATGGCAAGGAGTGAAGAATCAAATGAGGTAAACTCTTCCTTTGAAAACTATACTGTTGATGAATGGGAAGAGGCATACACCTTGCTCTTTGAAAAATTTTGTGAATTCAAGTCTGGAAATAAAGCACTGAAAAAGAAAATCACTAATCTTATTTCTAGCACAAGCACTGATGATCAACTTGCAATCATGTCTAAAGAAATTGACTTACTGAAAATTGAACAGGAAGGTCACTATGAAGAAATGGATTGCATGAAAGAAAAGTTGCAAGAAAATGAAAAGGGAAAACAAAGTCTAATCAATTCTCCTGAAAAACTTCAACATGAAAATCAAGAGATTTAGAGAAAGTTGGAACAAGCTGAAAAGGAATTAAGAGGAAAAACTGAAGACCTTTCAAGATTTGTAAAAGGAAAAGAAAATTTAGATGCGGTTTTGGGAGTGAAAACAAATGTAACAAGGCATGGACTTGGATTTCAACCAAAAAAACAAAAGAAACTAGGAGAGAAATTGATTACATCTCTTGTAGATTGCAGTCCAAGTGCAAACAAGAAAGTTCAACCTACAGGTAAGCAACTGAAAAACAAACAAAAATCATCATATGTTCAACAAGTGAAGAAATCTGTCGATAGACCCAATAAGAGCTGTCGACAAGCCTGGAAATACACTGCAAAAAGAAAAGCCATCCAGGTAATAAAAGGGTAAGATGCAAGCACAAGTTCAAAAAAATAGCAAAAGAAATGTCTTGAGAAAAACTCTATCATGTAATTACTGTAAAAAACTTGGCCATACAGAAAATCAATGCTAGAATAAATTAAACAAACTGAAATGCAAACAAGTTTGGATTCCAAAGTATTTACTTTTTGGCATGAATGATAGAATGGGACCCAAAGTAATTTGGGTACCAAAACCTCTTGTCTGATCCATCTATGCAGGAATGCCTAGCAGCCCAAAATCAAAACAAATGGTACTTGGATAGCGGCTGCTCGAGGCACATGACGGGCGACAAAGAAAAATTATGTCTGCTGGTGAAAAAAGACGGATGACAAGTTATCTTTGGAGATAACAATAAGGGCCAAATTATTGGCACATGTAAGGTTGGTAAGTATGCCTCTAACTCAATAGACAATGTGCTTTTAGTTGATGGTCTTAATCACAATCTTCTTAGCATAAGCCAATTGTGTGATAAAGGCCATAAAGTCATCTTTGAAACAAATAAATGTCAAATTGTTGATAAAGAAAAAGGAAGTCTCAAGTTTTCTGGAAAAAGGGTTAATAACATCTATCTAATTGATTTAGATGAACCAGAAAACAAAAATTTGTGTCTTGTTGCAAATAAACAGGATGAATTGACTTTGTGGCATCGTAGGCTAGGCCATGCAAACTACAATGTTTTGCACAATATCATGAGGAAGAAACTAGTAAGTGGTCTTCCTGAGATTTCTTTCCATAAAAATGTAAGTTTTTGTGATGCATGTGCACAAGAAAAACAAACCAGAAAGTCTTTCAAATCAAATGCTCCCTTAATCACTTCAAAACCTTATGAATTGTTGCACATGGACCTTTTTGAACCTACTAGAACATTAAGTCTCAATGGCAAACGCTTTGGGTTTGTCATTGTAGATGATTTTTCTAGGTTCACTTGGGTTAAATTTCTGGGTCACAAACATGAAGCACTGAAAATCTTTCAAGAGTTCTTCAATAAGATTGAGCATGGCAACACAAATAAAATATGCTCAATCCGCACTGATCATGGGGGAGAGTTTGATAATATTTCATTTTCTGAATTCTGCAGGAACCAAGGTATAGATCATAAGTTTTCCTCTCCAAGGACTCCAGAACAAAACAACATAGTGGAGAGAAAGAACAAAACTTTGGTGGAAATGGCTCGCACTCTTCTAGTTGAAAGCCAACTCCCAAGGAGCTTTTGGGCAGAAGCTGTGAACACTTCATGCTACATCCTCAATAGAGCCATGGTAAGACCTGTCATGAAGAAAATCACGTATGAGCTCCTGAAAGGTAAGAAACCAAGTATTGAATACTTCAAGATCTTTAGCTCTAAAGTCTTTATACACAACAATGATAAAGTTGATTTAGATAAATTTGAAGCCAAAAGTGATCCAGGTATTTTTCTCGGATACTCAGAACATTCTAGAGCTTATAGAGTGTATAACAATAAAAACAAAACTGTGGAAGAGTCTCCACATGTTATTTTTGATGATTATCATGCAAAAACTAACGAATTAAATGTTTCCAGGTATAATGATGATGAAGGAAAAATACTTGAAGATCAAGATGAAAAGAAATTGTCAACAGACCATGAAGAGGTTGTTGACAGGCCTGAAGACAATCCACAAGATCAAACTCTTCAAGAACAACCTCCCTAAGCGCAAATTCATCAAGAGCAATATCCTCAAGATCAAGAATAATCAGGTCCTTCAACAATCAAAAATGTCAGGTACTCAAAAGATCACCCACTTGATAATGTAGATGGAAATGTAAATGATAGAGTTCAAACTAGGTCTCATTTTAGACACATTATTGAAGAAGATCACTTAGCATTTGTCTCTCAAGTGGAACCTAAAAATGTTGAAGAGGTTCTAAAAGAAAAATCATGGATAGATGCTATGCATGAGGAGCTTGAGCAATTTGAAAGAGACAATGTATGGAGCTTAGTTCCTAGGACCCCAAAAACTTCTATAATAGGAACAAGATGGGTATTTAGGAATAAACTAAATGAAGAGGGTAAAGTGGTGAGAAACAAAGCTAGACTGGTAGCAAAAGGATATAATCAAGAGTTTGGGATAGATTTTGAAGAATCCTTTGCACCTGTAGCTAGGCTTGAGGCAGTTAGAATTCTGTTAGCATATGCATGCTCAAACAAGTTTAAACTTTTTCAAATGGATGTTAAAACTGCCTTCTTGAATGGTTACATCAAAAAGGAAGTCTATGTTTCTCAACCACTTGGATTTGAGAATAATGATAAGCCTAACCATGTTTATAAATTGCACAAAGCTCTCTATGGTTTGAAACAGGCACCCCGAGCTTGGTACGATAGACTGAGCAATTTCCTGGTTAGTAAAAACTACTCAAAAGGTAAAGTGGACCAAACTCTTTTTACTAAATGTGTTCACAATCACATCATTTTTGTTCAAGTTTATGTGGACTATCATTTTTGGTTCAACTAACCCCTCACTGTGTGAAGAGTTCTCAAAACACATGCACAGTGAATTTGAGATGAGTTTAATGGGGGAGCTTCAATTTTTTTCTTGGCTTGCAGGTAAAACAATATGAAGATGGCTTCTTCATAAATCAAGAAAAATATGTTAAGGAGCTACTGAAAAGGTTTCAGTTTGAACAAGCCAAGCCAGCCTCTACACCAATGAGCACAAGTGTAAAACTGGAAAACGATGAGAAAGGTAAAACGGTAGATGCAAAGCAATTCCGAGGTATGATTGGCTCACTCCTTTACCTTACTGCAAGTAGGCCGGACATTCAGTTCAGCGTTTGCCTTTGTGCTAGATACCAATTGATAACTACATGAATTTTTGCGTTAAATATCATACATATAGAAATTTTAGACATCTTTTATCTGTAAATATGGTGCAATTTGATTTTAATTTCCATTTCATTCAGAAACAAATTTGTGAACATTTAGTTAAATTTTGGGTAGAACACTTAGTTAGATACTCATCTAATAAAGTCAATGCCTTTAGAATAGTTTGATTAGTAAAGTGTTTTCTCTTTTTGTAAAATACATTGTACATAAATAATTTTTAGTCTTATCATTACTTTTATAAATATCTTTTTGTACATATTAGTTGTAAATAAATCACATTTTTAAACCATGTCACATATTCCATCTCATCATATCATAGCACATCTATTTTCTCTCATCTCACCAAATCACGACACATACCCCACCCAATCTTAAATAAATAAAAATATTTAATAAAATAACTCACCCAATATCATCCTTTTAAATCATATCATGCCACACCCCACCAAATCTTATAATGCCACATACCCCACCACACCAATTTCATAAATCCCACCATCTCTTGGCCACGGATAAAACCCCAATTAAACCTTATCTCTTTATTTCTTCTTCAGAAGCTACTGGAAGCAAGGCGGCGCTGGGGTTTGGAGCTCTGGTGAGATGCTGGGAGGAGCCCTGGCGATGGCACTGGCTGACGCATGCAGAGCTGGGCGCCGGAGGCTAGAGCGGCGGCTAGTTGGTGTGAAGCTTGGGCATGGCGGTGTGCAAAGCTGGAGCTTGCGGTGTACGGAAGCTGGCGATTGGGTGCATCTGGGCGGCGGTGTGAGGAGGCCAGATCCGGTGCGGCCAAGCTAGGCGGGCAGTGCGCCAGGGGCTGCTGAGCAATGGGTGCGCTGAGCGGCTGGGGTGCTGTGCACGGGACTGGGCCAAGCAGATGGGCCTGCTGCTTGGGCCGATGGCTGTGGTCTGGCCGATGGTGGAGCGATGGCGCTGGCGATGTGGAGGCCAGATGGCGGTGCGCAGCAGGGTGGCTGAGGTGGCATGGTGTGCTGAGGTGGCCAGGCCATGGCAATCCTGGGTTGGGTTCGTGCGCAGAGCAGGGCTCCTGTGTGCAAAGCATGGAAGGTGCTGGTCTGGCGGACTGTTGTGCTGGCGATCCGGGTGTGCTGTGCGATGGTGATCCTGGTGGAAGGCAAGAAGAAGCTCGCCAAGAGGCCCGGGCACATATAAAAGGACCCCAAGGTCCTCTTCACGAGGTTCCCTGGTTCGGTCTGGTTAGAAATTTTTTAGAATTTTCAGTTTCCCATTTCCTGTAATTTTCGTTTCGGAGAGCAGAGCAGTGAGGGAGAATTGGGTAGGAATTTCTTAGGTTTTTAATTCCCATTTTACCTGTATTTCTTGTTCTTTGGTGCAGAGCAATTGGGGGCTCTGCAGTAGGAATCTCTTAGGATTTTAGTTTTCTTCTCTGTATCTTTTGTTTTAGCAGAGCAGTGAGGGTTCGACGAGTTGGAGAGTTTAGGAGTTCTTAATTTCCCTTTTCCTGTTAAAGCAGCAGAGCAGGAAGGGAGTTCAGATCAGAGTTCGATTTTTTTTCATGTTCTTCTTTCTTTCTTCTGTTCAGCAATTGGGATTCGACTATTAGAGTTTATGTTTTCTTCTTCCTTCTGTAAGCATCATGGAATTGGAGTTCAGCATTTGGAGGGGATTCTAGTTTAGTATTTTGCATTTCATTTTGGCCTTCTTCGTTTCTTCTGTCAGATGGATGTGTTGGAGAGTTTGATCCATGAGATTGTTCATTTCTTTTGCAGTTAATTGTCCATTTTATCTGTGTGCTTTGTCTCTTTCTTCTGTTGGTAAGATTAATCCAGGGGAGTTCGGCTTTTAGGGAACTTTTAGGATTTTAATTTCTTCAGTTTAATTTTCTGTATTTTCTTGTTTCGCAGAGCAGTGAGATGTTGAGGGAGTTTTTTTTTTTTTTTTTGTTATTCCAATTCTCAGCATTCGGGTTTAGCCAGTAGAAATGTTTAGAATTCTATTTTCTTGCAGTTTTCCTCTGTACTCTTTCTTTCAGCAGAGCATGAAGTTGTCTGGGTCGATTTCTATAAATTCTTGTTGTTCTTGATGTTGCTACTTCAGAATTCCAGTTTTATTTGCCAATTTTCCCGTACTTATCTTCTTTCAGCAGATCGGAGAGTTGAGATTCCAGAGGGCTTAAGCATTGTGTTCTTTTCCTCTTTGTTGCTGTGGGTGATTTTGGGGATTGGGAGAGATCGATCTAGGGGTTGTCTATTTCTATTTCTGCAGTGTTTTTATTTCTTCCCTGTGGATAAATTCTGAGTTCATTGCAGTCTATATTTCTGTTGTCATTTTATTACTAATTCACTAGACTGTGAGGAAGACGAGATCCAATGTGTTTCGCCTCGTTGTTTTGAAGCTGGTTGCATCTTATTACTTGTTTGATCCCTCGAGCTGTGAGGGTACAGTGATACCAATTCTTTGCTTCTCCATTCTACTTGTTCTTTCATTAAGTTTAATCTGTCAAGTGTGGGGGATTTGATTGATGTTATTTGCACAATTGAATTTAATGTAATATGATTTTTGGTGAAAATGCGAATGGTTTCAAGTCAAAGTAGTTTTAATTCAAGCTTTATTCAGCCTCTCCATGGATATGACCTGTTCTCACCACTATATGAGTTCATCTTTGTTATTTTAATTTTGTGAGACAGTTTAGAGGAAGTGCGCATATTGACTTGTGCGAGGAACTCTGGACAACGAAAATGCACAGTCAACAATGTCGCGCGTATCATCTTGGCGCCGTTGCCGGGGAGGCATTAGAGTTTGATTTAGATCTATTTTGATTTGATTTCATTTCTATTGGTTTTACATTGACTTGTTTGTGGGCTTTCATTTCAGATTTGCATAAGGAGTGGACCATGGAGATTGGGCTTGGCATTTGAGGCCCATTGGAGGAGGAGAGCTTGCTGAATTTTTTTTTAATTGCTTTTAATTTCGAATTTTAGATAGAAAGAGTGTGAGTGAACTTTGTAGTGAGGCTTTGATGTATTCTCTGTGCATGTACAGAGATTTCTTTCACGTTGGCATGTAATAATTGGCCTCTTGGTAGTTTGATTGGTTTGGCATTATTCTATAGTACCACTTCATATTTTCTTAGTTAAATTTCATTTCATTCAGTTTAAAAATCAAATAAAAAATTAAAAACTTCTAAAATCTAAAAAATTTCTCAAATCGCTCTTTCATGTTAGCCGTTTGTTTGTAAATAAAAATTTCATCTCTCAAGATTATAATCTCATGTTTAGAACATTCATCATCTTAATTGTCATTTGAATTTCATTTTCTTTGCATTGAAGAGTGCGGGGGAAAGGTAAGATTCTCTCTCTCATTCATGCATTAGTCTTAGCATTAGAAAACCATTGTTTACAATTGATCTGTGCACTTCACATTTTTAAATGGGACTGTTTAAGGGCTTTACCCATTAGAATAAAAAGATAAGGTAAGGGATTTCATCACCCTTTCCTTTGCCCAAAAATCACAAAAAATTTCCACATTCTTGTATTTGCCTAAACTTTTAATAAAAACCAGTAGACTTGGCCCTAGGGTTCATAATTAGATTTGTTCTTTCTTAATTCTAAGACTTCTCTTTAAGTCTGGTGTCTAGGATTAGAGGTTAAAAAACTTACGCTTAAGTGAGTTAGAGGTTATTTAATTGGGTCCTTGCGAAAGCAAGGGGGGCCTCCCTCTACTCCACCTCTTACCTGGCCAGTACAAGAAGAGTAGGATTGGACTTAAGCAAGCATAAATCTAATTTTGAGAAAAATAACATAAGTCCAAGGAACACTTAGTGGTAGGTTAATTTGATTTGAAAGTGTTTGTTTGTTTGTGTTTGTTTAAAAATTCATTAAAAGTCAATAAAAATCTTAAAAATTCAAAAATCATAAATAGAGGGCTTTTTCATCTGTGCATGCTTGGTAGACATTCTCTGGACTTAGATTTGGCTCAACCTGTCGATTGAGAGATTCTTTCAACCCATGGCCTATCAAGAACAAGTCCAAGCTTTCCAAGGTTTCTACCAACCCCCTCAGGATCCATATTCTAACACATACAATCCTGGTTGGAGAAACCACTCAAACTTTTCTTGGAGAAATCAATATGAAGAAGTGTCTCAAACTTCTTTCAAGCAATCCATGTATGGTCAATCCTATCCCGATCAGAATTCAGGATTTGACCAATCTTTTTATTTCAGACCTCCACAATTCAATGGAAATCAAAAACTTCGATCAATTTGCTCATACCAATTTTCAGCAAACTTCATACAATCAACCACCATCTTTTCAGCCCAATTGGGAAGATAAAATGAATCAACTTCAAAACATGATGATGACTCTTTGCCAAACTGTGCAAGAACAACAAAATCAATATCAAAATCAGAAGCAAAATATTCAGCAAAATTTGGATAGGATAGAGTCTCAGATTGCTGAGGTGTGTAGGGAGGAATTGGGTCAGTTACCAAGTCAAACTATAACAAACCCAAGGAACAACTCTTCTGGATTTTATCAGGACCAGCAATACTATCAAGGTCAGGGGTACAGACCACCTGTCAGACCAAATGCACCTCTACCACAAAACCCGCATCAAACTTTTGTCCAAAACATTTCAGCACCACAAATTCAAAATCAACTTATACAACAGGACCATCATTCTGCCCAAGCTAGGGGCCCCCAAGTGGAAAATATGGAAACAGTGTCTACTTTAAGAAGTGAAAACATCATAACAAATCCTCACTCACACATGTCAACATTGCATGAGGATAAGGAAAATGAAACTGAGAATGAAATTGAAGAAGAGGTTGAAGAGAATGTTGAAAAATTCAAGGAAAAAGAGAAAACATTTGAAGAGCCTCTAGATATAATCAAAATAAATGAAGACCCAAGTCATTACATTCCAAGAGTCCATTTTTCTGAAGTTTTAAAGCCAAAATCTGAAAACAAATCAACTGGTAATGAAGAACTCTTGGAAGAATCTTGTGAGGAAAAAGCAGTAGACCAACCCTGTGCTCTAGGGTTTAAGGGAGAGGAAGGACAACTTAGTTCCTTATTTCAGGATAGTGATCCATCGTTCCCATTAGAATGTCCTCCTAAGGTTGAACTAAAACCACTCCCTGCTAATTTAAAGTACATATTTCTAGGAAAGGACGAAACTTGGCCCATCATAATTGCTAGTGATCTTGAAGAAGGGCAGGAGAAGAAATTGATTGAAGTCTTAAAAATTCATAGAAAAATTTTTCAAGTGCATGATAAGGTTTGGTTGTTTAATTCCAGGCTTAGTGTGTTTTCGGGAAAATTGAAGTCTCGATGGGATGGTCCTTACATTGTTGTCAGATCTTACGACAATGGTGCTGTCATTATTCTCGATCCTAAAAATAGACAATCATTCACTGTCAATGGGCAAAGGTTAAAACATTTCTTTGAAAGCCCACTTTTCTTGAAAATGGATTCTACCAAGGTAGCTGAGCCAAACGAAGCCTAATTGCGTCCGGCTGAAGACGAAATAAACTTAGCGCTTCTTGGGAGGCAACCCAAGTGTACAGATTTCTTTATCAGGTAATTTTCTGTCTTACTTTCTTTTCCTGTAAATAAGTAGGGGGGAGAGGTAGAATAAGCATGCATTCATAGTCCTCATCCCAACCATTGCTTCATTTCTTTTTATTAAGCTTGTACATATGCAAATAAAAATTTCACAATGTTTCATCTTTGAATAAAAATACGTGGCTTTGCGCATCCCAGACTAGGTGTATGATCTTTAACCATTAAAATTTTGTGGTTGTCACATTCCCTTGCAAAAATCCATGTTAGGTAGCCTCTAATAAAGGATTATATGTACTTCTTGTCTACCTTATGTAAGGATTTATGGCAAGAAGTTTTCATACACACACTACACAGCCACTTAGACTAGCTGAACCCGAATGTAGCAAATTTGTCAAGGCTAGTAGGAGAGAGGTGATTGGTTTTCTCCCCTCCTCTTAAGTGAATTGTGAAGGAAGTGAAGGTATGTGATCAAGGAACCTGACTGTTCATTCTTCCGTAAAGAGGAAAAGAAAAGAAAAATCAAAAGTAAATTTACTAATAAAAGGGATAATTAAAACTTATTAAGTAAATTAGGCAATGGGTTTTCCTAAATGGTCCATACATAAATTAATGAGCCAAAAGCCAAGAGCCCATCCTTGAATGGGAAATAATTAAGCTAAATTCGTACCTAAAATATTAATAAATAGAAAATGGTTAAGACAATAACTATTTTAACTCTTAATTACCTCAGAAAGAGTTATAAACCTAGTCTAACTCAATAGGGCTCTATTCTAATCTAAAAAGGGGATTTAGATAAGAGGAAATAGAGATAAATATAGGAGACTCATGTTTAGATGAGTTTAAAATAATATAATAAAAGAAAATATTATAAAATTCGTAATTAAACTATTCTCTAATTAAAAAGGGTCAATTAAATCATTAAAATAACTTATATATCTAGAAAAGAGACCTAGACTAACCCCAATCCCTTAGCCACGAAATTAGATCTCTCCCCAAGCCAATTAGGTGATAAATGCTAGAAAATGGGAGATAAATGTGAAAATTCAGAATTTATTTATTAAATAAATTAAAAAGGATAAGATAATGACTAAAATAGCTTCTAAATATCTCTGCAAGAGTCCTAGACCTAACCAAACCCTCTACCCACGAAATTGGGGCTCTTTCCAATCCAATTAGGTGGATAAAGACTAGAATTAAGGTGATAAATATGGTAAATTCGGAGTTTGATGAGAAGAGAGAGTTCTAAGGTGATTAGGAGACATTGGGCATACAAAACACTCTCAATTCGTCTCTACCAACCCCTAGACACCTGTTGAAACAGGGAGGACGAGGAGGAGAAGGCTTAGGATGTGAGGAGCAAGGAGAAGAAGGCTAGGAAGGAAGAGCTTCATCAAGTTCTTCACGTTTTCAACCCTAGGAATCTTTACAGCGCAAAAGGTAGGCAATCTCTCAAGCACAAATCGTGAAACTTTAACCCTAGGAAGCCCGATCGAGCATCCCTCTTTGAAAGCCCCATGGTTTCTATTTTGCGTTCTTCCATGAGGGAGAATTTAATGTTTCAATCCCTGTCATATCCATGCACCCGAACCCTCTTGTTTACACTAAATCCATGCATGTACTCAATCCCATGCCCTGAAATAATTCTCATAAATACTAGTTGCTGCTAGTTTTCAAACGCCCCTATTTTCTCTAATTTCTATCTTGTATTCGTTGCCCATTAGATCATTATTTCTTGACTATGCATGATTAGGTTACCGATAAATAACCTAGTCAAAGCATGCCTTATATGTATCTGTTTTCTAATTAGTCATGCCCAGTGATAGATCTCCATGTCTAGTTTCGTTTAAAGTTGATTTTGTGAATTTTGGAGCATCGTGTGATTTTATACGGATTTTGGAAGCATACTGTGTCAAGTATGACGGGAGGAAACCCACCTGGAAAAGGGCAAAATCTCCTTTCCTGGGCTCGGGCCACCTTCTGAAGTCGCGACGGCCCGATCCATCGAGATCTCAGAGGGGGTCGCGACAGGGGGGTCCGTCGCATTCTGAACGCAATGGGTCGACATGTCACGACTTCCTCCGGGTCAACCCCAGCGACCGGTTCAGCAGAACGCGACCGGACCGTGCGTCGCGATCTGAAGGCGACAGCCACCCCTGTCGCGACTTTAGCAAAACGGCCAGAACCTGAATTTGCATTTATACTCTTGCTAATTATGTCAATTCAACCCTGTCTAATCTTAATTAAACACTGTCATGCCTAATTTCAACCTATTAATTAATAATGGGAAATATTACATGGAATTAATTAATTTAAAAGCTATGTGCACAATCCTACATGCTCTCTTGATTCCTTACACTTGCACATACTTAACCTTCATGTTTGCCATCAAACCTTGTTAAGTTACTCAATAATGTATCTGGTAATTGAGTGAAATTAATTACTAAATCCCCCTATTTAATTATTGACACTTGTCTTCATTTTATTCTCGCGCTTTGAATACCATTACCGCTTCCCTCGGCCTTTGAGCACTCGAGGCACGACGAACACTTGTTTCATTACACACTTTCTCTTGGCTTGGACGACCTCTCCATCAGGAATACTCCTGACTAGGCCAGGGACTCCTTGTCTAGGCCTCCGTAAGTCTCATTGGCTTTGGCGCACGTCCTTAGCCGACGAGCTGGTTGTACCCTTAAATCCCGATACACCCTTAGGGATCGGCACGATCCAACAGCCTTAGTGTGTTTCCTTCTTACCTTGTGATCATGCCGAACCATCTAATCTATGTTTTGGCACGGCTAGTGGGCGGTGGTGACTTCTACCAGACTGCCAGTGCACGATGGTGTGCTACGCAACTGTGACTATCGTTGTTTGTCGTGGTTTTACGATTACGTCCCTATCTCGTCTACTATCTCTGCACTCTCATCTGTTCACTTTCACT
Organism: Colocasia esculenta; assembly: GCA_014218235.1. Taxonomy (NCBI): domain Eukaryota; kingdom Viridiplantae; phylum Streptophyta; class Magnoliopsida; order Alismatales; family Araceae; genus Colocasia; species Colocasia esculenta. The sequence continues at coordinate 47,089,772 of CM024759.1, read as the reverse complement.
CTGCTATCTCGTTTATTTCATCTACTATCCTCACCTATTCTTGGTACTCTATTTGGCCATACAATTGATTGTCTAAGATAACAAGCATGACTATGCCAGTGCAATAGGGTCCGGTCTGGTCTTGGGGAGAGCTCCCAAAGAGTGCCATTTCCTCGTGAGGGTCAACATGATCAGGGTGTGTAGGGCATGCACTCAGCGCCATTTAATACTATCAAGATTTAATCCAAGACAATCAATATATCAATCACTATACTATCGTTCTCTAGGTTGACAAGATGCTTGACCAGAAGTGATATCTCTACAAGTGCACTTTTGTGCAACCATATACACTATTTTGTTACATGGCCAATCCTTTATCATACTAGTTTTACATATATTCTTTTTGGGAGTTTTATCATTCTCTTGTTGTCATGTGCTATTACTCTCTTGGCTATACTTGATTGTTCTCTCTAGTTATCCCCTCTTTACAAGACATTAATCACTTAAATCATGTCTGTTTACATGAGATATTAAGTCCTACTGAGTGTTATCGCTCACCCTGCGCTATTTGTTATATGTGTTTCAAGTAAGTCGGATGATGACCCTACACACACCAACGGGAATGGACTGGAGTGATGAGCGACCTAGAGTCATAGCGATGGAATGACCATAGTATCGTAGAGTCTAGTTAGATATTTGCTTAGTTATCTTTTCCATTGTAATGATGTCTTTGAGCCCTATGTATTGGCTCAGAATTAGTGGTTGTAACAGTTTAGGTGATTTATCAATAAAATAAAGAGTTTATTGCAATTATTGTTCATTAGCTGCTCTGATTTTTTGCGACTAAATGCGTAATTTACATTACAATACACTTTGCTCACGTCTCCCCGATTTATTCCACTGCTAAATTGGAGGGGCGTGACAAATAAATAGTAACATAGTACACAATCCTCTGGAATAGAATGTGACACGCAAAGTAGTCGCATTATCAACGTGACTGCAGAACGTGTCACTTCTCATACTGCCTAACTAATAGTGCTGAGAACGAGCCTATACGTTCAAAACAGTGAGTGAAATGCAGTTATGGCACTTAGAGATGAAAAGCTTACATAGATCAGACTAAATGATGACTCCAAGACCCTAAAAATAGACTAAAAACATAGTAGTGCAAAAAAAAAACCCACGTACCTGAAATGTGACATATCATAATGTCGCGAAGTTGAGATGCGACACCTCCCTATGTCACCTTATCTGACAGAGCCCAAAACTATAGGGAATTAAACGGGAAAAAAATCAGATTCTAAGCCATAAAATTGGACACTACACACACAATAGGTAGGCAGGAAGCATTCAACACGATAAGTATAAAAGAGTCCCACCACGATCGCCAAAAAGGTGTAAGCACGAAAATTATCCTCAATTTAAAAGATAACCATGATGACACATGGATAGCATGAAAATATGAAAAATAAGACTATGATCGCCACCCGGATAATTGCCTAAGAGAATAGCATGAAATACCATAGCTAACTGCCCTAGAAAATGAAGAAAAGGAGAGAAAACTCACTGGATGAAGACGCGACTGCCTGATATGTCTCCCTCATGTCACATTATCCCTGTGAATGTAGGAGATGATGATCCTTCTTTCCTCGTCACCAGGCTGGCTAGAGGGCAAGGGCCACACATTGAGTACTTCCTTAAAACTTGCAAAAGACTCATAAAACAAAGAGAAATAAAGAGACACCCAATACAAACATATGTGTAGTAAACTATCCCTTTAAAATAATAATTATGAAGAACATGGATAATGTTTTAAAACCCCTCTTTGTGCTAAAATATGGGTGGATAGATATATGAAGAAGAATTGAGAAAAAGAATAGAAGAGAAGACTTACCTATTTGCATGCATATGCATAAAACATGGAGAATACAAAAAAATTGAGAAGTGAAGATCCAAGCCTAGTTTGCGGTGCTTCCTATTAGATGTTGTAGAAGAGGATGTAAGGAAGAACTTTAAAGGAGACCCCTGGATCAATAGATTGTTGAGTTGTGTGTTTTGATGATGACATATTATACACAATCTGATGTCATATTGCATATATGTGGAAGAATGTTGAGTTCTGTATTTATTTGGATAATGATTAAAAATCTTCATGTTGATGATGTCCATACACTCATACTTTAATTTTAATGATGACTACAACATTTGGTTGTGGATGATGTCCAAACACTCATACTTTGATTTTGATATTGTACATATTGTAAATATTACAATAATGACTAAACACATGTTTTTGATACTTAATATTTCATATCTTACTGACAATGACATGTTTTGATGGTTCACTCTTCATATATATAGGTTTACAGAGTTTTGCCAAAGTAGTGTCAACTCTAATTGAAAGATAGGTCGACACTAGCTTGATCAGGTCGACTCTAGTTGACAATGAGGTCGACTCACAATATCTGCCCAGCAAGCTCCTAAAGAACAAGTCACAGTAGTGTCGACTCTAGTTGAAAATCAGGTCGACACTAGTATCCTTCCAGTGAACCTTATGTGAAGGAATACACAGGAGGTCGACACTAGCTGTTGATCAGGTCGACTATAGTTAAACTCAAGTCGATACTAGTTGTCTGTCAAGTCGACACTAGTGTTATGCTAGTAAGTTTGAATTGAAATTTGGTCAGTAGTGTCGACTCACATGGAAATATGAGTCGACTCACATTCTGTGAAAACTCAAAAATGTGTAGAGTATGATTTCCAATGGCTGTGATTTATTTCTGAAAGCTATTTGGGAGATTCTATTATTACCAAAATGCCCTTTCATCCAAGTGGCAATGAGGAAAAGGACTTTTGGACATGTGGCAGTCTTGGGTGCACTCTAGGTTTCTGTGCAAATCTCTCTCACATACATGGGACTGCACAGAGGCAATAAAGGCTCTTTTATCTCATCTGGAGCATCTATCCCCTCCAGCCATCCATCGATTCCATCCAAGAGGAAGTGGGGATCAAGGCCAAGCAGTGGAGAAAGCAGTGAAGTGCTGAAAGAGGAACAGAACGGCAAGAAGAGTAGCAGAAGAAGAAGAAACAGTCGTGCAAAGGAGAAGTAGCAGAGCTGAGAAGAACAAGCAGATCTGAAGGAATGTGAAAGAGGAAGCTTGTGCAAGAGCAGAAGTACGAAGCTCAGCATCTGTGGAAGAGCTCAAGAGCATCAACTCAGATCTGAATTGCTTTGTAAATCAGATATAAAATAGAGTATTACAGATTGAGACTAATTTGAAGGAGTTCATATCAAATTGGCTTAGAAGCACAACCAGATGATGTGTTTGTGCAAGATGATCTGAAGTACAACTTCAACCCTCAAGATCTAAAGATTTAGAGTTCAAATTCGTCAGTCCAGAGGAAATTGGGCAAAGTTGAAGGACTAGTGTTTGAGGATTTGTCTCTCTTAACTCTGATCCTCATGTGAATTTGTTTTTCACTTTTAAACTTTACTTAGAACTTATTGAGTGGTCCTACTAGTGATAGGAGTGTTGATCTCATACTGTGTGTGTATGGATTGAGAAGGTCTGTCTGACCTTGAAGCTGTGAATCAGCAGATAAGCTGTGTAATCAGCGGTTGGCAAGCTGTGAGTCAATAGTTGTTTGAAGCTGTGAATCAGCGGTTAAGTGAAGCCTCGCTTGGTTTGAGTGAGGGGTAGACGTAGGTCTCCGTCTGGGAGCCGAACCACCTTAAAAATATCATGTGCAGTGGTTTGATGTATTGATTTTCCACTAGAATGCTTGCATAGGATTTTGATCACCTTCTAAGCACTCACACTTATAGATAGATGATCTAATGTGCTTTAGATTCATATAAGTTAATCAAATCAGTGGGTACCTATTTGAATAGAGATTTTAATTGCATAAAGTTTCCACTGCAAATCTATTCAACCCCCCCCCCCCACCTTCTATATTTGCCATTTCACTACATCTTCGATCCAACACTTGGTATCAGAGCCTAGGCTCTCCACTCTTGTGGTCTAACAGTCCGGAGAGTACAGGTGAAATGGATCTAAGGGGATATATGCCAGAAGAGCACTCTATGTATAGACATCCTTATTTTGATGGATCAACTATACTTACTGGAAAACTCATATGCAGGTCTTCTTAAGAGCCCAGAATCATCAAATCTGGAAGGTGGTTAGTAGTGGACCATATGAGCTCCTAGAGGATGAAGAAAGATGGACAACATAGCAAATCAAGAAGTCAAATGCTAACTGGAGTGCAATGAACATCATGCACTACTCCCTTCACCCAACGGAGTTTTCAAGAGTTTCCTCATGTGCCACTGCCAAAGAAGTATGGGATCGACTAATGGTAATCTACAAAGGTACTTCTGAGGTAAAGGAAACCAAAGCCAACATGTTAATTTCTGAGTATGAAGCCTTTAAAATGGAAAATGATGAAACCATCTCAGAGATGTACGGTAGGTTGACTATGTTGACAAATGGCTTGAAGAGTCTACGAAAAACATATACAGAATATGAACTTGTCAGAAAAATTCTTAGATCCTTGACTCATATTTGGCATACAAAGGCTACTGTAGTTGAAGAGTCCAGAAATCTATCTACTATGACTGTTAACCAATTGATTGGTTCCTTAATGACATATGAATTGGACTTGAAAAGGATAGATGATGATGTTAAGAAAAAGAAGTCACTAGCACTTAAAGCAAGTCCTAGTGTGAAAGAATCAACCGAGGAAGAAGAATCTTCAAGCTCAGGAAATGACTCAAGAGAATCTGACTTGCTCACAAGAAAATTCAGAAAGTTTTTAAGAAAAGAAGGTAAAGGATTTCTTAAAAGAATATCATAGGTAGATAACTCTTCCAAACATAAACAAGTTGCTAACAAAAGTTCTAACAGAGTTGTTTGTTACAATTGTAGGAAACCAGGGCATGTCAAATCAGAATGTCCGGATGCTCAAAAGAAGATTCAACCCAAGTGGAAGAAAAATAAGCCCAGAGCTATGATAGGAACTTGGAGTGAAGAAGAAGAGGATGAGGAAGAAGAAAATTCAGAAGATGATGAGGATGAAAGCAAAATATGCTTGATGGCCAGGGAGAGCTCCAATGATTCAATAAATTTCAATAATTTTCTGAATTCATGTTCTGACAGTGATGATGAAGAATTATCTTATGATGAATTGAAAAATCATTGTGAATATTTGTGTAAAAGAATAAAGAAAATGAAATATGAAAATAAGTTTCTAAAACTTGAAATTCAGTCAAATGAAACAATGTTGGAAAGTTCACAAACCATTTCAAAAGAAAATGAAAATCTGAAATCTGAAATTGAACAATTAAAGAAACAAATTGCAAACATAGCTCATGATCATCAAGTAAATGAAAAGCTTAAACAATTAGTTAAAGAAAATCATCATTTGAAAAAGAAAATTGAAAGCTTATTTTCTGACAGAACATTGAATATTGAATGCAGCAATCTAAAAAGGATGAATGATAAGCTCAAAGCTAAAAAATATAAATTGACAAATAAACTTGAAGTTGCTGTGAATAAAAATCAAAATTCTGAAAAGAAAATCACTGAATTAAACAAGACTGATGAAGATCAAAAATTTACTTTGTCTAAATTTGTGATGGGTACAAACAATCTGAATAATCTTCTTGAAATGAAGGTTAACTTTCAAAATGAAGGTTTAGGATATAACCCTGAAAATAAAAAGAATTTTGGAAATAAAACAAAAACCTCATTTGTCAAAACTGTTGCTAACAAGAACTTCATTTCATCTAATGCAAAACCAATGAAAGTTCCTGTTCAGAAAAATGCTCAGAAAAAAACAGAGAAAATGAAGAAAAATATTGCAAATAAAAAGAAACCAGTGTTTGCTAAAAACTAGAAACAGAAAATTGAAAAACAAACAGGTTTCTACAAAGGTTCTCAACCTTCTTCATCAACTCAAAAAGCTACAAGGCAACTTCATTTCCCACATCATGTCAAGAGCTATCATAGAGTACCACTTCCTCCTCAACCCAAAAACAATCAAAGATACTCTAGAGAATTTCAGATGTTCCAGCACATGCACCTAAGCAAAGGTATGTACCAAGTAAGGAATTCTCAAACCTACTTCAATTGCAATAAACCTGGTCATCTCGTCAAGCATTGCTGGAATAAAAATCAAAGTTTCTATAAACATGCCAAACCAGTCCAATGTTTTACATGTCATAAATTTGGTCACATCTCCAGGGACTGTAGGCATAGAACTGATAATTTTGTACATGCTCCAAAATTCCATTCTAATGCATATGTTCATACACATAGGAATAAATATCATGTTCATACTGAAAATATTCAGAAATTCCATGTGTATATGCACAGAAATGCTGCACAAAATCATTATGTTTCTGCTTATATTAAAAATTTAAAAAATAGAAAATATCATGAAAATATAGATGCATTGAACAAGACAAAGAAGAAATCTGGAACTAATTCTGCTCATAGTTCCATTAATGGAAGAACTGCATCTATACCAAATATAAAATCATTTTGGATTAAGAAATCATTGTTAAATTCTAACATTGATTTCATGGCAGGACCCAAACAGGTATGGGTCCCAAAGTCAGCTTGATCAGCAAGCTGATGAGTCTTGTAGCCATGCACTTCCATCTGAAATCAAGACAATGGCTATGCAAGGTAAGAAATGATTGGAGACCACAGGTAAAATTCAAATGAAGATTGTACAGGTAAAAATTCATATCATTTCAAAATTGAACTGCTTGAGTTGAAATAAATTCTTAGAGTGCTATCTGAACAATGTAAATTGTGTTTTGATGTTGCCGCCCCAAATTGGAATCATGTTGTGTCATCATGCTTGCTTGACTTTGCCCATGATTCCTTGTGCATATCATTTATTTTGACCTCTTGGTATATCAAATGATGACATGTGGAAAGATAAGTTATGCTTGTCTGAAAACTATCATTATGCGTGAGTAAAATACTCCGTCAAGTACCAAAAGTCATGTTTTGCATACAACTAATTATGTACATAATTATGTTTAAATTGCTTACAAACTTTTTCATATCATGCACAGGCTAAGGGAGAGTAAAGTTAAAAAGATAAAAGGTCTTTGAACAGCTGCAAATAAATGTCAAAACTTGTTAAAACTAAAATTTTCAAAAATGTTGTATTTTGATTATAATCAGGTCGACACATATTTGATCATGTGTGGACCTCAGTTGCTCACTGCTGCTCTGTGCTTAAGAATTTCTTGCTCATGTGTTGACACACTGAGGATCTAGTGTCGACATATCATCATCTAAATTTTTGGTTCTATTCATCTTCAGGGGGAGCTGACTCTTTCTTGAATCATCATGATAATATCTTCTAAAACTCATACTTGAAAATCAGTTTCCATTCATTTCCTAATTCACATCATCATGATAATTCCCTTTGACTTGCCATTTGAAGGATTCACATGTCTGAATCTATTGTGGTGTTTTATTGATGCGAATCAATCATTTTCACTCTCTCGAATCCTTATCATCAACAAATCTCTTGGCTTGTCAGTTGACTTCTTCATGCTCTATGAATCCAATCAAGGTTCCATTGATAATTTTATATGCGAAATAAAGATTAATTACTTGAAATTTTGTGTGTTCTTGGATTAAACATGAAGATGAGAAATAAGATCCGGGGTCATGTGTCTATCTTTATCCTCAAATGTTATTTTAGACTTTTATTGCAAAACACTTTAATTTAGACACATGAGTTGTCTTGAGTTTTATATCAAAAGAAATACTGAAGTTTTATTTTTAACAAATGCTAAGAATAAATTTTAACTACTCAAGACCATGGTCTATTAAGGTAAAAAGCTATTTGTCACTCAACTGAAAAACCTTTTAAAAAAAATTCAAGAAAAAGAACATTTTAAGGAAATTGCAGAGCAATGATTAGTATACTGAGTAACCAGGCTCTTTCACCTAAGATGTGGTTGAAGCTTGAGTCAAAAGGTGTTACTAAGTTATCTCTGGTCAAAAAGAGGCAATCAAACGGTTAACATGCTGAGTAGTCGGGCATTCTTGCACTGAGTAAGTGTGTATGCTCGTACAGAAAAGTATGAATTAAACCATTTTGCTAAATCTCCTTAAATGTTTCAAAAAAGTAAAATGAAAATAAAAGAAAATAGTGTATAGAGTGCAGCTAACCTAAAATAGAAATCATGTTGTTCAAGAGTGTTAACTTATTATTCTACATTTTGTTAACATTAAAACTTTGATTTTCTGATGATATACATTCTTGACAACTCAAATTAGGACAAAGCACCATATCACATTTGTCAATAAAATTTTGAAGTGATTTTTGATGATAAAGAACTGACATTTAAACTCAATCAAAAATCATCTTCATTTTTAACCCTTGGTGCACATTATGAAAGGTACAACTATCATTGTCTCTCATATATTAATATCATAGTGTACCTTGATATTCCTCTGACGAACCCATCTTGCTGCTTCTTCTTAACCAAAAATCATTCATGTTCATCCGTTTCATGTCAAATGTAGATCTCTGCTTTTTAGAATCTTTCTGCTTCTTGAGATTCAAACTTTGTATTCAGGGGGAGAAACTTGTCTCATTTCTCAAACCACATTCTTCATCATACCTTTGGACCAACAATTGGTGTAATCACTTCTTTTGGTATCATTGTGCTCTCACCCTTCTTACTTATTCATTTGGTCTCCAACAATTGATATCCATTGGTATCACATCCTTGTGCTTTCAGTTTCCTAGTTCATCAATTGGTATCAATTTATTCTCACCCCTTTTGCACAGTCTACTTTATTTGAATCAAAGACTCAATTGGTATCATCACAGGGGGAGAGTGCCCTGAACAGAGGGTCAATATACTTGTCACTGATTAAGGGGGAGAGTTTGTGAGTTTGTTCCTACAGAACTTTTAATTACACTTCATGTTCCACTCTTTTTGATGTTGTCAAAAAGGGGGAGAAATGTTATATTCTGTGAAAAATGTTGTCATGTTTTGTCATCATCAAAAAATGAGAGATTGTTGAGTTGTGTGTTTTGATGATGACATATTATACACAATCTAATGTCATATTGCATATATGTGGAAGGATGTTGAGTTGTGTATTCATTTGGATGATGATTAAAAATCTTCATGTTGATGATGTCCACACACTCATACTTTAATTTTAATGATGACTACAACATTTGGTTGTGGATGATGTCCAAACACTCATACTTTGATTTTGATATTGCACATATTGTAAATATTACAATAATGACTAAACACATATTTTTTATACTTAATATTTCATATCTTACTGACAATGACATGTTTTGATGGTTCACTCTTCGTATATACAAGTTTACAAAGTTTTATCAAAGTAGTGTCGACTCTAGTTGAAAGATAGGTCGACACTAGCTTGATCAGGTCGACTCTAGTTGACAATGAGGTCGACTCACAATATCTGCCCAGCAAGCTCCTGAAGAACAAGTCAGTAGTGTCAACTCTAGTTGAAAATCAGGTCTACACTAGTATCCTTCCAGTGAACCTTATGTGAAGGAATACACAGGAGGTCGACACTAGCTATTGATCAGGTCAACTCTAGTTAAAGTCAGGTCGACACTAGGTGTCTGTCAGGTCGACACTAGTGTTCTGCCAGTATGTTTGAATTGAAATTTGATCAGTAGTGTCGACTCATATGGAAACATGAGTCGACTCACATTTTGTGAAAACTCAGAAATGTGTAGAGTATGATTTCCAATGGCTGTGATTTATTTCTGAAAGCTATTTGGGAGATTCTATTATTACCAAAATGCCATTTCATCCAAGTGGCAATGAGGAAAAGGACTTTTGGACACGTGGCAGCCTTGGGTGCACTCTAGGTTTCTGTGCACATCTCTCTCACGTACATGGGACTGCACAGAGGATAAAAAGGCTCTTTTATCTCATCTGGAGCTTCTATCCCCTCCAGCCATCCATCGATTCCATCCAAGAGGAAGTGGGGATCAAGGCCAAGCAGTGGAGAAAGCAGTGAAGTGCTGAAAGAGGAACAGATGGGGAAAAAGAGCAGCAGAAGAAGACGAAGAAGAAGAAACAGTCGTGCAAAGGAGAAGCAGCAGAGCTGAGAAGAACAAGCAAATCAGAAGGAAGGTAGAAGAGGAAGCTTGCGCAAGAGCAGAAGCACGAAGCTCAGCATCTGTGGAAGAACTCAAAAGCATCAACTCAGATCTGAATTTCTCTGTAAATCAGATCTATAACAGAGTATTGCGGATTGAGGTTGATTTGAAGGAGTTCAGATCAAATTGGCTGAGAAGCACAACCAGATGATGCATTTGTGCAAGATGATCTGAAGCACAACTTCAACCCTCAAAATCTGAAGATTTAGAGTTCAAATTTATCAGTCCAAAGGAAATTGGGCAAAGTTGAAGGACTGGTTTTTGAGGATTTATCTCTCTTAACTCTGATCCTCATGTGAATTTATTTTTCACTTTTAAACTTTACTCAGAACTTATTGAGTGCTCCTACTGGTGATAGGAGTGTTGATCCCATATTGTGTGTGTGTGGATTGAGAAGGCCTGTCTGACCTTGAAGCTGTGAATCAGCAGATAAGCTGTGTAATCAACAGTTGGCAAGCTGTGAGTCAGTGTTCAAACTGTGAGTCAGTAGTTGTTTGAAGCTGTGAATCAGCAGTTTAGTGAAGCCTCACTTGATTTGAGTGAGGGGTGGACGTATGTCTCTGTTTGGGAGTCAAACCACCTTAAAAAATATCTTGTGCAGTGGTTTGATATATTGATTTTCCACTAGAATGCTTGCATAGGATTTTGATCACCTTCTAAGCACTCACACACTTATAGATAGATGATCTAATGTGCTTTAGATTCCTATAAGTAAATCAAATCAGTGGGTACCTATTTGAATAGAGATTTTAATTTGACATATTTTTAATTGCATAAAGTTTCCGCTGCAAATCTATTCAACCCCTCCTTCTATATTTGCCATTTCACTACATCTTCGATCCAACATAGAGCAGTCTTTCCTCTCCAAAATCACAATCTTTGATCATGTATCTTAAAGAAGAAGAAGAGAGAAAGTGGAAATAATAGGCTTGAACAACAAGAACTTGAGAGAATGGACGAAGGAGATAATAAGCATAGCTTCTTGGATCGTCCTTCAATAGGTTGGGGAGTTCTCTCCCCAGGAAGGCCAAGGAGGTGTTTAAATAGAGGAGAGAGAATAAATTCATATTTGGAGGATAATCCAAGTAAAAGTGGGAATATGAGAGCCAAATTGTGATGAGGATTACCTTAAGAGGTGGATGATGATAGGCATGAAGGATAGACTCGTACCAGGCCTAGCAGAGTCCTAAAACACCTCAAAATTGAAGGATAATCTCAATCCGGGTTGGATTAGGTAGCCATGCATGGGCCTGGTACGTAATTGAGAAAGCAACATATCGGGTTGTTGCCTCATAGAGAAAACGACAGGGACCCATGTCACCTTATGGCGGTCAAGGCTGAAATGTTGATTTTCGATAACTTTTGACTATTGGGCCAAGTTTTGGGCTGGAATTTGGGTTAAATGGGCTCATGTTGGTGCCAAAGAAAGTCTTGAATGTGATGAGCAATGTGAGGCATCAATGATATGAAACAAAAAATGGCACAACTTATAAGTTAAAAATTGTTGTCTACAATTGGATCAAAGAGTTGCTCTATCAACTCAGAGTGTTACCTAAAGAGATGATGAGATAGAGGATTTCTCCAATCGTAATGATGCCTCTTGATTTGACTCTGTGTTTGTATTATGATCATCATTGGTTTGACTATTTCTGCATTAGTATTTTGGATTTGTTTATATGTATATTATGTTAGTGAATATATGATATTTATGTTAGTGCATGGATTGTTTGAATTATCTAACCAGTCTAGGTGATGTCTCGTGTATATGCATGTTATTGAATGATCCAGCAAGATTGAGTGGTGGCTCATTTTGTACACGTAGGATGTGGTGACAAACATTAAAAAAAAAAAAAAATTTCAGTGCACACATTTGTCAGTGGCTTTTGTAGCCAATGACCTAGAATCGACTCCCGTCATATGTCATCGACTACAACAATTGTTGACATATGATCTATCAGCAGCTTCTTCAGCCATTGACATATGCTCATATGCCAGCGGCTATGATGATCACTAACATATGTGCACATATGTGTCAGCTTTTGTAGCCACTAGCATTGTTTTCATATGTCGATGGTCTATGAGAAGTAGATGACATATTCTAAATTGACGACACTTTTATCAATAGCTTTGTCAACAATTTTTTAACCACTGACATTTATTTTTGTTAGCAACTTTTACTCTTTTGTCAATAGATAGCAACCTCTCACATAGGTATTTTTTTTATAGTGTATATAGCAATGTCCGTAAGACCTTTCTCCCACACACACACATTTGAATGTCGAACAAATGCACATCGAATAGATATGAATGAGACCAAAGCCATAAGCTCTCTCGCTCGTGTTAGATTCACGCAATTGAGAGAAACTAATAAGCTGAACCCCTCCTAAAACAAGGTCGGAGTAACTCTAATCTTTCTTATCCATCTCTACTCACTCTCAAGAATGGCCGCCAACATTGTGAAGACCAAAACGAAGTGACATCTTTCGCTTTTGCTTTCTATAAGAACTTTCGAAAGGTGAAAATGGAAATAAATATTTGTTGTTTCTATTCATGTTTTTTTTCTTTTTCTTTTGAGCCAAAAATAGAAATTGAAATACAAACGAAAATGTGAGCTTTGGGTGTAATAATTTAAGTACAGCACAATATGAATGAATTATGCAGAAAAGACGGCGTCGATGGCAGTGTGAGCGGCCAATACCGGCGACAATAATGGGAGACATGGGGAGATAGCTGCAATTCTAATTGTGAGTAAGGATCATGCTCTCTAGAATTTTTCACTGTTAAGAAATATATATTATAAATAAATTAAACTAATATACTATCAAAAATGAAAACAGATTAACAGATGTGGAAATAATTATTTCTATTTCTGTTTCTATCGATCGATTCTAGCAAGCAACCAAGCGTTCACCGTCAAAATGTGTACCCAGGAAGTCAGAAGCGAGTCTGAATCACGTAATACTAGACATCCGCTGGCAGTTCTAGAACTAGTTCTAAACTCTTTCAAGATGTAAGCCTTCATTGGAAGGTGTGTAACTAAACTCTTCGCAATCCATTTATGGTACCCACTGCAAGCCCCTGGTGTAGAACAAAATTTCCATTTCTCTTCAAACTTTGAGAAATATTTATTGTAAGAGTGGTTTTGCAATAAATATAATGTGAATTATATAAAAACATAGTTCTATTAATTAGTTCAGTTCTGACAAAAGAAGGTCTCTCTCTTTTCTAGTCGATAAAATTATAATTATTGCAATCCATATCATACTCACTATGGACAATACACAAAAGGTGGGCGGAGATAGTTTTGAACGGTATACACACATCTGTCACATTTTGAAGAGCAAGATACTATGCCCTCGGCCGACAAAATCAATTTTTAATCAGAAAATAGAAAATTATATTATATTAAAAAGATATGCATTAGTAAAAGAGTAAAAGATGGAAAATAAGATGGATACAAAAACTTCCATAACTGGCAAAGGTATGGAGGCAGCAGTCACACCAACGATACATAACGATGGCAAATGCACTAAAGTTGCATCCAACAAAGGAGGAAATAAGGAATACAAATTTGCTACTAATTCGAAGGAGGTAGACAATGCCTAACAAGGTCAGTTGATGTCCGAGAGCAGACAGACCTAATTAATCCAAGATAAGAGTTCATTCTGAAAGGAGATCGCTGCAATCCACATATGCAAAAGAAACTTCATAAGTCGCTTGGATGACACGTCACACACACCCAAAAGAGGTGTGTGGATAAATCCCAATATACGAGCAGCATAAAAGTCCCAAAGTAGGAGAAGGATGGAATGAGCGGACGGAGGGAACACCATCAGTCGAGACTTGAGAGATCTGCATAAATGTGAAGGTGCAGCAAAGTCACGTGAAGGTACGATGTGTCAATAGATGATGACACGAAGGTGCACCGCACCAGTATAGCGAGCTCGGATAGTTTCTTTGGTGGTACGGCTTGGTCCAAATCAAAAAATTGAAATTGAATTGGTCAATTTAATTCGATTTAGATCAAAGTTCGATTCAATTAGTCTCACAAGTTATGAAATCGAATCAAACTGTATAAATTGAATAAATTGATTTTTACTATAATTAAAATAATATTTATATAATCTACATATTATGAGTATTAAAAAATAATTATAAATATATAGTTTTATTTTTTAATATATAAATATTAATTAATTTAGTCATATTTAATTAAATATAAACATTCAATTTAAACCAAACCAAATTGAAATAATTACGATTTGATTTGATTCGGATTGGCACTCCGATTCGATTCGAGTTAGCAAAAAATAGACCAACTCAAACCAAATTGGACTTATGAACATCTCTATTCATGGAATCAACATGTGATGATCGAGACAGGGGAAAGCCCCCCGCCATGGGAAGGAGACGACCCCATTAATCCACAGGGACAGCATCTTCAGCTTTTTTATTTTTTAGATAGTTTATATAAAAATAGTCTATCTTTCCGAAGACTAATTATAAACTTAAACAATTCTACTTTGGCACTTTTTTTCTTATCTTTCTTTATTTAATTATCCCCTTCGTGGGGAGAGATAATATAGAGTTATCACCCTTTATCCCATAAATAAGAGCTTCTTTGTTTTTTGGAAAGTTTATACAACGATATCGTATATGTGGTGGCCATTTCTAGCCACCTAGGCCCATCATGGCCCATATGAACCAGCAGGGCACCACGTGTCCTGCGGTGCAACTCGAAGATTCCGAACACAATCTCCACGCCTGAGCACCTTCAGGGTTCCGATGGCGGTCTCCGGACACCCCTTGTCCTGTTCGGTCCAGGCCCCAGCCTACCGAATAGGCTACCTGCTCGGTATCTTCTGCCCAAGAGCCTCCGAGCAGCCCTTCGTCTCCTTCCAACGGTTATAACGGCTGCACGGCACGCACCCCACGTTCTGGAGAGCATTAACTGCAAAGGTCCTCAACAGACACTTCAACGTACAACCCTCCATGAAAGGTGCCAACCGGCACGTCCTTTTGGGGGGCCATTAAAGGTTAGCACGCTCATCTCCCTTAGGGTCGGGGCCTATAAAAGGTACCAGCGACTTCCATGCCAAGGTACGCACCTTCGCGCACAATACAACACACTACTGAATCCTTCTCTTTGAAGCCTTCCTACAGTCCACTGACTTAGGCATCAGAGGGTTCTCCCCGATTCTTCAACCAAGCCCCCCTGATCCTCTTCTGGTTTCTGCAGGCTTTCGTCCGCTACCGGTGACTGTCTTCCCTCTTCCCAGTGGAGGTCCGTTTGGCTCCAGCCCAAACAGGAAAACACTACCACAGTTTGGCGTCATCTATGGGAATCGACATCAGTCATAGCTCGCGGACGTTCCTGTCACCAGAATCCAGGCAACCGGGCGACCAGGTCGCGACAGTCACGCGCAGACTCTTGTGATCGAGTCCCCCCTGTTGATGTCGCCATCACTCCCGCCGGCGGGCCCGGCGATGTCCCCGCTGCTGCTGTGCCCTTAACCACCCAGGAAATGGCGGAACTCCGAGGGCAGATGCAACACCTAGCAGGAATCTGCTAGGACCTCCAGGCCCAATTAGCCAGGCAACCGGCCCTGGTGATTCCCCCGCCTCCAGAGCAGCAGGCAGAGTCGTCTCGTAGACGGTTTCGCGCCCCTCTGGCGCCGCAAGAGCAGCATGCAGAATCGCCCCGACGATCGTGTCGGGCACCTTCGGTGCGTCAGACACCGGAGCGGCAAGATAATTCACCTCACCGTTCCGTGGTGGTCCCACCTGCCCCGCGTTCCGTCGGGGCTAACTCCCACAGGTCCCTGCTGTAATCACGGGATTTGCTCCCCAAAAACAATGATGAAAAGATAGGAAAACTGACCGTGATCGCCACCAAAGCAGTTGCCAAGAGAAATAGACGGATGAATAAGGCTAACTATGTGATACCCCAAATTTTTATTCTTTATATGATGAGAGGATATTCACTTGTTGTGTGCATAGCATGTGTAATTCATTGTGCCTACTATAAGTTTTATACTTCTCTTGAGCATATGCATGCATATATATATATATATATATATGATAATTCATGTGGAAATGAGCAATTAGCTAAATAGAGGTGTATTATGAATACTAAGAATCTCAGACTTAGAATACTTGAATAATACTATGCATGTACTATCTAAATATTGAAGAATATCCTATATTACCTATTTCATGGATATTGTGTGAGAGTGTATGAAGTGCATATGTGTATGTACATATGTATGTTATCTTATGCGTGTGATAATTGTATACCTAATTCTACATACATAACACCTTCGTATACTTATGTATGCATGTGTATGTTTAGTTGTAAACGTTGTTCATTTGCATGGTGTAGTTAATGTGTACATTGTACTTCTTACATTGCATGTACATATAGAGTTCAAGTATGGTAGGTGTATTTAGTAGTGTATATTGTAATTCTATACTCCTCATGGATAACATGCATGTATTTTATGATATTTAGGTGAGAATAGGTAATTAGCTAAGTTGTGCATATTGTGCATATTAAGGAATCCCATGCATATAGTACTTAAGTAATATTGTCCAAGTTAATCTAATTACCGGTGCGCATGTTGTATCTATCTATTTCATGCATAATGTACCTAAGTATGTTACATCCGTGTGTGTATACTATATGTATGTCAAATCAAGTGTATGCATGCAAGAACTATTCTGTTGAATAGATTATTCCTAGCTAACTTAATTCATATTGCCTCCTAATGATTGTGAAACCCTCGCAATTCTTGTCATTTTATTTTGCCGTGTGTTGAGTCACGCTTATGTAAAACATCATGTACGCATAGGTAGATATCTACGTACATCTTATATTAGTGTACTTATGTATGCATGTGTATGCCTAGGTATAAATGTTATTGATTGTTGATTGCATGGTGTAGTAATATACATGTTATACCTTATACATTGTATGTATATACGTAGTGTAAATACAGTTCTTTGTGTGTTGAGTCATGTTGTGTATATATGTATATATATATATATACATTGTTTGCGTATGTAGATATTTATGTACGTATTATTATTATCTTGATGTACCTATGTATGTATGTGTATGATTAGTTGTAAATATTGGATGTTTGCATGGTATAGTGGTGTATACGTTATACTACATAGGTTTCATGTACATATATGTATAGATTAAGCATGGTTCTGCATGATTTTAAGTTCTGGCAGAAGGGCCAATTGGCGTCAACATGGGTGGACGCCCATGAGGTGTTGGCGTCCATATTGATGGACGTCAAGCCTTAAGTAGCCATCCATATAGGTGGACGTTTACTTCTCTGACCTGCATGCGCAGCAGACCCGAAATTACGGGGGCAAGCAAGCCCAGCCATTGGGGAGATGTCCCCAACGGCTATCAAGCCCTCACATCACCATCTGCGTGAAAGGAGAGGTCTCTCTCCTATAACCAAACCCTTCTTGCAACCCCAAAACCCTCTCTTTGGCTCTTTGCAAAGAGGAGAGAAAAACCCTAGCTTCTGGGAGAAAACCTGGCTTTGCATGCCTTGATCCGACGGATTGGAGCTTCATCCGGCCATCTACAGCAACCAGGAGCTAGCTGAAGCATAGAGGGAGGCTTCCCCGACTCCAACCTGCTGTGGAGATCAACCAAGAACCCGGAGGAGTGGTGTTTTGGAGGCTTCTTGGGACTGCCCAAGGAGAGCTTCATCACCCATTTTCACCCCTTTGGAGATTTTATAAGAGGCAAGTAAACCCTAGACCTTAAGCTTGTGCATGTCCCCTAAGTCCTAGGAAATTTTGTGGGTTTTTATCGTGTCCTGGAGCCCCCCATTCTGCTTGTATTTGGAGCTCGGTCTGTGCTCTTGCACAGACAGGAACTTGGCATCAAGGCCTCTTGCCGCCAAGATCTCTAGTTTACGTCCAGCGATCATGCTGTCAAACTCCTTGAACGGCCAGAGACTGCCGTTAAGTTCTTCAGGACAGAACAGTGAGCTGTTCTTCCTGGTATATGACTATTTTTGATGTGTTTTCGCAATGAGGATATAATGTAACTTCTATATATTATGTATACTAGTTAATGTGGTGTGTGTGGGAGAATTATTGTGCATTTTTTTTGTGGATAGTAGAATTTATTAGCTTATTGGAATGCATATGGAAGATATGGCTATGTATGTTCACCCACTATTCTCATGATCTGTGGAGAATTTGGGTGCCCTAAATTTTATAAACCATGCGTATATGGGTCAGTCTGTGCCCTGCAATTACTGAATTTTTCCCATGCTCCTATGATTTACTGTAAATTTCTGTTTTGGAAAATAGCAACCATGCGTAGGCTTGCAAAATTTATAGTAAATGGTGTGTTGTGCATTAAATCCAGGGGAAAATTTCTGAAATGATGTGCATGTTGGGATCAGGGCTGTGAACTATTAAACCTGATGTTCGTGTTATGTTCCATGTTAAATTGAATTATGAATAGCATGAAACTGAATGTTTTAATTTCTGTAAATGTAATATGACTCAGAAAAATCTAGAAATTTGTATGTGAGGTCATGAACCTGTAATTAGTATGTGGTTAAAATTTCATGATATTTGGATAACTGTAAAGTGCTCTATAAAATTTCCACGCGAAAACAAGTGTTCCACGCATACTAATATGAACATGGTTGATTATGTATGGTTCAACCTGATTAGTGTAAGGTACTGAATGTTTGATTTCTGTTAACAGTAGTATCATGTTAGGGTTAACTGAGACATGTGAAATTTATGGATGTAACATATAAATGATTCAACAGAATAAGTAAAACATGTGAACAATGTGTGAAAATGCGATAAAGTGAACGTAATGTGTAATAATTGGGCCGAAAATGACACGGCTATGGAAAGCTCTATGTGTGAAAAGTTCATCCTAAAGGCATTAGGGAAATCCTGGAGGTGGACAAGTACCACTAGATAGGGTGGAGAGGGCTTCTCCCGGTCTGCGCAGTTACCAAGATTCACCACTGTATTGCCTAGGTGGTGGGTATGTGATTATGAGTTGTGTTATGTGTTAAGTGTTATGAGATGTGATGAGTTGTGTTATGCGATGAGTTATGAGAATGAGATATTTGTAGCGTCTGTTACTGGTAGTTCGGACTATGTGTCATGGTAATGTGTTTAAGCAATGAAATATGAATAAAGTGTGAAATGATATGTGAATGTGGCACATGGCGAGTGCAAATGATATGATATGTGATAAGCGAAAGCAAGAGTAAATGATATGATAATTATGTGAAATGAGATGTGAGGGAGAGTTAATGCAAATAAGAGTGTGCTTGCATGTGAAAAACTAGTTTATTAGCATGCTATGTGTTATGTTTTCCGTATGTTCATATCTCAATTGAAAAGCCATGCTTAGTATCATATCATGTAGATTACAATTCGTCATGTAATGGTGTATGTGAGTAAACTTAGACAACTATGTTATTTATGCAACACCAAAATATGAACATGTAGACTTGTCGAAGGGATGAGATAATATGTGAATAGTTATAGATCCATGTAATTGAATGTAATGCATATAAGAACAGCAAGTAAAGTGTGATTATGTACATGATAAATGCATGAATAATATTTGGATTCCATGTTAGTTGAAATGCTCGCTTAGTATAAAGTTTCATACTTAAGTGTTTATTGTTGCTAAATGGTTTTGCCATGTTTTAACCTTCAATTCATGCTATAAAAATGTGAAGTTATGTGCATGTGATTTTATTATGTTAAAACAGCAAGTAAATTGTTCAATTAGATACAAAAGTGCACGTGAAAAGAAAGTAGTCATCATGCTAGCTTGCTCTTTTCCCTTATGCTCAATTTTATACTTTAGTGATAGAGATATCTATAGAATGAAATAGAATGTGTGGACGAATCATGCTACCTATTAGGTGTATGAAATATGTACATGTGTATGATGTAATGCTCATGATTTAGAATAGAAATATGATAGACTAAAGCATGCTCATGTGAATAGAATGTGTTGCTAGTTAAGAGTAAGGACCATGAGTACCCTTGTGATTTGATGATAGTGTGCATCTCTTTAATGTTAATGGCTTAGTGAGAGTGTGACATGTTTAAGTTTAAGACTTTGCTTTGCTTGCTGAGTCTTTGGACTCACTCTTGCTTCGGCGTACAGGTTGACAGGTATCGTGCACTAGAAGGAAGCTTAGTGAGGATCGCCATTTAGAAGACTATTTTGTGGAGCTGCTACTAGTTGTACTTTTCTTTTTCTCATAGCATGAAAACAATTATTGTATGGACAATATTTGGACAATGTAGTTCTTTTATCTTGTATTAATGTGGACATTGTCTTTCTATTTCGCTATTTAGATTATGGAATGTGTGTTGGTGATGGATTAAAAGTTGAGTTATTTATTTTATTCCGATGTACTCTACTGCTATCCAAGTACATATCAACCTATCGACTAGTGTTGGGTACATGTCCCACTGTGACGACACCCTTTATACCGATGGGGATTGGTATAATCATACCGGTATGAAGAGGGTCGTTACAAACAACTTCGGACAAGGAAGAGAAGAAAGAAGACGTACCTGATCCCTGTGAACACGACAAGGTTGGGGCCACTTTCTGATGAACGGAACGCTACGGGCTACTTGTCGTCTTCTGGATCGCGACAGCAGGACGGTCGCCTTCTTCTTCAAGGGAAGAAGACTGTGGGTTTCTCTCTTCCTGCTCCTCAGCCGGCCAAGGGGCAAGAGCCTCGTGCTTGTAATGTCTTCAAACACCTGCCAAGAACATCAAAACGACAAACAACCCATTAGAGAACTCGTTTGCGATGAATCTACTCCAAAAATATGAAGAAACATGAAACAACTTGGAGGGAACTCATGTGGGGTGGGTTTTTAACCACTTTGGGTGTTTAAAAACGGTGTGTGTGGAGTGTTTCAATGAATATCTACGAAGAAAACTACTCTATGCATGCATGAATGAAGAGAAAATTGAAAGAAAAAAGGAGAGAGAAAGTATAAGCGAGGAGAAATCACCCTGGAGGGCACTTCCTGGTCGTCTGGAGGCAAGGGACTCTTCTGAGGAGTTGGAGCTCTCTGGGAGACGAAGCAGTAGACGCTGGTCTTGCCCTAAAAGATGCAGTATGGAGAGACTTATAGGTGATTATTCTCGGAAGGGCTGTGAAGGGAATAATAGGCAATGGACCGGTTTTGGGTAAGCATGGCCACGCAAGGGAGATTGGATCTCGGAAAGGATGCATTAAAGAAGATCTCCTCCAATTTTGGTAGGATTTAGATGTGTCTAGGTCAATCAAAAGACGGAATATCCATGAATAGCAAGTGTCCAAATCATCTTCGGAAAGGGTAAGCTGCATGGAGTCCAGAACGCGACGGCCTCATGGTCGCGACTAAGACGACGACGCCTCGATACGTCACCTTCCTTACAAGGAAAGGTCTTCAAGTATTTTCTGGCGATTTTTCAAGGAATAAAAAGGCCAATTTATGAACGCAACGTATCGAGGTGTCGCCTTCTGAAGGAGATCGATTCTGACTTCGAAAATTGTTACAAGGCCGGATAGCGACAGGAGAGGTGTCGCCTTAATAATGAGAAAAAGACAAGGGAGTTGTCGCCTTCAGGGACTCTTCAGCTTATGGCCATACAAAGTGTCCAACCTCCTTGCACAGGCATCAGATTGACGTACGGTTTGGTACGACGAACTCCTATCCCAGAGAGCTATGAAATGATGAATATGATTGGGCTATTTTGACCCGGAAGAACCCATCAGGGCGATGAACTAATGAAAAGGATATCATAATCGGAGAAAGCCAGCTTGGCGATGATGAGCCAACTTGGGGCATCAATGATATGACAGGGAATTTGGCTCGACTTATGGGTCAGAAATGGGTGTCTACAGATTGCCCCTCCTTGATGCCTGCTTTGCAAGGGAGTGGAGCGAAGATGGCATGAAATGACGATGTAGTAGAATGAAGCGGAATGAGATGAAAAGCGGGCATCAAGGTAAAGAGACACCCATTCTGGACGAATAAGCAGCGTGACTTATCCGGCTATCTTCGAACATGGCTGGAAACAGAGTGCCAGGATGGTTCCAATCTGGACGAATAAAGATCAAAAGAAAAGAAATGACCAACCTCTTGATTCAAGAGGTACCCTGGCTATCTTTAGCGTGTAGGTTTCGTTCATTAGGGGATAGGGCTGCCTGGCGGGTCGATTCGACTCTGGCCTTCGAACGATTCACGACTAATGAGCGGATCGAAGGGAAAAGGAATTGACTGTCATAAGGAATGGGGATGAGAGGAATCCTGAATAGGAACCATACTGGCAAACTGGACCGAGCAACTAGCTCAAAGAAGACTTTCAAATTCAGAGTGGAACGAGATTCTTGTCTGAGAAATGAAGATCTTGTTGAAACATCATTGGGAAGCTGGCTTTGACAAATCACGAAGCATGAAGCTCAAAATTCCTAAATGATGCATGCTGGGCTAAAAGAAAAGAAATCATAAAATAGAGTGCAAAGAAAAGGAGAAAATAACAAATACTCAAGGATAATATTGATAGACAACACGAGCAAGGGTCAAGACACTTCGCATCCCCGGCGTGCGATAGAATCCATCGTCCCCGAGTCATACCATCTAACGGCCTATCCAGCGATTAACAGTGTGCACCTAGATCATCCTTGTTTTTGGTGAAGGGGAACTCAGATCCCGGAACACACCGAGAACCAGCCGGTCCTTGAGATGATATAATGGCGTAGATACCATATAGTAATGCAGAGATAGGGTTAAAAATACTTACCTGACTTACCTAGCAAGCTGTCTTTTGGATTTTCTGATTTTCTAATTTTTTAGATTTCTACATTTTCTGATTTTTATGGATTTTCAATAAATAAGCAATAAAGAACAGGATACAAACTCGAGATGCACCAAAATAATGGAAGAATTTTAGCATAAGTGCATACATATCTTGGAATGGAAATCAATGATCATGTGAAAGACATAGGCAGCAAAGTTCACACACAGAACGCGACAAGATATTGGTCGCTACCCCAATCAGAACGCGACACCTAATCTGTCGCTACCTGAAGGCGACGTATCGATGTGTCGCGACCACAGGAATTGCGGCCAGAGCACAAACAGTAACCTGCCAACCTCATGTTTGTCTCCTACTTGGACTCTTAGAGCTTTTTAATCCAAGTTCCACTCCTATTAGCTCTTCTAAACTTTCTCCCACCATGAAGAGGAGTCTTAAGCCTCTATAAATAAGGGGTGAGAGGTCCAAACTCGTGGCTCATACCCTCCTCCACTTCTCTTCAAGGTTTCAAGCTTCAATGGCCATGAAGAGAGCTCCAAGTGCTCCCATGGGTGAGGAGGTTCCCTATGAAGGTCCCAAGCATGCCCGGACGTCCTATGGCGATCTCCTGAGGTTGACGGACGTCCCCAATCATCTGAGCAACAATGAGGATGTGAGAGAGGTATGCAAAACAGTGTTTTCAAATTTTAGTTATTTTAACTCCAAATTTCTTCTTTCATGCACGTTCTCCTCTTCCCCTTTTTTCCTTTTCCTCTTCTCTAGCTCTTCCCCGGCTCCCGCCGCTATTCTAAGCTCACGTGGATAGCACCCATGATCAAAGTCCTACCCATGTATGTAATCCGTTTCTTGAGAGAGTGGGGATTGGGAGGTGTGTTGATAGTGGCCCAAAATTACCACAAGATATCTTGTGTGGGGTAGTACTTTTCCCGTCCGCAGATCACCTTATAGACTACGCGAGCTTGAGTGCCATTAGTGGGGTATGGCGAGGACTTTCTCTCTCCCATGCAGTGCTAGCCTACCTCTATGCGGGTCTCACCTCGGCATCTATGGGGGGCCCACTCTACGGCTCTATGATTCTCCTGGAGTGCTGGTTGGGAGTGAGGATAAAGTTCAAACCCGTGGAAAATCCCACTACCGAGAGCCGGATCTTTGGGTGCCATCCACTGTGCTTCATTGGCGGGGCGGCCAAATTCCCCGATCGGGCGATTTGTAGGACGGCGGACAAGAAAACGCAGAGTGCATGGCGCCACTACTTCAACACCCTTTCGGTAGAGCACTTTTCCTTGGGCATAGCGGCGCTACGTGAAGTGGAAGTTCGGCTTCTCCTTGGGCGTGGATTGGACCTACAGCTTGTGGGAAACATGGCGATGGTGCTCTACAACCCACAGAGATGCTATCTTCAGATTGGCAAGCCAAGGACAAAGGTACTCCAGCCGTCTCACCTGCCTCCTATGAAGAAGAGACGTTTGGGAGATCCGGAGGATGAGCAGGTTGTGCGGAGCACATTGGCAATATGGCGTGCTTGTGACCCATGCCCTACCACCTACGCTGCATGAGAAGTGCGAGACGTACCAGGCGTACCTCCAGGAGTACGAGAGGATCCGGCCACGCGGGGACCGTGAGCTAGAGAGAGAGAGAGAGATGATTGTATTTTTTAGGGGGTTTTTTTTTAGAGATTTAATATGATGAGAGTGAGGAAGTGATGTTGATTTTGGTTTTTTTAGCCTTTTATTTGATGTAAGCATTGGAGATTTGCAATGGAAATTTAATTTTATGAAGGTTCTGTGCACAGACTGTGAAAGAGATGGCATGGGCATCGCGACCTAGAACGCGACAGGCCAAAGGTCGCGACCTTTTCATTGAACGCGACAATGCCCCTGTCGCTACTTGAACAGAACGCGACAGGCTCCTTATCGCGACGACAGTACCTAGGTGGTTTTAAAATTGGGGCACAACGCTCCTTTCCCTCTTTTCTTTCACTCCTCACTTTCTCCTCCGGCGACAGGGCTCCCCTCTCTCTCTCTCTCTCTTTTCTGGCAAGCCCCGGCTGGCGGCACCTTCGCTACCTTCCCCTCTCTCTCCTCTTCTCATCTTCTTCTCCACTCTCTCTTTCCCTTCTCCGGCGGCCTCGGCAATGGAGGGCGGCGACCTAGGCGGGGGCCAGCGCAAACGGGGATCCAAAAGGACCATCCGCCGTTGGCCGATGGATGAGGGTCAATCCACGGCGGCGGAGGAGGAGGCCCCGGCGGCCCCGATGGAGGTCGAATCTGCGGGCGACGACGACCCGGTCGGCCCCAAGAAAGTAAGTGCTAAAACCCCACTCCCTGTGCGATTGAGTGTGTTAATTGGAAGGGAAGAGGGTGGTAGGAACCCATGTAGGGCTTTTGCCCAAGGTGAAACGGCCGAGAAATGGGTATTGCCCATTCCTGGTCAACCTGTGAACGCGACAGCTTGGCTGTCGCATAACCAAAGAGAAGGCGACAGCGTGTTTGTCGCCTTCAGAAGGGACTAAGCGCGACGCCATACCTGTCGCATTCATGAGATGAACGCGACGCCCTTAGTGTCGCCTTCAAAATCAGAATGTGACGTCCTTTTTGTCGCCTTCAGAAGGCGACAAGTCGATTTGTCTTTATGTGATCAGACTGATTATTTTGAGAAACTTGACTGATTTTTGTTTTTCTGTGGCTGTTTTGTAGAGCGAGCTACGGTCCCGACTGGGATGGGCCGTCGTCCAGGCGATCTACCAGGGGTTTCCGGATTTTCAGAGGATGCGCCTGGAGGAGATGGGGTTTGGCCCCTTTCTAAGGTTGGATGAGTTGACGCCAGATGTGGCATTAATTCAGGCACTGAAGGAGTGATGGGACCCCGAGTGCCACGCCTTCCTCTTCTCGTGGGGTCACATGATCCCCACCTTGGAGGACGTGGCACGGATCACCGGCCTAAGAGTAGACGGCCAGGCGGTGACAGGGGTGACCTATACGAGTTACCAGGAGATGGTGGAGCGCCTTCTGGGGCTGGAGGTGATGAGGGAGAGGTCCTCTCTCGTGCAGAGGACAAGGCTGCAGGCGAGCCTCGGGGTGGCGGACACGTGCCACCAGACTGGAGAGGGCCAGGCGGAGTACATGGCCAAATTGACAGCGGACGCCAGAGCAGTGCTGGCGGAGGAGGAGGGAGCGGTAGCGGACCGCGATTTGAGACGCTTCCTGATCCTTATGATCGGGAAGTTGATCTTGGGGACCCGAGGAGACCCGGTGAGTTTCCAGTGTCTGCCCCTGTTGGAGGACCTGACCCGAGTAGGCAGTTACGCATGGGGTGCGACCCTTCTGGCCCACCTCTTCGACAGCTTGGGCACCTCCAGTAGGGAGACAGGGGTGGCCGGGTTCTTCCCACTACTTTAGGTACACTTCTCACCCTTACCCTTTATTGCTTTTCTTCATTTTTATTGACTGTGGTACTGACTGTGTTGTTTTGTAGGTGTGGGCGTACCACTACCTCCCCTCCTTAGGCCGGGGAGTGCTAAGGCGACCGGGCGTCGTGCCTTTCTTGCAGCGCTGGCGGTTCCGTCGCGACGAGCGATCCCTGCGCCAGCAGGTGACGCTCATTCACGATGCGTTGGACATTGTCCCCTTCGGACACGTGAGTACTTCTACACTAGCACCTTTTCCTTATTTTGCCATTGACAATTGATTAACAAGCTTTCTGTGATGTGCAGGTTGACTGGACTCCCTATGCTGGGGAGGACGACGTCGTCCAACCGTGGGTGGAGTAGGGCCGCCCCTACTTCGGTAGGGATATTTGGCTGCATGCTTTCAACACGGTGGTACCACTCCACCTCCGGCTGGTCACGCGGACACTGGGGCTCCACCAGGCAACAGTGGAGTTTTCGACGTGGCAGAGATCTTGGGAGAGGTCGGGTCGCAGCTTCCGTGGCATCCAGCAGGTCACGGACTGGACGGTGCGGGTTCGGGAGTAGCTGGAGGACTGGGAGCAGTGAGGTCGAGTGGTGACCTCTGAGGCTACCAGCGACGAGGACTACTTCCATGCCTACGCACGGAGGTACAGGGCCCAGGTATACAAGGGGACCCACCGACCGGTGAGTACTACAACTTAGCCTTTCTAAATATTTTAATCATTAATTGTTTGGCTAACCTGACTTGTGTTTATAGCTCGACCCGGAGGGGCAGATTGCCTCCCTCGAGGGTGTCCTCCACTCCACCATCCAGCAGAGGGACGACCTTCAGCAGACCGTGACACAGTTGGTGAGTACTCTTCTCTCTCCCCTTTCTACCCTTAATTTCAGTTCACTGACTTCTACTTTTCCTTTGCAGCGCACCGAGCTGTTGCGGGCGCAGCAGATGGTGGGAGGTGCCTTCACCTCACGAGACGAGCTCGGCCGCTCCGTGCTGGAGGGCCAGCTAGCAGCGGCGGTGAGACGGGCGGAGGATGCCGCGGCAGAGCTGCTGGAGCGGGTGAGCCACTGGTTACATGCCCCTTGCACTTTATTTCCCTTGTCTGACAAATGTCTTGACTTGCAGGAGGCAGATCTTAGGGCCTCTCTGGCACGGACAGCTGCGTTAGAGAAGGAGATGGCAGAGATGGGCCTACGCCCTCAGACGGACGAGGCGTCAGGACTGCGTCGGGAGGCGGACGATCTCCGCTCACAGCTAGGGAGCGAGCGGCATCACTACGAGCTGCTGAGGTCGGAGATGAAGGGGCTCGAGAGGGCCTTGGCGTTGGTCAGGCGCAGCCGTTCCTCGGCCAGCAGGAGCGGCATCCCGAGCGAGTCTGCCGGACATTATCTGACGGGTTCCTCCGGACGTCGGAGGAACGAGGAGGAGGCACGACGGTGTGAGGGAGCAGCTGAGGGGAGCACGACGGGACCGAGAGATATGGCCCCTCCACCTTCCCGCCCGCCTGAGGGTACAGGGGAGAGCTGTTGAGGGCTTGTACTTTGCCCCTTTTGTGATGATGATGTACAGTGTATATAGCATGAAATGGAATTTGGATTTCTTTGGTTTATGGACTGTAGTTGTGTGAGAGTGACGAGTGAGACGTGAGGGCCGCTTTCCTTTCTTTCTACTGCGCCCTGCACACTTAAGAAAACCACGAAACAAGTTAGATCTGTTCTTAAACTTAGCCCCTTACCTCAAAACGTGACGAGTGACCAACCTTGATAAATGGTCAAGGAGCTAAGCCTTATTAAACAGGTGAAAAGACATGAATAACATGCATGAATGAATGAATAAAGTGTTCTTTTGGAATTTTGGAAACATTTTTGGGCTTTACGATATTTGATCTTCTTAGGTTTTGAAATATTTGATTTTTTTTATTTTGAAATATTTGATTTTGTTTGGATTTTGAAATATTTGATTTTTTTATTTTGAAATATTTGATTTTTGTTACTTTTTTTTTTGAAATATTTGATTTTTTGGATTTTGAAAAGCCGTCTAAAGCCGACGTTAGCCCTCCCTAAAAATAAGACGCGTGAGACAGAAGGTACTCGCCCTTTTGGGCCACAACACACCGACCGGTTCGAACCGCCAGTTTGAAGTTTTGATCACCTCCCCCTCTCGCTAAAGACCTTGCCAAGGTAGGACGTGCGTTTGTGGTGACATGCCACGGGTGACTGCCCCTAGATGACAGTGCGGCTAGCTAGGCCATACCTTAAGAGAGGGTCTGATCTTATAGGGGGAAATGGAAGACTATTTGAGGGAAGTCTGATGCAGGTTTAAGGACGTTGGGTTCGGCTTCTTCCCGCAGCACACCCTTCAAAGATTAGGCATGTTGAGTAGGGACTTTGCGGTCTTTTCCATGCATTTGCATTGACTGGAGCATGCGTACAACCGGGCTCATGAGCGTCCTGCGGGGACTTTGCCACTCTTTGCCATGCCCCTATTCTTCCATGTATCTTAGATTCTTTCTTTTGCTTTTTTTTGTTCTTTTGCCCTTTTATTTGACCGTCCCTATTTGAGGCTTCCTCTCGTCAGGATATGTTTAAGGTTGACTACCTTCCCCTTGCGACTCTTGCCCCTACACCTCGACCAATTTGGAAGGGAATGATCATCACATCGCTAAAGTAGGGCCCACCTAGCCACGGTATCTACTAAGCGCAATCGCCCGGGCTTGCCGTGTATGTGTGTGTTGGTCCTAACTTAGGTCAACCTTTGACGATTGGGGAGGAGACTTCGGACTCTTAACACGGGGTCATCCCTTGTCTAAGTATTGTGGCCTCACACCTATGGACCTAAGGATAGAATCTTTTAAGGTACAACCCATTCCACGGATGTGATAACTCTACGTCCTCAGCATTAGTTAGGCGGTAGGCATTTCCTGGATATACTTCTCTCACAACGTACGGACCTTCCCAGTTTGGTTGCAATTTGGATCTTGGACCTCCAGGTTTGATAAAGATGTGTTTCAAGACCATATCACCCTCTTGGAATTTACGCTCAATTACCTTCTTTTCAAAAGATCTTGAGATTCGCCTTTGATACGAGAGCACGTGATCGGCTTCCATAAGTCGCCTTTCATCTAGAAGTTCCAATTGGACTAGCAATGCCTCTCGACGTTCGTCAAGATTAAGTTCCCTATCTAATTGGACTCTTAGTGAAGGGATCATGATCTCATATGGAACTACAGCCTCCATCCCATAAGTGACAGCATGCGGGGTTTGCCCCGTGAGAGTACGGACGGAGGTGCGATAGGCCCATAGAGCCTCTATTAGCTTTTCTCACCAATCGGCAAATTTGTGCGATTCACAAGTTTTCTTTAAGATTTTAAGAAGGGTTTTATTGGTTACTTCAGCTTGGCCATTGCCTTGTGGGTAATATGGAGATGAATGATGCAGAGTGATGTTGAATTTCTTACAGAGGTCCTGAAGCTCTTGTGAGATGAATTGTGGCCCGTTGTCCGTGACAATGCTGCTTGGCACTCAGAACCACGAGATGATATTCTTCATGATGAAGCGGCACACTGTGGATGCTTTGATTTCTGCAAACGCTTCTGCTTCTTCCCACTTCGTGTAATACTCAGTTGCTGTTAGGATGAAGGATTTTTGTTTGGTTTGAGCATTAGGATCACCAAGGGGGCCAACAATATCAAAAGCCCACATGAAGAATGGCCAAGGTGTGGAGAGTGGATGAAGTGAGGATGAAGGAGCATGGATTTTATCAGCATGGAGTTGACACTTGACACACCTACGGACGTAGATGGTACAGTCTATTTCTAGGGTTGGCCAGTAATAGCCCTGCCTAATGATCTTCTTTGCAAGCATTTGACTGTTGACATGCCCTCCGCATTCACTAGCATGGGCTCCTTCTACCACTTTCCATGCCTCGTCATCAGTAAGACATCTCATAAGAACTCCATTAAGAGCTCTCCTGTACAGGACTTCTCCCACGACTGTGTATCTTAAGGCGGCTCTTCTTATGGCCTTGCGATCCTCCGCATTTGCCCCTTCGGGATATGACCCATCCCTGCAATATTGCTCAATCTCAAAATACCAAGGCAGCTCCTCTTCATCTAAGATCTCCTCGAGCTCAGCTAGCATGACTTATTGTGCTCCTCTCTTCTTAGCCCTCTCTTCTAAGGTTGTCCTAAGGTCGTCGAACCAAGGATCCTGGATGGATGGGACATCGAGCCGTTGGACGACGATTGTCTCGGTCCGGCGACTCAGAGGGAAGGATAGAGATGAAGCTAGCGACGCCAGAGCGTCGGCCAAGATATTTTTTGAGCGAGGAGTATGGACATAGATAAGCTTTCGGAACTGCCTTGCCAACAGCGTGACCAAATCTTGATAGGGTTTAAGCTTTGGATCATGAGTGCAGTAAGTTGAGAGCACCTGCCGCAGAACAAGCTGAGAGTCTCCTATGATTCTAAGGTGGGATGCACCCAAGATATAAGCACGCTTGAGACCAGCGAGGAGAGCTTCGTACTCAGACATGTTGTTAGTGGCGGAAAAGGTGAGTTGATAGGCGATGGGGATGGTAACACCTTCCGAGGTGAGCAGCACGGCTCCAATGCCC
Organism: Colocasia esculenta; assembly: GCA_014218235.1. NCBI lineage: Eukaryota > Viridiplantae > Streptophyta > Magnoliopsida > Alismatales > Araceae > Colocasia > Colocasia esculenta. The sequence continues at coordinate 47,058,716 of CM024759.1, read as the reverse complement.
TGTCCCTGGGAGTTGAGTGCTCCATCAAAATGAAGGGACCAGAAGGGGTCTTTGATGATGACCGAGAGCTCTTCATCGGGGAATTCTTCTCGGACGGAATCGCTGGGAGGGAGTGGCAGATGGGCAAGGTGCTCCGCGATGGCATATCCTTTGATGGCCTTTTAGACCACAAAGGAAATGTCGAACTGTGAGAGGAAGTTCTGCCAGCGTGCAAGCCGATCAGAGAGGACGAGCTTTTCTATAAGGTACCTGAGTGGATCCATCCTCGAGATCAGCTTGACCTCGTGGGCAAGAAAGTAATGCTTGAGTTTCTAAACTACCCATACGAGCGCGGCACAAGTTTTGTCCGCGGTGGTGTACTTAGATTCTGCGGTGTTGAAAAGCCTAGAGAGATAGTATGCTGCCCGTTCTTTCCCAGATTCATCGTGTTGTGCAAGGACAGCACTTAGGGAGTCCTCAATGACTGAGAGATATAGGATTAGCGGTTTCCCAGGTACAGGAGGTTGCAAAACATGGGGATTCATGAGATACATCTTCAAATCATCAAAGGCTTCTCGGCATTTGTCATTCCATCCGAACTTTGCCCCTCCTTTCAAAAGATCGTAGAACGGGCGGCATCTTTGTGAATGCTGAGATATAATCTTCTAATGAACTGCAAACGCCCAATCAGCCCTCTTAGTTGTGAGATGTTCTTTGGAGGCGGAATTTCCGCTATAGCCTTGGCCTTATTTGGATCGATCTCAATGCCCCGCTTGCTAACAATGAACCCCAACAACTTCCCCGCTGATACCCCGAACACACATTTCTTTAGATTCATTCTCAGTTTGTACTCCCTTGACCTTTGCAGCACCTTGGCGAGGATTTCGGGGTGTTCTCTCCTGGTTCTTGACTTCACCAAGATGTCATCCACATATACTTCTACGTAGACATGCATCATATCGTGGAAGATGGCCATCATCGCCCTTTGATAGGTAGCCCCAGCATTCTTTAGCCCAAACGGCATGACTACATAGCAATACGTTCCCCAGGGTGTGGTGAAGGATGTTTTCTCTTGATCTTCAGGAGCTAGACGGATTTGGTTGTAGCCTGAGTATTCATCCATGAATGAGAGGGTCTCATACCCAGCAGTGTTATCAATTAGTACATCAATGTGAGGAAGCGGGAAATCATCCTTTAGACATGCCTTATTAGGTCCCGGAAGTCGATACAAATTCTGACTTTTTCGTCCTTTTTCATGACTGGGACTATGTTTGCCACCCAATTCGGATAAAGTACTACCCTGATGAATCTAACATTATGGAGTTTATCTACCTCATCCTTCATCTTCAGGGCCATGAGTGGGTGGAACCTTCTGAGTTTCTGCTTTATGGCCTTTGCCCCTTCTTTCAATACAAGTCGGTGCTCCACTAGTGAGGGGTCTATACCAGGCATGTCCTCATATGACCAGGCGAATGTGTCTTTATACTCCCTCAGAATTTGCACCAGTTCTTCTTCTTCATCAGGAGGGAGGTTTGCTGAAATTATCACAATCCTGGGATCTTCTTTTGTTCCGAGGTTGACTTCCTTAGTAGGTTCATCCACTACCGTTGTGGGTTCATCGAATCTTCTTACGCCACTCGCGTACATTTCGGCAGTGTCATCTACTTCGCTATCCTCTTCATAAATTGGGCCCTCATCATTCATGATCTCATAGATGCCAAACCCATCGTCTACGAACACCCCATCCTACTCAATCTCCTCTTCTTACACCAACGCTTCCTTTGTGAATTCCTCTATCAGCAGTAACTCCTGACATCACCGAGCTAACTCTTGAAGATATCTTCGGGGAATAGCCTTGCCCCTCTGTTTCCTAGGGCGATGTTTGGACTTAGTGGGTGCTGGGTTGACTTGACTCTCTATCCTAGACTGACCTAAACTAAGACTTGACTCTTCTACCCTAGACTTTTCTTGACTAGATGACTCTTTAGGACTGGTGGAGGACATGGTGTCCTCGAAAAGGATGGCTCCTAATGAAGGAGCAGGAGGGGAAGCCCCAGTCGAGGGATGCCCCTGATCAGGAGGGTGAAGGAGGCATGCCGGCTCCTCGACCTCAAGGTGCATTTGAAGATTGGCATTTTTTTTTTGAAGGTCGGTGGAGAGCATGCAGCACGAGAGAGTGACCTCGTGGTCGCTCGGATTGGATTGCAGAGCGGAGAGGACTGAGGAGGGGAGATCAGGAGTGAGGATGTCGTGTGCAGCTGCTAGGAGCTGGGGAGACAGCTGAATGAGTAGGGGAGGAGATGAAGGGACAAGGCTGGGAAGAAGGGAGTTCAAGAGTGATGGGTGGATGGCTAGGCATGTACCTCTCCACAATTCGTCTACTGACCTTTCCTCTTCATAGGGGATGTCAGGCTCTCCCACGTCTGTGGTTTCACTCATCAGCTGCCTCTTGGATGTGATGGATGTGGGTGGATCTAGTAGTTCAGCTGCAGCTGGCGGCCATATTCTCTCTTCTTCCCAGAACAGACGGCTGAAGGCTATAGTGATGTCTTCTATATCAAACCAGCGGTACCATTCAGCCTCTGGGTCCCCTGTCTTCCTCCTCTTGCCTGGGCGTAGTGCTTCCAGCGCCCTGTATGTGAGCATAGGGGCCATGTGCCGAGAAAAATTCTTGCCATGCACCTCGTGGTGCGACAGTTCGGCCTCGACTACCACAATGTTGTACCCAGGATGGGTAGGGCCTCTGACGAAGTGGCACTAGAGCGTCCATGTGAGTGGTTCACGGTCGGCCTTGAGAGTGGATGTGCTGGATGACCACGGCTTGGATTTCTCCCTATAACCTAGTCCCCATCGGCTTTTCATTACAATGTCTGGGATGGGCTTGACTATGCCTTGCAGTTCTGCCCCTAGACCCTTGCCTTCTTCATAGCCTAGCTTCATCATAATCTGCCACCCTTTGGTGTTAAGTGTCTCTTTCCTTTTGACCGTATTGACCTGTGCAGGACCGGGCTCTTGTTTGGAGTGGAATGAGTAGCCCCAAGGGTAGTTGATGTCCAGCACTGAGATGATGGGCTTGTTGGTGGGCCAGACAGCCGGGAGGAGGGTATCATTAATGGCATCGACAGTGTGAGCAGTGTCTATGCTTTTGACTTTGATGATCCATCCCTGGAAGGGGAATTTGAGACACTGATGTGCAGTGGACGGTACAGCTCCTAGTGCTTCTAACCATGGGCGCCCCAGGATAGCTTTGTACACGGGGTTGATGTCAAGCACATAAAGGTCAACAGCGACAGCGAGTGGCCCCAATTCAACTTGTACAGTCACCATGCCGTGGCAGGATCTTCTGGAGTTGTCGAAGGCGGCTATGGTGGTTGGCGTCGGTCTCAGTATCCCTTCCGACACCTCACAGGCTCTGAGGGTGCTTAGTGGGCAGACATTAATGGATGCTCCCGTGTCAACCAGTGCTGCCCTTACCGCTATGTGGTTGATGACGAGGGTCACACAGAGTGGGAGCCTCTTGGCTTCTGGGGGCACTAGCTCATTCTCAGCAAAGGTAATTGCCGGCCCACGGGTTACCATGGCTAGTGCACTTGGCAGTTTTTCAGCTAGCATATCCTCATTCACCACTACCTTCTGTAGAAAATTTCTCAATGCCTCTTGATGCTCCTTGGATTTCTTTATCAACTCCAGTATGGAGATCTTGGCTGGCACATGATCAAGATGCTTGAGGATATCATAATGTGCCCCAGGTAACGGCTCAATCACCCCCTCGTCTTGCGGTTGTTGCTGAGGCTGTTGCTGAGGTGGTTGCGGGACCTATTGGGGGTTGCTTTGGCTAGTGGAGGCAGTGGAGATAGGTGGGTACGGGCGGCGAAAGACTCATCCGCTCCGCAAGGTGGTTGGTTGGTTGAGGGGTTGTCTGGAGGAGGACATAGTGGCGGCGGAAGGTTGGTCTAGTCCAGGTGGTGGTAGGATGATGGGTGTAGGAGCGGATATGACAGGTGGTGATGGTATGGAGACAGGTGGAGCGAAGGGTATGACTGATGGTGGGATAACGGAGGAACTAGTGACTGGTGTGGGTGTTGAACTGACGGGCAGTATGATGGCGTTGGCCAAAGAAACTAAGGGAGGAATTGATTGAGGAGCCATGTTGGCTGGTTGTAGTGTTTGGGATTGTAGAGGGTACTGGTGGTTAATGGCCATCATCTGTTGGACATCGAGTTCATCATCGTACGTCCAGTTTGCTTGAGGAGGGGGGTGGTGAACGATAGGGTTCACCTGGGCTGGTTGCTGTGGTGGGTTAGAAGCTGGTGGATGGTTTGGCAAGGGGTTGTGAATAATACCCAGGTCCTACAACGGTTGTTGTTGTTGTTGCTGCTGCTGTTGTTGAGGGGGTGGTTGGCGTTGCTGCCTCTGCTGCTGTTGTTGTCTCTGCCTTTCTTTGATATCTCCAATCACTTGTCGAAGGGCTGTCCAATCCAGTCTGTTCTGCTCATGCAAGTCATATACCAGATCTTTGAAAGTGAAGCACTGTTCAATGGTATGACCGGGTTGCCGATGGAACACACAGCACCTTGTTTGGTCCACACTTGGGTTCAACGGCCTTTCTAGAGGGAGTCGGATAGCATCTGTGGAGAGCAAGGCCAAGAAGATATCGGAGAGTCTCTCCGGAAGGGGTGGGTAGTGGGTTCTCCTTGGACCTAAGGGATGTTGGGTTGGGTGTGAATATAATTCATTCTCCCTCATATTTTGATTATGACAAGTTGTAATTTTGATACACAATAATTGGAACATGTTAAATGCACCACACATGTAATGACCATATTCAAAAAGTATGTTTCCAAACACATTTATCATTTATTTTCATGATAATACATTAGACTAATGAAATATGTGTTTATTTCTCAGGGACAAACACTTCTTACAAAGGTAGTGTCGACACACCTCTCACTGGTGTCGACACAATGCTTCAAAGCCAAGAAAAAATGTTGAAGAAATGGTCAAGTAGTGTCGACACTAGATGCAGTCAGGTCGACACTAGAGAGTCTTCCCAGAAGGCATGTTTGTCAGTTGTCTACAGCAGGTCAACACCAGATGCAGTCAGGTCGACACTAGAGACCCTTCCCAGAGAAGCAGTTTTGCTAGTCTGGGACAGTGTGTCGACACACCCTATGGGCAGGTCGACACACTCTGGAAACTTTGTGACTTAAAGTATCTCCTGGATACGTGGCACTCTAGGGAATTGGTGGATCGGCCTTGGATCATGTGCCCACGGCCCCCAAGGGTACTTTTGGACATTTTAGGGTATAAATACACCCCTAATTGGCCATCCAACTAAGAGAGCCTCCAAGAGCCTTCTAGAAATCCTTTTTGGCGGCAGAGAGAGTTCTCCTCCCTGTTCGTGCATCCTCGTGTGCTTCTTCTTTCCAATTCCCACATCTCCAAGCACAAGAAGGGAGATCTGATCTAAGATGGAGCAGTAGGATCAACTTCCAAGGATGCAGATCAAGTAGAAGGAGTCTTTTGTGAAGAATTCGAGGAAGATCCCAAAGATCAAATTGCAGAGCATCGGCCAGGGATTTCCAGAGATCAAGCCTCTTCACAATTCGACATCTACAAGGGAGTCTTCTGAAGAACAAGGACATTTCAGTCCATTTCTCATTTCACCTTGTGTCTTCTTGGCTGTTCTAGAGATTGTGCAGTGTCTATTGCATCAATTTTCTTGAATGAGCCTCTTGAGATCAGATCTTAGCTAGAGGATCTGGATCTTGTGTTGTTGTCTAGCAAAGTGTTTGTGAGTCGTTGTACTCAGTGATTTGTGAGCATGTGTGCTCTGTGTTGAGTCGTCGCACTCAAGTGTGGTTGAGTAATTGTGCTCAAGTGTCTAGAGTAGTCTTGCTCTAGATGTTGTGTGAGTTGTAGAACTCATTGTGGTGGAGTTGTCAGGCTTCAGTGTGTGTGTATCCAAGTTGATAGTGGATCCTCACTGTGTGAGGGGTGGATGTAGGAATCACATGGTGTGATTTCCGAACCACCTAAAAATCTCTATGCAGTGGTGTGATTGTGATTCGAATTTACTTTGTGTTAGATGCATGCATAGGATCTTTCAAATTCATATCTAATTAACTTGTTCACACACTCCTATTGCACAACTCACTCAATCACTCTTCAGATCTATGAAATTCATTTTCAAATTGTCTCTGATTCAAAGAGTTTTTCTAAATTGGCTAAGCTTCCGCAATAGTTGGCCTAGATCTATTCAACCCCCCCCCCCTTCTAGATCTTGTCCACATCATTTCTCGATCCTACAATTGGTATCAGAGTGGGTTTACACTTGATCTGATCTGATCTGAGTGCTTTCTGATTGTTCTGTGTGTTTTGATTGTTTGCTTGTCTGTTTGCTGAGTATCTCTTCTTTGCACCATTTAATTGCTTCAATGGATTCAAGAGGGTTCATGGCTGAGGGTCACTCTATTAATAGGCCACCCTTTTTCAATGGGACTGACTACACTTATTGGAAGAATAGAATGCAGGTCTTCCTTAGAGCCCAAAACTATGAGATATGGAAGGTAGTCGAGGTAGGTCCCTATGAGAATCAGGGGGAGGAAGAGACCTGGACTAGGGAACAGATTAGGAGGGCCACTTTGAATTATAGTGCCATGAACATGATCCAATGTGCAGTCCACCCTAAGGAGTACTCAATAATCTCAATGTGCAAATCTGCCAAAGAGATGTGAGATAAACTTGAGTTACTCTATGAGGGAACATCTCAAGTAAAAGAAACCAAGGCTAACATTCTTGTCTCTGAGTATGAATTGTTTATGATGAAGTCTGATGAGACAATTTCTGAAATGTTTGCCAGGTTCATGATTATTGTGAATGGACTGAAGGCCTTAGGTAAGGATTACACAGATGCTGACTTGGTAAGGAAAATTATGTGCTCTCTTTCTTCAATTTGGCACACTAAGGCCACAGTCATTGAAGACTCTAAAGATTTGTCCAAAATTTCTTTGGATGAATTGATAGGGTCCTTAATGACTTATGAAATCAATTTAAGAAGAAATGACGAACACATAATTAAGACCAAGCCAGTAGCATTAAAGGCCTCTTCTAGTAACAAAGACAAAAATCAGGAGAGAACAAGTTCTGATGAGTCTGAGTCCAATGAGGATGAGCTTGCCCTCATGACCAGGCAATTCAGAAAATTCTTAAAATATAGAAAAGGAAAATTTTCTGGGAAAAAGAAATTTTCATCAGGTAAAAGAAACACTTCCTTTTCTAATTTTAATTCCAATAAGAATCAAAAATCTGACGAAATTGTCATTTGTTACAGGTGCAACAAGCCAGGACATATGAAGGGAGAATGTCCTGAAAACAAGAGGGAAAAACACAAAAAGATTCACAAGTTCAAAAATCCCAAGGCCATGGTAGCCACTTGGTCTGATGAAGACTCAAGTGAGAAAGAAGAAGAAAAGTCCTCAAGTTCTGACAGTGAGGAAATTTGCTTTATGGCAAATGGCTCAGATGAAAAGGTAAGTACTTCTTTCGAAGACTATTCTATTGATGATTGGCAAGATGCATATGCTGAGCTTGTTGAAAATTATTCTGAAATAAGAAAAGAAAACAAACATTTAAAGAATAAAATTGAAAACATTCTGAATGACCAATCATTAAACAAAAGAATTTGTGAATTAGAAAATGAAGTAATTGAGCTCCTCGAAGAAAAATAAAATCTTCTGAATGTGATTGATGAGCTCAAGCTTGAATCCCAAAAGGCTACTCAAGAGTTTAAAGAATTGTCTGAAAAGCTGAAATTGGAACAAAAAGAAAAACAACAAAATGATGATGAAATCAAAACCTTAGAAAATCAGCTAAAAGAAAAAGAAACAGTCATTGAAACCTTCACTAAAGGAAAAGACAATTTAGAAGCTTTACTGGGGGCTAAAATGAAATCAGTTTCTCATGGATTAGGATTCAATAAACAAAAATCTAAGAAAGACAAATCTGGTGAGAAAATGGATAAAGCATCATTGATTAAATTTGTCAAAGGTCCTAGTCTTGAGAACACTGAAATCAAGCAAACATCAAGCAAAACAACAAAAATTTCAAAAACTCAGAACAAAGAGAAGTCAACCAGGTCGACACAGTTACCTGACAGGTCGACACCAGTCCACAAGAAGAAGGATTCTGTGACTGCTGTGTCGACACCAGTCAAGGAAAGGTCGACCTGCTCAACCTCAACAAATACAAACCACAAAACTAAAAATTCAAATAAAAATTTGAAAAATAAGAAAAATTCAAAAGAAGTCATTCATGAAAAATCTTGGACCTCCAAGACAGCATATCAAGCTGATTGGACCAATTCTTGGAACCAATGGTATCACAACCCATTTTGGTATCATCTCCAATTCTTCTATCCAAATTTTTTGATGTACCAACAAAACCCTTGGATTCCACCTCCTCAACTAAACTCTCATGTTCAAATGAAAAACTCCCCTCCTACTGAAAACAAGAACACTGGTGTTTTCATTCCTAAGGGAAAGAATAAATTGAAAAAGACAAAGAACACCACTGAAACAAAACAAAAATAAAAAACAAATCAGATTTGGTTGAGAAAAGATTTGATGACTGTGTTCAAACATTCTGATGGTCCCAACACTGTTTGGGTACCAAAATCTTCTCTCCACTGATTGATTTTGCAGGAAGGTCGTGCACCCAAATCAAATGTATGGTTTCTTGATAGTGGGTGTTCACGACACATGACATGAGACAAAGCCAAACCTTCATTCCTGATTGAGAAGGAGGGAGGTTCTGTAACTTTTAGAGGTAAAAATAAAGGAAAGATCATTGGATCTGGAAAGGTTGGTCAATCTTCCTCAAATTCTGTTGATAATATTTTGTTAGTTGATGGTCTAGATTACAATTTGCTCAGCATTAGCCAACTATGTGACAAAGGTCACAAAGTTGTGTTTGAATCTGATTTTTGCAAGATAATTGACTCATCAACTGATAAAGTAAAATTCTTTGGAAAGAGGGGAAACAATGTTTACATGATCAACCTCAATAAAAAATTTTCTGAAAATCTTTGCTTTGTTGCCAATAAAGATGAAATTGCATGGACTTGGCACAAAAGACTTGGCCATGCAAATTTCAGAACAATAAATAAATTGTTAAGGCTGAATTTGGTTAAGGGTCTTCCTGAATCTTTTTCTAATATTGAAAATCAAGTTTGTGGGATTTGTGCCCAAGGAAAACAAACCAGGAAATCTTTTAAAACCTTCAATGAGGTACTCACATCTAGGCCACTAGAATTACTTCACATGGACCTCTTTGGCCCAACAAGAATTCTAAGTCTTAGTGACAAAAGATATGGGTTTGTCATTATTGATGATTTTACTAGATTTACATGGGTTATATTTTTGTCCCACAAAAGTGATGCTTGCCTTGAGTTCAGGAATTTCTGTACCACTGCCTTAACAAGTCTTCCATATAAAATCAAAAACATTTTGACTGATCATGGGGGTGAGTTTGAAAACAAATCATTTTCTGATTTATGTGCTGAATTTCACATATTTCACAAGTTTTCTTCACCAAGAACTCCAGAACAAAATGGAGTTGTGGAAAGAAAGAATAGAACTCTTGTGGAAATGGCTATATCTATGCTCCTAGAAAGCCATTTGCCCAAATCCTTCTGGGTTGAAGCTGTAAATACAGCAAACTACATTCTCAATAGAGCATTGGTCAGACCAAAAATCAGAAAAACCCCTTATGAATTGTTGAAAAATAAAAAGCCAATTGTGTCTTACTTCAAAATCTTTGGGTGTAAATGTTTTGTACACAACAATAATAAAGAAAATTTTGACAAGTTTGATGCTAAAAGTCAGGAAGCCATCTTTCTTGGCTATTCTGAAGTGTCAAGAGCTTTCAGAGTGTACAATCTCAAAAACAAAACTGTTGAAGAGTCTCCACATGTTATCTTTGATGAAAATTCCTTTTCAACTAATAGTTCTAAATCTTGCAGGGAAAGTCAAGACAATGAAGAGGATGATCTCATTGTGGACTCTTCACCAACTGTTGAGGAACTTGAAGACATTGGAGAGAAGTTGAACATCCATTCACCATCTTCAAGTGGATCAGGTAATGTTGTTCCAGATTTAAGTACCCCTCAACAGGTAATTTCTGAACATAAATTTTTGAGAGATCACCCATTAGAAAATGTCGTTGGCAATTTGCATGATAGAGTTAGGACTGGATCATCATTCCTGCATGTTATTGAAGAAGACCCACTAGCTCTAATTTCTCAAGTTGAACCAAAGTCAATTGATGAAGCTCTGTTAAGTTCTGATTAGATCAATACAATGTATGATGAACTTCATCAATTTGAAAGAAATCAAGTATGGGAATTAGTACCTAGACCTAGTGACCAAACAGTCATTGGCACTAGATGGGTATTCAGAAATAAGTTGAATGAAAATGGTCAAGTCATTAGAAATAAAGCTAGGCTAGTTGCAAAGGGGTACAATCAAGAATTTGGAATTTACTTTGAAGAATCATATGCCCCTGTAGCTAGACTAGAAGCTGTTAGAATTTTCCTTACTTTTGCATCATCTTTGAAATTCAAAGTTTATCAAATGGATGTCAAAAGTACTTTTTTGAATGGTTATATAAAAGAAAATGTTTTTGTTGAACAACCTCCGGGTTTTGAAAATGAAAAACATCCTAATCATGTATTTAAGCTTCATAAGGCTCTTTATGGTCTTAAACAAGCTCCAAGAGCTTGGTATGACCGTTTGAGTTCTTTTTTGCTTGAGAAAGAATATTCTAGAGGAAATGTTGATCAAACATTGTTCACAAAAACTGTTAATAAAAAAATAATTGCAGTCTAAATTTATGTTGATGACATAATATTTGGATCAACTAATAAGAGCCTGTGTACTAAATTTGCAAATCAAATGAAAACTGAATTTGAAATGAGTTTAATGGGAGACTTAAAGTTTTTCTTGGGATTGCAGGTTAACCAAACAAATGAGGGGATCTTCATAAGTCAAACCAAATATGTCAAGGAACTTCTGAAAAGGTTTGACTTCCAGAACCTCAAGCATTCAAGCACACCCATTGCAATTAATGCTAAACTAGAAGAAGACTCACTTGGTAAGTCAATAGACCCAAAGACATACAGAGGTATGATTGGTTCTCTACTCTATCTCACTACTTCTAGACCTGACATTCAGTTTAGTGTGTGCTTGTGTGCTAGATTTCAATCTAATCCAAAAGAAAGTCACATGTTAGCTGTTAAACGAATCTTTAAATATCTTGTTGGAACATGTGATCTTGGAATTTGGTATCCTGCTGGTTGTAAGTTAGATTTGATTACCTATTGTGATGCTGATTATGTTGGGTGTAAACTTGATAGAAAAAGCACAAATGGCTTGTGCTTGTACTTAGGTGGGTGTCTAATCTCTTGGGCTTCTAAAAAGCAACATTCAGTTGCTCTGTCAACTGCAGAGGCTGAGTATGTTGCAGCAGGTAGATGTGGCACTCAAATTCTTTGGGTGAAACATCAACTTCTTGATTATAACCAAGAGTTAGGTTGTATTCACATTCTTTGTGACAACACAAGTGCCATAAATCTATCTAAAAACCCAATTCAGCATTCCAAAACAAAATATATTGAAATTAGGCATCATTTCTTGAGAGATGAGGTAGCAAAGAAATCCTTTGAACTCCACTTCATTGAAACTGAAAAACAAATTGCTGACATCTTCACTAAACCTCTTCCTGACAGTAGATTTTCATCATTAAGGAGAGAGCTTGGTCTATGCAAATATCCATCTTCATAATCTCTCTCATTTGGGTTGAGTGTTTAGGTATATCCTGAGGGGGAGTCATTGTTTCATCATTCTTCTTTGCTTCCTTGATTCAACTTCCATTTCTTTTTAACAATGAATTCTTCAACTCATATTGTATTGAACTTTTGGTATATCAAATGGTGACTTAAAGAAGGACAAGTTCTGCTTGTCTGGACACTTTCACTATGCGAGAGTATATGTCTCCGCCAAGTACCAAGAAATGAATATGCAATTGTTGAGGGGGAGCTTTTGTTGTTCAAAGAGAATCACTTCTGGTTTCAAAATACTTGCACATCTTTATTTTGATGAAAAGTTGTTGGAATCATCATTTCAGGGGGAGCTAGAGAATTCATAACTCATTTCTTTTGCAAAATTCAAAACTCTTCTTGAATTACATCAACTTCCTTGCATGATGTCCTCATTGAGTTGTCTAGAACCTCAAAATGATTTTTTGAGTGATCTACTATATTTTTTTCAGTCAACTCTCAACTATATTCTTCAAGACTACAGAAATTCAAATCTCTTTGAAAGACTGAAGGATAATGTGTGACTTGAATTTAAACTTTTTTTTTTTGCAACTGATGTGGGATATAAATGTTTTCATTTTATAAAATTCTCCTTACAATTACTATTCAACAGAGCAATGGCACAAATGCTGAGAAACTACAAACCTTCACAATGAATGAAGTGCCATGTATGTCATGAGGTATTATTGCTATCTCTGTTCAAAGGGGTTCAAAATTCAAACGATAAAACCAAAAATACTCTATACTTTTTGATGATGACTGAGTAACTGGAAATATTGGCGTTTGATAAACGTATATTTTCATGTCAAAAGGTTATCATTTACCCCTTGAAACTGGATAATGGGTAAATCTCTAGTATCCAGGGACTATGGTGTGTAAAAAGCATTAGTTCTTGTGTGAAAAAGATTTACTACATTTGATAGTTTGTTTTAAAAAATAATAATAATAATGTGTGTTTGTCAAAGGAGAATTGTTTAAAAGAATCATCCCTATCTTACATCAGTTTGCTTTAAAACTGCTTATTTTCATCACACTTGATCTCAATCTAAAAGACATTTTTATTTCTTTAAATTTGGAGAATATGGTTGTTTGTCATTGATTGTTGAATGTATTATATCCCTCAAACCATCATTTTAATGGCTCAAGTCATTTAATGAACATATCCTGCAAGTTGTTGTGTAAAACTTGCAGTTTGCTAAATTTTTGTAACATTTTGACAAATGAATTCTTTAGTGTCTTAAAAATCCTTGAACAGTTAATTCTATTCATTTTTCATCATAGCAAAGATGTCCCAAAATTCACAAAAATTTCCCTTGCTCGAATTCTCAAATTTCTTCAGGCCAGGTCGACACTACCTCAATCTAGTGTCGACACAGTCCAACCCAGGTCGACACTAACCTCCTCTAGTGTCGACACAGACCCCTGTCTGGGCGTTTCAGGTCTTGGGCGCCGGTTAGGGTCTTCTTGTTCCTGCGGAGCACTACACCTCCAAAACCTCTTTTATATGCAAGGTCGACCCCATGGCCGCCTTCCACCTTTGAAAACGGCAGCCACTCCACCTTCTTCCCTCCTCTACTCCATATCTGTCCCTTCCTCCCCCCACCATCCACATCGAAACCCTGTTCTCCATCATCTCTGCATCCATGGCCCCCAAGCAGCAGCCCCGCTGTGGAGCAAGGTCTAGGGCCACTGCTAGGCCCATTCCGATGGAAGAGCACCCTCCTATTGAAAGACGGAGCAAACGTCGCCATGATCCGATTGAGCGGCCAGGATCTTCATCTGCCTCTCCCACTCCTTCCAAGAGAGGTAAGGCCTCCTCTTCAAGTAGAGGTCCTTCCCAAAGGGGTCCTCGACACCCTAGGAGGAAGATTTTGGCGTCTTCCCATGAAATTTCTGCAAAATCCTCTCAGTCGTCTGGTTCTTCCCAGCCCTCTAACGCCACCCCTTCCAAGTCGGTTAGTGAAGGGAAGATGATTTTGAAACCTAGGGCAGTCGATTTGGCTGATAATCAGTTAGCAGCCGCATTCCCAGAAATTCACTGTTTCTTCTCGTTCCAGACTTGGTTGCCTTTTATCTCAGAATTTCGGACCATTTATCCTCGTCTTGTACAAGAATTCTACATGAATTTGGAATGCACTGATGACGGTTACAAGTCTGCAGTCAAAGGAGTTGTGATTGATTTGCCCACAGCAGTAGCAGCCACCCTATTTAAAATTCCTGATGAAGGAGCAGATTACCACAACTTTGAGTTTAATCTTCATGAAGCTTACACCATTCTGACTGGATTGCAAGCTGATGAGTCTGATCCCCGGCAGACACATGTCACCAAGTTCAACACAAACACCTTTCCACCAGTGTTGAGACTTATCCATCACATTCTCACCACTATCATAACACCTCAAGGTGGTGGCAAGGATAGACTCACATATATTCAGAGGTTTGTGATTTATTGTATGAAAAAGGACATCAAGGTCAACCTCCATGTCATAATGTACCAGATAATGTCTGAGACAACTAGGGCAGATCTACATAGGTCTCTTCCTTATGCAGCCCACTTGACTCCAGTCTTTAAGCATTTTGGTATTTCTCTTGAGAATGAGAAGTCTCAGACAATTCCTAAGTCCAACATATACTGCTTCAAGCATGTACAGAAGTTTATGGGCTTTCGACTTGAGGGTGATCAAGTACGGAGAGGGCCAACTGTAGTTGAGGCCCCTGTAGCTCTAGAGGACCAGCCTCCAGCTCAAGAGGACCAGCCTCCAGCAAATGAGGAACAGCCTCCAACAAATGAGGATCAGCCTCATGTTGAGAATGAAGTTCAAGTACCCCTGAATGCACCAATTTCACCTCAACTTCAGCCATCTTCCTCACTAAACCCTGAAATTGAAATTCCCTCATTTTCTCCACAACCTCAAGCTCAAGCCTCCACACCCTTTGGTGGACCTTCTGTTCCACCAGAGTTGTACTCATTTCTCAATGAAAAATTTGATACCATCACTTCTTCAATCCAACAGATGTCAGAGGTTCTTGAGCTCAGGGTTCAAAGATTGGAAAATTCAGTGTCTGCTCAGTTCATCAAACAAAAGGAAGCCTCAGATTATGCAGCCCAAAGATTCAATAGGCTTATTGGAACACTGGCTGATGCCTCCCTTGAACTAAAGGAGCATCAAGACAAGTTAGAAAAGGTTCTTGAAGGCATTTTGGCAAATTCCCAACAGAATCTTTTCAATAGCCAGGAAGCAGTCAATCAAATATCCAAGACAAGACTGTCTTTTGCCCACATGGTAGATAATTTAGAGGGCATGAAGAATTTATCTGCTCACATTGATGAAGAATTGTCTGATCTGAAAAAGGAATTCAAAACTTTGAACAGACATGGTGGCACAGCTGGTTCCTCTTCATCTTCACAGCCTATTTCAACTGATTTCAGTGTGCTTCAAGCAACCATGTCAGAGAATTCTGAAAGAATGGAACATCTATTGCATACCAGACTCTCAACTATCCAAGTTCAGATGAAGTTCAGCTTGACTTCTATGGAGAAACGATTGACGGATATTGAGACTATCTTGCTACCCATTCCTCCTCCTCCTCCTCCATCCTCCTAATGGACTTCATATTTTGATGATGTCAAAGGGGGAGAAGGACATCTTTTTTGAATGTGAACCTGTTGTAATGAATGTGAATGAACAAATGTTTGTAGATCTCAAAATGTGTTGTTTTTTGGTCATTAATGGAAAGCTATGGTTATTAGTAACATTGTGCCTCTTGATTATGAAAAATGTCAATTGTTACTAAATTGTGCTAAATGGCTTTTGATGAATGTGAACGAAAATTGAATGAATGTGTTTATTGTTATTCAGTGTGTATGTGAATGGATGTTGTGTGAATGGACACTTGAAAATCACAATCCTTCATAAATTCAAACCTTAATGTGACTCAATATTGTCATCATCAAAAAGGGGGAGATTGTTGGGTTGAGTATGAATATAATTCATTCTCCCTCATATTTTGATGATGACAAGTTGTAATTTTGATACACAATAATTAGAACATGTTAAATGCACCACACATGTAATGACCATATTCAAAAAGCATGTTTCCAAACACATTTATCATTTATTTTCATGATAATACATTAGACTAATGAAATATGTGTTTATTTCTCAGGGACAAACACTTCTTGCAAAGGTAGTGTCGACACACCTCTCACTGGTGTCGACACAATGCTTCAAAGCCAAGCAAAAATGTTGAAGAAATGGTCAAGTAGTGTCGACACCAGATGCAGTCAGGTCGACACTAGAGAGCCTTCCCAGAAGGCCTGTTTGTCAGTTGTCTACAGCAGGTCGACACCAGATGCAGTCAGGTCAACACTAGAGACCCTTCCCAGAGAAGTGGTTTTGCCAGTCTGGGACAGTGTGTCGACACATCCTATGGGCAGGTCGACACACTCCGGAAACTTTGTGACTTAAAGTATCTCCTGGACACGTGGCACTCTAGGGAATTGGTGGATCGGCCTTGGATCATGTGCCCACGACCCCCAAGGGTACTTTTGGACATTTTAGGGTATAAATACACCCCTAATTGGCCATCCAACTGAGAGAGCCTCTAAGAGCCTTCCAGAAATCCTTTTTGGCGGCAGAGAGAGTTCTCCTCCCTGTTTGTGCATCCTCTTGTGCTTCTTCTTTCCAATTCCCACATCTCCAAGCACAAGAAGGGAGATCTGATCCAAGATGGAGCAGTAGGATCAACTTCCAAGGATGCAGATCAAGTAGAAGGAGTCTTTTGTGAAGAATTCGAGGAAGATTCCAAAGATAAAATTGCATAGCATCGGCCAGGGATTTCCAGAGATCAAGCCTCTTCACAATTCGACATCTACAAGGGAGTCTTCTGAAGAACAAGGACATTTCAATACATTTCTCATTTCACCTTGTGTCTTCTTGGCTGTTCTAGAGATTGTGCAGTGTCTATTGCATCAATTCTCTTGAATGAGCCTCTTGAGATCAGATCTTAGCTAGAGGATCTGGGTCTTGTGTTGTTGTCTAGCAAAATGTTTGTGAGTCGTTGTACTCAGTAGTTTGTGAGCCTGTGTGCTCTGTGTTGAGTCGTCGCACTCAAGTGTGGTTGAGCAATTGTGCTCAAGTGTCTAGAGTAGTCTTGCTCTAGATGTTGTGTGAGTTGTAGAACTCATTGTGGTGGAGTTGTCAGGCTCCAGTGTGTGTGTATCCAAGTTGATAGTGGATCCTCACTGTGTGAGGGGTGGATGTAGGAATCACATGGTGTGATTTCCGAACCACCTAAAAATCTCTGTGCAGTGGTGTGATTGTGATTCGAATTTACTTTGTGTTAGATGCATGCATAGGATCTTTCGAATTCACATCTAATTAACTTGTTCACACACTCCTATTGCACAACTCACTCAATCACTCTTCAGATCTGTGAAATTCGTTTTCAATTTGTCTCTGATTCAAAGAGTTTTTCTAAATTGGCTAAGCTTCCGCAATAGTTGGCCTAGATCTATTCAACCCCCCCCCCCTTCTAGATCTTGTCCACATCATTTCTTGATCCTACAAGGGACGCCTTTGTTGGGAACCGTCAGGGGGTGGCACTTGGTTGTATTGGCGTGGTTGTTGGCCTTGTGGAGGGTTGGTAGGATTCTGACCCTGAGCAGTAAAAGGTTGGCAATTTTGGTTCTGGCCGGCAAGGTTGAATGCACTCACTTGCTCATTCACTTGAACACCTTCGGTGACTGGCCCCTGAGGCTTTCTTTGGAAGCGGGACTTCTGGGGCTCGAACATGGAGTGTATGGGGGAGTCCTTGAGCTGAGTTTGGATGAAGCGGGCACGGCTGTAGAGCTGGTGCATGGTGGTGATATCATTCATTGCTAGAATGTTTTTATAGGCGGGGGTTGCATTAGCAATGATAATCGTGACATTTTCTCCCTCTGGAAGGTACCCTGGGACTCTGGTGGCCATCTGCCTCCATCTTTCGGCGTATGTGGCAAAGTCTTCTTCCGACTTCATCCGTTCGGCCATGAGATCCGTAATAGAATACTCTGGTCCAACCCTATCTTGGAATTGTTCAAGGAATTTTGCCTTCACAATAGCGAAGTCCTCTGCATCCTCGGGCAATAGGGAATAGAACCAATCTAGGGCAGGCCCGTCCAGTGACCGGCGGAACAGGTATGCCATTAAGCGGTGGTCATGTTGATAGGGTGCGGACTCATAGATAAAATCCTTGATATGGATGTAAGGGTTGCCAGAGCCATTATACTTGCGGTACTTTGGCAGTTCAGATGGAGAGGGAACCCATAAGCCATTGAAATTGGGCATATGCACATCATGGTGTTGCCTCGGGTTGACTTGCTTTCGCAGCTCTTGGAGTTCCTTTTTAATGGATGCCCACTCGAACATCATGTCGGGAGCGGCGGATGGTTGAGCATATAAGGAAGGGGCACGAGATGTCGGCCTGGCGCGTGGCTCAAGAGGATGAGGCGAGTAGCAAGGATGATATGGGGGAGACCAGGGCCTCGACTCATGTGGATGGTAATGTTGAGATTCAAAGGGAGTGAATCGAATGGTCCGCGGCTGGATGGGAGTATTGTCGGCTTGTCCCGGGATGATACGGGGGCTGGAGGTAGGTGCCATAGGGCGTGAGGTGCCCGCTCTGGGTGAGGGTGATGAGACGGTCTTTCCTTTTAGGGCTGTCATGAGGTTCTGGATTTGAGATTGATCAAGCTGGGGAATTAGGCGCAGGAGCTGAGCAGCTTGATTGTCTGCCTAAGGAAGATGGGCATTCAGTGCCGAGCCACCATCGTCGTGATGGTGACTCTCACTGGCATGGACTGTGTCAACCCAAGGGCGGGTCGACTTCCCGAAGAGATCATGAGGAAGAGATTCCTCGTAGTCTTGGGAAGTATATAACGCAGCGTCCTAATTCTCATCATAGACCGGGTCCAGATAGGACTCCATTTTTTGGGAAGTGGGTGCACCAAGATGGGAAAACCTGTCCAGACTTAAGAAGCAACCTAACCTAGACGGACACCTAGTTTCTTAAACAGACAATCCTATGTAAACAAAAGAAAGAGAAAATGTCTCACCCAAAGCAAGTAGTTGGCAATGATGATGGTTTCTTTTATTTGGTTCAAGTTTGCCTTTTTAATGAGTTTGATTTTTAGCAAGTTCTCTCAAAAGGAAGGTTTCCTAAAGGGAGAAGGCTTCCAACTTCGAGTGTGACTAGGGTTTTTAAACTTACCAAATGAATGAATCCTAGATCTAGGCGGCAACAGGTACAACCAGCCCAGCGGCCGTGTGGGAATCCACAGTCAGCGGGAACTTATGGAGGCCCTCAAGTGAGTGCTCTAGTCGGACACAAGGAATATGTGGCCGAGAGAGCAGGCGTCGCCGAGGAGGACAACCTAAACTACAAATATGGAAATATGTATACAAATCCTATGCGCACCAGAGTGCATGCAAATTCTAACCTAAGACTAACAAAACAAAAATCGGACCGACCTGCTCTCAGAAGCAGAAGGCGACAGGTAACCTATCGCGACCAAGATCGCGACAGGAAGCCGGTCGCTTTCCTCTTCGCAGTGGACAGAAAGCAGGATGGGCCTGGTTATGCACAAAACCAAAGCAACCCTATAGCATGGAGGACTGATGGACTCTCAGAAGCATGGAACAGGCATCAGATGGCTCGAAATATGGATGGAGTACTTGAAGTAAGCCCAAAACACAAAGAGGGGTTGAATCAGAAGCACTGACCTTATCGCGACGATTAACCTGTCGCCTTCAAGATGGCGACTCTGGCAGCGTCACCTTTTATCCAGCACACAGGACTTCAAAATAATATGAACGAATGAATGGGCAAACAGCACATACCTGATCGCGACGCTTTCACGGTCGCCTTCCTTATCGCGACACCTCCAATGTCGCCTTCCGGACCAGCACACCAAAACACCAAAATAGCATAAAAGAACAAATGGTGATGTACTGATCTGATCGCGATGCTCACCTTGTCGCCACCTTTATCGCGACCCTTACAACGTCGCCTTCTCACCCAGAGCAGCAGAACTCAAAACAGGGGAAAAAGTGAACGAAAAAATGCAAAATTCATGAAACAACCACACACATGGACGACTAGGAAAGGCAGGGGAAGACAGAAACAAGCATGATGGGCATTAGAGGTCCCACCGTGATCGTCAAAAGGTGTAATCACAGGATTTGCTCCCCAAAAAGAATGATGAAAAGATAGGAAAACTGACCATGATCACCACCAAAGCAGTTGCCAAGAGAAATAGACGGATGAATAAGGTTAACTACTTCGGACAAGGAAGAGAAGAAAGAAGACGTACCTGATCCCTGTGAACGCGACAAGGTTGGGGCCGCTTTCTGATGAACGGAACGCGACGGGCTTCTTGTCATCTTCTGGATCGCTACAGCAGGATGGTCGCCTTCTTCTTCAAGGGATGAAGACTGTGGGTTTCTCTCTTCCTGCTCCTCAGCCGGCCAAGGGGCAAGAGCCTCGTGCTTGTAATGTCTTCAAACACCTGCCAAGAACATCAAAACAATAAACAACCCATTAGAGAACTCGTTTGCGATGAATCTATTCCAAAAATATGAAGAAACATGAAACAACTTGGAGGGAACTCACGTGGGGTGGGTTTTTAACCCCTTTGGGTGTTTAAAAATGGTGTGTGTGGAGTGTTTCAATGAATATCTACAAAGAAAACTACTCTATGCATGCATGGATGAAGAGAAAATTGAAAGAAAAAAGGAGAGAGAAAGTATAAGCGAGGAGAAATCGCCCTGGAGGGCACTTACTGGTCGTCTAGAGGCAAGGGACTCTTCTGAGGAGTTGGAGCTCTCTGGGAGACGAAGCAGAGACGCCGGTCTTGCCCTAAAAGAGGCAGTATGGAGAGACTTATAGGTGATTATTCTCAGAAGGGCTGTGAAGGGAATAATAGGCAATGGACTGGTTTTGGGTAAGCATGGCCACACAAGGGCGATTGGATCTCGGAAATGATGCATTAAAGAAGATCTCCTCCAATTTTGGTAGGATTTGGACGCGTCTAGGCCAATCAAAAGACGGAATATCCATGAATAGGAAGTGTCCAAATCATCTTCGGAAAGGGTAAGCTGCATGGAGTCCAGAATGCGACGGCCTCATGGTCGCGACTAAGACGGCGACGCCTCGATACGTCGCCTTCCTTACAAGGAAAGGTCTTCAAGTATTTTCTGGCGATTTTTCAAGGAATAAAAAGGCCAATTTATGAATGCGATGTATCGAGGTGTCGCCTTATGAAGGAGATCGATTCTGACTTGGAAAATCGTTACAAGGCCAGATAGCGACAGGAGAGGTGTCGCCTTAATAATGAGAAAAAGACAAGGTAGTTGTCGCCTTCAGGGACTCTTCAGCTTATGGCCATACAAAGTGTCCAACCTCCTTGCATAGGCATC
Source organism: Colocasia esculenta (assembly GCA_014218235.1). NCBI lineage: Eukaryota > Viridiplantae > Streptophyta > Magnoliopsida > Alismatales > Araceae > Colocasia > Colocasia esculenta. Next base: position 47,037,404 of record CM024759.1, on the reverse strand, counting down.
ATATTGACGTACGGTTTGGTACGACGAACTCCTATCCCAGAGAGCTACGAAATGATGAATATGATTGGGCTGTTTTGACCAGGAAGAACCCATCAGGGCGATGAACTAATGAAAAGGATATCATAATCGGAGAAAGCCAGCTTGGCGATGATGAGACAACATGGGGCATCAATGATATGACAGGGAATTTGGCTCGACTTATGGGTCAGAAATGGGTGTCTACACCTGCGTGAGGAGTCCGCCCACTCCGACCAGGAGTTGGCCAGACGCCTCCGTCGCGTCGTCGACCTCGAGCGCCGTGTTGATGCGATGGTCCAGTGGGCAGAGGGTAAGGCTCTGGTAGATGAAGACTTGGACTTCCGCTCCCCGTTCACGATGGAGATCCTGGAAGCTCGGGTCTCCCCCAAGCTCCCTCTGCCCACCATTGCACCCTACGATGGCTCCACCGACCCCACAGATCATATCCATGGCTTTGAGTTGCATATGGTGTTCCACGGAGCATCAGACGTGGCCAAATGCTGAGCCTTTCCGGCCACCCATAAGGAGACCGCGCGGGCATGGTTTGAAGCCCTCCCCGCGGGTTCCATCTCTTCCTTCCACCAATTGAAGAAGTCCTTCCGGGACAACTTCCTAGGTGGAAGGTCTCAGCCGCGCACAATGGTGTCTCTTCTGTTTGTTCGGCAGAAGAAAGGCGAAGTGCTCTGGGACTACGTCAAGAGGTTCCAGACCGAAGTGTTCCGCATCCCCCACCTCGATGTCCCCTTGGCCACTAGTGCCATCATCCAGGGCACCCGAGATGGATTCCTTCATAGGACGTTGGGGGTGCAGCAACCCTCCACTCTTTCCGAGCTGCTCTCTACTGCACAGTGCCATGCGGTATGCGAGGAGAGCCTGGCCGTTGGCCGAGCAGAGCAGGGCGATCAATCGGACAAGAAGAGGCCTTCCGACAACGGTTCCGACCGTGACCGGAAGAAAGGCCGGTGCAATGGAGATTCTCCGCGCCGACCACGTCCCTTCACCGACTACACCCCGCTCACGGTGGCTCCCGAACAGATCCTGGCCGAGATTCGGGATGAACCTTATGTTCGGTAGCCCGCAAGGATGCGCTCTGATCCCTACAGGCGCAACCAGGACAAGTACTGTCGCTTCCACCGCGACCACGGCCATGACACCTCCAAGTGCCGCCAGCTCAAGGACGAGATCGAGTCCTTGATTAAACACGACTATCTTGGGCGGTATGTGCACCGCAATGAAGACCGCCAAAGGCGCCGAGAGTAGACTCCCGAGCAGCCCATCAACAACGAGCCCAATGGGCAAGAGATCAACGTGATCGCGGGAGGCTTCGGCGCAAGCAGAGAAAGCAATCAAAGCCAGCGCGACTATGCTCGGCGGGTGCACGTGGTGGACAAGCCCCCAATGCCTTGCCCAGGTCCCTATCCCCCCAATCCCTCACGCTCAAGGTCGTTTCGGCCACCATCAATAACTGTACCGTGCGCCGAATTCTAGTGGATAATGGAAGTGCCCCGGATGTATTGGCTTACGATTGTTTCCTGCTTATGGGTTTAAAAACTGACCAGCTCACCCTGGTAGAATCGCCTCTGTTCAGCTTCTCGGGGGTTTCAGTTCAGCCCATGGGATGAGTGCGCCTCCCAATTACTCTTGGGACAGCCCCGAAAAGCATAACCAAGATGGTGGATTTCTTGGTTATTCAAAGTATGCCTTGATACAACGCCATCCTCGGCAGGGGGCTGATTGGTCGGATCAAGGTTGTACCCTCGTCTCTCCATCAGAAGATGAAGTTTCCCACTCCGTGTGGGATCGGCGAGGTGCTCGGAAGTCGGCGCGAGTCCCGACGGTGTTATGTCCTCTCCTTAAGGGACAAGAAACCTCTCACAGCATCGGCATCAGTGCCCCCGCCAGTTGATCAGCCTTCTACCAGCCGAGGAACTCCCGCCGAAGACTTGCTTCCAGTTCGGATAGACGACAACCCCGAACATGTCCTCTATATTGTCTCATTACTTTCGGAAGTCGAGCAGCAACGCTACAAGGCTTTCCTATTAGCCAACTTGGACGTGTTTGCGTAGTCAGATGACGAACTGCCTGGCATACCCTCAGAAGTGATGGTGCATCACCTTCGCCTGGACCTGAAAGTGCCTCCGGTCCAGCAAAGAAGGCGACCCATCAACCGTGAACGGCAGGCCATAATCCAAGATCACGATGTCAAAAGTCGAGCTATTGGGCTCCTCCGGGAAGCCCAATACCCAAGGTGGATCTCCAATGTGGTCCTCGTGCGCAAAGCCAATGGCAAATGGCGCGTGTGCGTGGATTACAAAGATCTCAATAAAGCCACGCCCAAGGACAACTTCCCTCTGCCGCGTATCGACCAGCTGGTGGACGCCACGTCCGGACACGAGCTTCTCAGCTTTTTGGACGCGTATTCTAGTTATCACCAGATCAGCATGCATCCTCCGGACCAAGACACCACCACATTCGTCACCGACCTGGGCTTGTACTGTTTCACCAGGATGCCCTTTGGTCTAAAGAATGCTAGCGCAACGTACCAACGACTGGTCAACAAGATGTTCGAGCCGTAGATTGGGCGAAACATGGAGGTCTACGTTGATGACATGCTGGTCAAGATGCTCCCGAGTGCCGACCACATCTCCGACCTCGAAGAGACCTTCGCAACCTCAAAGAGACCTTCGCAACCCTACAAATGCCTAAATATGATACTGAGCATTGGACCATAAGGAAGGGTCATGGCTAGTTGGGCAGCTGATTGCATTTTCTGAAGAATGAAGGAGGCAAAATTGACCTGATGTCCTTGAATTGCCCAATATAGCAAACTGCCATCCCGTTGAGTGACCACAACATGATTGCCATGGCTAGGGAGGAGAATGTGGCTAATCATAAGGTGAAGGTAAATTCTTAATGCCTGGGTGCCCGAGTAAATGATTTGCCCGGGCGCCCGGGAGCCTAGCATTTCTCTAAGGTGAATTAGTTGTTTGACTGCTGAAAGCTTATTAATGTCTATCGTGCCTCCTTTCATCTGACACAGAGGACCAATAATACCTAGTTTTTAATGATCCTCGGAGAAAACTTCAAAATAGGTGTGACCGGTAATGGAAATTCCAAAAAGGGCTTCAAGCAGTGATGGAGTTATAATGACCTTTGTGCCCTTAACTTTTCCAATGATTGTATTAGGTTGGGCAGAGGGTACCTTGAGAGTTGTATAGAATGCTTTGACGGCATCGGGGTACAGAGGTTGTTCATTGGGGCAAAGAGTCAGTCATTTCATCTGCCAGGCAATGTCTTCAATCTCTGAGAGATGATGTTCCCTCAGTTCGTCAAATTTGACATATTTGCATCTGCTATAGGTCACAGAGGTTTCTTCAAAGAGTTTGTATTATCGGTGAGTGAAGAAACTAGGGTTGGAGGCTTCAGACACAGCCATTTCTAGATGCGAAGGAGGGAACGATTGAGAGAGATATGAGAGAAGGATTAGAGGGGAAGAGGATATTAGGATGATAAGAGGATGAGGAAGAAGAAAAAATGGTAGGAAGGCTTACCAGATATTTGGGAAGGTCTTCGGCCGAAAGGGGCAAATTGCAGAGTAGAAGACAAACGAGGGAAGAGGAATGGTCGGACTGCGAGAAGAGGGTGGTAGGGACTTCGACTTTTGGGTTTATATAAAGGAGGTGAGAAAATGAAATGATTTTCTATTTCTAAAAGTGAACGTTGATCGTCAACATTGGACATCTTAACTAGAATGATGAAGCAGTGAGCTTCGACTGAGACAAGAGGGGCTATCGAATGATGAAGTTAAGGATAAGCAACATGATATGATTTAAGGGAGTTTTGACTTCATTTTGTTCAGGAGAGAGTTGTTTACTGTTGTAAAAGGGGTAAAAAAAATATTTAAATTATAAATTGCACATACCAATTTCTCTACAAATAGTTGAAAATCTATCTTCAGTTAATGGTTTGGTAAAAATATCAACTAACTGATGTAAAGTGTCAACAAAATTAATGGCAATGTTTCCAGAACTTACATGATCTCGGATGAAGTGATGTCTGACCTCAAAATGTTTGGTGCGAGAATGTTGAATGGGATTTTTGGTTAAGTTGATGGCACTTGTGTTGTCATACAGCAAAGGAATGTTTTTTAGTTTATGGTCGTAATTCTTCAATTGATGTTGTATCCATAGAAGTTGTGTTCAACAGCTCCCTGTTGACACGTACTCAGCTTCTGTTGTGGATAAGGCTACTGAATTTTATTTTCTGGAGGATCATGACATTAAACATCCTGCAAGAAATTGACATGTGCCACTGGTGCTTTTCTGATCTAGCTTACACCCAGCATAGTCAGCATCACTATAACCAACTAAAGTGAAGTCAAAATGTTTAGGAAACCATAGACCTAGGTTACATGTACCAGATAAATATCAAAAAAATCAGTTTATTACATTTAAATGAGATTCTTTAGGATTTGCTTCGTATCTAGCACATAAGCATACACTGAATATAATATCTGGTCTACTGGTAGTAAGATAGAGTAGTGATCCAATCATACCCCTAAAGGATTTTTGATCAACAAGGTTGCCAAGTGGATAAGCTCAAGTGTGTGCTTAGGGCCTTACATTTATCAAAGCTAAATTTTTTTAGTAATTCTTTTGTATATTTGGCTTGACAAATATGCGTTCCATCCTCAGTCTAACTTACTTGAAGACCAAGAAAGTAGGTGAGGTCACCCATCATGCTCATTTCAAATTCACTTTGCATTAGGGTTTCAAAATCTTTGCAAAGGACTTCATCACTAGCTCCAAATATTATATCATCAACATATATTTGAATGATAATTATATTATTTTTGATAGTTTTAGTGAATAGTGTATTGTCTATTTTGCCTCTTACAAAATCATGTGATAGAAGGAAGGCACTTAGTCTCTCATACCAAACTCGTGGAGCTTGTTTTAAGCCATACAATGTCTTGCTTAATTTAAAAACATGATTAGGATATTCTACAATTTCAAAACCAGAAGGTTGATTTACATAAACTTCTTCTTTGATAACACCATTCAAAATTGCGCTTTTGACATCCATTTGAAACAGTTTCATATTTCGGGAAGCAGCAAAAGCAAGTAATATTCTAATAGCTTCAAGTCTAGCTACATGTGCATAAGTTTCATCATAGTCAATTCCTTCTTCCTGTGAATAACCTTGAGCCACAAGCCGGGCTTTGTTCCTTACAATATTTACAGACTCATCCAATTTATTTCTGAACACCCATTTGGTGCCAATAACTGGATGATCATGAGGTTTGGGAACCAAAGTCTAGACTTGGTTGTGGTTGAACTAGTTTAGTTCTTTCTGCAAGGCCATAATCCAGGATGCATCACTGAGAGCTTCATTTATTGATTTTGGTTCTATTAGAGAAACTAGTGCACTATATTCATAGGATTTTAACATACCTCTTGTTTTTACCTTGTCATCTAGCCGTCCTAGAATATTGTCTTTAGGATGATCTTTGAGAAATTTCCATTCCTTGGGTAGATCATAAGGAGTTTTCGTTGTCTGTTGTAAATCATCTAGCTTTGTTTCTTCATTCAGAGATGTGCCTTCGAGTTCCTTGCTTAAATCTTCTACATCACTATCATGTTCTTTTTCTTCCTTAGTGGAGGGGTTAGTTTCATCAAAAATTACATAAACAATTTGTTCTATGGTTAGAGTTTGTCTATTTAATACTCTAAACCCTCTTGATTTAGATACATATCCTAAATATATACCTTCAGTACTGCATTCATCAAGTTTATCTAGGTTATCTTTTCCATTATTCAGGATATAACAATTACAGCCAAAAGGTTTTAAATGAGATAAACTGGGCTTTTTACCTTTGAGTAATTCGTATGGAGTCTTCTTAAGTATGGGTCTTACCATGGCACGATTGATAATGTAACATGCAGTGTTGACAGCTTTAGTCCAGAGATATTTTGGCAAACAGTAATCTGACAGCATGGTCCTTGCCATGTCAAGTAATGTTCAATTTTTTCTTTCTGCTGCGGTGTTCTGGGAGCTGCGAAGTTGTATTGTATTCCATTTTCTTCACAATGTTCAGCAAATTCTTTATTTTGAAATTCTCCACTGTGATCTGATCTAATGCTTATGTTGCTGAATTTTTTGTCCTTTTCCAGAAGTCTGATGAGCTTTAAGAATGCAAAGAATGTGTCACTTTTGGACTATAAGAAGGAGACCCATGTAAACCTTGAATAGTCATCTACTACTACATATTTGTTGTAACGCCCCGGAAATTTAAATAACTTAAAACATAGGAAAATAGCAATAAATTAAAATGTTGAATAGAAGTAAAATAAAAGTCATGGTTAAACTCCCAAAGAGTGAAATCAACTAGTTAAATTATTTTGGGCCAAGACAACTCTATTTGGGCCAAAGAAACAAAACCCAATGACATTAAACCCCAAAATTTGTACCCATAATTATACAGAAATTAGGAAAGGGCAAATTAGAGTTAAAACAAAGGTGATTAGCCATGGATGGCAACCCAATTCGTACCCAACCATGATGGGAGGTTTCCTAATGACATTCCTACTCCAAATGGGAGGAGAATTCCCAAAACTTAGAAGGGCCAAGCCAAAACCGCAACCCACACTTCCTAGTCTTGTTAGGACTCAAAATAAACCCTAAACATATAAATAAACGTCATAAGACTTGTTGGGAAGGTTTACCATCGAGTTGGGGTCGTGTGGAGGCGAGCTAGGGAACCAGGAGGAGAGGAGAATGGCCGAGAACCGAAGCTTCTTCCCCAATTGTCTCTGCTGCAACCTGTGCATTGACATCTCTTAGAACTACACAAAGGTAGGTGATCTTGGGCTTAAAGTAAACATTGCACATACCATTGGAAAGAGCATCGAGTCTAGTTTCATTTGCATGTATTTTTCCCATTTTTCATGAACCATGTAAGCCGTGTTAAGCGTTTTCCAAGAGTCGCGCAGATTTAGGGCTTTTATGTTCTTACTATGATTCACGTAAACCGAGGCTGAATTGGGTCAAACTAAAATAGTGGTTCTCTTCTATTTGTTGTCCTAGACACTTTTCATGTTCAAAGTTTTGTCTAAATAACGCTAGATTTCAAGTTATAAGTCTATCATGAAGGATTGTAATGTTTTTCTGCATTTTCAGGCATGATCTAAGAACGCGACAACACCAGACGTCGTGTTTCTCTCTGCATGAATGGGACGTACATGTACGTCGTGATTCAGAAAAAGGCGACAGATCATTCTATCATGATTTGAAGTCTGACCAGTTAACCTGATGCATGAAACTGTGCGCCGCATGGGTTTTAGCGCCCTTCTTGAACGCAACAGCACAAGCCATCGCGATTTGGACTTTTTCCCGCCCAACTTTTGGTGCTATTTTTATATTCAGATTTTAAAGTCAACTCTTGACTGCGATGTAGGAGAACGTCGTGATTCAAAGGTTATCGCGACATATCGACCTGTCGCATTATGAACACGACAGTGTTTAGACAATCGATTTCCGACCAGAAAGGCGACCATCTGACCCGTCGCGATTTGAACGCGACGGGAATGTCCATCGTGATTTGGTAACCTTGTACAGAACCGTGTTTTGGATATGTATGGCCCTTTGAAGTGCGACGACTGTGTCCGTCGTGATTTAAAGGCCAACCCGAGACTATTTTAATAAGTTGTTCAGTCTACCCTATGCATGTCATGTCATATCATGTCATATAGTTATGCAATGGCCTAAAAGTGATCAACCTACATGAAAACCATAAGAATATGAACTTCTATTCTAAGTGTTAATGATTGATTGATTTCATCTACCATGTGTTCATGTGATTGATATATGCTATGTCCATACTCTGTCTTGTCCATAATTGAAAAGTGATTATATGCTTAAAGTATAGCAACCATGTGATAGACTGAATTGCACATGTCATGCATGTTTGTTATAAGCTTTCTGTCATGTTTCAAACCGATGGATTGTGGATTGAGACACGCTCTACACGTCACATTGCACTTATAGGCAACCCTTTCTTAGGGGATTGGAAACTCACGGTCGGTCATTCCGTATCAGCAGTATAGTGACCTTTCTTTTAAGACCTCCGTAAATCTCCATACTCCATGGATTCCCTCATGGAGACTGAGTTGGTTGTACCAATGAAGTACCCGGAAGATAGATTGCACTTTTATTCTTATCTATTCTCGCGAGAGTGATTTGATAACATTGAAACCAAGCCATTAAATGTAAAGATTGAACTAAAGAGATTAAGCCGTTATGGTGCCGAAATTAATCTAGATCATGTCTCCTTGCCTTATTCTATCATCATTGACATGATCTTTAGTTCATAATTGTTCATTGCTTGGAAAATCATGTTGGCCATAAATGAAGGAATGAAATTACCAGAAACTATTGGAACTTCGGTTCACAACTATGCCTGTGCAAATAGGGTCCAGTCTGGTCTTGAGAGGAGCACCCGAAATACCTATAAATCGCGAGAGTATATGATCCATTGAGGTGTCTGGAAATCACCTAATTGACTGCAAGATTGATCTAGGTAATTTCCACACTGTTATTGAATGATTGAATGATTGATTGACTGTTATATGTGAAATGGTCAAATCTATTGTACAGTCATTGTTTATTGAATCCAATATGTCATTGTCCATTGGAATTCTACGGAATTCAACTTGCGATATGTATTGTACATGCTACATGCTATTGAATCTCCTCTATATGTCAAGTGATCAAATTGTCATCTATCTCATTGATAATCGTTTTGTCCTACCTGAGAATTGTCATGAATTGTTACTGAATCATCCTCATACATGTTATAGCTTGAAACAGTTCTATCGTTATCGACATGAGTATTGCATGATAGTATTGTCACTGTTAACATGTTAATTACATAAAGCATGTCCACACCATGAGATGTAAATCCTACTGGGCGCTAGTGAGCTCACACCTATTTTCCTTAATATTTTCAGGTAATGAATATGAGGAATTGGAGAATGATGGGACCGGGGACGAGTGATGAGCTGCTCAACTGCACCCATCTATATAGCTAGTCAGCCAAGATGATTAGAGTTGGAAGAGTCTGTAATAGATAGGTTTATTTCCTTTAATGTCATATGTACTTTGAAATACAATATTGGGCCCTATGTTTGGCTCTGATGATGTAAGATTTTAAATTAGTTGAATGGAAATGAAATAAAGAGTATTTGGCTGACAATATTATTATCTCAAGTTTATTGTTATACTTAGTTGTTATTCTGAATTACTCAACTGTGATACTCATACTCGTATCGCTCACGCATCCCGATATTTATTGCCGCTGCTAAATGTCAGGGCGTGACATCCGTAAAATTTTCCACCAAGACTAGTAGTTCGAATAGGTCTAAAAAGATCCATGTGTAATAATTCCAAGGGCTTGGTGGTTGTCACTATATTTTTCTGCTAGAATGATGACTTGACTTGTTTTCCTTTGATGCATGCAGAACAGATCCTTGTATTGTTAGTTTTTACATTTGGAAGACCTTTGACAAGATCATACTTTTGAAGTTTCTTTATTACTAAAATACTGACATGTCCCAATCTTCAATGCCATAGATCAAGGTCTTCTAAATCTTTAGCTGATAAGTAGACATCTTCTCTTTTTAGATCTTCTAAGTGTAATATGTACATATTTTTATGTCTAGCTGCTTCAAAAAAAATTGACTTCCTTTGGCAATGACACATTTATCTTCTAAAAATTGTATCTGATGACCCTTGTCACATAGTTAACTTATACTTAGGAGATTGTGCTTTAGGCCTTCAACACATAGTACATCTTCAATCAAGAATTTTTATTTAGTTGAAATATTCTCTTGACCAACTACTTTTCCTTTCTAATTATTTCTGAAGATTACTTCCCCTTTATCAGATGTGATTGAAGAGAATAATTTCCTATTTCCAGTCATGTGTCTTGAGCATCTACTATCTAAAATCCATTTTGATGCTCTAAGACTTTCCTAAAAAAATGTTTACTGAAACTTTTTAGGTACCCAAGTTCTCTTGGGTCCTGAAGAGTTAGTTGAACATTGTTTAGGTATCCATACCATGTGCTTAGTGGTGCAAGTAGCACGAGTGTGACCTAGTTTATTGCAATGTGAACAACATGTGATATCTTGTGTTTTATAGTTGAGGTTTTCTTTCTTTTGGTTATTTGACAAGTTTACTTTCACAGTTATTATTATTTTTGTTTCTTTTACAAATTTAGGTAGTGGATATTCCTTAATATTTTTTGTTCTTTTGTCATCTTTCTTTGGTATGTATCCAAGACCATATTTTATTTTCCTTTTCTGCAACTTTTTAGACATAGCATTAAGGATGTTTTTCCATTAGTTAGTTTGCTTAGAGATGTTTTTAGATATTCATTTTCATTTTTAAGGTTTGCAAATGTGTTCCCTTGCACCTTTATATTTTTACTTTCCTCTTGCAGGTCCATGATGTGCTCATGTAATTCTTCATTTAGTTTGACTGTGTCTATTAGTTCTAATTCTCTATGTTTTATTTTAGTTTCAATTGTTTTTATATTAATATTTAGTTCTTCAATTTTATCTTCCATTTTCTTAACATTTTTGTCTTTTGATAATATTTCTTCCATTAATTTTTTATTTTCTTCTTCAGATTGTTCTAGCCTTTTGCTTGTTTTCTTTAATTCTTATGAGGTTATTTTATACTTTTCATAGAGTTCATTAAAGGCACTTACTAGATCATCTTCATCAGTTTCTGAGCAGGAACTATAGGAAGTTTCAGATATTACCTTTTCTTTAAGATGTGCCATAAAGGCACAGTTTGCTTCTTCTATTTCAGACGCAGAGCTTGCGGAGCTAGAGCTTAAGCCTTCATTTTCCCATACTGCAGCCATTGCTTTTCTTGATATTTTCTTGTACTTTTGTTGGTTATGCTTCATGTCTTTTCTTGAAGTTTCTTCTAGTTCTTTCTTCTTCAATCTTGGACAATCCATTTTGAAGTGTCCAAGTTGTTTGTATTCGTAGCAGACTAGTTCTTTTGTTTTGCCTCTATTCCTTTTGTACTCTTTCCTAGGTTGATATTTCTTCTTCTTGGCAAGAATTCTTCGTAACCTTCTTGATAACAATGCTTCTTCTTCATCAGTGTCTTCAGATGTATGAACTTGTGTCATCACAGCTAGACAAGGGTGGTGCTGCTTTCAAAGCATTTGTTATTCTTTTCTTAGATGAACTTTCATTTAACATTTCCATGTTTATTTCATGAGTCATTAAGGATCCTATCAATTTTTCTATAGGCAATGTTGATAGATCATTAGCTTCTTCAATAGTAGTTACTTTAGGAGTCCAATTAATGGTGAGTGATCTTAATATTTTCCTGAAAGTTTCTCCTTGACTAAGTTTCTTACCTAATGCATTCAATCCATTTATTATATCAATAAATTTGGTGTACATTTGTATTATAGATTCATTTTCTTCCATTTTGAATTGTTCATATTTAGTGATCAGTATATCAATTCTTGTTTCTTAAACTTTGTCAGTTCCTTCATAACTCTCAGAGTGTCCCACATTTCTTTAGCAGTTTTACAGGATGAAACATGATTAAATTCCTTTTTAGATAATGCACAGTATATAATACTTTTCACACGATAATTTCTAGATATTAATTTCTTATCATCAGTAGTCCATTTAGTTTTATCTTCTGTACTTGGATCTTTATCACCATCTTCTATAACTAACCAAAGGTCAAGATTTATACCTTGTATGAAGAATTCCATGCATGTCTTCCAGTAGTTGTAATCTTGTCCATCAAAGAGAGGAGGACGATTGATTGACTGACCTTCTTGTCCAAACTCAGCTACCATCTTCTCGAAATCGTTGGATTTCTTTGAGAGAACCAGCTCTGATACCACTTGCTGGATCGGATGATAGTATTGCTTTTCACCTAGAGGAGGGTGAATAAGTGTTTTTCGTTGCGGAAGCTAATTTAACTATTGCTTAAGAACACACGTTAGTAAGGTTACTCAAACCAGAAAGGACACACAAATTTTATCCTGATTCGGACCTTCCTTCCAATGGAAGTCCTACGTCCAGTCCCTAAGCCAAGCTTAAGATTTCACTATCTCTTCAAAGATACAACACTCTGGTACATCCCGGTCTTCCCTTCTACACAAGGGGAAAGATAAGCCGCTAGCTACAACTAGCCTTCCCTTGACAAAGGGGAAGAACACTGCCAAGACTACCTTGGCCTTCTCTCTTCCGGAGAGGTAAACACCCTGCTCAGCAGGTATTCCCTTTCTAAGGGGTGCACTTCTTTTTAACAAGCACCTTATTTGGAGGACTACACTTTAGAAAGACTTCAGACTTTAGGGATAGGTCAGAGAAATTCTAGTCTGAAAAAAGACTTCCTGAGTCTAAGAGAAAACCTTTACAAGGTAAAATTGAACAGCTGCTTTACTACATGCACAGGCAGGGCTTCAATGCAGCGCCATGCAATGTTTATGGAGAAGAGACTTGATGTAGCACACTTGCACTTTCTTCACCTCTTGGCGTGTATATCTTGTATCACTCTTTTTGCTTTCTTGTATATGGCTTGTAATTTCCCACACTCATGTATGTGTTGCCCAGATAGCAAGCCCAGAGGGGGGGTGAATGGATTGCTACAAGTTCTTTTGAAGGAAAATTCCTGTAAATAAAATGCTTGACAAAAAACACTAAGTTCGATTGTTAGAGTTAGTGATAATGAAGACACAAAAGCAATCACACAAACAACAGAAGATTTTTATCCTGGTTTAGACCTCCTATCCCAAAGAGTCCTATGTCTAGTCCCCAAGTAACAACTTGGGTTTCCACTAATCAAGAGTACAGTCCCCCTTATGGACACTTACACATCCAGCAATAGCTGGCATTCTCTTCTCTACCAGAAGAGGAATTACACCACCTGATTCAACAGGTCTTCTCTTCACATCCGAAAAGGAATGCCCACAAAGATTTTGTTGAAAGAGGAGGGCCCCAAGACCAAGCTTATAGACAATACTTGATCTGAGGTGAAGTCTGAGAGACATAAGATAATCTTGAATGAACTCTCTCTCTCTCAAACCTACACTAGCTCTCAAAAGGAATGGAATGAGATCTCTGAGAGCTAAGAGCTTCTGAAGGTTGGAATGAGCAAGCTCGCTCTTCAAGCGACTGAGATGTGCAACTTGTCTGAAGGTTCAAAAAGTTCTATTGATAGGAGTCGCTAGTCTTCTATTTATCTTCTTTGGAATAATCTGACCGTTGAAGTGTCCGTTGTCTCACGTCTTCATGCACGTTAGAGAGACTGGTCCGAAACATGGAGTAGGTGAGCATGCAGTCATTAATGCTAAGATTGACCCTTACACCTTCAGGGAAAGATTGTCTGAATCTTCTATCCTCTTGACAGGTTGACAGATCCATCTTTGACGTGCTTTACTACAAAAGTCCTGCACACAATAAATGTTGACACATAGACAACTTCTTTTTGTCTAAATTATCAGTCAACATTAGTGGTCGTGCAGTAAGAAGATATACCAAATAAAGAAATGTTATTTTGTCCTTATATAAGGCAAGATTTCATGTGAGACTGAAAGGATATCTTGTATAAGTTACTCAAGTCCAAAGGATATTGTGTAGAGCGTGGGAAGGTTTTTGAAATCCTTAGAGTTTTGAACTGATGCACTCAAATGTCATGAAGAATAAATATTCTCAAAATAGTCTGAGAAGATGATTATGGTATTTGCTAGTTTATTAACACTACAATTGTTATGAAGGGAATACGTGAAATCGATGTTAGAAACGTAATCCATGAATGATATTTATGTGATTATAATTCATGTAAAAACATAGTGAAATCGTTGTTCTATTAAATCGTTGCATAACTGAATTCGATGATGAAATCGTTGTTTCAGTTAGGAAATCATTGTTTGAGTGACATCAATCTTGAAATCGTTGTTTTAATGAAGAAATCATTATTTTAATGAAATTGATCTTGAAATCGTTGTTTTAATGAAATCGATCTTGAAATCGATGTTTTTAATGAAGAAATCGTTGTTCTATTAAATCGTTGTTTTAATGAAGAAATTGTTGTTGTGATCGAATCGTTCTTTAAGTGAAAGCAAATCGTTGTTCCGATCAAATCGTTGTTTGCGATCAAATCGTTGTTGCTATCAAATCGTTGTTTGTGATCAAATCGTTATTTAATTGAAGGTGAATCGTTGTCTCGATCAAATCATTGTTTCAATGAAAGCAAATCGTTGTTATGATCAAATCGTTCTTTAAGTGAGAGCGAATCGTTGTTTTCATCAAATAGTTATTTAAGTGAAAGCAAATTGTTGTTTGCGATCGAATCATTGTTTAAGTGATATGAAATCGTTATAGTGGTCGAATCGTTGTTTCTATGAAGACGTTGTTTAAGTGACTTATAAAATCGTTATGATGACCGAATCGTTGTTTACATGAAGGACCTCGATGTGTACTCAGACAAAAACATATGCAGTGTTCTTCAGATAACAGTGGATGGGGATAACTTACTGGTTTTGCTATATTTATTTCTTGTGGATAAACTTTAGAAAAAAGTTGTTAGGAGATGTTCTCAATGGTTTTGTTAATCATCAAAAAATAAATATATAATTCATAATAAATGTTATATGGAGATGAGCTGATCATCAATCTCCCCTTTTTGGTGATGACAAAACATTAGAAAATGCATACATATAAAATTGGTAAAAATTAAATTTTAGGGTATGTCTTTCAGAATAATTTCTCCCCCTTTTTGCCAATAAGCAAAAAGAACTAAAATAGACAGAAATAAAGATAGACAAAGATAAATGGGAGGCAGGAGACAAAAAAGAACTAATATCAGATTTGATTACTTAATGTAGAAGGCATGAGACAAAAGAGAGGCATGGTGAGTTTTTTTTTATTTATTTAAAAGGTCCTCAGGGTCAGCGACCAGGAGAGTGCACCCTATTCCCAGGAATAGAATGAACCCACTCTACCAGTGCGATCACCTGGGCCTAGGATATAAATAAAAAGGAGACCTTACAGAAGGAACAAGAGGGGGGCGACCCCTTAATGAACAAGTCTAATGGAGGGCACCCCTGACCGGTCCAAAGTTAGGGGCCCTTTACAAGTATGAGGTAAAGAAGAAGCAGAAGAGAAAGTAGCATTTGATGCCGAGTCGCAAGCAAAATTGGCCAAGGCGTCTGCAAGTTGATTAGCCTGCCTGTAGGTATGACTGAAGGTGATGTTATAGTGATGCAGAAGAGAAAGCGTGTGGCGGATCGCCTCGGTCAAGCCCGTTAAACCGATAACGTACTTGATCCGAGTCCGCCTCCCGCGAACGAGCCAAAGCCTCGCAAGGGATACCAAACCACAGTCCGTGTAAACATAAAGGAACACACCACACTTTTATATATATTCCACAAGTTTACATAGCCAAATTTTCACAAAAGCTGAAAAGAAGTACAAGAGCCTGGGGCATACCCCGAGGTACAACTGAAGAAAGTAAACAACTACAAAACTACACTGCTGAAGCTACTCTGCTGGAGGTGCTGACCCTGCACCGCTACGACGCGGCCCAGAACTGGACGTCGGACGAGAGACGTCCTCCTCGCTCTCACCTGTGGGGGTAGGGGTGAGCCTCTCTAGTCACTGGCTCAGTAGGGAACTCCCCCAAAACCGAGCGAAACAAACACCACGAGTACGAATAGTAAACAGCACCAACAATTTATATAACCTAAGCAGGTAAGTAAAGCTGTAAAAGTACTCACCGTCTGCCGACTACGAGAAACAACAGTAATAATTAAACGGCAAACCAGTACAGGTGTACAAGCTAAAGTAGAGACAGCCAACACGAGTCACGTAAACTGGTTCGCGACACCAGAAACTGACTCGGACAACTAACACAGGTCTACCTCTCAGTCTCGCAGCCACGGACGAAAGGTCCAACTGCCGCTCCACGTAAAAAGGTCAAGCAACTGTGGAGACCAACTAAACACCACAACCTGCAGACCACACGGTCACAGGCCCATGCCTGGCACCTCCAGAGACCCTGGCCTGGGCTCGCTAGAGTGAGGCACTGGAAAAAGACTAGCTCGGGACCAGTGTCGACTACTGGTGTCCGTACCCCCAACTACGAGCGTGCTACAAGTGACTAAAAACAAACACAAGTGTCACTGTCCCACTGTCGTCTTTCCCTCAGCCGGACGTACAACTCTAACACAAGAGTGAGGGTGTCCAGGTCAGACGACACAGACCTCGACGGTACAGCACAAGTACCGGGACAAAGCCCCGAGCTAACAGCCTGGCTCACAAAGAACCTGGGGCACCCAACTGGAGAGGTAACCACGGTAGGCATCGTACTACTCGCCACGTACACAGAACCACGTGCACGTCACACACAAACCACGTAAAATCTCACGTAAACCACAAGTAACCACTGGTCCACTACACGTGAACCTAACTGACTCGCGTACACAACGCGCAGTCACCGAAGTAAACAACTAACAGCATACCTCGTATGCTAAACACGTAAACCAAGTGCACTCAGTGCACCTCATGCGTCAACACACACGCATTATCGATAATTATTGTACTTAGTCATTTCTGCTCAAATAGAAGTAGGCGGCCACATCGATTGCCGCTTACTAGGAGTCAACGGCAAGGGTCCTGGCCGTTAACCTCCTGGCTGAGGACATTGGCGACAAGCGATGTTGACGCCAAGTTCTCCGGCCATAAACCCTGCAGAAACCCTAATCCGGCCCTGCGGGTTTTCTAACTGTTCTAACTACTGAAAAACATGCAAATGCGATTCCCTTAGCATGCTAGAACCCAATACAACCCACTAAAACATGCTCTGAACATTAAATAACACAAACCACCCATTATCCCGCTTGGTGCAACACTATCCAAACATGGATTATCATGCTAGTTCAAGTGATTATGATGTGTTTTAATGTTCCTACGGAGCTAAACGGGTTCGTCCCCTACCTCAGAACGCGTTAGAATCTCCTGCAATCCCCCGGTTCACGCCGAGCCCTTCGCGAGCTCCCACGCGAATTGCACCACTCCGCGACGTTTTCTCGCATAATTCGGCGACGCCGCGCGTTCCACGATCGTCCAACTACTCCTCGGCACCTGTTGGAAGCTTCAGAAACACCAAGGCGCGAGGCTGGGGCAAGAGGGAGAGAGAGTGAGCTGGGAAAGCTACCCTCGGGTGAGCCTTTAACCTGCAGAACTGTCAAGTTGGCGTCAACCCCCATGCCGCTAACAAGCACCGCCAGTCTAAACGTCCACCACTACTGCCGCCAAGTTCAAGAAGTCAACATCCATGAACCTGGACGCCAAAAGTCAACGGCCACACCCTGGCCGCCAACTCAGACAGAACAGCAGCAGGTCCTATTCTATTTCCGGACCAACCCTGCGCTGCACCTGCTCAAGCCACGCATGCACATTACACATACCACACAACCAACTCACACTGGCCTCACAACGACCGCCACAACCACAACACACACGATCCACATGAATCCGAAAAGCACGCGACGTTACATTACTATCATCTAAAAAGAAATTTTCAACCTCGAAATTCATAACACAACACAGAGTCAAACAACTTAAACATACACAACTTTACAAGCACTATCATCTAAAAAGAAAATACACAAACTTACTCGAACGGATAGGGATACCCTTTAGCCATTTCCGCGGCCAACTCCCAGGTATCCTCACCACCCAACCTATTTTCCCATCTCACTTTAACTAGCTCAATTTCTTTATTCCTCAGCTTCTTTATCTTTCGATCTGTGATCTGCACCGGATATTCTGGCATAGTCATGTCCGGCCTCAGGTCACCTCCTTGATATTTAATTATTTGAGCTGGATCTTCAATACATTTTCTCAACATAGAGACATGGAAAATATCATGCACATCTGCAAAATCGGCTGGCAAGTCCAGCCTATAAGCCACTTCCCCAATTCTTTCAATTACCTGGAAAGGTCCCACATACCTTGGACTCAACTTTCCAGACTTGCCAAACCTCATTATACCTTTACTTGGGGAAACTCTCAGAAAAACAAAATCTCCCACCTCAAACTGAAGTGGTCTCCTCCGCACATCTGCATAACTTTTCTGCCTACTTTGAGCTGCCTGCAATTTTTTTTTGATAAGCTTCACTACTTTAGTGGTTTGCTGAATCAATTCAGGACCCACTAATTGCCTTTCTCCCACTTCATGCCAATTCAATGGGGTTCTACATGGCCTTCCATATAAAGCTTCATACGGTGCCATCCCAAGACTGGTATGATAACTATTATTGTAGGCAAACTCAACCATTCCCAAATGATGCTCCCAACTACCTCCCCAAACTAAACAACAAGCCCGCAACATATCTTTAATTGTCTGAATAGTCCTTTCAGTCTGACCATCTGTTTGGGGATGATAAGCGGAGCTATATCTCAACTCAGAACCAATCACTTTCTGCAGACTTCTCCAAAAACCAGAAGTAAATCTTGGATCTCTATCAGACACAATAGTCTTCGGAATACCATGCAGTGGAACAATTCTTTCAACATAAATATTTGCCAACCTGTCCACTGTCCAAGACATACTTACTGCCACTAATCTGCACACCTTAGTCAATCTGTCAACAAACACCCATATTCCATTATGCCCTGAACCCGACCTTGGTAAACCTGCCACAAAGTCCATCGCAATATCATCCCATTTCCACTGTGGAATAGGCAACGGTTGCAATAGACCTCCAGGCTTCTGATGCTCTGCTTTAATCTGTTGACAGATAGCACATTTTGCCACAAATTCTGCTATTTCTTTCTTCATATGAGGCCACCAAAAATGCTTTCTTAAATCATGGTACATTTTAGTACTACCCGGATGAATAGTGTACCTTGATTTATGAGCCTCTTCCAGAACTCGCTGCTTCACTTCTCTCTCTGCAGGAATAAACAATCTGCCCCGAAGCTTGACCACACAATTATCATCAATAGAAACTCCTTCCATTTTTACAATTTCAGGTAAACCTGCATCTGCTCTCTGAGCTTCAATGATTTGCCAATATAAAGATGGCTCTACTGCACTGGCAGCTAAAATTGCTCGACGCTGACTGTTGGGCACATACAAGGAGTTCTCTGCTACTTCTTCATATAACTTCCATTCTTTAATCATCATCAAATTCATATATGTCTTTCTGCTTAAGGCATCAGCTACAACATTGGCCTTACCCGGATGGTAAGCCAAACTGAAATCATAATCCTTCAAATATTCAACCCATCTGCGCTGGCGAAGGTTCAAATCTTTCTGCGAGAAGATATACTTCAAGCTTTTATGATCTGTAAAAATTTCAAATCTCTTACCATACAGATAATGCCTCCACATTTTCAAGGCAAACACAACTGCTGCCAATTCTAAATCATGAGTGGGGTAATTCTCCTCTGTTGGCTTCAATTGCCTGGATGCATACGCTATTACTTTACTATGCTGCATAAGCACTGCACCAAGACCTCTCCTTGAAGTATCAGTATACAGCACAAAACCACCACTCCCTGCCGGCAATGTCAATATAGGTGCTGATGTGAGTCTTTTCTTCAATTCCATGAAACTTCTCTGACATTCACCGGACCACACAAAAGGCACTCCTTTCTTGGTCAATCTAGTCATAGGTGCTGCAATCTTAGAAAAATCTTGAATAAAGCGCCTATAATAACCTGCCAACCCCAGAAAACTTCTAATCTCGGTTATTGTCTTAGGCACTTCCCACCTAGACACAGCTTCCACTTTACTTGGGTCTACTGCTACTCCTTTGGCTGAAATAACATGACCCAAAAACTGAATTTCCTTTAACCAGAATTCACACTTACTGAATTTAGCAAACAGCTGGTTATCTCTTAACAACTGCAAAGTAAACCTCAAATGAGTTGCATGCTCCTCTTCAGATGCTGAATAAATTAGAATATCATCAATAAAGACCACAATAAGTTGATCTAAATATGGATGAAAAATTCTATTCATCAGATCCATAAAACCTGCAGGAGCATTAGTCAACCCAAAAGGCATTACCACAAACTCATAGTGACCATATCTGGTTCTGAATGCTGTCTTATCTATATCCTCCTCTTTAATTCTCAACTGATGGTACCCGGACCTCAAATCAATCTTAGAAAACACCTTTGCTGATTGCAACTGATCAAATAAATCATCTATCCTCGGCAACGGGTACTTATTCTTGATGGTCACATCATTCAATTTTCTATAATCAATACACATCCGAAAACTACCATCCTTCTTTTTCACAAATAAAACCGGCACTCCCCACGGGGAATGACTCGGTCTAATAAAACCCTTTTGCAACAACTCTTCTAACTGCTTTTTCAATTCTTTAAGTTCTGCTGGTGCCATCCGATATGGGGCTTTGGAAATCGGCATGGTACCTGGCAGCAACTCAATAGAAAAGTCCACCTCTCTGTGTGGAGCTAAACCAGGCAAGTCTTCGGGAAAAACATCAGCAAATTCCCTAACCACGGGAACTGCTTCTATTGGCTGACTGGCCTCTACCAAACTTACCGAGGCTAAATAAGCCACACACCCATCATTTATCAACTTTCTAGCTTTAATTGCAGAAATTAGAAACTTGGAGGTATAAAAAGGCATACCTTGATATTCAAACACTGCACCATTAGGATGACAAAATCTGATCCTTTTCTTTCTGCAATCTAACATTGCTCCATACATTTCAAGCCAATCCATACCCAGAATGATATCATAATCTGACAATTGCAGGGCATACAACCGACCCGGCATCTGGTTCCCTTCAATCATAACAGGAGCTTCATCTATATAGCTCGAAGTGAGTAAGAACTCACCTGAAGGAACCTCCACCACTAACTCACAAGACTTCTCTTCTAAAGGATGAGCTATGCAATCCAGAAATTCTTCGAAAATAAAAGAATGAGAGGCACCCGAATCAAATAAGACTCTTGCTGAATAATCATAAAGAGGTAAAGTACCTTCTATCATATTTGACGCCTCTGCCTGGGCTAGGGTGATAGCCATAACCCGGCCTCTTCCTCGCTGCTGCGGTGCTCCTCTGCCACGACCTGCCTGTGGCTGCTGGAACTGCTGAGGCTGCTGCTGCTGCACACCTCTGCCATACCCATACTCTCTTGCATACGGACAATTGCGGATCAAATGTCCCGGCTGATTGCAATTATAACATCTATACCCTGGAGGAACAATAGGTTGCCTGGCAGTACTCTGCTGCGACTCCTCCACCTCAGGCCTACCTCGGCCCTGCTGCAACTGTTGACGACCTCCCCTGTTGGCCCTTTTGGTACGGCAGCAAGCTAACCTAGAGGGGGGGTGAATAGGTTTTTCTGAAATCTGAAATAGAAACTTTAAACACAGAAATTAACACTTGAAGGTTTGGTTAGTTTAGTGTGATAAAGAGTAGCAGTGCGGAAGCAAATAAACAATCACACAAATAACACAAGAGATTTATCCTGGTTCGGCCCTTCCCACATGGAAGTCCTACATCCAGTCCCCAAGCAACCTCTTGGGATTTTACTAACCAAGGGTACAGTCCCCCTTAAGGACACTACAACACCCAGCACCCCAGCTGGTCTTCTTCTCTTTCCCGGGCAAGAAGGCAGCCCACTTCTCTTACAGGTAAAGAAGCCAACCTCCTGGTACAAACCCCAGTGCGGTTCTGCTAGACACAAACCCCTAGCTGGGTTCTACACTGTATACAGTCCTACAGCTGGACAGAAGTCTTTCTTAGAAAAGAAAGAACAAAGCTGAGAGTTGGAACAAATAAAAACCAACTACAAGAACTCTCAGCAAAAGACTCTCTCCCCCAGATTTACAAGATGCACACAGAGAGAGAGAGAAGAGAGGAGAAGGAGCTTGAAGCTTGAGGGCTTCAGATGCTTGAACACTTCTTCTTGGGCTCAGGCTCTTTCTCTCTTTTCTTTTGAGTGTATGTGGAGTTGAGGTTCTTCCTGGATGTACACTCTTGAAAAATCTTCAGGAAAAGCTCTTTTGTTCTTCAGCAATGCTCCATCTTTTATATTGAGCAGCTTTAGAATAGATCCGTTGAAGAGATACGTTGGAGCTCTTCTAGTCGTTGCTGATCTTTCTCTTCATTTGTCTTAATCAGACTCTGGTGGTCTTCGAGATCTGTCAGCATAGAAGAGAGTGTTTAGCATAAAAGAGTGTTTATGATAAACTGTGCATACCACTGTGTTTCTGCTATCATGCTGAAAATAGTAGTTCATATCTTTTTGACAAGATTCTGAAATATGCATGCAGCTTTTTCTGTCAGAAGATATTTTGACTTTTCATTTAAGCGCCAAGCATATTTGAAATATAAAGGCAATCTGTGTTTGAACAGAATCCATGAAGAAATCGTTATGAGCATGACTTATGAAATCGTTATGCAAGCAAATCGATGTGAGGGCAAATCGTTGCACTCACTTATCAAATCCTTATGGGAGCGAATCGTTCTGATCACCTGAAGAAGTCGATGTGATTACTTATGAAATCGTTATGGCATCGACTTATGAAATCGTTATGCAAGCAAATCGATGTGAGGGCAAGTCGTTGCACTCACTTATCAAATCGTTATAAAAGACAAATCGTTATGAGTTCTTAAGGAGTCGATGAGGTCACTTATCAAATCGTTACGGGATCGATTTCTTATCAAAACAATGCGCTCAAAGAAGAAATCGTTATGGCATCGACTTCTTAGCAAATCGTTGTAGCGCTTGTTACTTTGGCACTTTAAACAGAAATCGATGTATATGAGTTAGACATCGACTTTATCCTTTTAGTGCGTCAAATATTGCATCAATGAAAGACTTAGCTTTTGCTATGAGATTGATGCGACACAGATGAAACAAAATATTTAATAGTATATAATCAACAAAGATATATATGAAATTATCATAAGTTTTGTTATCACCAAAATATAAGGACAACCATAAAGTGGTTCAACATCCCCATCCTCTTCCTTTGCCTTTAAATGCTTGCTTTAACTTCTGGCCCCATTTCCCGAAACCAGATGAAGAAGGTCCTACTGGTGCTTTGCCCTTGCTTGCACCTACTGACTGCTGCGGTAGCCGGAAACTACCTGAACCTGATTCACCTGCCTGACGAGTACGAATAGACCTCTCCAAAGTAGCTGCCCACTGCGCTGCTTCTTCCACTGTCTTGCACATGAGGGGTACTATCGCATCCTGCAATTCCACTCTCAAACCTCTGATAAAATACTCAACCATCATATTATTATCTGAAACCACATATGGCGCATAACGGCTAAGTGCCATAAATATCATCTGGTACTCTAAGACTGAAGAGTTACCTTGCTGAAGAGTTCGGAATTGCTCTCTTTTTACTTGCTGCACTTGGATCGGAAAGAATGTATCATTAAATACATCAAGAAACTCCGGCCAAGTGATAGCTTTTTCTGTCCTGCCTGAAAAAGTGGTTTGCATCTTCAATCGCCACCATTCCAAAGCAAAACCTCTCAACTGGTAAGCAGCTAATACCACTCTATCCGCTGCCGGACACCTCATAGTCGCAAAAACTCTCTCAATTTCATGAACCCAATGCTCAGCTGTATCTGGATTCGGCCCTCCTGAATAAGTAGGTGGCTGCAATCTCAGAAACTTTTCAACCTGCAACACTGGTTCTTCCGCTAACAACACAGGTGGTGGGACACGAGCTACAAAAGGCACCTCCACTCTCGGCAGAACTGGAGCAACAGGTACAGCCTCTCCATCCCCAGGTGGCACTGCAACCGGTGGTACTGGCGCCTGCTGATCCATTCTTGCTCGAATATCCGTGAGGCTCTCCCAAATCCTTTCTATCATATGCTGGGTGCTTTCCTCCGGATCATCTCCTCCACCACCCCAATCTCTCCTATCAGCCATTCAGAAATTTCTACATACACAAAACACCAGACAAAAATCAAAACCACAAATGATCAAAAACCAGGGTCCCTACCAGCAATGTAAAAATGACCAAAATAAGGCTATGTATCCTTTTAATTCCCTTATATTAACACGGACCTTGCTCTGATACCAACTGTGGCGGATCGCCTCGGTCAAGCCCATTAAACCGATAACGTACTTGATCCGAGTCCGCCTCCCGCGAACGAGCCGAAGCCTCGCAAGGGATACCAAACCATAGTCCGTGTAAACATAAAGGAACACCAAACCATAGTCCGTGTAAACATAAAGGAACACACCACACTTTTATATATATTCCACAAGTTTACATAGCCAAATTTTCACAAAAGCTGAAAAGAAGTACAAGAGCCTGGGGCATACCCCGAGGTACAACTGAAGAAAGTAAACAACTACAAAACTACACTGCTGAAGCTACTCTGCTGGAGGTGCTGACCCTGCACCGCTACGACGCGGCCCGGAACTGGACGTCGGACGAGAGACGTCCTCCTCGCTCTCACCTGTGGGGGTAGGGGTGAGCCTCTCTAGTCACTGGCTCAGTAGGGAACTCCCCCAAAACTGAGCAAAACAAACACCACGAGTACGAATAGTAAACAGCACCAACAATTTATATAACCTAAGCAGGTAAGTAAAGCTGTAAAAGTACTCACCGTCTACCGACTACGAGAAACAACAGTAATAATTAAACGGCAAACCAGTACAGGTGTACAAGCTAAAGTAGAGACAGCCAACACGAGTCACGTAAACTGGTTCGCGACACCAGAAACTGACTCGGACAACTAACACAGGTCTACCTCTCAGTCTCGCAGCCACGGACGAAAGGTCCAACTGCCGCTCCACGTAAAAAGGTCAAGCAACTGTGGAGACCAACTAAACACCACAACCTGCAGACCACACGGTCACAGGCCCATGCCTGGCACCTCCAGAGACCCTGGCCTGGGCTCGCTAGAGTGAGGCACTGGAAAAGGACTAGCTGGGGACCAGTGTCGACTACTGGTGTCCGTACCCCCAACTACGAGCGCGCTACAAGTGACTAAAAACAAACACAAGTGTCACTGTCCCACTGTCGTCTTTCCCTCAGCCGGATGTACAACTCTAACACAAGAGTGAGGGTGTCCAGGTCAGACGACACAGACCTCGACGGTACAGCACAAGTACCGGGACAAAGCCCCGAGCTAACAGCCTGGCTCACAAAGAACCTGGGGCACCCAACTGGAGAGGTAACCACGGTAGGCGTCGTACTACTCGCCACGTACACAGAACCACGTGCACGTCACACACAAACCACGTAAAACCTCTCGTAAACCACAAGTAACCACTGGTCCACTACACGTGAACCTAACTGACTCGCGTACACAACGCGCAGTCACCGAAGTAAACAACTAACAGCATACCTCGTATGCTAAACACGTAAACCAAGTGCACTCAGTGCACCTCATGCGTCAACACACACGCATTATCGATAATTATTGTACTTAGTCATTTCTGCTCAAATAGAAGTAGGCGGCCACATCGATTTCCGCTTACTAGGAGTCAACGGCAAGGGTCCTGGCCGTTAACCTCCTGGCTGAGGACATTGGCGACAAGCGATGTTGACGCCAAGTTCTCCGGCCATAAACCCTGCAGAAACCCTAATCCGGCCCTGCGGGTTTTCTAACTATTCTAACTACTGAAAAACATGCAAATGCGATTCCCTTAGCATGCTAGAACCCAATACAACCCACTAAAACATGCTCTGAACATTAAATAACACAAACCACCCATTATCCCGCTTGGTGCAACTCTATCCAAACATGGATTATCATGCTGGTTCAAGTGATTATGATGTGTTTTAATGTTCCTACGGAGCTAAACGGGTTCGTCCCCTACCTCAGAACGCGTTAGAATCTCCTGCAATCCCCCGGTTCACGCCGAGCCCTCCGCGAGCTCCCACGCGAATTGCACCACTCCGCGACATTTTCTCGCGTAATTCGACGACGCCGCACGTTCCACGATCGTCCAACTACTCCTCGGCACCTGTTGGAAGCTTCAGAAACACCAGGGCGCGAGGCTGGGGCAAGAGGGAGAGAGAGTGAGCTGGGAAAGCTACCCTCGGGTGAGCCTTTAACCTGCAGAACTGTCAGGTTGGCGTCAACCCCCATGCCGCTAACAAGCACCGCCAGTCTAAACGTCCACCACTACTGCCGCCAAGTTCAAGAAGTCAACGTCCATGAACCTGGACGCCAAAAGTCAACGGCCACACCCTGGCCGCCAACTCAGACAGAACAGCAGCAGGTCCTATTCTATTTCCGGACCAACCCTGCGCTGCACCTGCTCAAACCACGCATGCACATTACACATACCACACAACCAACTCACACTGGCCTCACAACGGCCGCCACAACCACAACACACACGATCCACATGGATCCGAAAAGCACGTGACGTTACAAAGCGCCTCCCTCCACCAGTGCAAGCACTCCCATGATGGACACTTCTTGCTATTAAGAGAAGCAATGAGAGTGGCCGAATCAGATCTGATTTCTGAGATAAGCATCCCCTGCTGAGAAGCCAACTGGATGCCATCACAAAAAGCTCGGACTTCAGCAACCAAGCTCGAACTGAAACCATAGAAATTGGCAAAAGCGATCAACAAAGCACCATTTTTATTCCTAACACAGTCGCCGCCTCCACAAAGACCAGGATTTCCTTTACTGGCACCATCCACGTTGAGAACCAGCCCTTCAATTGGTGGGATCCATCTGATCAACTTAAAAGCGATAGACTTAATCCTGGGCGCGAAACCAAAGGAGATCACATTCTTCAGATACTGGTCACATGATCCTGCCTTAAAAATATATGACTCCAGAGGAAGAGACACCATATAGCGGATAATAGATATTATTCTTTGAATAGAGTACAACTTGCCTTCGAACCGACTCGAACATCTGGCACGCCAAATTTCCCATAAGAGGAGCAGGGAGACGTAGAGAGAGATGAAGCCATGGGGATTGATGGGATTTCAACTGCTTAAGATTCTCCAAAGCCGATTGGTAATATTATCATGAGGATTCATGTTGATATTAAGAATAGGCGCAGCCCAAGACCAAAGCTGAGAAGCCAATTCACTGGAAATGAACAGGTGATTCAGATCCTCACATGAGGGAGCACTACAGCAAGAACACTTGGAGGCGATAGAAATTCCCTGGTCAGAAATCCGTGAATCCACAGAAACAGCTCTATATAAAATCCTCCAGTAGAAAAGAGCTGCACGCCTATAGAAAGCAGGATGCCACAACCGCATGCGAACCGTTCTCCTAACACCATGAGTAGTTAATAAATTATACGCAGAGGAAGTGGTAAAACTTCCATCATACGAGGCAGTCCAAATACAAGTATCACCATAGTTGAGCAGGCGGATACCATTGAGGAAACTTGTACTGGGGAGTAGCTTGCGAATGGGGTGGTCAAGGTTGTTAATAACATCACTGACAGAAGCTTTGGTGCCGACGTAAGGACTAGTCAGGAGGTTTGTAAGATAATTCTGCCCAAGCCAGAGATCCTTAAGAAAATCCACTTTCTTCCCATCACCAATAATCCACCGAGAATTGTTTAGAACAGTTTGATGAGCAATTCTGAAGACAGCTTTAGGCATACCGTGAGGGATGGACAATTGAAAAGGAGCATGACGGTCAATCTTGAACCTGTTCCTGGCATAAGAGGCCCACATGGAGGACCCATGGTAGATGTTCCAAAGCTTCTTAGTGGCCAAAGCTAGTTGAAGGAGCCAGACACTCTTGATGTTCAGACCACCTTCAGCATGAGGACGATGGATGGTATCCCACGAAACCCAGTGTCTCCGATTAACACCATCCGTGCCACTCCAGAAGAAGTTTGCACAAGCTCTTTCAATGTAATTAATGACAGCCTTAGGAATGCAAGTAGCAGCAGCGGTATAAACAGGAATAGAATTAAGAACCGAATTAATGAGGGTCGCCCTTCCTGCTTGAGATAAAAATTTGGATTTCCAAGAGGTCAACTTCATGTTAATCTTATCAATAAGGTACTTGTAGTTTGCAACTTTAGACCTGCCCACAGAGATGGGGAGACCAAGATAGCAGATAGGACCCAGCTGATGCTTGAAACCTGTAGCTTTGGAGTGGTGAGTGATGATTGGCCAAGCTTGGATTTCCTGCTCTTCAAAGAAATTTTTAAAGGCACCCCAAGAGATATTTTTGGAAGGCCCTATATCAGGAAGCATTCTCTAGATGTGGAATTGCCTCTGAGCTTCAATGAAATTGGCATACTCCTCTTTGCCAAGAGATGATCTGAACAAGCTAGTGGTTCCAAAACTAGCATGCTGGAGGAACTTGTCAAGAGAGAGAGGGTAGAAAATCTTGTGCTGCTTCAGGTCCCTCTTGAGGGGTTCATAGACTTTGTACCTTTCAATCCAAACGGCAAAAGGATCTTGAACCAAATTGATTGAGTTGAGATCCCAGAATTCTTCAGCAGAAACTGTGGGTTTGTTTGATCTGGCTAGGGAGATATTGAGATTGAGCATCTGCTAAGCAGCTTGATGATAGTGGTTTTCCCAATCAGATGGGGAGAGCCTTTCACATTCAGAAAGAAGAGGGGCGAGGACATCTGTCTTGATATAACCCCTGTGATACTCTCGGAATAGAAATCTGTGAAAGGCAAGAGGAGCACCCTGTCAGACTGTTATTCTGGCCATTACTCTAGCAAATCTTTCAAAGATAGTAGAACCCACAATAGAGTCCATGAGCAAGGAGTGAAGCTTGGGGAGGAAGACAACTTTTGGCAGCTTTAGGGTAGCAAAATCTACCTGAAGGGAGGTGTTGACAGAGTTTTCAGTCCTCAGCTATGCAATGGCTCCCCTAAACTGACCAAGCTGAATTTCTGGCAATTTTCTGATAAACCTATAGTCTTGGAACATCTGGAACTGCCGAATCAACTTGATTTTCCTCTGGATGAAGGGACCCCAAGAATTTCTATGGTGGATAACAAACCACTCAGACAATGTAAGTTGGTGGTCTGAGGGTGGAAACCTGTCAGATCTTGCAAGCACAAACTGTCTGTAGAGAGACTGATGGCCTCGAGCCCACTAGTCTTCAGTCTTAGACTCAGCAAAGGAAAAGATTTTGGACTGATCTGATTTTGATATGTGAGAGAGAGGAAGAACAATAGTAAGATGTTCTGTGAGGTTAAGGTGAGGAAGGCCAAAAATTGCAACAAATGTACACTTTTGAAGATATTCACAATAGAGGGATCTCCTTCTATTTTCAACAGAAAGAGAGAACCAAAGAGGAGGGAATTTAGGGTCAAAACAGAGAGCAAGTTTCTTAGAAACTTTTCTCTTTTTGGTGGCAGGACTGGAGGAATATGTCCTGTGAACATAGGAGGAGACAGGTAGGATTGAGCGAAGAATCGCTTCTTTAAACTCATCTTTAATGTCCTGAATGATGTGACCTTGAATCCGAGCACCCTCTGGAATGATAGTGATGAAGGAGGGAGGAGTGGGTGGATGAAGAGAAGAGAAAGAGGTAGGCGGAGGTGGTGCTGAGGGTCCAGCAGTTGATGGAGCAGATGAGGGACCAGTTGAGGAGGATGCTGGAGGTTCCTCAAATGTGGGAGGAGGAGGAATAGCAGTAGACGAGATAGGAGAAGAGGAGGTAGCAGGAAAAGGTGTAGGTGAGGAGATGTGTTTTAGAAGAGGTTGTTTGAAAGTTTTAGGTGCTGGAGAGGCTGTGGAGGATGAAGGTGGAGAAGGAGGGGCTGGAGTCTGAAGACTAGAAGGAATAGGAGGCTCTGGGGGCACAGCAGCAACTTCTACAGGTTCTTGAGACTTGACAGGTTCTGCCTCTGACTCCACTGGCCCTGATGGCCCTGTACCAACATCTTCAACTGCACATTGCCCTGATGGCACTGGCTCTCCAACTGATGGCCATGTTGGCCCAGACTCTTCAACTGAGGGCCCTGGAGGCCTGACTTCCTCTTCTGAAGGCCCGGGTGGCCTAGCAACTGGTTCTGCTGGTTGAGAGGGAGTAGAGACAGACAATTGCACCCTCACAAAATTTGAAAGATCTGATACTAATTGCTTCAAGCTCCCCAATTCATTTCTCATCTCTCGGAGCTCAGCTTTCACTGATCCAATCTCCTTTGCTCCAGTGCTCTCACTAATAAAGATAGATGTAATTTCTGATTGTATAGAGCACAGGATTTCCCCATGTGCATTCATTCTATCAGTGATTGGCTTTAGGTTCACATGAAACTTCTTCTTCTTGGATCTGCGGTGTGCTTACCTTGTGGGTAAGGGAATTGAAGGAGCAACACATTTACCTTTTTCTCCTGATCTGACAGCCGGCTCCACATCATCATCATCATCTGAGGTGATCTCAACTACACCTTCCTTAAACTGATCAGCAGCAACACTGGCTGTGGGCTCCCCTTGAATATTATGCTCCCCCTGAGCTGGAGCTTCTTCCATTTGAATATCTTCAGTGTGGCCTGATGCCACCACTTCTGGAATAACCTTGGCCAAACTGCCTTCCATACAAACATCTACAGCATGAATATTGGGAGTGTCCTCCATGAGAGTTTCTTCCTGCTCCCCCTCAGCATGAGCAACAGTCTCTAATGATTCTTCTATAATATATGCAATGACTGTAGAGGGGGTCTCAATTTCTGAGGATTGCCCAACGGGCTCAATGTGCTCAGGATCTATTTACTCTATCCTTCTTGCAACTACAGCAGGTTCTTCAATTCTGACTACTGCTTCTTCATGTTGGACTACTGGAATTTCAGGAGCTTCACCAATGATTGCCTCTCATTCTACCATAGAGGTCTTGGTCCAAACATTTCCCACTAGAGAGAAACTGCTTTTCTTTAAATTTCTGGACCGAATAGGCTAGCCCATCTTCTCCATCACTTCTCCCTTCAGATCAATTCCATAGTGCTTGAAAATTCTTGTAAGCAAATGAGCATAGGGAAGGGATACTTCCAACTTGTTTTTCTTATCCCAGATCATCTCTGCAGCAAACTTCATCCTTTCAATAATTACCTGAGCCATGTTGATGCTTTGATTTTGGATGGCCCAGAACATCATGTCTGAATCTCCTTTTGGGAATGTAGAAAAGGTGGCGTTGGCACCAAAATCTGACAAACTATAAAGTGAAGAATTATATTGAATGCATTCAGCTGGTTGATGTCGATTTTTCCATCCTTCAATTTGTACTATGTTCCGATAATTCCTAGCCCCTTGGCATGAATGTCTACGAAATCCACTGTACTGTGACCCACTATAGATACTCTAAATAGCCTCTCCAATAGGTCATACGTGATATGAATGGATGTACCTTTTACTGTGGAGGAGAGGTACCCATCTTTTTATGTCTTCAAACATGTGTAGAATGCTTTTGCTAGGTCTGGATAGCCTGGTTCTAAGATGGTCACCATCTGCATCCACTTCATCCTCTCAATGGCTTCCACAATATTGTGCATACCATACTTCTCTAAATCTTCAATGTCCACTGTCTTATTTCTGCAAAGCTTGATCCTGATAGCCGCAAACCGTTCCTGCTGCTCCGCCGTGAGGAAGGCGACACTGTAACCTCCTACGCTACTGGAACTCCCAGAAGCGGCCATGGAATTGAATAGGGAAAGTCTCTGGAGGATCGAGGGGAAGAAAGGAACAGAAGCCCTCAAGAAATTTTAGCGAGAATAGAGAGATCTTTCGAAACCGCACTGAGGGGATTCTGGAATCGATGAGGGTTTGTCGCACCAGGCAAGTCGAAAGAGATAAGAGAGAGAGGAAATCGATGAGGCATGGATTTCGGACTTAACGGAAAGATATAAAGCACTTTTTGAAACTCCAGAGCATTAAAAGTAGATAACGACAAAAGAGGAGAAGATAGCGCAAACAATAAAGAATTGATTTGAAACGCCATAGCAATTTATGACGCAAGCAATAATGGATTTGCTCAAATTCAGTGGAAAGAATAAATATTATTCTGAATTTTATTATTTCAGTTACGTGCAGTCATATCTATTACAAATTACACATGCCTAATTTCCTTCTAAGAGACGTACATCTCTCTTCAGGTAAGGCTTTTGTAAAGATGTATGCTAATTGATTTAAAAGTATCTATGAAAGAAATATTAATATTACCATTAGATACATGATCTCTAATAAAATGATATCTAACCTCTATGTGTTTCGTCCTGGAGTGCTAAACTGGATTTTTCATGAGATTTATTGCACTTGTGTTGTCACACAGCAGCGGGATGGTCTTGATGTGCAGTCCATAGTCCTCAAACTGTTGTTTTATCCATAAGAGTTGAGTGCAACAGCTTCCAGCAGCTACGTACTCAGCTTTAGCTGTTGATAGTGCTACTGAATTTTGCTTCTTTGAAGACCATGAAATCAAACATCCTGCAAGAAATTGACAACCACCACTGGTGCTTTTTCTGTCTACCTTGTATTCAGCATAGTCAGCATCAGAATATCCAACTAAACTAGTTTCACATGATTTTGGATACCATAGTCCTAGGTCATGAGTTTTAACTAAATATCTAAAAATCTTTTTAACATATATTAGATGGGATTCTTTAGGATCAGACTGATATCTAGCACACATACATACACTAAATAAGATATCTGGTCTACTAGCTGTCAAGTAAAGCAATGACCCTATCATACCTCTGTAAAGTTTTTGATCAACTTTCTTACCTTCCTTATCACTGTTTAACCTTGTGGATGTGCTCATTGGAGTGGACAGTGGTTTAGCATTGTCGAACCTGAATTTCTTCAACAATTCTTTGTTGTACTTTGCTTGACAAATATGTGTACCTTCTTTGCTTTGCTTGATTTGTAATCCAAGAAAATAGTTGAGCTCTCCCATCATGCTCATCTCAAATTCTCCATGCATGAGCTTTTCAAAGTACTTGCACAAAGATTCATCAGTAGATCCAAATATAATATCATCTACATAAATTTTCACAAGTAATATGTTCTTGGCTTTTGATTTAATAAATAGTATGCTATCTACCTGACCCCTAATAAAGCCATGATTTAGCAAGAATGCACTAAGTCTTTCATACCATGCTCTAGGTACTTGTTTTAAACCATATAATGCTTTATGTAATTTAAAAACATTGTTTGGAAAATCTAAATCATCAAAACCAGGAGACTATTCTACATAGACTTTCTCCTTTATATAACCATTTAAAAATGTAGATTTTACATCCATTTGAAAAAGTTTTAAATCCAATGTACATGCATAAGCAAGTAAAATTCTAATAGCCTCTAGTCTAGCCACTGGTGCATAGTTTTCATCGAAATCTATGCCTTCCTCTTGGGAATAACCTTGAGCAACAAGTCTAGCCTTGTTTCTAGTGATAACACCAACTTCATCGAATTTGTTCCAGAACACCCATTTGGTGCTAATCACAGGATGATCTGATGGTCTCAGAATAAGGGACCAAACTTGATTTCTCCTGAACTGATTAAGTTCATCTTGCATGGATAAAATCCAAGATTCATCAGACAGTGCTTCATTGACTATCTTCGGCTCAATTTGAAACATAAATACTAAATAATCACAAGGAATAACATTACCTCTAGTTCTTACCCCAACCGATGGATCTCCAATGATGTTGTCCTTTGGGTGATCCTTCCTGTATCTCCATTCCTTTGGAAGATCATCATGAATGGTTTATTTTTATTGTAGTTCTTCCAGGATCTTCATTATCTTTGATAGATGTTTCCTTCAGTTTCTTGGAGAGATTTTCTGCATTTTCATCATCACTATCGACTTCCTTTCTCAAGGAAGGGTTAGACTCATCAAAGATAACATGAAAGTTTGTTCAATTAATAAAGTACATTTATTAAAAACTCTATAGCTTTTAGGTTTAGAAGTGTACCCCATGAAGATTCCTTCATCAGATTTGGAATCCAACTTACCTAAATCTCTCTTACCATTGTTGTGAATGAAACATGGACATCCAAATGTTCTAAAGTGGTTGATCCTAGGCTTCCTTTGCTTGTACAGCTCATATGCAGTCTTCTTCAGGATTGGCCTGATCATAACTCTATTTATAATGTAACATGTTGTGTTAATAGCCTCTGCCCAGAAGTATCTTGGAAGGTTGTATTCGGATAGCATGGTCCTAGCCATATCCAACAAGGTTCTATTTTTCCTCTCAGCTACTCCATTTTGCTGTGGTGTTCTAGGTGCTGAGAAATTGTGTTCTATACCTTGATCATTACAAAATTTTGCAAATTTGTCATTTTGAAATTCTCCTCCATGATCTGAACGAATATCTATTATGCTGAACTTTTTGTCCTTTTGAACCACTTTACTGAACTTTACAAAACTTTCAAACGTGTCATCTTTATGCTCCAAAAATGATACCCATGTGAATCTTGAAAAATCATCGACTATTACAAACCCAAAGTTCTTTCCTCCCAAACTAGTAGTTCTCATTGGTCCAAACAGATCCATATGCAGCAATTCTAGCGGTTTGGAAGTAGTGACTACTGTCTTTGATTTGAAGGAGGATTTTGCATGCTCCCTTTTGCACATGGTTCACAAAAACTTTCCAATCTTGGGTTTATCTTTAGCAGTCCTTCCACTAGTTCATGTTTGATAAGCTTTCTTATTCCATCCAAACTGCAGTGACCTAACCTTCTGTGCCATAACTCTACATTCTGATCTTTGCTTGCTACTAGACAAACATCTTGATCTTTGAGTTCTTCTAGATGCAGTACATATAAGTTCTTTTCTCTGCTGGCTTCGAAGACAATTGCATCACCTTTGATTATCAGACACTTGGATTCTTGAAACTTAATTTGGTGACCCTTGTCACATAGTTGACTAATGCTTATTAAGTTGTGCTTGAGTCCTTTGACACACAGAACATCTTCTATGAGGATTCTATCTTGACTACCAATAGATCCACATCCAATTACTGACTCTTTTCCATTATCGCCATAGGTAACGGTGCCTTCGTCATCTTTGATATAAGAGAATAATTTCTTGTTACCTATCATATGCCTTGAGCACCCGCTATCAAGATACCACTTTGATGCACTAAGGCTTCCCTGCAATAAGTCAATGAGATTTAGGTACCCAAGTTCTTTTGGGTCCTGGTTGGTTAGTTTCTTCACGGTTTCTTTTGGGAATCCATTTTAGGTGTTTGGTTGTGCAAGTTATTTTAGTGTGACCTAACTTGTTACAGTGTGT
This sequence comes from Colocasia esculenta, assembly GCA_014218235.1. Taxonomy (NCBI): domain Eukaryota; kingdom Viridiplantae; phylum Streptophyta; class Magnoliopsida; order Alismatales; family Araceae; genus Colocasia; species Colocasia esculenta. The sequence continues at coordinate 47,002,114 of CM024759.1, read as the reverse complement.
GCAGCAAGGAATATTGTTTATTATCTTATTTGGCTTATGGTTATTATTTTTATTTATTTTATGATTAGGATTTTGTTCAACTACGAATTTTGGAGTTGGATAAATTTTTAGATGAATTACAGTTTCTTCATTGACTGGTGGAGTGTATCCTAACCCATACTTTTTCTTACCTGATCTTCTTGCTCCTTTTAATATTAGAGAGGATTTACCATTAGTAAATTTTTTAACTGTAGCCATCAGATATGCATTATCTTTTGTTAGTGTGTAAATTTCACTTTTAAGTTTACTTATTGTTTCCTGATCTTCTAAGTTTAATATCTTTTCATTCTTAATTTTAATATCTTCACATAGCCGTTCATTTCTTCTTTTAAGTTTAGAAATTTGTTTCTTTAATTATTCAGTTTTTATTTTAAATCAGAGTTGGTAATTTTCAAGCATGCATAATTTTTCTTAGTTGTTTTTAACACCTTACAGACATCTTTATACTTGTTGTACAATTCGTTAAACGCATCTTCTAGACTATCTGAATCAGATTCATTGCAAGAGGTGAAGGATGAGTCAGAAGTTACATTTTCATCAACATTTGCCATGAAGGCTAGGTTTGTCTTTTCTTCTTCTTCTTCGTTGGAGCTTGACTCACTGTCTGAGTCGCTTTCGTTGTTCCATGCAGCGGCCATGGCTTTCTTTTTGTATATTTTGAACTTCTTTGCGATGTCTTTCTTCTTGAACTCAATTTTCTTTAATTTTGGACACTCAGCTTTGATGTGTCCATGCTTCTTGCACTCGTAGCAAATAGGTTCAGGTTTCTTGACTTCTTTCCCTTCAGCTCTTTTGAAGTCTTTACCTTTCTTGAAGTATCTTCTTGCTGATTGGTATTTCTTCTTGGCTAGAATGCGCTGCAGTCTTCTGGAGAGAAAGGCTTCTTCATCTTCACTACTCTCATTACTTTTGTCACTTTCTGACTCGCCATCAGATGTGCCTTCTGTGGCCTTGAGAGCATTGTTGTGCTTCTTCTTGCTGGAGGTTTCTCCCAGCCTTTCCATATTTATCTCATGAGCCATTAAAGACCCAATGAGTTTCTCAAGTGACATTCTCATAAGGTCGTTGGCTTCTTCAATGGCTGTCACCTTTGGAGTCCATGAGGCTGGCAGGGATCTTAATATTTTTCTCACCATATCTCCGATATCATATGTTTTTCCAAGCCCAGCCAAACCATTTGTGATGTCAGTGAATCTGCTGTACATTTGAGAAATGGACTCTCCAGATTGCATTTGAAATCTCTCATATTGAGCTACCAAAATATCTATTCTAGTTTCCTTTACCTTATCAGTTCCTTCATATGTGAGCCTTAGCGTTTTCCACATTTCCATAGCTGACTTGCAAGCGGAAATCCTGTTGAATTCTTTCTTACTGAGCTCACAACACAGAATGCTCTTAGCTTTGCTATTTAGAGATATTTTCTTCTTGTCTTCATCTGTCCAGTTCTCTCTATTGTTGAGTACCACAAGGTCTCCTTCTTCAATGATTGACCAAAGCTGGAAATCGAGACCTTGAAGGAAGAACTCCATTCGCGTCTTCCAATAGTTGTAATCTTCACCGTCAAATAGAGGAGGTCGGTTGACGGACTGACCTTCAGCATATCCTTGAGGTGCCATTTATCTTTGCTCTTGAGACCGTGAGATCTTCTTTCTTGAAGAGACTTGGCTCTGATACCACTTGTTGCCCAGATAGCAAGCCTAGAGGGGGGGTGAATGGATTGCTACAAGTTCTTTTGAAGGAAAATTATTGTAAATAAAATGCTTGACAGAAAACACTAAGTTTGATTGTTAGAGTTAGTGATAATGAAGACACAAAAGCAATCACACAAACAACAGGAGATTTTTATCCTGGTTCGGACCTCCTATCCCAAGGAGTCCTATGTCCAGTCTCCAAGTAACAACTTGAGTTTCCACTAAACAAGGGTACAGTCCCCCTTATGGACACTTACACATCCAGCAACAACTGGCCTTCTCTTCTCCACCAGAAGAGGAATTACACCATCTGATTCAACAGGTCTTCTCTTCACATCTGAAGAGGAATGCCCACAAAGATTTTGTTGAAAGAGGAGGGCCCCAAGACCAAGCTTATAAACAATACTTGATCTGAGGCGAAGTCTGAGAGACACAAGATAATCTTGAATGAACTCTCTCTCTCAGACCTGCAGTAGCTCTCAAAAGGAATGGAATGAGATCTCTGAGAGCTAAAAGCTTCTGAAGGTTGGAATGAGCAAGCTCGCTCTTCAAGTGACTGAGATGTGCAACTTGTCTGAAGGTTCAAAAAGTTCTATTGATAGGAGTCGCTAGTCTTCTATTTATCTTCTTTGGAATAATCTGACCGTTGAAGTGTCCGTTGAAATGTCTGTTGTCTCACATCTTCATGCACGTTAGAGAGACTGGTCCGAAACATGGAGTAGGTGAGCATGCAGTCATTAATGCTAAGATTGACCCTTACACCTTCAGTGAAAGATTGTCTGAAACTTCTATCCTCTTGACAGGTTGACAAATCCATCTTTGACGTGCTTTACTACAAAAGTCCTGCACACAATAAATGTTGACACATAGACAACTTCTTTTTATCTAAACTGTCAATCAACATTAGTGGTCGTGCAGTAAGAAGATATACCAAATAAAAAAATGTTATTCTGTCCTTATATAAGGCAAGATTTCATGTGAGACTGAAAGGATATCTTGTATAAGCTACTCAAGTCCATAGGATATTGTGTAGAGCGCGGGAAGGTTTTTGAAATCCTTAGAGTTTTGAACTGATGCACTCAAATGTCATGAAGGATAAATATTCTCAAAATAGTATGAGAAGATGATTATGGTATTTTCTAGTTTATTAACACTACAATTGTTATGAAGGGAATACGTGAAATCGATGTTAGAAACGTAATCCATGAATGATATTTATATGATTATAATTCATGTAAAAGTATAGTGAAATTGTTGTTCTATTAAATCGTTGCATAACTAAAATCGATGATGAAATCGTTGTTTCAGTGAGGAAATCGTTGTTTGAGTGGCATCGATCTTGAAATCGTTGTTTTAATGAAGAAATCGTTGTTTTAATGAAATTGATCTTGAAATCGTTGTTTTCATGAAATCGATCTTGAAATCGATGTTTTTAATGAAGAAATCATTGTTCTATTAAATCGTTGTTTTAATGAAGAAATTGTTGTTGTGATCGAATCGTTCTTTAAGTGAAAGCAAATCGTTGTTCCGATCAAATCGTTGTTTGCGATCAAATCGTTGTTGCGATCAAATCGTTGTTTGCGATCAAATCGTTGTTTAATTGAAGGCGAATCATTGTCTCGATCAAATCATTGTTTCAATGAAAGTAAATCGTTGTTATGATCAAATTGCTCTTTAAGTGAGAGCGAATTGTTGTTTTGATCAAATCGTTATTTAAGTGAAAGGAAATCGTTGTTTGAGATCGAATCGTTGTTTAAGTGATATGAAATCGTTATAGCGGTCGAATCGTTGTTTATATGGAGTCGTTATTTAAGTGACTTATGAAATCGTTATGATGACCGAATCGTTGTTTACATGAAGGAAGTCGATGTGTACTCAGACTAAAATATTTGCAGTGTTCTTCAGATAGTGGATGAGGATAACTTACTGGTTTTGCTATATTTATTTCTTGTGGATAAACTTCAGAAAAAGTTGTTAGGATATGTTCTCAATGGTTTTGTTAATCATCAAAAAATACAAATATAATTCATAATAAATTTTATATGGAGATGGACTGATCATCAGTATGTAGTTCTTTTGACTGTCATTACATTTATAGGCTTCATCTTTGTAGCCGTTACTTGAACTGTTTGAATCTATCCGTTGGAGATGGTCGCTGCTTGATCTATTTGAATCCACCCGTTAGAGAGAGAGTGGTGCATGTTTTCTTTTGAGGACGACGTGCATATCTTTTACATTCACACTGTTCTGACAGTCCTTGATGATATTTCATTTTTATCCTAAAATATACAAGTTCCAAGATATACTAGACGGTGTCCAGTATGTTAGCTACGGATATGATCATAAGTACTTGTGAAATATTTCAAATGTTTGACGGCAATCCAAACAATTAATGTTCTGTGGAAAAAGGTTCTGTACATAGATAGAATATGTAGTAGGTAGAGATCGTGAGTGCAAATCTATCAGAGTGACAATATGGATATTCTTGTGGCAGATGTCAAAAGACCTTTTTCGCAATCTTTGACTCAGTTTCCAGGATAAGGATTTTTTTAAGATTTATGGGACAGAGCCATAAGATTTTTATACTTGAAGGTTTTTTTGTATTAATAAAAAAATAAGAGTGATCTACATGCTGTTTTATCATTTGTACCAAAAATTTGTAATTCACAATGTAGATGAATTTAGGAGTTTGATCATGAGCTTACTAAAATAAAAGGTGTCATGAATATGATACAAAATATTAATGATGAGAAAATATTTTTCATTTTGTCTGATAGTGTTATGACATATTAGATTAGATGAAGTGATCTTCATATGTGTTGAAGTAAACTTCGAATATGACGAATTTGACTTCGGATATGACGAAGCTGACTTCGGATATGACGAAGCTAACTTTGGATATGACGAAGTGAATGATGAAGTGAACTTCGTATATCGCGATTTCAACATGATCAGTCGAAGTAAGATCTTTGTGTTTTACTTCGCATATGACGAAGCTAACTTCGGATATTACAAAGTAAACTTCGGATAAGATGAAGTAAACTTCGGACATGACGAAGTGAACTTCGTATATCATGATTCCAACATAATCAGTTGAAGTAAGATCTCCGTGTTTTACTTCATATATGACGAAACAAACTTCGGATATGACGAAGTGAACTTCGTATATTTCTTAGACAAACGAAGTAATACTTAGAATTTCTTAGAGAATAATTTGTATGACTGAGCATGCTTTAGGGATAGGGACATATTGTTTTGTTTATAAGTAGATAATCGTTTATTTTGTCATCTTTAAAACTATTGTATATTATGGATTAAATCTTTAAATATGTAATGTATATTTTGGATAGAGGTTCAACACCATGAACATCTGATACAACAAGTCCTAGACGTCCATCGGAAATCATTGAATAGGCCCAGGAAAATGTGTCTGAATTAATCTTGTGATGAATTGAGACGCTTGGACAAGCTCTATTTTATCCCTATAATTATGTAACTCGTTACAATGAATTTATGAACTAAATAACTGTCCTTAATAAAAGATACATATAAATTTATTATGTACCCATTTATCCACACCTCTTGTAGAGTGCCATCATAAAAATTGCCGCCCCTCTCCTATAGACTGACAGCATTCTCTACCTCTGGCACCATAGATGCGCCTGCCAAAAAAACTGGAGGTGCAGACGCACTCGGTCCTATACAATAATTTGACAGACATAAGCAATGTATAAGAATATAAAATGTTAAAGAATATAAATAACAACTATACAAATACTTACAAATTTAAATATGCATACCTCCTACCATAGGAGGAGGAGGCGTAAACTGCCCCGAGCCTGTAAGAATTTTAATGGCATAAATAATACAAGTGAATCAATGCACAAAGAAACTACAACTTTAAATATACATACCTGATGCCAGAGGAGGAGGCACAGAAGGACCAGAAGCTGTAACAATTTAAATGGCATAAATAATATGTAACTTTATTGAACAAAGAAAAATACAACTTTAAATATACATACTTGATGTCGTAGAGGAACCCTTCCCACTACTCAGCCTCCTCCCAAAACTGGAGCCTGATCGTGCTCCACGCACCATATCTTCATAAGGAACATCAAAATTCATATTCATTAGTCAATTGCTTATATTGAAAGTAGGCAACTTTAAATATACTGAACATATGTGAAAAAATTCTACCCATTTTTAAATGATATCCATTTCCTCCTCAGATGATGACGATATATCTAATTCAGCCCCATCTTTATCATCATCTTCACATTCATCACTGGTATATTCCTCCTCCTCATCAGAATCTTCACCAGACACCTGACCTACATCAATATATGTTCGCCTTCCACTACTCCCTTTTATCTCATGTGGATCGACTTCTTCGACCTCATTTCCTTTAGACAAGCAAATTGGCTCTTCAAATTCGTCTACTCCAATATGAGCTGTCAACTCCACATCATCAACCAAGTCTTCTTGAAAGAATTTGGCGTTGACCTCTTCAGGTGTCTGATCAGTCATGTCCAATTCATAATCAGATAATAGTCTAAACTTAACTCTGCAAACTGCCCACCAATCATTTTGTTCTTTGTTCGTAGATGATGGATAGCTTGTATAGTACACTTGCTGGAATTGTGTGGCTAAAATGAACGGCTCATAAGTATTCAATTTGAACTTATGTTTAAGCTCGACAATCCCATGCGTTGTGTCATTTCGAATGGAATTTGGATCAAACCAATGACACGAACAAGAATGTATTATTGTCTTGTTCTAGATATTGTAACTGTAAGATCTCCTCTACAATACCATAGTAGTCATATTCATTTTCATTGTACGTACTTCCTTTAACACATACGCCGCTGTTCATGGTAGACTTACTCTGCCTATAGTCTTTGGTGTGAAATCTATACCCATTCACAATAAATCCAGGATAGTTCTGTGTGATTTTCGATGGGCCATAGGCTATCTGATGAACTCTTTCATCAATAATTAAACCTTGTTCAACCTACGTATAGAGAAGACTAGTTAAAAAGTGAACATAACTTATCTTTCGTACTCTTTGAGCATGTACACTTACGTGTTTTCTTAGCCATAAGGCCAATGACTTCTCTTGTTCTTTTTCAACCTCATAATCACTGAGATGTAGATTTCTTTGAATTATTTCTGAATTAAATTGTCTGCAATATGAATGGAAGACCACCTTCAATAGCTAGAAGAAGGGCAAAGAAGTTATATACACAATAAATTACGAGTTTAGGACTTACTTAACATAACACTCAAGCTCAGCACAATTTAAGAGAATATATATCTCTATGGCGCATAACTCTTTGTCATCAAGCATGCGAGTTGAAGAACGTCTGAATGCATGTCCAGGATGATTAAATATGGAGAGTCGATCTGAACACACAGATTCCCCCCCATCATCATTACACGTGGAGGTTGAGTATGACGAGTTTGTATGTCTGCTTCAAAGTACATCGAGTAAAAGTTTGAGATTTTTTCCATAATGTATGCCCTGGCAATAGAACCCTTCACTTTTGCTTTATTTCGGACTTTCATTTTGAGGTCATGCATGCACCTACATCAACAATATACAAGACAAATGGCAAACATATCGTACATAAGGTGCAATTCTAAGAAGAAAAAAGTTAATATTCACATATACGTCTCATGTGACGACCCTCATTATACCGGTACGGTTATACCAACCCACGTCGATATAGCTAGCGTCATCACAGTGGGACATTTACCCAACAATAACATTCAGTTGAGATACACGTGAATATAAGAACAGAGTAGCAGAAGTAAAAGAACCACTGTCTTCATTTCATTCATCATCCACATTTAACATACATGATTCGATAACATTAAAGAACTAAAAGTCCACATAATTTAAATTGCTGAAAATCAAATACATAGATGTCTATACTTATACATTCTTCCATGATAATGCTAGTACAATGTTCAATTTACATACTATGAAAATCTCAAAATGTCACAAGTACTCCAACACTCTAATCTCCGCGCTCGGAGTTGGTCTCCAACATCTCCTCCACAAGTGTCTCGTCACCAACTACACCTGTATGCCGAAGCAAGTAGTGAGTCTAAAAGACTCCGCAAGTACTTCTACACATACCGTACATGCACATATCATAGTAGGTTCTACATACTCATTCACAAGACACAACATGTAGCATACTTGACATTAAATTTTACAACCTATCATGGTGAATCTACAAATTAAACATATGGACTATGCTTTCAGATTTTCTAAAATAGAGTCACCTATCACATGCTTTCTATTCATTCCTCACATGAAAATCCACCTTCAACTAACTAAGACATGGAAGCCATTAACATGAATACCCGAGCATGGATGAAAGGAAACATACCTAACATGGAATCTACACATTCCTACGCATATGCATAACCGTTTTACATGCTTTAAGCTTGCTGATTTTACATACTTTAGCAACCATAATCTAACACATGAGAGCTACAACAACGATTAAATCATAACATGTGAACAACCAAGTATGGAGAATTGTTTATATATGCTTAACAATTACCCTTAGCATGGATTCTAGGCATTTTGCATACATAATCATGATCATATCATAGTAAAGCTACTGTTTAAGCATGATTTCAGATTGTCATAACATGGATTACAAACTCACATCCTCACATTTTGGTTTCGCAATTTCACACAATTCCCAATTCGCATATTTCACACTTTACACATGCACTTTTACACATTGTTCACATTCACATTTTTCACATGAACACATACACATTTACACTTTCACATTTACACATTCACATTTAGTGCCGTGACACATAGTCCAAACCACCAAAGAAGGACACAACACATCACATCACATAGACGCCATCTAGGCAACACAATGGCGACTCTTGGACTGCGCAGACCGGGAGAACAAGTCTCCACCACCTCCAGGATTTCCCCCTAATGCCCTTAGGGTCACTTCACATTGAACCTTCTCAGGGGAACTTTTCCCTGATACGGTTCCACTGCCCTCTGTGGAAGCAATGTCACACTTGGCACAATTTACACATTACACGTTTTCCGATTTAAGCACTTAGTTTAGCACATGACACTCACATTTTACTCATTCCCTCATTTACACACATGGTGCTCTGTTTTTCCTGACATGTCACTACAATTACAGAAATTCAGTGCTCAGGAGATTTCACTAATCAGGTTGCTATATACAAAATCAAATCATTTTTACAACGGCATGCATTAGTTTCACAATTTCACATGGAAAATTCATATTGCATCATATACTGGTCCAAATGACCTGAAATTTTAACCACAGGCTAATTTCGGATTTGGGATCCCACATGCAAAATTTCAGATTTTTCTAAGCTAAAATGAAATTACAGAAAATATAACATTAATTTCACATGTTATCCGCAATTCGATTTAACATGGAGTTAAACACAAACACAGTTTTAACCACTCACAGTCTGAACCCTGACAGGCAGAGAGCCACATGATTTATTTTAGAATTTATTGGACAACTCACAATTTACGGAAGATTTATCGTGACCTACGCATGATTTCTATTTCCCAAACAACATTTTTACTAATTCACACAAGCATGGGAAAAATCTCAGAATTTCAGAACAGAGACTGACTAGTACATGAATGACCCATAAATTGTAGTACATTCAGACTCGTCCTAAATCATACAAACAAGGATTGACAAGGTTGATAACTCATCATACATGTATTTCCATAGAATAAATAAACTCTATCATTTACCACCTTGCACAAAATCCATCCACACACCACATTCACTAGTATACATAGTACATAAGAGATTACATTATATCCTCATCGTGAAACATATCGAAATCAGTCAAATAGAAGGGCAGAACAGCTTGCTGTTCTGCTCAGATGAACTTGGCGGCGGTCTCTGGCCGTTCCAGGAGTGGACGGCCTGATCGCTGGACGCACACCTGGACCTTGGCGTCAAGGCATTGACGCCAAGTTCCTGTCTGTGCAGAAACACAGACCGAACTCAAATGAAAGGGTGAAAGGGGGGATCCAGGACACGAGGAAAATACTTAAAATTCATAAAACCAACCTAGACACATACAGGGACGTTATGGGTAGGGTACTTGCCTTTTAGAAACACTCCTAAGGGATCAAAGGTGTTGGTGAAGCCCTCCTTGGGCAGTCCCAAGAGGTTCCTAACCAGTCCCCAAGACAGCTTCCCTCCGGGTTCTTGAGCAGTCTCCACAGCAAGTCGAGGTCGGGGAAGCCTTCCTCGATGATCCAGCAAGCTCCTTGATGCCGCAAAACCGCGGAACAAGCTTTAGATCTTCAGATTTAGGTTTGCAAAGATGGGGTTTTCCTCACAGACCTCTAGGGTTTTCCTCTTCTTCCTCTCTTGCAAAAAGGCCAAGAGGAGGGTTGGGGAAGCATTTCGGGTTCAGATATAAGTGAGAGGCTTCTCCTGTCCCGAAATGTTGATGTGAACCCCATTCAGACCGTTGGGGACAGCTCCCCAATGGTTGGGGTGGCTTGTTCCCGGAATTCCAGGCTCTGCAATGCATACAGGTCAGAGAAGTTGGTGTCCACATCGCTGGACGCTAGGGTTAGTGTTGGCGTCCTTAGGGTTGACGCTGACACCACATCGACGTCATGATATTGACGCCAATCTGGCCTTCAGCCAGAAGTCTAAAACATGCAGAAACCAATGCACATCATGAATATATACATGTAATATTTATATGGCATTGTGCACACACTACCATCAAGCAATACATATATTATTTACACTAATTATACACATGCATGCAATGGTATACTAACTAGTACTCACGTAGATATTTACATACGTACATACACAACATGAATTATCTACATGCAAAACAATAATGCAATAAAATTCGAGGGCCTTACATCTCAAATGGATACATCCATCTATATTGTACTGCCCTCCGACTTTAGCTTCATATGGTAGATGTATGAGAAAATGCTCCATCGAATCGAAGCATGCAGGTGGAAATATCTTCTCCAACTTGCATACGATGGTGACCACATTCTGTTCGATGGTTTGCACATCCTTCTGCCTGAGTTTTGATGCACACAAAATCGTGAAATATCGACTCAGATCAGACAATGCTCCCTATAGAGGCTTCGGCAACATGTCACGAAATGCAATAGGTAGCAACCTTTGCATGAACACATGGCAGTCATAACTCTTCATTCCATATATTTTTCCCTTAGTAACGTTGACACAACGAGCAATATTAGACACATAACCATCAAAAAATCTCAATTGTTTCAGCCACTGGCATACTTCCTTTACTTGTCCACCTCCAAGCACATAAACTGCTTTTAGTTTAATTGGTTTCCCATTTACTTCAACAAGTTCTAACTTTGGACGTTTACACAGTATGGACAAGTCTAAACGTGCATTCCCATTGTCCTTTGTTTTACCTTTTATGTCCATAACGGTGTTGAACACATTATCAAAGACATTCTTCTCAATATGCATCACGTCTAGATTATGCCGCACAAGAAGAGTTGACCAATAAGGTAGCTCCCAGAAAATACTTCTCTTCACCCAATTGTGCTCCTTCCCAAAACCTGAAAGGTGCCGTGTACTACCCATCAGTTGTGTGATATCTGGAAAATTTTCTACATGTGTTGCCTTATGATGACCGGACAACCTATCAAATATAACTTCATCTCGTTCCATTATGTTATTTAGGAATTCATCTTTTTGTCTTCTGAAAGGGTGATCAGCTGCTAAAAACTGTTGATGGCTGTAACACCCCAGAATTTTTATTTGTTGAAAAATATGAATAATAAAGTTATTAGACTTAAGCATTAGTCTTAAATTGAAATAATTGATATTTGGGTATGATTAGTATTAACTAACGTTACCCCAGTGTCGTACTCGGACGTGCGTACTCCCACAGGGCGACACTGAAAAACTGTAACGAAAATGAAATCTGAGAACACCATAATTTCCATAAAAATGTGGAGATCTCATAAATATAAATATCCAAATTTTTCGACATTCGGATTTTGAGATTAAGTCGACGCGGCCATTTTCCAGGTGATTTTTCACCTACTGTAAAATAAATTCTAAAAATTAAACTAAAATCACCATAATTTGTAAAAATATCATATTTGTCTATGGTTGAAATTTTAGTACAAACAGACTTTGTTTGGACATGTTTACATCAAGTCTAATAGATCAGTTGAATTATGGAGTATTTACAGTAACCAATTTTTGTGTTTATTTGAGTGCTTACGTGTGAAGCCTTGAGGAGGCCAGCACACATTAGGATAAGGATGAAACATGAGTTAAACCTCTTACACATGAGGATTGAGGTGTAAGGGAGTAAGAGGAAGCATGAACCAGGTGTAAGCAGTAAAAACCCAATGGGTTTTACTGTTACACCTGTGCGTGGACGTGTTCCCTTGCATGGGAACCTGGCTTGGCTATAAAAGTCACTCCCTCTCCTGAGTTCGAACCTTTCTACACCTTGGCTCCTGTCTCTGTTCTTGCTTTCCCCTGCTCTTGGCTGCTAGAAGTGTTGTGGAGGAGCTCCTAGAATTACTGCTGGGGAGTTGTTGGAGTTGCTAGCTCCGTTGCACCTGCAACTGCTTTCACTTCTACTCCTGTGTGCCACTGTAGCTGTTGTACTTGGTGTGGACATTGCAAGCACGCCATCAACCTTAAGGGGGAAACACTTCTCTTGTTGGGTGTGGGATTTTTCATCAAGGATACTTGCAAGTTCATCATTTAAGCAAGGTAGGATTCATCTCCCTCTGATTCAAATCTGTCCTCCATACCTGACAAGAAGTTCTTGATGAGAGGACAAAAGGCTATACCTGTGGTTCTTATATTTTTCTTCCACTCATGATAGAAATACTCTTGTTGGAGGAGGAACAACCTTGTTCCATTTTAGAAACTAACTCCTATCCTCTTCTTCCACCCTTGATCCTTGTACATGCTATAGAGTTTTGTAGAAGTCTCAATCATCTTTAGAATAATATGAAGACTTCGGTTTAGATGATTGATACTTCAAGTCTTGATTTAGATTCATGAAACACCTTGTGGTTTAGTGTCCATCATGTAGGAATTTTCCAATAAATCATTTTTATCAAGATCATGCTTCCAGTACTACACTACGTTAGCTTCTAGCTAGACAAGTTCGAATTGTAAATCTCTTGTTTCATCTCATTTGTTTAGCTTATAAACCACTGTAAGAACTACAATTAGACTCTTCCAATTGATATAAATCATGCTTTGATTCATAGGTTCCATGGTTAGAGTGTTTAGAGTGAATTCAAAGTCACTTATGAGTGAGGAACATGCGGCTGTCGACAGGCAGCCCATAACTGTCGACAGGCCAGCCTTCCTGAACTCTGGAATAACTGGGACTGTGTGAATCTGTCGACAGCCATCTTGTTGCTGTCGATAGATGTACACAGACCAGAAAAAGCTGAGCTCTGTCTGCTGAAATCTGTCGACAGCCCCTTCCTGGTTGTCGACAGCTACAACCCTGATTCGAATTCCTGCACTTTTCCGTGTATGAATCCTTGCTAAAAGTTCATCCTAATAGCCTATCAAGTTACCCCCTTAATTACTTGGGTATTTTCTGTCATTCTACTGTAAAGATTACCCACTTGAAGTACCTTACTCACCATTGAATTATCCTTGAAGTCGTCAACTACGAATGGTACTCCGTTGAGTCCATTCTCCTGTATTCGGTAATTGAGTTCATATAACCTGATGTCTTGAGAGTTCAAATGCTTGAACACCATGTGAAATATGATTAATTGATGATGATGACATTTATTGGGTCCTTGGACCCCCTTGATTAATATGCCTGTGCAAATAGGGCTGGTCCAGTCCTGGGAGGAGCACCCAAATTCATTTTCGGACCACGTGGAATGATAAAGGGTGTCGGGATGTCTGGAATTGCATCAAATACTTTTTGACTATGGTCATCATGATTCATGTATTATGTAACTGACATATGAACCAATTCTTGAGCTATATACCTGAGCATGGCCTGAGTTTTACTGTCATTGTATCAAGTTATTGTTCTAAAATCTAGTATTGTCTCTTTGATATCTGATTTATCCTTGCTTTGGCTATCGTGTAAACACCCTTGAATTATGGATTTGAATTCTACTGAGCTAGTTAGCTCACTATTTCCTACTCTTTTCAGGTAACTCAAATGGGGGTGAAGTTTAAGGGCATGTGTGCTGAGTGGACCGACCGTGTCAAGCAAAGCCAACCCGTTTCTGTTTCTGTTTAGTAGTGTGAAATGAGATGTATAAATTAAGTTGTTTTGATCTACTCCTCTCTTAGTTATTATGAGGAGTATCTATGTAATAAAACTTCCGCTTATGACGTTATGAATGGATAAATAATTATTACCTTTTGTGCCTATTTTCTGCCACTTTCGATAAATAGCCTTTTATTAGGACGTGACAATGGCAATCAAACCAGCATGACTTCCCACCATGTGTTAAGTACAAATGATTTGGTATTATCCATACAGTGAGGACATGCTAGCCTCCCATGTGTGCTCCAACCAGATAGCATTCCATATGCAGAAAAATCACTTATCGTCCACATCAATACTACCCTCATGGTGAAATTTTGCTTTCTAGATGCATTATAAGTGTTAACCCCCTCAGTCCATAATAATTTCAATTCATCAATCAATGGTCTGAGATAGATGTCTATATTTTTTGTAGGACTTTTAGGACCAGGAATTAATAAAGACGGGAACAAATTATCTCGCTTCATGCACATGCTCGGAGGAAGGTTGTATGTGTTGCTCAGATAGCAAGCCCAGAGGTTGGGTGAATGGATTGCTAAAAATTATTTTCTAAATAATACCTGTAAATAAAAACACTTGACAGACACACTAAGATCAATAGTTAGAGTTAGTGTTAATCAAGACAAATAGAACAATCACACAAACAACAGAAAATTTTATCATGGTTCGGATCTCCTATCCCAAGGAGTCTTACATCTAGTCCCCAAGCAACCACTTGGGATGCCACTAAATAAGGGTACAGTCCCCCTTAAGGACACTTACACATCCAGCAACAGCTGGCCTTCTCTTCTCTACCAGAAGAGGGATTGCTCCACCTGATGCAACAGGTCTTCTCTTCACACCCGAAGAGGAATGCTCACAGAAAAGGGAGTTTAATGAGAAAGGCCCCAAGACCAAGCTTATAGACAATGCTTGATCTGAGGCGAAGACTGAGAGACACACGATTATCTCAAATGAACTCTCTCTCTCAGATCTACGCACGCTCTCAAAAGTAATGCACTATTCTCACAGAGAGCGAAGAGCTATGGAAAAATGGAATGGAGGAGCTGGCTCTCGTTGTTCTTCAGGTGACTAAGATTTTCTTTCAGAAAAACTATTTGAATTGTCCTTCATGGAGTCACTAGTCTTCTATTTATCATCTTTGAAATAATTTGACTGTTGTAGTATCCATTGTCTCACATCCTCATGCACGTTGGAGTGACTGGTAGGAAGGAGAGAGCAAGTGAGCCTGCAGTCATTAATGCTTGGATAGACACATAAACTCAAGGAAAGATTGTCTGAATCTTCTATCCTCTTGTCAGGTTGACAGGTCCAACTTTGAGACGTGTGTTTCCTCCGGAAACCCTGCACACAATAAATGCTGACACCAAGACAACTTATCTTTGTCTAAACTGTCAGTCAATATTAGTAGTTGTGTTGTATAAAGATACACTAGAAGGGAAATGCCATTCTGTCATTGACTTTGTGTGAATAGGCAAGACAGGTAAAAGATATATCGTGCAGAGTTTTGTACTGTCACAATAAATGTTAGACAATGTGGGATACAACATGCTTTCACGGGAAAACTTTGAAATCGACAAGGATTTGAAATACATTTGAATATCACGTGGAATGGAACTAAAGAATGCTTAAAAATGATTTGAACAAGAATGTTTGACAGCTGTATTAACATGTAATCATTAAAAGAGAGAGATGTATTTAGACAGGCTGTAGTCAGAGAAAGAGAGTCGATGTGCGCATAATCCATGATGAAATCAAGTTGATGTGAACATAATCCATGTTCTAATGAAATGAAATCGATGTTCTGTACAAAGTCGTTATTTAACAGAAATCAATGTGCTGATGTAGTTGTTGTAGAGATGAAATCGTTGTTTCAACCAAATCGTTGTAACAATAACCAAATCGTTATGGCGACCAAATCGTTGTTTAAGTGAAACAGAATTGATGTAGCGACCAAGTCGTTGTTTAAGTGAAACAGAATCGATGTAGCAACTAAGTCGTTGTTTAAGTGATCAAATCGTTGTTTTGATGGTGAAATCATTGTTTAAGTGA
The DNA here is from genome assembly GCA_014218235.1 of Colocasia esculenta. Taxonomy (NCBI): domain Eukaryota; kingdom Viridiplantae; phylum Streptophyta; class Magnoliopsida; order Alismatales; family Araceae; genus Colocasia; species Colocasia esculenta. Next base: position 46,985,978 of record CM024759.1, on the reverse strand, counting down.
AATCGTTGTTTCAATGATGAAATTGTTGTTTAAGTGAAATCGATCATGAAATCGTTGTTTCAATGATGAAATCGTTGTTTAAGTGAAATCGATCATGAAATTGTTGTTTCAATGATGAAATCGTTGTTTAAGTGAAATCGATCATGAAATCGTTGTTTCAATGATGAAATCATTGTTTTACCGAGATCGATGTTCAAGTGAAATGAAATCGATGTAACAACGAAATCGATGTTTAAGTGATATGAAATCGATGTTTAAGTGATATGAAATCGATGTGAGCTATTATATGGAAGTCGATGTATACATAGACAAAATTCATGTTTTGAACTTCAAATGACAGTGTGTGAGGAAAACTTACAGATTTTGATTGAGTTATTTTCTGTGGATAAACTTTAGAAAATGTTGTTAGAAAAAAAAAAAATATATATATATATATAGGTTTTGTGATCACAAAATATATATATAATTAATAATAAATTATATGGAGATGGATTGATCATCAGTATGATGTCACGAACACTGGCCAACTGAAGTAGGAAGCCAATGGCAAACAAAGAATTATTAGCAACAGATGGCAAGGAATTTGCCATTGGCAAGTTGATAAAGTTTTGTGAAAAAGAAAAATGACTTGTAAAGGACCTTCAGATGATCCCTTCAACTTGTGGAATTGGAAGACTCATCTTCATGAAGTTAAAGAGATCTTATGTACTTCTTATTCATGTAGAAATTTTACCCATTAGTGATGGTGTTCTAAACTTGAAGCTGAACAAATTTTAGAACACACTAGGCTGGGCAATACTGGTATAGGATAACGAGCAGAGTATTTTGATCACCCTGATAGGGTTGCGCATTTAAGTCTTATAGTTTGTGTTCATAAACTAATTATGTCGTTTTGGTAAGTCAATTAGGCAAACTCTAACAAAAACCCACTTTATAAGGGATAAAACTTTTGTTAACTTAGTTTGTTATTTCTATGGGTTTAACTATTCATTCAAATAAGAACTTCTCTATTAAAGAGAAAAAAAAAATTAAAATAAAAATTTAAAATTTTCTATCTAATCATACTCTAGCCTATCTCATATATATAAGAAGTCAATTAAATAGTTTTGTTGGATTAGTACTCAAATGATAGAGATGGGCATTGGATTAGTACCCATTCTACGGTACAACTTGATAGAACTCATATTACGTTGGCAATTCCAACACAACTATCTTTGTTTTAACAGAACTTAGATATTTTTGTTTTTGCATATGTTACTATTGACTCACATGAATTTTTCAAATATATACTTTTGAATACTCTGAAATAGGAGTATCTAAGCTTCCTATTTGTTATTACAGTAAAAAAAAAACTAGGAAACATATGATTAATAAATGTAGAAAGAATAAGAGATATCTTCAAGACATGATTTTATCATCCCCTATGAAACCTAACCCTATAATAGGCTTGCCATTTCCTGCATAAGACTGTTAGAATGTGGATACACACATGTAGATCGACCTATCGATCGAATTGTATGGAAATTTTATTTACAACAGAGATATTGATGTCTTTAGTGTTTTGATATGTGATGCCCTAATCTCTCGATATAAAAAGGGGGGTGACCCTCATTGTACATGATATATTTTTTTTAATCTTCTAGTGGGATCTTGCTGTGACCATGGATGGAGGAAGGCACATCGCCTCCATACCTAAGGAAAAAAATTTGCATTATTGTGCAATTGTTTCTTTTTTCTCTTATCTATTTTCTCATATGATCTCAATTTGAAAGTGATGAGAGGACAACATTTCTAACAAAGACATGCAAGATGGGGGTTAAAACTGTACCGATTTATTTAGATGCATCAAAAGTATTTTTGACAATACATAGATGCATGATGCTAACAGGGGTCATATATGCCAAAGAAAAACCCATAACTTAATTGTAATTAATGACTAGAATTATGATGACCAATCATTAATCTGATGCCCTCCATATTAATTAGGAATAAAGAGGTGAGATATATAGTGCTTCAATTCATTGCTTCAACCAACACTGCTCTCTCTCTCTCTCTCTCTCTCTCTCTCTCTCTCTCTCTCTCTCTCTCTCTCTCTCTCTCTCTCTCTCTCTCTCTCTCTCTCTCTCTCTCTCTCTCTCTCTCTCAACAAATATTAACAGCCCAGCTGCAAGAACCCCTCAGAACTAGAGGTGTCAATGGGCTGGGCCTCAACAAATATTAACAGCCCAGCTGCAAGAACCCCTCAGAACTAGAGGTGTCAATGGGCTGGGCCAGCCCATAAGCCTACCCAGTTCACTCGTTAAAAGGTCCATCTAAAACCTACATATTCAGTCGGAGCCCATGATATGGCCCAAAAATTAGGCCTATTTTTAACCGGGCTTGGATGGGTTGGCCCCTCAAGAGAGTTGACTAAAAATTGGATCCGGACAAGAAGTAGAAGGCAGAATGTACTCAATTTCTTGATAGAAAGCCTGGTTATAAATTAAATTACTCTTATCAATCAACTAAGAACATGAAGGTCAATCTAATAACCGGATAGTTAATTAATTAACCCGACCAAACAATCCGTAGATTACATTATCCACTCTTTCCCATCTATATATGTAATTGAAGGAATAAGGACGTGTGATAATTCCAAAGAATATCTCAAATGAGGTTGACATATTACAATCCCATTTTTTAGCCCAAATTATTATTATTATTACAAAAAAATGTTGGTTTTCTGAATTCAAATCTAGATTACTGAACTCACGAGATAGCACCAATATCTAAAATATCACCAATAGAAGTTATCCATCATCACAAATTATATATGTATATATATAATCCTGCAATATAAAATTAGAGATGAGCAACTCATCTTATTATCACGATAAATACTTATGAAAAATACTAGTCCTACTCAGAACCCAATGTCCCCTGCCACTCAGCACTGTGACTGTGTTTGTGTGTATCTGTGTGTGTGTGTGTGTGTGTGTGTGAAGGAGAGAGGGGCACGGCTGTAGTGTGTGTGAGAGAGAGAGAGGGGCACCCCCCCCCACCAGCACCCCCCCCACCCTACTGCCCCCCACTCTACCATCGAATCGACAGAGATAGAGACAAGGAGGAAGAGAGAGAATGAGAGAGAGGGGGAGGGAGGGAGAGAGAGAGAGAGAGATGGCGGGGTTACCTGCTGGAGAGAGAGTGGTGGCGATGCTGGGGGGATGACAGTGGCGGAGGCAATAGCGATGGCGGCGACGTCCGGTGGCGGCGGCGACAGCGGCGACCTTTGGTGGCGGTGAACAAGAGAGAGGGAGAGAAGAGGAAAGGCGAGGGAGCGGCGGCGATGGTGGAGGGTGATGGTGGCGGGGGCAACGGCGGGCTACGGCGGCGACCTCTGGTGGCGCGAGCTCGGCATCTGCGAGAGAGAGGGAGAGAGAAGAGAGGAGAGGTGCTCGCCTAGGGGGGGATAAAAGGACGATAGCGACCGAAATATTTCGGTCGCTAGTCGGTCACTAACACCGCATAAAATAGCGGCTGAAAAAACTCAGTCGCAATTTGGTCTCTCAAGCCTACAAATTTTGTGACTAAATATTTCAGTCATAAATTCGGTCTTAGATCTGAGACCGATTTGTGACCGAAATATTTGGTCACAAAATTTGGCTTATATTGTTGCGAAAAGCCAAAAATTTGTGACCGAATAACTATCGGTGATAATTCGGTCTCAGATCTGAGACTGAATTTGTGACCGAAATATTCAGTCACAAAATTTCAACCCTAAGCCCGCCAAAAGATATTATTAGTGATTGAATTTTCTTCAGTCACTATTCGGTCTTAGATCTGAGACCGAATAGTGACTGACATTTGTTCGGTCACTAACTCTAAAACTTAGTGACTGATACTGTGTAGTCACTATTCAGTCTTAGATCTGAGATCGAATAGTTACTGAATAATCGGTCTCAGGTTTGGTCTCTATTGACGCAATTTCTTTTAGTGATATAAAAATATTTTGATAAGTTTTGTTATCACCAAAATATATAATCATGGAGATAAAGGAGTCAACAATCTCCCCCTTTTTGGTGATGATAAAACTAATTGAAATCATAATGCTCCAAAAATGTATGATGTTGAGATTTAATCAGAGTATGTATGTATTTCAGAGTATTTCTCCACCTTTATGTCAATAACCAAAAAGGAAGGTGTATAGAATAAGAATGATGAAACCAAAAGGAAAGGTGTGGAGAAGAATATATGAAGTCTCCCCCTTAGTCCAAGGCTCCCCCTCAGTTCAAGGCTCCCCCTTAGTTCAAATCAAGTGAAGGAGATAAAGGAGTTAAATGTAGGGAACTTGGTCAGAGAAAGTAGAGCATGAAAATGACCCATAAAAAATAGTGAGAGTGGTAATTAAATATTGGATCAATATGAAGAGAATAGATGTTGCAACTGGATGATGATACAGGTCAACCTGTATGAAGGATGTGTAACGTCGCGTGCTTTTCGGATCCATGCGGATCGTGTGTGTTGTGGTTGTGGCGGCCGTTGTGAGGCCAGTGTGAGTCGGTTGCGTGGAATGCTTAGTGTGGATGTGTGGTTTGTCCAGGTGTAGAGCAGGGTGGGTCCTGAAATGGAATAGGACCTGCTGCTGTTCTGTCTGAGTTGGCGGCCAGGGGTGGCCGTTTGCTGGTAGGCGTCCAGATTAGTGGACGTTTACATCATGAGCTTAGCGGCAGTAGTTATGGACGTTTAGGCTGGCGGTTGATGTTGGCGACAAGGGGGTTGACGCCAACCTGTCAGTTCAACAGGTTATAGGCTCACCCGAGGGCTGTTTTCTCAGCTCACTCTCTTCCCCTTTTGCCCCAGCTTGCTGCCCCCGAGTCTTTGAAGCTTCCAGCAGGTGCCGAGGAGTAGTTGGACGATCGTAGAACGCGCGGCATCGCTTAATTACGCGAGGAAACGTCGCGGCGTGGTGCAATTCGCGTGGGAGCTCGCGGAGGGCTCGGCGTGAACCGGGGAATTGCAGGCGATTCTAACGCGTTCTGAGGTAGGGGACGAACCCTGGTAGCTCCGTAGAAACATTAAAACACATCATAATCACTTGAACCAGCATGTTAATCCATGTTTGGATAGAGTTGCACCAAGCGGGATAATGGGTGGTTTGAGTAGTTTACTGTACGAATCATGTTATAACGGGTTGTATTGGGTTCTAGCATGCTAAAGGAATTGCATTTGCATGTTTTTCAGTAGTTAGAACAGTTAGAAAACCCGCAGAGCCGGATTAGGGTTTCTGCAGGGTTTATGGCCGGAGAACTTGGCGTCAACATCGCTTGCCGCCAAGATTCTCAGCCAGGAGGTTAACGGCCAGGAACCTTGCCGTTGACTCCCAGTAAGCGGCAATCGATGTGGCCGCCTACTTCTATATGAGCAGAAATGACTAAGTACAATAATTATCGATAATGCATGTGTGTTGACCCATGAGGTGCACTGAGTGCACTTGGTTTACGTGTTTAGCATACAAGGTATGCTATTAGTTGTTTACTTCGGTGACTGCGCGTTGTGTACGCGAGTCAGTTAGGTTCACGTGTAGTGGACCAGTGGTTACTTGTGGTTTACGTGAGGTTTCACGTGGTTTGTGTGTGACGTGCACGTGGTTCTGTGTACGTGGCAAGTAGTACGACGCCTACCGTGGTTACCTCTCCAGTTGGGTGCCCCAGGTTCTTTGTGAGCCAGGCTGTTAGCTCGGGGCTTTGTCCCGGTACTTGTGTTGTACCGTCGAGGTCTGTGTCGTCTGACCTGGACACCCTCACTCTTGTGTTAGAGTTGTACGTCCGGCTGAGGGAAAGACGACAGTGGGACAGTGACACTTGTGTTTGTTTTTAGTCACTTGTAGCGCGCTCGTAGTTGGGGGTACGGACACCAGTAGACGTACTGGACCCCAGCTAGTCCTTTTCCAGTGCCTCACTCTAGCGAGCCCAGGCCAGGGTCTCTGGAGGTGCCAGGCATGGGCCTGTGACCGTGTGGTCTGCAGGTGGTGGTGTTTAGTTGGTCTCCACAGTTGCTTGACCTTTTTACGTGGAGCGGCAGCTGGACCTTTCGTCCGTGGTTGCGAGACTGAGAGGTAGACCTGTGTTAGTTGTCCGAGTCAGTTTCTGGTGTCGCGAACCAGTTCACGTGGCTCGTGTTGGCTGTCTCTACTTTAGCTTGTACACCTGTACTGGTTTGCCGTTTAATTATTATTGTTGTTTCTCGTAGTCGGCAGACGGTGAGTACTTTTACAGCTTTACTTACCTGCTTAGCTGTTATATTAATTGTTGGTGTTGTTTACTATTCGTACTCGTGGTGTTTGTTTCGCTCGGTTTTGGGGGAGTTCCCTACTGAGCCAGTGACTAGAGAGGCTCACCCCTACCCCCACAGGTGAGAGCGAGGAGGACGTCTCTCGTCCGACGTCCAGTTCCGGGCCGCGCCGTAGCGGTGCAGGGTCAGCACCTCCAGCAGAGTAGCTCCAGCAGTGTAGTTTTGTAGTTGTTTACTTTCTTCAGTTGTACCTAGGGGTATGCCCCAGGCTCTTGTACTTCTTTTTAGTTTTTGTGAAAATTTGGCTATGTAAACTTGTGATATATATATGAAATGTGGTGTGTTCCTTTATGTTTACACGGACTGTGGTTTGGTATCCTTTGCGAGGCTTCGGCCCGTTCGCGGGAGGCAGACTCGGATCAAGTACGTTATCGGTTTAACGGGCTTGACCGAGGCGATCCGTCACAAGATGTGTCTACCTGATGTAAGAAGGTGTCGACAGATAAAGGAGTTTTGTCGACAAAGCATGAAGGATGTGTCGACCTGAGTAAAGAGTGTGTCGACACAATCAGAAATTTTCAACAATAATTAGGAGTCATGCATTTTCAAGATACACTGAAAGATTATTGTCTTCAGTTATTATAGAAATACATCCTTTACAAATTACACATGCCCAGCTCTCTTTGAAGAGAGGTGAATCTCTCTTCAAGTAGGGCTTTGTAAAGATGTCTGCCAACTGATTTTCAGTTTCTATGAATGAAATGCTAATATTACCATTTTCTACATGATCTCTAATGAAATGATACTTAACCTCAATATGTTTGGTTCTTAAATGTTGTAATGGATTCTTTGTGAGATTGATGGCACTGGTGTTGTCACATAGCAGGGGTACAGATTTGATGTTTAGTCCATAATCTTCCAGTTGTTGTTTGATCCACAATAGTTGATCAGTGCAGCAACTCCCAGCAGTAACATATTCAGCTTCAATTGTTGACAAGGCCATAGAGTTCTGCTTTCTTGAGGACCAGGAGATGAAACACCCTGCAAGAAATTGACAGGAACCACTAGTACTTTTTCTATCCACTTTGCATCCAGCATAATCAGCATCAGTATAACCAATTAAACTCATCTTACATGATTTTGGATACCATAGTCCTAAATCACATGTGTGTGCTAAATATCTAAAAATCCTTTTGACCAAAATTAAATGAGATTCTTCTGGATCTGCTTGGTACCTAGCATACATGCATACACTAAATAAAATGTCTGGTCTAGTAGCAGTTAAGTATAGTAGAGAACCGATCATACCTCTGTAAGATTTCTGATCTACTTTCTTACCTTGAGGATTACTGTCTAACTTGGTGGAAGTACTCATAGGAGTGGTCAGATGCTTTGCTTGTTCAAAATCAAACTTCTTTAGTAAATTCTTGATGTATTTGGTTTGATTGATGTGGGTTCCCTCCTTGTCTTATTTGATTTGGAGTTCAAGAAAGTAAGTCAATTCCCCCATCAAACTCATCTCAAATTCTCCTTTCATTAATTATTCAAAGTACATGCAAAGAGATTCATAATTTAGCTTCGAAAATGATATCATCAACATAAATTTACACAATCAAGGTATCCTTAGAGCATGATTTAATAAACAAAGTGCTATCTACTTTGCCCCTAGTAAAACCATGTTTTAAAAGAAATGCACTTAGCCATTCATACCAAGCTCTAGGTGCTTGTTTCAGACCATATAGTGCCTTATGCAATTTGAACACATGATTAGGATGGTCTATGTCTTCAAAGCTAGGAGGTTGATCAACATAAACTTCCTCTTTTATAAAACTATTTAAAAATACAGATTTCACATTTATTTGAAATAATTTTAAATCACATGCAGATGCAGATGCTAGTAAAATCCGAATAGCCTCAAGTCTAACTACTGGTGCATAGGTTTCATCAAAATCTATGCCCTCCTCTTGGGAGTAGCCTTGAGCTACCAGTCTAGCCTTATTTCTAATAATGACACAAGCTTCATCTATTTTGTTTCTGAACACCCATTTGGTGCCAATAACAGGATGATCTAATGGCCTAGGCACAAGGGACCAAACCTGGTTTCTCTTGAACTGAATTAGTTCATCTTGCATGGCTAAAATCCAAGATTCATCAATCAATGCCTCATTGACTATCTTGGGCTCAATTTGAGAAACAAATGTTAAATAATCACAGGGAATAACATTACCTCTAGTTCTTACCCCTATATCTGGATCTCCAATAATATTTTCTTTTAGATGATCCTTCTTATATCTCCATTCCGTAGGAAGATTTTCATGGGTTGGTTCTTTCTGTTGTAGTTCCTCCATGGGTGGATCTTCACTATCTTTCATATATATATTATGCATTTTCTTGGATAGGTCTTCCATACCTTCATCATCACTAACAATTTCTTTTCTCAAGGAAGGGTTAGATTCATCAAATATAACATGTACAGTTTGCTCAATTAGTAAAGTTCTTTTATTGAAAACTCTATATCCCATAGGCTTAGAAGTGTAACCTAGAAATATACCTTCATCAGATTTTGGATCCAGCTTATCAATGTTTGTCTTACCATTGTTGTGTATGAAGCAAGGACATCCAAATATTTTGAGATGATTGGTTTTAGGCTTCTTTTTCTTGTATAACTCATATGTTGTCTTCTTTAATATGGGCATTATCATGGCTCTATTGATTATGTAGCATGTTGTGTTAATTGCCCCTGCCCAAAAATATCTTGGCAAGTTGTATTCAGATAGCATGGTTCTTGCCATATCCAATAGTGTTCTATTTTTCCTCTCAGCTACTCCATTTTGTTGTAGTGTTCTTGGTGCTGAGAAATTGTGTTCGATTCCTATATCGTTACAGACTTATGAAAACCTATCATTCTGAAATTCTCCTCCATGATCTGATCGTAGACTAATAATGTTGAATTTCTTATCTTTCTGAACTAGTTTGCTGAACTTGACAAATGCTTCAAAAGTGTCATCCTTGTGTTCCAAAAATGTGACCCATGTATATCTTGAGAAATCATTAATAATAACAAAATCAAAATTCTTTCCACCTAAACTGGTAGTCCTCATAGGTCCAAATAAATCCATATGAAGTAGTTATAGAGGCTTGGATGTGGTGACAGTTGTCTTTGATTTAAAGGAAGCTTTGACATGTTTTCCCTTGGCACATGATCCATAGACTTTATCAAGACTTAATTTAATCTTTGGTAAACCTTCTACTAAGTCATACTTAAAAAGCTTTCTAATTCCATCCAAATTGGCATGACCTAGTCTCCTATGCCAAAGTTCTGCATTCTGCTCTTTGCTTGCTGCCAAATATACATCTTGACCTTTCAGATCTTCTAGATGTAAAACATAAAGATTTCTTTCTCTGTAAGCTTCGAAATTTGTTATTCATTCCTTGATGATTAGACATTTGGATTCTTGGAACTTAACTTGATAACCCTTGTCGCATAACTGACTTATGCTAATCAAGTTGTGTTTGAGACCTTCAACGCAAAGTACTTCTTCTATCAATGTCTTTTCTTTACTTCCAACGAATCCACAATCAATTACTAACCCTTTTCCATTGTCTCCATATGTCATTGTTCCTTCTTCAGTCTTGATAGATGAAAATAGTTTCTTGTTGCCTGTCATATGCCTTGAGCACCCGTTGTTCAGGTAGCACTTTGATGCTCTAAGGCTCTCCTTATCATCAAGATTTCCTATAAAGGCAAGATGAGCTCTTTCTTGTTGTTGTTCATCTGAGCTTGAGCTTTCAGATGAGCTATCATCATTGCTCCAAGCAGCTGCCATAGCCTTCTTCTTGTATCTCTTGTATTTTCTGGATGGCTCTTCCTTCTTGTGTTCATTTTTCTTTAGCTTGGGACAGTTCGTCTTCAAGTGCCCGGGTTGCTTGCATTCATAATAGATAGGTTCAGTTTTCTTGATTGTTTTTCCCTTTTTAAAATACCTTCTACCTGACTTATGTTTCTTCTTAGCCAAAATCATTTGCAGACATCTTGATAGAAAAGCTTCTTCTTCACTACCTGCATTACTGCTATCACTGGTTGTAGCTTCATTTATGTTTGGCTCTTCTATCTTCAAGGCCATGCTGATCTTTTTCTTTGAAGTGCTTTCTCCTAGTCTTTCCATATTTATATCATGAGCTATGAGAGACCCAATGAGCTTTTCCAATGACATTAAGGAGAGGTCATCAGCTTCCTCTATAGTTGTAACTATGGGAGTCCATAAAGTTGGTAAGGATCTCAGTATTTTTCTTACTATGTCTTTTGTCTCATACCTTTTCCCAAGTTCAACTTGACCATTTGTGATATCTGTGAATTGACTATACATTTGAGAGATGGATTCACCTGAGATCATCTGAAATTTTTCATACTGAGTCACCAATATGTCTATCCTCGTCTCTTTTACCTTATATGTCCCTTCGTAAGTAAGTCTCAACTTATCCCACATTTCTTTGGCCGACTTGCATGCAGATATTCTATTGAATTCCTTCTTGCTTAATGAGTAGCATAATATACTCTTGGCCTTACTATTCTGAGACATCATTTTCTTGTCACCATCTGTTCAGTTCTCTTTGGAGTTCACGACTATTAGATCTCCATCTTCTATTATAGTTCATAGTTGATAGTCTAGACCTTGAAGAAAGAACTCCATTCTTGTCTTCTAGTAGTTGTAGTCTTCTCCATCGAACAATGGAGATCTGTTGACAGACTGACCCTCTGCATAACCTTGGGCTACCATTTATCTTTGCTCTTCAGATCGTGAGATCTACTTGCTTGAAGTGACTTAGCTCTGATACCACTTGTTGACCAAGTTGTCAGCCCAAGGGGGGTGAATGGGTTGCTTAAAATATATCTTAAAATATTCCTATTTAAAAATAATTTCAAACAGAAACACTAAACGCAGGTGTTAGAGTTAGTGAGTAGTGGAAATAAAATAAAAACAATCACACAAGATGCACAATGATTTTTATCCTAGTTTGGACCTTCTATCACCAGAAGTCCTACGTCCAATCCCCAAGAAATTACTTGGGACACCACTAACCAAGGTTACAGTCTCTCTCAAGGACACTTACACATCCAGCACCCGCTGGCCATCTCTTCAACCCACGAAGAGGCAATACAACTACCTACAGCAACAAGTCTTCCCTTCAACAAGAGGAACAAACCACCTACCCACAGCAGGTCTTCTCTTCTCACAAGAAGAGGAGCACTCTTAAAGAAGAGTGGCCTAGACCAATATTATACAACAATGCAGTGCTTGATCTAAGGCACGAACTGAGAGAGAGAAGAATAGGGCTATGATGCTACTCTCTCAGAAACAACAAGCTCTCAAAAGAAAAAGAGAAGCGAAGGCTTCAAGAGAGCTCTGAGCAGATCGACTTGGAATGAGGGTGCACTTCTCTTCTAGTGGTTGTGAAGGCTTGTGTATTTCTTTCTTGGTTCCCTTAGATGTCTCCATTCACAGCCATTCATTCTTCTTCTTTATAAGCACTTCAGCTACCTTCAGATGTGTTTGTTGAAGTGTCTATTGCCTCTCATTCTTTGGTGCTCGTTGTCATGTAGTCACAGCAAATCTTACGTTGTAGAAATATGTGACTATTGAAAACCTGCAGGCATTAAATGCCAAGAGAGAGAAAAGTCATAAGACAACTTTAGTGTTAGTCAACTTCCGCTAGCTGGAACCGTGAGATGCATTTCTAGAAAGATAAGTTTCTTCTACCATCTTGTAAAGCGTTAGAAGACTTTGCATAAAAATAGTAGTTAGTCAGAAAGTCATACTGTAAGAAGATATGTCAAAGAGGATAAGCTCATTTTGTCATCTTTTAAAGCTATAGAGGATATATCATGAAAATGGCGAACTGTTGACGATGATGTGCATGGGATTTGTATTTGTTGACAGACCATACATATGAAGATATGCAACAGATGGCGGTAAATTTGAAATGCACATATTTAAAGATAGTTTGAAAAATACTGCGTGCCAAGATTGGTTCATAACAAATATTAATCATAAGGTCAATCGATATAATTTAATTGCAACTACAAACAATAAGGTTATTGTACAGATAATTAGCAAGATATTGAAAATACTTTATCTAAAATAGCAATAGTTAATATGATCCCAATCGATATTTAAAAGATAGATGATATTTAACAACAATCGATGTCCAAGAGCAATCAATGTCTAAAGGTAATCGATGTCTAAAGGCAATCAATGTCTAAAGGCAATCGATGTCCAAAGGCAATCGATGTTTAAAGGTATGGCAATCGATATCTAAAGCAATCGATGTTTAAGTACAAGGCAATCGATGTTTATGCAAGATAATCGATGTTTATGAAGACAATCGATGGTTCAATGCAATCGATGTCTAACGGCAAGGCAATCAATATCTTAAGTAATCAGTATGTGAGGCAATCGATTGGTGAAGGCAGTTGATATTTATAAAGACAATCGATGATGGAAATAGTCAGCAATCGATATCACACTTCAACTTTTGAAGAGTCGGAGTGGGACAGGTTTAGTCAACAATCGATACCATACTTCGACTACTGAAGAGTCGGAGTGGGACCAGCAATCGATATTACACTTCGACTTTTGAAGAGTCGGAGTGGGACAGGTTTGGTCAACAATCGATACCATACTTCGACTACTGAAGAGTTGGAGTGGGGCCAGCAATAGATATTAAAGCTTCAGCAATCGATGTGAGATTTGACTTCATGGAAGTCGGAGTGAAACCCGCAAAGATATATATAACTTCGACTTCTCTAATAGACTTAGAAATTTTCGGAATATTTATAGTGATGATCCTTGATGTAATGTTTCTTTCCTTTGAGTTTTATGTTGACAGATTTAACCAAAATGATATTAAGGTAAATACACATGATTTAGATAAATATAAAAATATTCTGATAAATTTTGTTATCACCAAAATATATAATCATGGAGATAAAAGAGTCAACAATCCAAATCTAGCATATTGTAGTACCATTTTGAAAATCCTTCGAGTCCAGAATCCAATGCAATAAGAGGCTCATCAATTCGATGTCTGTAGAGAGAGATATGGCTAAATAAGTGGACCCCGCGGCATGCCTGCTCGTTAACACGTCCGGGTGCATGGGCGCGACAGCCTTCTTAACAGGGAAGAGCCCATTAACGCGTTAAGAAAGCATCCCCACGATATGATGCCTTAGAAACCACGCACGTAAACACATTTTTACGTGTCTTTCATTCTCTCCTTCCATGTTAGAGCATATCCAAAGCCTGTTTGAGTTGGATTACGACCCAAACCTCTTGTACTTATCCCTTAGGAGTCTCCAAGCTCAAGATTAACTCTCCAACTTTCCCACAACATGGACTCTCTCTCTAACTCTAGTTTTGGACTCTCTCTACTATAAAAACATACCCTGGGCCTCTCAAACAAAGGGGGGAAGGCTTTGGCATTGTTAGGAGGGTGCTTAGGGATATCACAACCCAGCTTCATCGTTCCCAACCTAGAAAGGTGAGAGAACTCGAGCTCCACATCCTCCCTCTCTACTTTTTCTCTCATATTCTCCCCACCAAGAAAACCCATCTTAGGAAAAATATGTGTCAAGTAGTCATGCCTTCTGGTGGGCTTTAATAATCAGACCCTGGAAGATAGTTTTCATCCGTTTGTTGGCAGTACTTTATTTCATTTCCTATTTTACCCTTCCTTGTAATTAATGCACACCAACCAACTATTACTTTAAAACTTTTCAACTCTTATCTTAAAGCCTTTGAACTTACATTTTAAGTCATATCAATAGTTACTTTAAGTCCCGCACACTTTAACTCACCGTCACACACACTTTAGCGACATTGAACTCTTATTTTAATGTTTTCGAACTTAGACTTTAAGTCATGTCAATAGTGACTTTAAGTCCCACACATTTTATGTAACGTCGTGATCGTTCAAATCGTGGTTTGATTGGTTTATGGGTCAATGTGTGGCCAATAGGTGGTGTTTGGTGTTTTCACAGGTCGTGTGGGTGTAGTGGGCCAAAAATCTGAGCCTAATGCACCCTTTGGTTTACTGTCTGAGAAGGCGACATGGGTGTATGTCACGTTCTTAACGCGGTAGACAATGGCGTCACATTCTCATTATCGTTGTTTCAGAGGATTTGGCCACATGCTCGTTGCGCGGCGCGTGCAGGGCGGCTGCATGGCGTCGACGTCAAGAAGGCGACGACCTAGACCGTTGCATTCTTGTCACGACAGCCAGTGCGTCGCATTCTTAACTCTGATGAGTTAAGAACCTTAGGTCAGCCAAACAGAGTAGAGGAAGCTCTGTTCGGCTAGGAGGAGGTTTCAATGCCCGATTTGGGGCAATTCAGGCGTGTAGTGCATGGTTTGGCATGCTCTCAACACAAGGACGTTGCTCGATTCTTTGCCTTCTTCGCATAGGTAGGGAGATTCTGCTCATTTCTTTGTTGTGAATGGTGTATTCGTTGTATTTGATGCATGAAACGAGTTATAATTGATAGATGGCATGTTAGTATAGCTATTACACTAGTTGTAGTTACTTTACATGGATGTTTACCTGCGATTTATGGCGAAAGTGGTAGTTCCGGATTGGGGATTTGTCTGTGAAGGCGACGTCCTGGGTGTCGCGTTCAGAATGCAACATCTCGATCCGTCGCGTTCACATTCAGAACACGTCGTATCGAGGCGTCGCATTCTGAATGCGACAGAGTGCCCTATCACCTTCTGGCTTCCGAGGGCTGTAAGTATTTTCCTATCTATGTGAGTATTATGTCATGTTGTTTCATGTATTTAAAGTATTGTGGCAATGTTTTGACACGTGTCGAGATTAAAGGATGTCATTGTTGCATGGTTGGTGCGTACGTGGCGAGTTGGGTAGTACGACGCCTTCTGTGGTTACCTCTTGAGTCGGGTATCCCAGGTTCTCTGTGAGCCAGACACGTTAGTGCTCGGAGTTTGTCCCGGTACTATGTGCCATCAAAGTTTGTGTCATCTTCCTGGACACCCTCACTCGTCTATCGAGTTGTACGTCCAGCTGAGGGAAAGATGACAGTGGGGCAGCGACTTGTGGTGTGTTTGTTCTCAATTCGATCGCTTGCAGCGTGCTCGTGGTTGGGGGACAGACACCGGTAGATGTACTGGTCCTCAGCTAATCTTGTGTTCCACAGCCTCACTCTAAGAGTTCCAAAACTCTTAGAGGTGTGTCAGGCATGGGTCTGCAACGTGTGTCACTGCAGGTGTGGTGTTGGTTGGTCTCCACAACTTGTTGGCACTATAGAGGTGGAGCAGTAGCTGGACCTTTCATTCGTGGCTGCAAGACTGAGAGGTAGTCATATGTGGTTTATCCGAGTCAGTAGCTGGTGTTGCGAACCAGGTTTCGTGACCCGAGTGTGGAGTTACTTTTCTCTAGCTCGTACACTTGAGCATGGTTTGCTATTTATTTATTACCGTTTAATGCATATTTTCAGCATAAAATTGTTTATTTAATCATAGTTGTAGCACCATGCTTAGGCAGCTTTGTTAATTGTTTAATTTAATTCTTTACTCTTGCTTCTCGTGAGATTGGTATTGTTTCGACTTTTGAGGGAGTTTACTTACTGAGCGAATGACTCGTGAGGCTCACCCCTACTCCTTTTAGGTGAAGGAGAGCAAGAGAGTTCTCGTCCCTCGTCTAGTTTGGAGCCACACTATAGCAGAGTTGGCATGCACCCCCAGCTGTTGTACCTTGGGGTATGCCCCAGGCTGTTGTACTTTATTCTTTGACTTTAGTTGGGAACTGACTATGTAAACTTCATGTAAATATGTGTGAGATTGTATAATAAATGTGATCTTATGTGTATTTAATTGGCTTCTTTTATGTTCTCACGGACTTGAGTAACGGTATCCCTTGCGAGGCTTCGGCCTGTTCGTGGGAGGCGGAGTCGTATCGGGCTCATTATTAGGTTAATGGGTCTGACCGACGAAGACCACCACAGTTGGTATTAGATCAAGGTCCGTGTGAATATAAGGGAACAGGGAGACTTACATAGCCATGATCTTTACTATAGTTCACTGCTGGTAGTTGGCCCTGGTTTTGTATTGACTTGTTAGTGTGTTGTATGGTTTGGAATGATGTATGTGTAGGACTGGAAAAGGCGGATAGAAGAGATTGGGGAGGTGGAGGAGATGAACTAGAAGATTTACTCATCAGTTGATTGAGAGATTGTGGGAAAGTATTACTGAGATTAGGACGAGGTTGGATCAGCAGGTACCGGTCCAACCAGCAGCGATAGCACCTCAGGTTGTAGAGGAGGCAGTACCAGTGGCACCACCCCACCACCACCAGGAGTTGAGGTACCACTCGTTGTGCATGTACCCCCAGCAGTACCGACACGTCCAGTTAGTATGGAGGAGCCTATAGTGTTAGTAGAGAGGTTTTTGAGGTTACAACCACCCACTTATTCAGGAGGTCTGAATCCAGATACAACATAGCATTGGGTGCATGAGATTGAGAGGGTTTTTGTTGCTATGAGGTGTTCACATGCAGATAGAGTGATTTTGGCTACGTATCAGTTGCGTGGTTTTGCACAAGAATGGTGGAGATTGAAGATGCAGATGGTATTTGCGATAAGGACTGAAGATTCCAACACTTGGCCAGAGTTTTTGGGAGTGTTCAATGATACTTCTTTCCAGTTCAGATCCAACAAGCAAAAAAGGAGAAGTTTAGGACATTACAGCAAGAAAATTTGTCAGTTTTGGAGTATCAGATGCGGTTTATGGCATTGAGCAGGTATGCACCGTACATGGTTATGGATAATGCAATGATGGTGGAGTATTTCATTCGAGGATTGCGGCCAGAGTTCCAGGATGCAGTGATTCCCCTCATGTGCAGAACAGTGGAAGAGGCGGCTCAACGAGTAGCTATTTTAGATAGGATCGTGCAGGCCAAGCAGATAGAGGAGTTAGGTAGTTTTTGGCTTCTGCATCATTCTCTAGGTGTTAGTAAGGGTAAGCCACCATCAGGAGCATCTTAATCAAGGTTTACTAAGTGGGGTTCCAAGTTAAATAAGATGTTCAGAGGTCGAGGAGGTGGAAGACAGCAGGCATTCCAACAGGGTCAAGGCTTTAGGCCAGAGCCAAAGGAGTCCTAGCAGAGTACAGCTAGACAACCCGTGGTTCCTCCAGGTTACAGGTGTTATAATTGCGGGCAGCCAAGATATTTAATCAAAAATTGTCCTTATCCCAGAGAGTACAGTTATGGTAGAGCAGCACCATAGTAGCAACAGCAACCCCAGCAACCATCGACAGATCGAGGTAGAGGTCCGTCTTTCCAGAGAGGTCGAGGATGAGTTATGGCCATCACTAGGGTGCAGGCAGAGGCATCTAATTTAATTGAAGGTATACCACCTATTTTTGAATTTTTTGCAAGAGTGTTGATAGATCCAAGTGCTTCGCATTCTTTTATTTCTGAAGATTTTATGGATAGTATAGTTCATCCTTTAGAAGAGAAGCAGTGTGAGTTGATTGTGGAAGTCCCTTCAGGTGGTTATATGTTTACCTCTAGTTATCTAGATGAAGTTCCAATAGTGATTCGAGGAAATCAGTTGTCAGTCAGATTGTATGCATTGCAGTTGAAAGAATATGATATGATTTTGGGAATAGATTGATTAGAAGACTATGGGGCAATAGTAGATTGTAGGAAGAAGAGAGTCAGATTTTGTCATCCCAGTGGAGCAGTATTTGAATTTCAAGGCATGTCGTTTTACACCCCCAAATTTATTATTTCTGCACTTAGAGCTAGAAGGTTAATCAATGCAGGATGTGTAGCATATTTAGCTTCAATAAATTTAGTTGAGTCAGGTAAGTTTGTGGAGATGGTTCCAGTGGTCAAAGAATTTGTAGATGTGTTTCCAGAGGATTTGCCAAGGTTAGCTTCACACAGAGAAGTTGATTTTATAGTGGAATTGTAGCCAGGTAGTATGCCGATTTCGAAGGCACCATACAAGATGGCACCAGCTGAATTGAAGGAATTAAAGAAGCAGTTACAAAAGCTGTTGGAGAAGGTTTTATTAGGCCCAGTCATTCATCGTGGGATGCACCAGTGTTATTTGTTAGAAAGGAAGATGGTAGTCTCAGGTATAGGTTATCATCAGTTGAACAAGGTTACTATTAAGAATAAGTATCAACTTCCAAGAATAGATAATTTGTTTGATCAACTGTAGTTAGCTAAGGTATTTTCTAAGATTGATTTGAGGTCAAGGTATCACCAGTTGAGAATCCGAGAGGAGGATATTGATAAAATAGCTTTCAGGACCAGGTATGGTCATTATGAGTTCGTGGTTATATCATTTGGATTGACAAATGCAACAACAGCTTTTATGAATTTGATGAACAGGATATTCCACCCATATTTAGACAAGTTCATTGTGGTATTTATAGATGACATATTGGTGTTCGACATCAGAAGAGGAGCATGCAACACATTTAAGGATCACTTTGCAGACTTTGCGGGAGCATCAGTTGTATGCCAAATTCAATAAGTGTGAGTTTTGGTTATGGGAAATTCAATTTTTGGGTCATGTAATTTCTGGAGAAGGAATAGCAGTGGATCCAACTAAAGTTGAAGCAGTTATAAACTGAGAAGAACCAAAGATAGTATCAGAAATCAGAAGTTTTCTAGGTTTGGCAGGATATTACAGGTGTTTCATTTAGGATTTCTAAAAAATTGCAGCCTCTATGACAAAGTTAACCATGAAAGGAGTACCATTTGTATTGGTCAACAGAATGTCATCGGAGGTTCATGAAATTGAAAAAAAGACTCACTTCAGCACCAATATTAGAATTACCGTCAGGCAGTGGAGGATTTGTGTTATATATAGATGCTTCAAAGAGAGGACTCGGGGTAAAGTTGATGCAACATGGGAAAGTTGTAGCATATGTATCCAAGCAGTTAAAGCGCCATGAAGAGAATTATCTAGCACATGATTTGGAATTAGCAGCAGTGGTATTTGCTTTAAAGTTATGGATGCATTATTTGTATGGGGAAAGGTTTGAAATTTTCATAGATCACAAGAGTCTAAAATATATTTTCTCTCAAAAAGATTTGAATCTCAGGCAGTGCAGATGGATGAAATATTTGAAGGATTATGATTTCAGTTTGACATATCACCCAGGTAAGGCTAATGTAGTTGCATATGTATTAAGTAGAAAAGCAATTTTGAGTCAGATGATGATAAAGGAGTAGAAGTAATATGAGAATATAGCAGAGATTTTCCTGTTTATTCCGAATAATCAGCAGCGAGCGGTATTGCCCAGTAGTGCAGTGGAACCATCATTATATTGGCAGATAGCGGAAGCCTAATGAATGGATAATAATTTAGCTGAGATTGTGAAGATGGAAGATGTTACTATTGATAATGATTGTGTAATTAGGCTCAGAGGCCGCTTGTATTTTCTAGCAGAAGCAGAAATAAAACAGAAGGCATTAGAAGAAGCACACAGGTCCAGATATTCAATTCACCCAAGCAATACCAAAATGTATCAAGATTTAAAGAAGCACTTTTGGTGGCCAAATATGAAGAAGGAAATAGCAGAATTTATAGCAAGATATTTGATTTATCAGTAAGTGAAAGCAGAGCATCAGAGGCCGGGAGGATTGTTGCAGCCATTGCTGATTCCACAATGGAAATGGGATGATATTGCCATGAATTTTGTGGTAGGATTGCCCAAGATAGCATCAGGTCATAATGGAATTTGAGTTTTTGTTGATAGGCTAACAAATGTATGCAGATTATTAGCTGTAAGCATGTCTTGGATAGTTGATAGATTGACTAGACTATATGTGGACAGAATAGTACAATTGCATGGCATTCCAGTGACTATAGTTTTAGATAGAGATCCAAGATTCACATCTGGTTTCTGGAGGAGTTTGCAGCGGGTAATTGGCACAGAGTTAAGGTAAAATTCAGCTTATCATCCACAAACAGATGTGCAAACAGAAAGAACAATTCAGACAATAAAAGATATGTTGCGAGCTTGTTGTTTGGCATGGGGAGGCAGTTGGGAGCATCACTTAGAAATGGTGGAGTTCGCTTACAATAACAATTATCATGCAAGTATTGGAATGACATCATATGAAGCCTTATATGGAAGACCGTGTAGGACACCCTTGAATTGGCATGAGGTAGGAGAAAGGAAAGTGGGATCAAAATTAATTCAGCAATGTTCAGAAATGGTTAAGTTTGTAAAGGAAAAATTTCAGGCAGCTCAAAGTCGTAAGAAAAGTTATGTAGATACAAGGCGCAGGTCATTACAATTTGAAGTTTGGGATTATGTGTTTCAGAGGGTTTCTCTCACAAAAAGTATTCTGAGATTTAGCAAGAAAGGTAAATTAAGTTTGAGATATGTAAGTCCATTCCGAATTTTAGAAAGAATTGGAGAAACAACTTATAGAATAGAGCTCCTAGCAAATTTTACAGATGCACATGATGTATTCCATGTCTCTATGTTGAAAAAATATATCCGAGATCTTTCAAAAATAGTCAGTTACACCAGAGATAATTTGAAGTCAGACATGTCTATGCCAGAATATCCAGTTCAGATCACAAGAAGACGAACACAAAAGTTAAGAAAAAAAGAGATTGAGTTGGTGAAAATCAGATGGGAAAACAAGCAGGGAGGAGAAAATACTTGGGAATTAGCAGAAGAAATGATGAAAGCGTATCCATACTTGTTTGAGTAAGTTTTTAATTCTTTTTAGGTGATAGTCCCATGCATGATTAATTGTGAGTTTTATGATAAGATTTCTTTCTAAATTTTGAGGATGAAATTTATTTTTAGGTGATAGTAATGTAACGTCGTGACCGTTCGGATCGTGGTTTGATTGGTTTGTGGATCAATGTGTGGCCAATAGGTGGTGTTTGGTGTTTTCACAAGTCGTGTGGGTGTAGTGGGCCGAAAATCTGGGCCTAATGTACGCTCTGGTTCATTGTCTGAGAAGGCGACGTGGGTGCATGTTGTGTTCTTAACGCGACAGACAACGGAGGGTTTGGCAGCATGCCCAACGCGTGCCGTGTGTAGGGCAGCTGCATGGCATCAGCGTCGAGAAGGCAACGGCCTAGACCGTCGTGTTCTTGTCGCGACAGCCTGTGCATCACGTTCTTAACTCTAATGAGTTAAGAACCTTAGGTCGGCCAAATAGAGCAGAGGAAGCTATGTTCGGACAGGAGGAGGTTTTGATGCCTGATTTGGGGTGATTCAGGCGTGTAATGCGTGGTTTGGTATGCTCTCGACGCGAGGACATTGCTCGGAGTGTTGGAAATGCTGATTCGTGGTTGTTCTTTGCATAGGTAGGGAGATTCTACTCATTTTCTTATTGTGAATAGTGTATTCATTGTATTTGATGCATAAAACGAGTTATAATTGATAGATGGCATGATAGTATAGTTGTTAGACTAGTTGTAGTTACTTTACATGGATGTTTATCTGCGATTTATGGCAGAAGTGGTAGTTCCGGATTGGGGCTCTGTCTATGAAGGCAACGGCCCCGGGTGTCGCATTCAGAACGTGACAGCCTGATCCGTCACGTTTACGTTCATAATGCATCATATCGAGGTGTCGCATTCTGAACTTGGCAGAGTGCCCTGTCGCCTTCTGGCTTCCGAGGGCTATAAGTATTTTCCTATCTATGTAAGTATTATGTTGTGTTGTTGCATGTATTTAAAGTATTGTGGCGGTGCTTTGACACGTGGAAAAATTGAAGGATGTTGTGGTTGCATGGTTTGCACGTACGTGGCGAGTTGGGTAGTACGACGCCTTCCGTGGTTACCTCTCGAGTCGGGTACCCCAGGTTCTCTATGAGCTAGACACGTTAGTGCTCGGGGTTTGTTCCGATACTGTGTGCCATCAAGGTTTGTGTCGTCTTCCTGGACACCCTCACTCATCTGTCGAGTTGTACGTCCATCTGAGGGAAAGATGACAGTGGGGCAGTGATTTGTGGTGTGTTGGTTCTTAGTTTGGTCGCTTGCAACGCGCTCGTGGTTGGGGGATGGACACCGGTAGACGTAGTGGTCCCCAGCTAGTCCCATATTCCACAGCCTCACTCTAAGGGTTCCAGAACTCTTAGAGGTGCGTCAGGCATGGGTCTACAACGTGTGTCGCTACAGGTGTGGTGTTGGTTAGTCTCCACAACTTGTTGGCACTGTAGAGGTGGAGCGGCCGCTGGACCTTTTGTTCGTGGTTGCGAGACTGAGAGGTAGTCCTGTGTGGTTTGCCCGAGTCAGTAGTTGGTGTCGCGAACTAGGTTTCGTGACCTGAGTGTGGCGTTACTCTTCTCTAGCTCGTACACTTGAGCGTGGTTTGCTATTTATTTATTACCGTTTAATGCATATTGTCAGCATAAAATTGTTTATTTAATTACAGTTGTAGCACCATGCTTAGGCAACTTTGTTAATTGTTTAATTTAATTATTTACTCTTCCTTCTCGTGATATTGGTATTGTTTCGACTTTTGAGGGAGTTTACGTACTGAGCCAGTGACTCGTGAGGCTCACCCCTACTCCTTTCAGGTGAAGGAGAGTAGAAGAGTTCACATCCCTCATCTAGTTCGGAGCCGCACCGTAGCGGAGTTGGGCCTGCACCACTAGCAGTGTAATTTTACGTTCTCTTGTACCTCGAGGTATGCCCCAGGCTGTTGCACTTTGTTCTTTGACTTTTGTTGGGAACTGGCTATGTAAACTTCATGTAAATATGTGTGATATTGTATAATAAATGTGATATTATGTGTGTTTAATTGGCTTCTTTTATATTCTCACGGACTTGAGTAATGGTATCCCTTGCGAGACTTCGGCCTTTCGCGGGAGGCGGAGTGGTATCGGGCTCATTATTAGGTTAACAGGTCTGACCAACGAGGACTGCCACACTTTAACTCATCGTCACACATACTTTAACGACTTCAAACTCTTACTTTATCGCCTTCTAACTTAGACTTTAAATCATGTTAGCAGTGATTTGAAGCCCCACATACATTAATTCATCGTCACACATACTTCAACGACTTCAAACCCTTACCTTAATACTTTACAATAGTTACATTAATCACCTGTCACTTTACCACAGGTTTGGTGAGTTGTACTCCAATCTCACCGAGTCATTCATTGCATGGATACATGAGGCACAAACTTTGTCCATTCTTTAGATGGTCGACAAAATTAGAGTCCAAACCATGAAAATGACTGCCAAGAGGAAAGATCTTCATGAGTCATGGGTCCATCCATTTTGTTTGAAAGTGCAAAAACTAATCACTTAAAACCTAAATGACAAAAGAAGCTTGACAATATAGAAATTAGACGGGAATGTATATGAAGTTATTGAAAATGTCAGGGCCTACACTATCAACCTACATCATCAATCTTGCTTCTGCGGCTAGTTGCAACTTCTGAAGATTCATTGCAAACTTGCATGTGATGTAAATAGCTTGCAAGAGAGAGCTTGTATCTCAATATATATCGTCATTTTATAGCAAGGAGGTGCAGAAGGTTGCATATCAACATAATATTCAACCAATCTCAACATTTGACATACCAGATGCACCTCAACTAAGAGATGTGCAAATGAAGCCACGATTAACAAAGAAGTTGTAGGGTAGACCTAGAAAGAAGCCAATACATTCAAGGGGAAAAGTAGAGCATGTGTATATTTATTCTATACGTAAAGAGACATATCACAATAAAGGATCCTGTAACACCCCCATACAAATATGATGAATGAACAAACTTCCTACATTTGTTGACGATGTACATCTTTGTTATTACTTTACAGCATATACACATTCACTTCAAAACAACTATGTCTTTACATTGACTTGCATAGAGTTAAGGCTTCAAAACAACTACCATTTACTTTAACTCACTATGTGTTTATGTTAACTCACGTACTGTCTTACTTCAAAACAACTGTATGTTTATTTTAACTTACGTACTATCTTAGTTCAAAATAACTAAGTGTTTACTTTAACGAATGTATTGTTTTAGTTCAACCACGAATATGTAACCTTTTTAACTAATACGGTGGTCGGACTTTAAAAGTGAATGACTTGTGTTTCAAATTGAAGGAGTGAGTCGTAAAAAAACGCGCGGGAAGCCTCACAGACAGTAAGAATATAATCGAGAATTTAAAACACTTATGATCGAAAGATGCAAAAACGTCACTTAGGGATTATCCAGTGTAGATCTTGAAAAAGTAGAGACTAGAAGTTAACACCTGCGAAAATGCATAGACTTCTTAGTGCAGATGTTTCTGACAGGAACCTGTAGTTAAGGCGCCCTCAATGTTAGTCCTAACTAATTTTCCTTAAGATAAATAGTTATTTAACATTTAAAATGATAAATATAATATATCTAATGAAATGACACTTTAAATTAGAAATTACAATTTAAATTATATATTAATATGATGATTAATATATCTAGTGCAATATAAGAAATTAAATTATAATTACATTTATTATTGTGATATAAAATTAATATATTAATAAAATAATAATTTTACTATGATGGTTGCCCGTGCTGCAGGGATCCATTGTGCTGAACTTCGGTTGGTGTGAATTGGATGGTACGCCTAAGATGATATTATAAAAAAAAGATAAATTAATTAGAGGTCCTTGTCAAAATGTTGACTTAATTTATAGTCCCTGTCAGAAGACCAGAAGTCATATAGTCCTTTTGTGTTGGTTAATTTTTAATCCCTACTTTTAATTTCTCAGCATTTACGAGTCTTGGGAGACGAGTCATCCTTTTAGCATCAACTTTTTCCTATTTTATCCTTCCTTCTTCTGGTCTTTCTCTATGTAGACTTACATTCATTACAATTAATGTACATATCGCTTATAGTAAGCTTTGATATCACTTACAGTAAGTGTATATATCACTTACAGTAAGTCTTCATATCACTTATAATAAGTTTTTGATATCACTTACCGTAAGTCTTCATTTCACTTATAGTAAGTCTTTGATATCACTTACAGTAAGTCTTCATATCACTTACAGTAAGCCTTTGATATCACTTATAGTAAGCATTTGATATCACTTACAGTAAGTCTATATATCGCTTACAGTAAACCTTCATATCATTTATAATAAGCATTTGACAACACTTACAGTAAGTCTTGGTATCAGTAACAGCCTACAACTATAACCTTTTAGAAAACAAAAAAACTCTATTTGTTTGTGAGTGCTATATATAATTCGAACCCATGTCTCTACAAACTCAATATGGGATACTATTACCACTAAGCTACAACCACACTTGTGTTACAATATAACATCTATTACATTTCACTAAGTATTGATATCACTTACAACAAACATACACATCATTTATCATAAGTCTTGGCATCACTTATAGTATATGTTAAACTCAATTACAGTAAATGTTATTCTCTATTACAATATATGTTTATTCTCTATTATAGCCTATGTTAAGTCTCGTTATAGTAAATATTATTTTCTATTATAGTATACATTAAGTTATGTTACAGTCAATATCATTCTTTGTTACAATATACATTAAGCTCTGTTACAGAAGAACATATGTTAATGTATGTATTCTATATGTTAATGTATATTGTAACAGAGCTTAATATACATACATTAATGTATATTATTAATGTAGGTTAATGTATGTATGTTAATGTATGTTATTAATGTAGGTTAATATATATTAAACTCTATTACAATATACATTAACCTACAGAATAACATACATTAACCTATGTTATTATGTAACAGAGCTTAATGTATATTGTAAAAGGGAATGATATTGACTGTAACAGAACTTAATGTATACTATAACAAGGAATAATATTTACTGTAACGAGGCTTAACATAGGCTATAATAAAGAATAAACATATATTGTAATAGATAATAACATTTTACTGTAATTAAGTTTAACATATACTATAAGTGATGTCAAGACTTAATATAAATGATGTGTATGTTTACTGTAAGTGATATCAATACTTAGTGAAATATAATAGATGTTATATTGTAACACAAATGTGGTTGTAGTTTAGTGATAATAGTATCCCATGTTGAGTTTGTGGAGACCTGAGTTCAAATCTGAGCACTCACAAATAAATAGAGTTTTTTTTTTGTTTTCTAAAAGCTTATAGTTGTAAGCTGTAATTGATACCAAAGTTTACTGTGGGTGCGACTTATTGTAAGTGATGTCAAATGCTTATTGTAAGTGATATGAAAGCTTACTGTAAGCGATATATAGACTTACTGTAAGTGATATCAAATGCTTATTATAAGTGATATCAAATACTTACTGTAAATTATATGAAGACTTACTGTAAGTGATATCAAAGACTTACTATAAGTGAAATGAAGACTTACTGTAAGTGATATCAAAGATTTATTATAAGTGATATGAAGACTTACTGTAAGTGATATGAAAACTTACTGTAAGTGATATATACACTTACTATAAATGATATCAAAACTTATTGTAAGCGATATGTACACTAATTGTAATGAATGTAAGTCTACATAGAGAAAGATCAAAAGAATGAAGGATAAAATAGAAAAAAGTTGATGCTAAAAGGACGACTCGTCTCCTAAAACTCATAAATACTGAGAAATTAAAAGTAGAGATTAGAAATTAAATAACACAAAGAGAAAATGACTATATGATTTCTAACAGAGATTATAATTTAAGCCAAACTCTATGACAAAGAATTGTAATTAATTTTCTCTATAATAATAAATAAATAAATAACACAGATTTGAGGATGCACCCTACAAGTTCTCTTTCACATTTTCTTTATTTCCCCTCCTCAAAAGTCAAAACCATAGAAGCCCAACAACACAACTAGACCTGGCAATACAGGGTGAATTTTGTAATCCTATGCATTGGACGCGTCGGCGGTGTACCCAACATCCCAACTTTCGCAGCCGGGAGAGGCCTCAGAAGTCTTAAGAGGGAAGGTGATCCACTCCATGGACTACGCCAAGATGGACAAGAACGATGCAGCAGAGTTGATCAGGGGGCTGTAGTATATTCTCAGAGACTTGACAGAGGATACGCACCTCAGTGCAGACGCAGGGCGATGGCCGGTGGCGGCAGCCGGGCAGCCTAGTGCAGTGGCCGGCGGCGGTGGGGGGTTGTGTTTAGGCCTGTCAACGGATCCATCTGATCCGAAAACTTGATCCGGATCCGATTAGAATTTCGGATCCGGGTCACATCTTTTAACCCGATCAGCGACGACGACGGCCATCCCTTCCCGATCGGCGACGACGGTGGCCGTCCTTTCCCGATCGACGACGGCGGCGGCGGCCATCCTCCTTCCGATCTGCGACGACAGCGGCCATCCCTTCCCGATCGGCGACGACGGCAGCCATCTTCTTCCGATTGGCAACGGCGGCAACATCTCGTCCTCCAGGTTTTGCATCTCCCCCTCTCCCTTCTGTTCTCTTTCTCCCTCTCTCATTCGCATGAAGGGAGACCCACTGGCCCCTCCATTCCCACCTCCTGGCTCCTGCACCCCTCTCTCCTTCACCCTCTCTCATGCGCATGAAGGGCATCAGAGGGCGAGAAGATTCGCGCATCGGCGGGCGCAGACTCCTGCAAGCAGGCGTGTTGTGAGCCCTCACCACCAGAAATAGCTCGCTGCGGAGTGCGGAGGAGAGCCCAGATTTTTTTTAAAATTTAATATTAATATAAAGAAGGGGAACGTGTTCGTGCAGTTACTTCCCTTTTCTTCCTATTTCTATCAATTTCGACACTTATTCTTTACCGGGTCTATGGAAGCATCTCCAACACATCCAACACTGTCTTGATGTTCCTTTCTGGTTTCTTTGTGAATGGTCCATACGCTCTTATTACCACTGCTGTTGTAGCAGACCTTGGCACACAGGACATGATTAAAGGGAACTTGCGAGCTTTGGCTACTGTGACAGCCATTATTGATGGCACTGGCTCCGTTGGTGCAGCGCTGGGGCCTTTGCTCACAGGGTACATTTCAACAAGGGGTTGGAACAGTGTTTTTGTTATGCTGATCCTTGCAACTTCTCTCGCAGGCACCTTTGTGATTCACATTGCAAAAGCGGAGGTTGTTAGCAAGATAGGTGAAAGAAAGTAGCCTCACCTTAGCATTTTACACGGTATTTTTTTTCTGTAGCTCTGTACAATGATTTTTGTACACTCTTTACAGTTAATTGAAATGAATTCATACAGTAGCCAGTTTTTTTGTCTGCCATGTTCATCACTAG
The DNA here is from genome assembly GCA_014218235.1 of Colocasia esculenta. Classification (NCBI taxonomy): domain Eukaryota; kingdom Viridiplantae; phylum Streptophyta; class Magnoliopsida; order Alismatales; family Araceae; genus Colocasia; species Colocasia esculenta. Next base: position 46,957,420 of record CM024759.1, on the reverse strand, counting down.
CTAGTAGTATTGTGGCCTTGGAGGACAGGAGATTTTGCATCTCAAGAGTTAGCAGGGTAGATGAATATCGAAATGGCATGGAAAACTGGGAATCTGTTTAACTTCATGTGTGCATTCTTTGTTTAACCTCATTTTCAGTTTTTGTCCAATTTCATATCCCCAGTGCATTCTTCTGCATTTCATGTTGCTCTTTCTTATTGGCTGCTGCTCTGTAATTACCTTGACTATCACTATCTTTTGCTGCAGTTTGCTTGTAAGCAAGCTGACATCTATGACTTAAAGGTGACTCAGTTACAAGGAGTTCGGTACACTCTATCTCCTCCTGGTTAAGAGTGATGTTCAGTATTGTTGTTATCCTTTGCTCTTTTGTTCATTCTCTGTCTGCTTTGGCTTATGCTTATAACCTTGTGTTTAAATTCTCGCTCAAGTTTTATTATTGTCAATAAAAGCATAGCCTTTAATTTCTGTTTTCTTGATTGAGAAATCGTAACCAACGCAGATAACCCATTTTCACATTTATTTTGAATCATGTCTTTGAGTGTGTTCGTGCTAGAAAAATTCCACGTTGGGGTTTTCCTCAACCTATACGGAGACCCTTGCCCTGTACTACATATTTGAGGAGTGTTAGAGTTGTTAATGTGACATGAGAGAAATTGTGCTTTAACTTGCTTTAGAAACAGAGAAAAAGTTGACACAATGTGGTAGATCATGATATATATATTTCAGTTATTGTCCTTTCTTCCTATAAAAGATGCTCAATGGTCGGTTTAGGAGAATCCATGGCTTTGGTTGTAAGATCCACTGGTCATATATATTGCATTTCCCTGAGTATGGTCAGTTCTGGGTAATATTTGTTTTTTCCAACTACTTGAGATCAACCAGGCAATACCATGTGCATTATTGCTGATCAGAGCTATATTTGCAGGTTATCATCTGATGTCAGGAAGATTTTTCATCCAATTATTTGCTGTGTGTTATCTGCAGATTGGCAGCAATAGTTGTCTCGGTCTGGAATGGATGATGTTCTAGGTTGAAGCCTTCAGTGGAGTCATTTCAAGTGGAATTCTGAAATTTACTTAGCAATGTTGCTATAGGGATCATGTATATAAAACAGATATTATATAACAAGAGTAGGAAGAACTCAGTTTCCAATATCATGGCTCTTGCTGGATTCTGTCATGAACTTAGTGGTGGTACCATGTGATGTAGCGCACTGTAGCGCACAGAATTCTTCATCTGATGAAAGTTTCTTTCCATCGTCCTCTGATTTTTATTGTTTACTGAAATTTTTTTGTCTGTATGATTAATTGTAGAGGTGGGTTTTGGATCCAAAAATGTTATGTTTATTATATTATATTTTTTATTTTATTTTTTTGATTTTATTTTTTGTATTTTCAGAAGTAATTAAGTAGCAGTGGGATCCAGATCTGGATCCAAAATATAGTGTTGAGTGTACCTGAAATTTTAAGATTTTTAAAGAATTTTCTGTTGTATTTTAAAGATTTTTTTTTTTATATTTTTTAGATTTTTTATAATTTTCTATCACAAATAAGATCGGAATTTGGATCCGGATCCGAAAATGCAATTTCGGATCCTGATCCAACCCGGATCCGAACTGGCGACTAGTTCCGGATCCGGGTCAGATCCGGATCTGTTGTTTCCGGATCCAGGTTTGGATCAAACAGGATCCGACCCCGATCCGGTTTTCTGACACCCCTAAGTACAGATAATGGCAACTCCACAATTGGGACCCCTCAAGGTTGTGGACAAGAACTGATGGGCCATGAAGGTTCCCAACCCTTTAGAAGTCTTTGAAGTACCAACCTGTGGCCTTTGGAGGGCTTCTTCCATTTCTCTCACACACAAACTGGACAAGCTTCTAATGACTGTAGTAGTTTTGACATAGATTATGCGAGCACCAGCTGTATCTTGGAAGGCAACACTATATAATAGCAGGAAAGCCCATGGTATTGAGAAATTGGTGTACTTCCGTCCATCTTCAAATAAACACAGCTCATTATATAATCTTGACAGAAATGGACGGTGCACCACAAGATCAGACCTAGTAGATGTGAATGAGGGCTTACTGTTTTAAAGTTGGTAATCTCCCAAACAGAGACATGCCAAAAACTGATTCGAATTGGTCTATGTTTTAATATTTGCATCTTTTCTTTGTTGTCAAATCTATTGGTCTACGTTTTAATATTTGCATGTGTATTTTTTGTATGGACTTAATTGTTTGAACAAGTTGGCTACATTGGATAAGAGTTGGATGGACATACCGAATAGATTAGATGTCAGATATTGTAATGGATGTAGAGAATTTTTACACTGGGGTTTCCATGATGACAATATAAGATTTAGACATGGAAAAGATAGAGAGTTTATTCAATGTCCATGTAAGAAATGCCATAATACAATATTGTTGACAAAAGATGATGTTATGTTTCATTTAGTTTGTCATGTGATGTGGTTACATTATAGAAGATGGTTGTCTCATGGAGAAGAGCAAGAGATGCAAGAAGTATAATGAGAAACATTGGAGAAGTTGAAACACACAATGATAGTTGGTATGAAGTCAAGAAAATCATCAAACAGTTAGGATTGCGTTATGAAAAGATTGATGCTTGTAAAAATGATTATATATTATTTTGGAAAGAAAATAAAGATAAAGATCAATGCCCACAATGTAATGCTCCCAGATATAGAGTATGTGCAGCTAAAGATGGTAAGCAAGTGTCACGAAAAGTGTTTTATTATTTTCCACTAAAAGATAGGTTGCAATGCTTGTTCATGTGTTCAAAAACAGCTCAGTGGATGAGGTGGCATGAAAAGTCTCGGTCTTGTGTGAGAACTGAGAAATGGTGAAATGCAACATCCTGCAAATGTGTTCATAATATTGATTTGCAGAAATCATGGGTGTTTGGTTTGCTGAGCCATATTAATATGTTTTCTTTAGAAACTTGTTATTTTGTGATATATTAGTTCTTTGATTCTCTTTGCTGCTGCTAGATTTGAGATATAACCCACTAAGGAATAGGTGACACCGGGACATTATGAAGTTTCAGTTTTTATGATTTGAGTTGAACTGCTAGATTTTGCACTACTTGACACTTTTCAACATGTTACATATATGATTATTTCTTTTGCATCGATGTGATTCCCATTATATGGAGAATCTGGATATAGGCCTATGAATCATGAATTAAAACTAGGTTTGCCGGATCGGAATCGGGAGGCGAATCGGATTTTTCTTGATCCGATTCGATTCCCCCCGAATCGACCCGAATCGATCCGAATCGGATCGATTCTCATGGGTATAATATATATTATATATATAATATATCATATATATGATATTTATAATGTATAATATATATTACTAATATGATATAATAATATTATATATATAAGGCGAATCGGACCGAATCGATGGAATCGAGAATCGGGTTTTCCATGATTCGCCCCAATTCGGGAGAATCGGGCCGATCCGATTCGATCCGCCAAACCATTTAAAAGTTTCCTATATCTTCACTACGGGAGGTATCTAGCTAAAACCCTTTGAATGCTAATATATATATTTTTATGTAACTTATAGATCTATTTGCATGTTTTAGTTTTTTACTAGGATAAGTTCAAAAATTTATACCCAAACAGTGAGCAACCCCAAAATTAACGAGAAACAACAGCCAAAAAAAGTCCAAAAGGCCCAAACCATGAACCGACTAGTTCGATTTGGTTCATATGGATCTTAGTTTGATTCTGTTTGGGTCCAAGGCTGAATTGGTTCGGTTCAGTTCGAGTTTAAAATGACCCTTAACTGAACCAAACTGGACCATGTTCAGCCCTACTAGTAATGTGCTCCATGAAATTGTGACCTTTGTAATAGTTAATTCTCAATGGTAGAGTGATCATTGAGGGATAATATTTTAACTACAAAAATGCCCCCCAATTGGCCTGCCTTTTCTAAGGAGCATGGATTGGGCTAAAACTCCTCAATTCCACTTCTATCTGATGGTGCACGGCCCTTAACATAGCTTCTAAGACCATCATGAACTCCAAAAGGACATGCAAACTAATAGGAAGCCATTAAGATAGTTCAAATTCAAAAGACCCGGAGTGTTGCACTTGTTTTTATCTGAAAATTCAAATAAAAGTACTTATCACATCATCATTTGCTACATCTGTTTCTACCTCCTTTATTCACAATCCATCCTCTGTCCCATTTGATACTGTCTTCGTCCATGTTCCCTTCTTCCACTAATACATGTGCAAATCCAGGGGTGTCAATGGGCTGTGCCAGCACGCAAACCCACTGAGTTTGGCCCATCAACGGCCCATCTTGGGCCTGCAAATTAGGCCCGCTTTCTCGGTGACCCAGGCTGGACTCAGAGGTCCCCTAGAGTTCTGCAAATCAAGCTCTCGCGAACGGCGCGGTGGCGACACGCAACACCCTATCTGCAGGTGTGGGGTGATCCTCTTCCACCCTGTGTAGCATATGCACAGCTGTTTGGCGACAAGATCCCAACGATCTTTCTCTCCTAATCAGGATCGCTTCAGTCTGCTCCGGCACAGGTGCTCTTTCATCTTTTTTCTCTTTTCGATTTCATAGAAAAGTTTGATTAATTTTTTGGTTTCCATGACAAGTTCTTGAGGTTTTCAATGAATGTGGGTGTGTTCTTCGGTCTCGTGCTTCTGTTTTTTTTTTTTACTTTATAAATTCATTTGAGATGCATGCAAGTTTGAACGTAACTGATACTTTCTAAGGCATGCATTAGAAGTACTGTGTTAATACACTAGTACTGTGATTTTTGCAATTCTGATCCTACCTCAGATTTTTTTTTCAATTTTCTCTATATAACATAGTAATACATTCAGTCAGTTTCTGAATTATCTTCCTGGAGTGTTTCTTTGGTTTTCCTTTTTGGGTGTGTGGATCTGATTTCTATGAAAACCCTTGTTTATTTATCCTTAATCCTAAAGGATCAAAGGATTGTGTAATATTTTCCATTTAAAGTTTACTGATCAACCCCTCTCTTCCCCCCCCCCCCCCTTTTCTCTCTGCATATCTGATTCATGTTGTTTGTTTCAACTTTCAGTCTTATCTGGGAACATCATGTGCTTTTACTTCATTTTTGGGGTACGGATTAGGCCAAAATAACATTAGAAGATGCAATTGAGTGAGTTTGATACAATATCTTGACTAGAAAGGTATATTCCCTTTTAATCATTATAAAGTTATATGGATCTCTGTTCTGAACTTCAATACACATACACATGACTTTGGGAAGCAAGGCAATTCATGAATTGGTACTCCTCTGTAATGTCATGCTGATTTTACTCTTAATGAATTGATCTCATTCTCATGGTCATATGATTGACTGGATATATGTATCTCCCTTTGTATGCAAAGATATGGGCTTTGACATAAAAGTACAGTCAATGGAGGGCCCGACTTGCAAATGCTAAAGCTGCATGCACACATAAATATATATACATATATACCCCGTTGCAGGAATAAGGTGTTCTATTGTTGTGTGATTGTCTATGAGTAATGGTACTACCGTCTGCTGTTTGCATATCTTTAGTGTTCCTTCTCCATTAAAAAAAAATATGCGCTCTTTGTCTAGATAGTTTCAAATATTTGTTTTATGAAGTATATCATCTATGATAAGATCCTGCAGAATTGATGGTTGTTCATGGGCCTGCTAATCTCATGAACTTGTCTGTTTTCCAAGCACTTTGTAGACACAGAATTCAGATGACAAAGGAGTGATGAGCTATGCCTCCAGAATCTTGCCTGATGTCTTGAGCTTCTAGGGCCAACTCTGTGATAAAGTTCACCACTACCTTTGCTATTCTTTGGTAATGGAGGATGTTAAGGTTTCTGACAGAGTAATTAATTACTATGATTTAAATTTGAAAGGAACGGCATGGACATGGGAGTTTAGAGTTTTAAATCAGCAAAGTGCAGTAATTGATTCATCCTTTTCATTTGCTCACACTTCATTAATTTTCTGGTACTTAGGGGTTGCCAAATTTTTGGTTTGATAGGGATTTTTTGCTTAGCCCGGTTAACAGGGATGGCATATGTTGACCCAAAGGCTTGACTTGCTAGCACCTTAATGTGATTCCCTATTTTTGATCTCTGTAACAAGTTGACACGGATTCTAAAGGATGGTCATGTGAAAGTGGGACTACGGACAACGCAGATTCGATTCAACCCGACCCATGTCTATCATCGGAGGAGGCACCTAGCTACGACATCGACATCTATTTGGCTTGAAGACAAGTTATCACCTTATTGATGTAATTTCTTTTATTTAATGCCCCTTGGTGTGGGTGATAGGCCCATTAGGGACCCAGTGGGGTCTTTTCTATTTTTTCCTTGCATTTTGGGTGTGATTTTAGCATCATTTTAGGTCCCAAGGGTATTTTGGTCTTTGTCTTGAAAAGGAGGCCTTAGGGTTCTCCCTCTATAAGCCCCCTTAAAAGCATTCAATGAAGATGCCAAAAAGTAAAGTCCAGTTTAAACTCCAGCACCGCATCTATTTGTGCGCCTCTCCTTACCCTTCGGGTACGAAGCCCTAGGAGTGAAGCCTCTGTCCCCTTCCCTCCCTCTCTTTCTCTGCTCGATCCTGCATCAGCTTTGGTATCAGAGCCTAGTTGACCACGCTCTCTGCTCTCTCTTCCTTCTCATCCACACACAACTCCTCCCCCTCTTTTCTCTTCTCTCTCGCCACACCCCCTCCTCGTTGATCGCGCCACACACATCCCCCCCTTCGTTGCACATGCGACTCCCTTCCCCATTTCTCTTATCTCTCGCCACACATGCCTCCCCTCCTCATCAATTGTGCCATTCGCCCCCCCTCGAGATATCTTCTCTCTCTGGCGTATTTTTTCCTCTCCCATTTCTCCCTCTCTCTTGCGTTCTCTGCTGTCCGTCGATCTCTCTCTTTGCGCTGCCCCAATTGCACGCCCTAGCCTCTGCCACATCTCTCTCCGACCGTGTTGCACCGACTGACAGGGCATCACGTACCAACCCCCACTCCCTCACGTGACACGCAACAACCGCCTGGGACCTCACCTGAGTTGTTGTCCTTGTGTAGCTTCTCCCTCCTGCCGTGTTGCACCGCCCTGCAAGGCAACTGTGCCAACCTCCGCTTGTGCCCACGTTGCAGCCACCTGTGAGATCTCCTGCGCCGCACATCCCCACCATCATGCACGGACATCCATTTGATCGCATCCGCGGACCCCATTATGCCAGATCCGTCTGTTGTTGGAGCTACTTCCACTGATTGCCCCATCGACCACCACCGTTGCTATCGCCGACCACCACCGCCGCTACTGCCGCCATCTGCTTCTGCTGCGTCTAGCAGTCCCTGTCGGCACCATCGTTGCCGGCTCCGCCATCTGTTGCAACAGCCCACTGCTCTGCTGCCACCTTCTCTCCCTCTCTTGCTCTCCCTGCTCGAGGGTGGGGAGGAAGGGGACCCTTTAAGGGAACCCGCTCAACCAGGTTTGGCTAGGTTTGATCAGACCCTAGACCACCTTTGCGGCCCACTATAGTGCACAGGCGGTGCACTAGGACTTCAACTACTGATTCACGTGCCATCAGCGTCATTGATTTCATTTCAGAGAGACTGACTCAATTATCATGAGCTTCAGCCCCGACAGCACAAGGACCAATTTGTTCTATGGGTCTTAGGTAATCTCTTGCAACATGTCTCAATTTGGTTTCAATGTTGACATCTTCCTACCAAACAAGAAGCGAACACGAGTATTTCTCGATGATCAACGTCATACAAGCTATATTTCCCAGTCTATTGTTGATACATTGCTGAAAACTGGTGAGATTGTTGTTGAGGGTGACAGAGCCTTGGTGGATTTTCACTGATTTGTTAAAAATATCACAACATTGCAAGCTTTTCGCTATTTGGACGGGAGATGGTGCATTATTGATTCATCAGGTACCTATATTCATATGGGATTGGATTGGATGGCAGCACATCATGCCATCATAGAATCTGATCAGTTGAGTTGCACCCTCCAGCCCCCTCATTTGCAGGGAAGCTTTCGCTTTCCAAATTCCAAATTTATTTCTACTAGTGCAAAGTCGATGTTTTCCCAACAAATAGTGACAGATAAAGTGACAACAAACATGATCACTATTGCTCGTGACTGTGCCAGTGTTAGGGCTGTAAACGAAGCGGATACAGAGCGGATATGGATTTTCTGGTTCCGATCCGAATAGTTAATCGGATAATTCGTATCCGCTCCGAATACAATTCGAATACGGAGCGGATAATTTAATCAGATAATTTTCAGATTCGAAGTGGATACAAATATTATCCGCTTCGGAAATATAAGCTTAATAAAAGATATTAAGTGATTTAAAAATAAAAAAAAATCTGTAATTTTTTTTTAAGTACAAATGTCAAAAAACATTCTCTAAACAAAAGATTAACATTAGATATATTATATATTTATATATTATATATGGATCATTAGATTTATGATCTAATGGCCAAAAATAACTTCATTTCGGAGCGGATCTTAAACGGAGCAGATCACTTGTTTTCGTATCCGCTCTGTTTATTATCCAGATAATATCCGTATCTGAAATCCGCTCTGCCGGATATTTGTTAAACGGATAATATCCGGATAACCAGATACGAATTCGAATCGGATCCGGATATTATCCAGATCCGTTTACAGCCCAAACCAGTGTTGAGCCTATGGTTAAGCTTGCTTGGGATGTTTCATTATCTGTTGACCTGGGGCTTCATTTTGATATCAGACGATTTGTTCGAGGCCGATCCATCACCTGTTGTTTGCACAGATTCTATAGTTGAAAGTAAGGAGGATCCACTGTTGTTAGTTATTGGTTGCTCCCTTGCCCTCGCTTTATGGGACCAAGCAATGATTGTGGAAGTAGATTTTGATCAAATTTCTGAAACACTTTTTGCTGGTGATTTTCTGGGTATTAGAGTTTGTGAAGAAGTTGATGTTGTTAGGTGTGACCGTGTGCCTGACTTAAAGATAATTCTAGTTGCTCTTGTTTGGTAAAACTTTTGTGATGTACTAGTCGCATGGAAGGTAGGATCGAAATCGGATTGGGATCGCCCAGGCCCGATCCCGATCTGATCCGGCCGATTCCCAAGCAGAATCGGAAGAATCGGCCTAGATCGGCCATGGCCGATCCGATCCAGAATCGGCCGATCCCGATCCGATCCGGCCGATTATGCCTTCCATGACTAGTCATGGAGCAATCTGAGTTGATAGATATGATTATTAGCACCAAGTTCTCAACTTATACTTTTGTAGTCGTTTTCCTCATACTTCAACATTTCAAAATTCGACGACAAATTTTTTCGAAGTGAGGGAGAATGATGCGGAAGTGGGACTACGGTACGGACAACGCAGATTCGGTTCGACCCGGCCCATGTCTACCATTGGAGGAGACGCTCAGTTACGACATCAACATCTGTTTGGCTTGAAGACGAATTTTTATCTTATTGATGTAATTTTCTTTTATTTAGTACCCCTTAGTGTGGGTGATAGGCCCATTAGGGGTCCAACAGGGTCTTTTCTATTTTTCCATGTATTTTGGGTGTGACTTTAGCATCATTTTAGGTCCCACAGGTATTTTGATGCGGGACAACTGACGCACATGGATTCAAACTAACTCAAGTGTGATTTCAACAATGAACATGTTAAGTTAATGGTTTCCACATGCTTTTCCACAGATTTAACAAGAAGGTAATCACGTAAAACAGCAAGAAACTAGCAATACGAGTCGTCCCTCGCAGCAAAGAAACGAAACTGATCGATGGTAGTGAGAATTACCGATAGTCTAGGATGCTAGCAACACGTTCAAAGTCGCAAATTCGTTAGATCAGGTAGGTCCTTACGTCACACAACCAGCAATGATTTTATAAACTTTAAGATGGCTAGTAAACCTATTCACTCATGCACGGGAACAAATATGCGCATATATCGACCAACAGGTTTTGGGACGGATCAACAGCGACTTACTGACCCGTTGAGGAACGGGGTTCCGTACCAGGGACGATGGTAGGTGACACGGGTTGGTGGCTGCTGCTACTAGCTCCTGAATCGCCCAACGAAAGTCCGGCCAGAACAGTAATCACCGAGTCCACGCGTTGCGTACGAGGTGGCGAAACAACCGGCCTTCGTGGGTGCTGACGAGGGGGTGTTCTCGGACGTCGGGGCAGTGCGAATTCGTGTGGAAGAAAAGGCGGATACACGTACAGTGGCGGCTCAGCTTCAATGTTCACAGCCCCGGGATGGTTCATCTAGCAGTCACGTAACTCTGCAGACGCTGAGGAGGCCGGCAGACGGGGCCACACAGGGGCCACACGAGGAAGTGGCTAATTCTTGGGGAAATAGCAGACGTGCGACGTCTCTGGAGGAGTCGCGAGTGGCTGGGGTGTTCGACGGGGGCCCCGACGGGGCGACTGCGGTGCTGGCCGCGCGCAAGGGAGGGGCGTGGCTGGGTCCCACGACCGGGCGGCGCGAGCTGGGTTGCTGGCGTGGCGATCCGGGAGGAAGAGAAAGCCGCAACAGGGACTCGGGAGGCGCCGCTGGCAGACCCTCGTGACGGACAGTTTGCAGTTGGCTGGGCGTCGCGGATGGTCTCGTGGGGGGTTGGCGGCCGAGTGGATGGGGTCGGCTAGCTTCTGCAAACGTGAAGGGAAACCGGGTGGCTGGCTGAGGACCACACGACGGGGTAGAGTCCTGCTCACACCCACGAGCAACACTGGCGGGCAATGGGCGCTGACGGGGCGCACCATGGCCAGCAAACACGGAGGACTGGGGCGTCTGACAGGGTCTCGCGTTGGCATGGTGGGTGTGCAGACCTCGCGCGCGCGGAAGGGAAAGATGGCGGTCGGTGCTGGGAGCGCTGCTGGGGCCCGGGCGCGCTGGCTGCGGGCTGAGGTGCAGCCTGTTGCTGGGGCGAGCAGTGTTGGCGCGGGTGATCAACAAAATGGGCATAAGCAGGGACTCCAGAAGAGGTTGGTGAACAGGAGAGAGAGAGAGAGAGAGAAACGAGAGAGAGAACTGAGAGAGAAAACGCAGACAAGAGGGGGTGAGGAAGAGAGACAGAGCAGGGGAAGGAAGAAGATGGGAAGGGGAGAAGGAGAAGAAGGAGACGGTGGGGCTTCACACCCTCCCTTCCCGGGATCCTCCAAGCTCACACACGCACAAGGTCTGCAACTCAGACGTTTCACTTCTCAAAGCATCGGCTCATTCATTCATGTATTCATCATCTGCCCAAGAAAGGGGGCGCGGTACTTATATAGGCCACATGGAAAGGCCAAAAGACAACACGCTTGAATGTGGAGCTAATACCGTAGTCCGGCGGTAGGTCAACAACGTACGCATTCGATCCAACATGCTTCATTACTCGGAATGGACCAGCTCCTCGGGCTTGCAGTTTCTTCACGGCTCCCGAAGGAAACCGTTCAGGTCTAACCCTGATCATTACGTACTCGCCTTCCTGAAATTCCTGTGGTCGTCGATGTGCATCTGCCATTTTCTTATAATGTTCATTGCTGATTTCAATACGACGCCGGATGTTTTCATGCAGACTCCTAACATGCTCAGTTAAAGACTCGGCAGACTCTGACACTCGGGCCTGACTAGGTAAAGGAATTAGGTCTAAAGGTCCTCTAGGCCTATAACCAGTGACAATCTCGAATGGACTTTTGCCTGTAGACCTATTGAGACAAGATTTGATCCCAACCACGCTCATGGTCTCTCACCAGACAGCGCAACAGATCGCCCAGACTCCTATTGACTACCTCGGTCTGACCGTCGGTCTGGGGATGGTAAGCAGTGGAGAATTTGAGCTTGGTGCCCAAAAGATGCCATAAGGTTTTCCAAAAATAACTGACAAAGCGAACATCCCTGTCGGAGACAATAGTCTTGGGTAGTCCATGCAAACGCACAACCTCCTCAAGGAATAAACGAGCTACCCGAGACGCATCCGAAGTTTTTGAGCAGGGAATAAAGTGAGCCATTTTGGAAAACCTATCGACAACGACCATGACTGAATCATTCTTCCGAACCGTTCGTGGCAACCCCAAAACAAAGTCCATGCTAACGTCTTGCCACAGACGATCAGGGACAGGAAGAGGAGTATATAATCCAGTATTTTGCTTCTTTTGCTTGGCTATGGCGCATGTACGACATTGTGCTATGATACGCGCCACATCACGCTTCAAGCTAGGCCAGAAGAAACGATGCTCAACCATCTCAATGGTTTTATTATGGCCAAAGTGACCAGCTAGGCCTCCGGCATGCAGCTCCCAAACCAGAAAATCGCGGACAGAGGTCCGCGGGACGCACAATCGATCACCTCGAAAAAGATAGCCCTCTTGAAGGATGTAATCAGGGTGTTCTCTAGAGGGGCCATCTTGTAGGGCCAAGAAGATTCGACCAAAATCAGGGCAATTAGGATACCCTTCCCGAAGCCTCTCAAATCCCGTGACTTCTGCGCTAACCAAAGATAGAAGGAAAGAACGACGGCTAAGCGCATCAGCCACACGGTTCTCCACACCGGCCTTGTGCTTAAGAACGAAGGTGTAGGCCTGAAGGAACTCAACCCATCGACTATGCCTCGGGTTAAGCTTCTTCTGGGCATGGAGAAATCGGAGAGCCTCGTGGTCCGAACACAAAACAAATTCTTGCGGCAGTAGATAGTGTCTCCAATACCTCAACGCCTGCACTACCGCATAGAATTCCTTGTCATAGGTGGAGTATTTCAATTTGGCATCATTTAGTTTCTCACTAAAGAAGGCAATTGGGTGGCCTTCTTGGCTTAAAACTCCACCTATGCCAACCCCCGAAGCGTCACAGGCTACTTCGAACACCTTCGAGAAGTCGGATAATCGAAGGATAGGAGCCTGGGTCATGCGCTCCTTGATTTCCTGAAAGGCCTTAGCAGCGGCCTTCGACCAAATAAAAGCTCCCTAGCGAATGCAATCAGTGATCGGAGCTGTGATAGTGCTGAATCCCCGAATGAAACGGCGGTAAAATGTCGCTAAGCCGTGAAAGCTGCGCACATCGTGCACGGTCCGCGGCTCAGGCCAATCAATAATTGCCTTGACCTTTTCGGGATCAGCCGAAACACCTTCTCTAGAAACGATGAACCCTAAGAAGATTACTCGATCTGTCATAAAATCGCACTTCTAGAGGTTCCCATACAAGCTCTCTTGACACAGCACTTGACAAACTTGGCGAAGGTGGTCTAGATGAGTGTCTCTGGAGTGGCTGAAAATGAGGATGTCATCAAAGTAAACTACCAGAAATTTCCCCATAAACGGCCTCAACACTTGGGTCATTAATCTCATGAAGGTGCTTGGGGCATTAGAAAGCCCGAAAGGCATGACCATCCACTCATACAACCCATCCTTCGTTTTAAAAGCAGTCTTCCATTCATCTCCAGGTCGGACCCTGACCTGATGATAGCCACTTTTCAAGTCTATCTTTGAGAATATAGTGGCTCCCGTCATCATATCAAGCATGTCATCTAGACGGGGAATTGGAAAACAGTACTTCACAGTGATGCGGTTAATGGCTCGACTGTCCACGCACATCCTCCAAGTACCATCCTTCTTTGGAGCTAATAATACGGGTACAGCACAAGGGCTTAAACTCTCCCTAATGTAACCCTTCCTAAGGAGCTCTTCAATCTGCCTCCTTAGTTCCGCAAATTCAGCTGGACTCATGCGGAAATGTGGTAGGTTCGACAAGGTGGACCCCGGAACTAAATCTATAGCATGCTGGATGTCACGCATAGGCGGTAAACCATCGGGGAGGTCGTCAGGGAAGACATCGGAGAACTCCTCAAGGAGAGAGGTGACCTCAGGAGTATGCTTACTCAGGATCTCACCCGTAGTGGGCCGAACCATAAGAGCATATAGGTACTCGAACTGCTCAAACTCCTGGTCAAATTCCTGGAGACTGATCAATTGAAGGGTTACCTTGGGTGGAGTCCCAAGAATAGAAGCAGAAGCTGTAGTGTTGCTGCCACCAGAGACGGGATTAGCATCTTTTCGATGAGAACTAGTGCCTTTTGGGGAGAAGGAAGGAGAAGGCAAGGCACTAGGAGAAGCATGGGCTGGAGAATGAGGTAGCCCAGTAGGAGAAGGCCTCGCAGGAGAAGGGACGCTGGGAGTAGTGGTCCCTCGCGGGGCAGGGGGTAAAGGACGAGAGGGCTGAAGCGTAATGCGTACGCCATTGTGGGAGAATGCCCAGACATTGGACCGACCATAGAGAGTGGCGTCCACGTCGAAAATCCAAGGTCTGCCCAGAATGATACTCCCAACCTCCATAGGTAGTACATCGCACCAGACCTTCTCCGTATAAGGTGGGAAGGAGATCGGTACGTGGCACATTGTCCGAATGGGAATGGAGGTGGAGTTCACCCAAGAGACATGATAGGGTCGGGGGTGGTCAACTGCCGTCAACCCAAGGTTTGAGATGGCCCGAGGAGAGATAGCGTTAATGCAGCTCCCACTGTCAATGATGACCTTACATACCTTGCCATCTAGGCGAAAGAAAGTGTGAAAGATGGAAGTACGGAGCCAGTCTTCACGCTCTCTAGGCTGTGCAAGGCTGCAGCGAACAACTCCAAGCTCGCCTCCATGGGGAAGGTCATCCGTGTGGTCATATTGGAGGGACTCATCTTGGACTTGATCGGCTCTCTCCTCCTCAAATTGGTATTGCTCAGCCATGTCAACCCCAGCCTCATAAGTAACAAGCTGCTCTGGTGGGGCATCCTCAGAAATGGTACCCGTCACAACTAGTGTCTTGGACGGACATTGGGCCTCATAGTGGCCAAGTCCCTGACACTTGTAGCATCGATCACGGGAACTAACACCCCTAGATGATTCTCCCATGATTGGAGCTTTTCCCTTATCCTCCCGTCTGAACAATGGGGTACCCTGAGGGGGGCGGGTACTAGTGGGAGGAACAGGTAGGGTGGTGGTAGAGTCCCCAGGAGGAAGAAATCGTGGACGAGGGGGTGGGTCCTGTCGTGCAGGCTCCACGGATCTAACCACTGGGCCTCGCTGAGGAGCCCCAGATGCCAAACGCTGATCAACCGAACGTGGGTATGTCGGCCTGGCTTGAGGTAGGAAGTCCGCCCTGGGCTCGAATTGCTCCAACTCACGTACAACCTGATAAGCATGCTCAATGGTCGTGACGTGCTGTCGGAACAACTCATGTTGGTATACAGGGCGAAGGCCCTTCCGAAAGCGGGACACCTCATCAAGTACTCATCAAATTCAGCAATATACTCGGTAACAGAACGAGTACCTTGAAAGATGTTTTGCCAACGATCAATGAGACACTGCCGAAAGGATGCAGGAAGGTACTTCTCACGAAGTTTAATTTTCATTTCTTCCCACGATTCAATGGGATTCTGCCCTCTCTGCTCTAAGAGGGTCTCGACATTCATCCAATAAGTCTGAGCTTGGCCAATCAATTTCATCATGGCGAAACGAGCTCGGCGTGCGTCAGACATACCCATCCAATCGAAGTAGCGGTTCATGCTCGCTTCCCAATCAAGGTAGACTTTTGGATCTAAAGATCCATCAAACGTGGGAGCGTCAGCATGAACGACTCTACGATCATCTTGATCCCCATGGAAAGGTTGGGGTCTCCAACCTTCCTCAAAATCCTCCTGAACATCTCGATATCTCGGGTATCGGTGATACCTTTGATCAAAACGGTGATCGCCAAGATCATCCCGTTCTCTCGGGTGTCCATGCCTTCGGGGTGCATACCCATAATCATCCTCACCTCTAGGATATCGGTCTCTCCCTGGGTCATGCCTGGGATTCGCACGACCGTCATGATCAAATCGACCAGCATGACCCCTAGGAAAATGTGGAGGTCGCCGATCACCCTCCCACTCATGGTCATTCTGCCTATCAAGTCTCCTACGTGGGTAGGCAACGGGTCTGGGGATGTCATCAACCTCATCAAAAGACTCAAATCCAGGGTCATCTTCCGCCTCTGGGCGGACAGCAGCTCGGTCGGCTCTAGGGGGATATAATGGGGCAGGTGGATGGGCAGGATCAGCAACTGCATTTGGAGGGAGTCCCTCTAACACAGCTAGTCGACCTGCCATACCTTGGACGGTACGGCCCGACTCAGTGAACCCACTTTCCATGCGTTGCTCGATCTGATCCAAACGGAGCATAAGTTGATCAAGTCTCTGAGCGACATCAGGTGCCCCAGGGGCATTCGCTTGAGAACCGGACATTGGTGCTGAGATGTGATACTCAACACCGCTACGGGTGGGCATGAACTAGGAGACTCTCCCTATGGATGACTCAACAAAAGGACTTGATGCAAGAGTTTAATGAAACACAACAGACACAAAGTAGCAGTCCTAGACAATCCAAACCAAGAGCTCTGATACCAAAATTGATGCGGGACAACTGACGCACATGGATTCAAACTAACTCAAGTGTGATTTCAGCAATGAACATGTTAAGTTAATGGTTTCCACATGCTTTTCCACAGATTTAACAAGAAGGTAATCACGTAAAACAGCAAGAAACTAGCAATACGAGTCGTCCCTCGCAGCAAAGAAACGCTACGGATCGATGGTAGTGAGAATTACCGATAGTCTAGGATGCTAGCAACACGTTCAAAGTCGCAAATTCGTTAGATCAGGTAGGTCCTTACGTCACACAACCAGCAATGATTTTATAAACTTTAAGATGGCTAGTAAACCTATTCACTCATGCACGGGAACAAATATGCGCATATATCGACCAACAGGTTTTGGGACGGATCAACAGCGACTTACTGACCCGTTGAGGAACGGGGTTCCGTACCGGGGACGATGGTAGGTGACACGGGTTGGTGGCTGCTGCTACTAGCTCCTGAATCGCCCAACGAAAGTCCGGCCAGAACAGTAATCACCGAGTCCACGCGTTGCGTACGAGGTGGCGAAACAACCGGCCTTCGTGGGTGCTGACGAGGGGGTGTTCTCGGACGTCGGGGCAGTGCGAATTCGTGTGGAAGAAAAGGCGGATACACGTACAGTGGCGGCTCAGCTTCAATGTTCACAGCCCCGGGATGGTTCATCTAGCAGTCACGTAACTCTGCAGACGCTGAGGAGGCCGGCAGACGGGGCCACACAGGGGCCACACGAGGAAGTGGCTAATTCTTGGGGAAATAGCAGACGTGCGACGTCTCTGGAGGAGTCGCGAGTGGCTGGGGTGTTCGATGGGGGCCCCGACGGGGCGACTGCGGTGCTGGCCGCGCGCAAGGGAGGGGCGCGGCTGGGTCCCACGACCGGGCGGCGCGAGCTGGGTTGCTGGCGTGGCGATCCGGGAGCAAGAGAAAGCCGCTACAGGGACTCGGGAGGCGCCGCTGGCAGACCCCCGTGACGGACAGTTTGCAGTTGGCTGGGCGTCGCGGATGGCCTCGTGGGGGGTTGGCGGCCGAGTAGATGGGGTCGGCTAGCTTCTGCAAACGTGAAGGGAAACCGGGTGGCTGGCTGAGGACCACGCGACGGGGTAGAGCCCTGCTCACACGCACGAGCAACACTGGCGAGCGATGGGTGCTGACGGGGTGCACCGTGGCCAGCAAACGCGGAGGACTGGGGCGTCTGACAGGGTCCCGCGTTGGCGTGGTGGGTGTGCAGACCTCGCGCGCGCGGAAGGGAAAGATGGCGGTCGGTGCTGGGAGCGCTGCTGGGGCCCGGGCGCTCTGGCTGCGAGCTGAGGTGCAGCCTGTTGCTGGGGTGAGCAGTGTTGGCGCGGGTGATCAACAAAATGGGCATAAACAGGGACTCCGGAAGAGGTTGGTGAACAGGAGAGAGAGAGAGAGAAACGAGAGAGAGAACTGAGAGAGAAAACGCAGACAGGAGGGGGTGAGGAAGAGAGATAGAGCAGGGGAAGGAAGAAGATGGGAAGGGGAGAAGGAGAAGAAGGAAGCGGTGGGGCTTCACACCCTCCCTTCCCGGGATCCTCCAAGCTCACACATGCACAGGGTCTGCAACTCAGACGTTTCACTTCTCAAAGCATCGGCTCATTCATTCATGTATTCATCATCTGCCCAAGAAAGGGGGCGCGGTACATATATAGGCCACATGGAAAAGCCAAAAGACAGAAAAAGTAAAAGACTACAATAACCCTGCAGATAACCAGAAATAACAGGAAAATAAAAGACTACAAAATGGGCCTACATGGGCCAGCCCACTAACAGCCAAGTACTAAGAATCCTCAAAGATCCACTGTCTCATCCAGCCATAATGATAACGGTCGAACAGTCCGTCGATGACGGTAGACCAAAGCCGGGTCGAACCGGTCCCGCGCACGTGTGTCCCCACCATATTTGGTCCTTGTCTTGAAAAGGAGACCTTAGGGTTCTCCCTCTATAAGCCCCCTTGGAAGCATTCAATGAAGAAGCCAAAAAGTAAAGCCCAGTTTGAACTCCAGCGCCACCTCGGTTTGCATGCCTCTCCTTCCCCTCTGGGTGCGAAGCCCTAGGCGTGAATCCTCTGTCCCCTTTCCTCCCTCTCCTCTGCTCGGTCCCACATCAGATGGGCTTAGTGTTAATACGCTGAAGTGTGCTGATCGAGCAAAGGAGATCAAGACACATCGATGTGAGAGTTGTTTATAGAACACAGGCAGGTAATTGCTGGCTGTACATAGAAGATCCGGAGAAAAACTGCAAGAATCTGATGGTTGATGATGCAGATACCTTACTAATTTGACAATAATCTTCATAGACGGATTACATGGTCATGGTGTCTCTGCAGCAGCTTGGAACTATATTTGTATTAATTAACAAATGTGTTGCCCCTGTACTTCGATCTGAACAATGTCTGTTCTTATACTTGTTCTAACTTTTGTAGACAAGACCTTGGATCAAACCAGAAAACCCCATTGTGGGCTGCCTTTTTCTTGTTGCTTTTCACAACTTTATATTTTGTTGTGTTGTTCTCCTCTTTACTGCAAATGCCCAAGACCTTTCTTTCTGGGCAAAATACAACTAAGTTCTTTGGCCACCATATTATGGTATGACATGATCTTATCAGTCATTTTTAGGAAATTAGCATGCTAGCTAGACATCCATTAGAAAATCATGTCTGTTCTTGCTATAACCAGCACAGACAAAGGCTATTTGATTATTCTAGAATTTTTTATTATATTTAAGAAGGCAACTAGGATGCATTATGACTGGAATTCAGGTCATGACCCTGATCCGAAACCGAATTTCGATCTTGATCCAGGTCCAGATCCGAAGTGTGCTCTAAATTCGGATCCGGGTTGGATCTGGATCTTGTGAATTCGGATCCGGGTTTGGATCACCAAGGATCTGACCTGTATCCAATCCATTGACACCCCTAACTTCTGGATCCACAAAAAGAGGGTCTTTTATTCTTGTGAGGATGAAGGGGAAAGCCAATTGGGGGAAGGAGGATCATGTAGGGTTAGATTTCCCTGCGAGATGTTTTCATCCAAAGAATTCTTCTTTGTCAATAAAACTGATAGGGAAGAGGTGGAAGGGGAGCTGTCAAAGAGGATGGTGCTTTTTAACTTTGGTGATAGTTGTAGCATTTTGTTATTTTCTGGTTTATGCTGACTAAAAACTTTAAAGTTGCAATTGTGCGGGGACATTTGACTGATATTCTTCATTGCCTCCATTTAGTACTACCTTCTGTCCATTAAAGAACAAAGATTTGAAGTATCCTCTTGTTGCAGCTGTCTTGGGTGAACATGGGGAAGGAAGAGAAGCAAAATGTGAAGAGGAAGGTTCGCCTTATTGTATGTCTTGGGGCATTCATCGTCTCTCACAGTGTCCTTGTCAGGTATGACCTCTTTTCTCCCATTGTTCTGCTTGCATTACTTGACACTTGTTTTCTTGGTATATTAGTTGATTTTTGTTAAATATTTGTCTGGAGCAGCATTCTATGCTGCACTGCAGGATACATAACGTTGCTCCTCTTACCCATCTTGGCAAAGAACACTTACATATCAGAGAATGCTCTAATGCCAGGTTAGCTCCCATCTCTTCGCTCTCTTCTGTTACTATCACTTTGTTCCACTTGATGTGATCCCATATGGTTAGCACTTCCAATTGGATCTCGTCTCAACTTTTGTGGATGGGGAATTAAAATTGAATTTTGTAGTTTTAAGTGAACGTGGCTAGTTTTAGTTCAGGTTCAGGTTCCCATTTTTGACCAACTCTGGCCACTTCTTGCTCTTCCATCCTTCTTGGAAGTTGGAATTGGAGCAATTCAGATATTTTTCTCGTCCAATTTAATGAGTTCAGTCAGTTTTTAACTCCACATTTACTACTGTATCATTATTTCTTAGCTTCTAGTTGGTGCATTTATGGACTTTGTTTTTAATAATAGTGAGAGAGGAAACCTTTTTAATAATACTGAGAGTAAACCCAACCCATGTAGGATCAAGTCCAAATAACCAGTAACACAAGCCATGGGGAGGCCAAAGTTTTTCTGAGCATTCCTTAGTGCCCACCTTGCACTCACCTCCAAGGTGGGAGTTGATGTGACCTTCCGATTGTCGTGCTCATCAACTCTCCCATGGACCCACCCCAAGGGACACATCTATGGGCTTGTTTCTGTTGTCACTTCTACTAGCATTGTAGTTTAAAGAGTACTTCAAACAAATAGGCATCCCACTTTCCAATTCTTATATATGGCTGCGAAAGTTGGTGTTCATTTGTTTTTACTAGCTGGGCATGTTGTGTAGTTTTTGATTGGAAAGCTAGAATTGCTCAAAATATTAATGTCACCTACGAGTTGGAGTTCATGTTTCAGTGGCCTTTTTCTTTTGTTGGTTGTATGTGATTGTTTATGTCACTTGTTCTATGGTATCGGCTCTTTCACAAGCTAGACATTTTGAGGTGACATGCCAGTTCTTTGCTATCACTCACTCATGTGATAAATATTTCTCATGATTTTCCATTTCCTTGGGAAATCTGAGAACGCAAACCCCTCTAATGATTCATACTCCTTGGAATTAATGGTTGTTTGATGCAGCCACAAACCCCTTTAATGATGCTTACTCTTTGGGGTTAATGGGGCACATGATGTGACTCAGAGGTCAAAGGATGAAAGAATTTATTAAGTAGCTGTCAGATAATTCTTAGCTGTCTATACTGTCTTCCTATATTTTCTTGAACAATGTTTTTTTCACCCTCCAGCCGATGGAGGTGAGACTATTTCTTACCTAACCAATACATTTCTAAACTATACTTGGCTGTTGCTTGACCCTTGAAAAGTTCCTTGTGACTTTGCAGCTTCAATCCAACAGTTTCTTCAAAAATACGTCTATGCTGGTTTCTCTCCTCTGTTGCTATAGTATGGAGCACGATTTGCTGCTGGAATAACAGTAATCTATGATTTCAGGCAGTTGATTGACATTGAGACATGCAATTATGGATTCTTTCCTTGCAGACACCGCCTCTTTTTACATGGATAAATGGAAGTGTATAAATATGGAATAGAAGTATGAGAAAGGCTTAGTGCACTTTCATATTGCACTTTAAGTGCAATATGACTAGGCAATAGTCCATGTAGCACCCCTCACATGGGGAGTGATAAAGTGGCAACCCAATTGTTGGATGCCACATGGACTTGTTGCCTAGTCATATTGCACTTAAGTGCAATATGAAAGTGCACTAAGCCTTTCTCTATAAGTATAGAAAAAAGGGAGGTGCTATTTCAAGTCAGCCCCTTCATTCCATCAGCGATCAACCCACTCATCTGATCACAAGTGGACACAAGTTGTTCTTGTGTGCTGCTTTTGCTGTGGAAAATAAGAAGATTCCTCCTAATTCATGATGCTGAATGATACTATGGGATCATTTGTGGATCATCTTTATAAGAAAGCTATTGAAGGTTCTCATGGTCAGATAATGCTGGAGAAACACCGAGAAAGAGAAGAAGAAAAGAAGATGAGAGGAAGAAAGAAGATGGTGGTTGTTAGTCAGGCTTACACATCTCTCTGTGTTTAATTAGTAACCTAAGACAACTAGATCTTTAGTTAATGAGTCCAAGTCTGGCAATGAACCTCGCCTAAAATACAAAACCAGCCTTGAACCAAGCCCCTTTAAGCTGAGCATGGATATTTCATGCACAGCTTCCCCATGGTAGAAGCATCAGCAACTTGATTAGCAGATTGAGCTATGTAGTCAGAGGCGAGAGGTGGCCAAGGCGACCAAGGGTTTGCCTCAGCCTCAAAGGCCTAGGTGATTGAGGTGATATTATTAAATAATATATAGTCAAAAAATAAGAATTATTCGTATGTGCCAAATTATTGTCTAACTCATTAAATCCATTCATTCTTATATGTAAAGTTTAACAAACTAGGTTGCAAGTAAACAAATTCACATTCATACATAGAAATACACTAAATGATAAGAGAAAGTAAGCATTAATCTTCCTGCAAGGTGCGGTTTACTGCAGACCTCCTACCTGGCCTCTTCATTAAGGAGAGGGAGGCTATCTCTCTCCTTTTCTTGGAGGAGGAGGTCCACCAAGCTGTTTTCTCTCTGGCTGGTGCCAGGGCCCTTGGTCTCGATGGATTCCCCTTACTGTTCTATCAGAGGTGTTGGGGAATTATTAAAGAGGATCACATTACGACATTGCAAGAATTTGAGGAAGAAGATTACACTTGGGAGGTATCAACAAGACTTTTTTGGTGCTCATTCCTAAGAAGTCGGGTGCTCAAGACTTTAGGGATTTTCGGCTGATTAGCTTGCTCAATGGCACTTACAAAATCATCACCAAGGTCTTAACAGGGAGATTGATATCTAAAATGGATACATTGGTCAGTCATTTCTAGAGAGCTTTCATTAGGGGAGACAGATAACTTTTTGGTGGTGCACCAGTGTATCTATGCTTTTAAGCAACCAAGGAGTAAAGGAGTGGCTTTGAAGTTGGATCTTGAGAACGCTTATGATAGGGTCAGCTGGCAGTGTCTCATACAAAGGATGGAGGGCCACCTAGATTGAGCGGGTTAGAGCTTGTGTCACTTCAGCTTCCTTTGATATTCTTATTAATGAGAAGGTGACGCCATGATTCCACAGTAGTCGGGGTCTGCGCCAAGGGGAGCCTCTCTCCCCCCTTCCCTTTATGTTGGTGGCAAGTGTTATCAGTAGGGTGTGGCAGAAGGCTGAGGCTTCTGGTCTGATCAATGGTTCTCTGGTGTCTCTCATCTTCAGTATACTGATGATACTATTTTATTTCTGGAGGATGGGGGCCAATCCCATATTATGGCGAGACTTTTGCTGGAGCTACTGGAAGAGGTCACTGGGTTGAAGGTTAATTTCAATAAAAGTCTCATGGTCAGGGTGAATGTGGAGAAGCAATCTTTATGGAGGGCAGCTACATTATTGGGTTATACATTGTAGAGTTTCCTATCTCAAACATGGGCCTCCCGCTTTCTTCGGAGACCCTTCATTATGTTGATTGGTGCCCTATTATTCAGCAGTACACGTCTAGGCTTGCGGGCTAGAAGGTGAGATTGTTATCTTATGGGGGCCGACTGACTTTGTGCAGTTCGGTTTTAGACAGTCTTCCCACCTATTTTCTTTCTATGTTTTGCATTCCGTACTCTGTGGCTAGGAAGCTTCATTCCATTTAGAATAGATTCTTTTGGCATGTCTCTGGGCCCCTGGGGATAGGTGTGGAGGGTGGCATGACATTTTTTGGGATATAATTACCACCTCCCAAGAAGTAAGGATGCCTGGGGCTAAAGAATGTCAGAAATTTTAATTTAGCTCTTCTGGGCAAATGGCTTTGGAGGTTGGGAGTGGGGAAGAGGGGTAATGGTTTAATGTGATTAGATGCTGCAATTTTTTCTCTAGAGTTTGGACCTAGACCCCTCCCCCTACCACAGGACCTCTCCACTTTGGCGGGATATCTCCTTCTGTAGGACCTTATTGCTTTTAGGGTTCAGGTGAACTTGGGAGATGGTCAGAAGTGCCTCTTTTGGAAGGACATGTGGTGTTGTGACTTCATTTTGGAGTCTTTGTTCTCTAGCCTCTTTGCTATTTCGGCAGCTCCTAGTGGTTCTGTGGCACAAACTTTTGATTTGTAGGTTTTAGGTGGCTCTGATGCCATAACTTAGGCGTGACTTCTATCAGGAGGAGTTGGAGCAGCTCTAGAGTCTGCTAAGTTTGCTCTTACCGTTGCTTCTAGAGGATGGGGAGGATGTTTGGATTTGGAGATGGGGAAGGATGACATTTTCTCAGTCAAATCAACCTATGAAGTTTGCTCGAATGGGTGTGTGCATTTTGATTTTTTCCAGGAAGTGTGGCGGCCGTCCAATCCTCCCAAGGTTAAGATTTTGGCCTAGAGAATAGCACATGGGAGGCTTCCCACTGGGGATAGATTTGCCCGTTTTTTGTCGGATGTAAGCCTTACCTTTTGTCTTTTCAGGGCTGAGGAGGAATCGTTGGATCACCTTTTTGTGGGTTGTTCCTTTTCTCAGGGGCTTTGTAGAGGGATTACCCAGAGAGCCAGTTGTTCCATCACCTTGCAGAGAGATGTCTCTTCTTTGCTTCGAGATTGGCATAGGCCTTGGTCCCTCAAGCCGGACAAGTTGTGGTGGCTCATCCTTCCTGCCACGTTATGGGCTATGTGGGGTGAGTGCAACCACTGTATCTTCAGGAGGGAATCTCACGCAGAGGATGTGTTGTTACATTTTGTTTGGGACAAGATGAAATAGCGGCCACCCTCCCTGATGTAAACTCTTCTATATCTCCTCTTTTTGGCTCCTTGGATTAGAATTCTTACACCATCTTGGTGTGCTCTAGATGTATAGGCGTTTTGGGTTTGGTCTCTTTTTGGGTTTTGGCCCACCTATACTTATACATTCTCTTTCTTTTAACATATATATGTGGCACTATCCATGGTTCAAAAACTCGGCCGGATCGGGATCGGATCGGCCGAGTTGGCTCGGTTTTGGGCCTCCCGATCCGAGCCGGGGTAACCTAGCCGGTCCTTGAACGCGGATCGGACCGGCTCGGCTGGGCTCGGCCGGCTCGCCGAGCCCGGCCCGATCCGCCTCGGATCGGCCCGAGCCGGGCCGATCCTGTTCAACCTTGTCATGGGCTGAGTCCAGGCCAATCCCAGGCTGAGTTCAGGCTGGGTCCACTGCGATTTCAGGCCTTATTTACCTGAATATCATTTAAGTAAATGTTATTATTTGTAGTTTCATTTACTTAAGATATTACATGTAAATAAGGAAGTACCCCCCATTTGAATCCAATAAAAATATCAAAAAAATCATATCTCTTACCAATAAAAAGTCAACTCTCCCACCGAAGAAGAAAATCGCGATTTCGTTGATTTTAGCGAAATGCTAACTTTCTAATCTCTCATAATTTAGCTTATCTAAAAATTTGATAATTCAAATAAACCATTTGGAACACTAAAAATCTAAAGTCCGGTAAAAAAAATCAAACGTGCATATGACTTCTCCAAGGGAGCCACTCTCCTACTGACAGCACTTAGTCTGCTTGAGACCTCTCAGGATTTGGTCAAACCTAAGCTATCATTATCTAAACTCATGAGATTTTTCACTTTTTAATTGAAAAGAAATTAGAAAGTGACAATTCTCATGACTTTGAGTGATGATAGTTTAAGTTTGACCAAATCCTGAGAGGTCTCAAGCAGACTAAGTGTTGTCAGTAGGAGAGTGGCTTCCTTGGAGAAGTCATATGCACGTTTGACTTTTTTTACCAGACTTTGGATTTTTAGTGTTCCATATGGTTTATTTGAATTATCAAATTTTTAGATATGCTAAATTATGAGAGATTAAAAAGTTAGCATTTCGCTAAAATCAACGAAATCACGATTTTCTTCTTCGGTGGGAGAGTTGACTTTTTATTGGTAAGAGATATGATTTTTTTGATATTTTTATTGGATTCAAATGGGGGGTACTTCCTTATTTACATGTAATATCTTAAGTAAATGAAACTACAAATAATAACATTTACTTAAATGATATTCAGGTAAATAAGACCTGAAATCGCAGTGGACTCGGCCTGAACTCAGCCTGTATAAGATATACACCAGTATAATGGGCCGATCCACCCACCCCTGGCTCAGCCGGGCTCGGCCCGGCTCGGCCGAGCCGGGGTCGGGATCGCCGGGTCGGATCGGTTTTGGGCCGACCGATCCGATCCCGATCCCCGGGTTTTTGAACCTTGGCACTATCCACTTTCAAAAAAAAATAATAATAATAAATAAGGATTGCTAGCTTAAATGGGCCAATATGTGGGCTAGATAGGAGCAAAGATGCTGGCGACTAAGGCCTGGGCTAGCCGAGGCAAAACTGGCCGGAGCGAGGCGACTTGAGGTCACCTCGCCTCGCCTCGCCTCATGGCCTGGATGAGTGCCTCAATTGCTTTTGATAATATGGAGTTTGCGTATAGGGTATGCTCGGTTCTGCAATATCAGGTTTTTCCCTAATAAAATGCCTATCGCTTTCTATTCTCTTCGTTTTGGCTTGTTGCACCTATGTTATCAAAGGCAAGAGACATCCTAGGCAACCAAGGGGTTGCCTTAGGCCCAAATGCTTGGATTATGTCGTAGGAGCTTAAGGCAAGAAATTATTAAAAAAACATAAATGCTTCATACATTTTAGATACATAAGTATATCTTTTTTAATTCACAAAATGACGAAAATATATGAGAACTCTATAAAGTGCCTGCATCTATTCATTCAACCATGTCAAATGTAGAACTCATCAAATTCAAATAACATTTAAGCAAATGATGTAGCAATACACAAAACCATTTTCTTAAATCACATGCAATAAAATTTAGACAAAACTAAAATAAGTTTAACGCTAAGTAACAACTCTTAAATCACATGATTCCATAACACAGTATTTGAAAGTGTCACAATCACATTAGCAATTTTAGTTATCTCAATCACTTTTCCTCAACTACATAACAATAAGAACAAGTAAAAGTCTCATACCTCATAACAATAAAAACTCAACCACATAACAATGTTACATTCCCCCACTTCCCCCCGAGCCTGGACTCTCAAAAGTCTTCAAAATAGTCACAGTCTTCTTCATGTCCAAGTGTAGGTCCCCCCATGCTCATCCTCCACTGTCCCCTTAGAGTCCATCAAAGTCATCAATGGAGCATTATGGAGCCTATGGCGACGAACTTTCCCCCTTTCTAAGCATTATTTGTTGACCTTGTGCTTGGATCTTAGAGTTCATTAATTCTTGGAGCAATTTCAATCTCTAGCCCCATGAGATGCTCATCCTCACGTAGTGGTGGCAAAGTGTGCCACAACTGCATATACAAGTTTTTTTTTTTTTTAATTTACGAAATTTTCTCATCATAGCAAGCACCCTTGTGTGTGTATAGATGGATGATGTCTCCATGACAGTGTGTTGCCATCGACATTCTTCAGGTAGCCCCCACAATTTGAATTACATTCTCAGTGCCAACTTTCATGACAATTTTCTGCAACAATTGAGCTAGGATTTCACATGTTTAATGTGTGAAGATGCATCTACTGACAGCAAAAAAACAGATCTGCTGGGCGAATTCAGAAGAAAGTGGATCAATCCAACCATTCCTATGTGTCCATGCATCAAACATGATCTACTTCTTGTGCATCCACAAGTTCTTGGGCCTTTGCTATCTCTTCTCCAAAAGGACCTCATGAATTTCATGAAAGCTAGGCCATTTCAATCTTGGACCAAATTGTGCTATTGCCTCCAACATGGTTTGGAAGCTACTGTAGCACATGTTATTGAATGGGATTCCAGCTTGATGCATCCATGTTTGTAGAGGGTAGCCATGATGGTATTGAATGGGAAGTCAGTGTGGCACAGCATACTTGAAGGTGGTGTAATTCATGTTGAAGGATATCCATGATTGTCTTTCCCTCGGGAGGATAATCTTTTTTGTTCATTCAATGACAACCCATTATTTTTTTATTTCTAATCGAGATATCTTTTTTTGTAGGTTCTGCCAATCCCATGTTCTCTGTTCAAGATATGCAGGTGGCAAACAAACTACTCAAAGATATTATTGACCAGAGATCTGGTAAAAGAAATGGATTGTATGTGGTCCCTCTAAGTGATGTTTCTTTTTTTGTAGTTACAGTTGTTTTAGTAGCTTTTTTCCTCCTTTGCATTGGTATTGTTCAATTGCGTATTAATGTTTGAAGGATGAGAATGGGAAACTTATGCAACAGAATACAACTCACATTCCATTGAAACAAAAACCGTAGTTTGACAACAAAGGTACCAAATTGTTATGTAATATAAGATAGACATGATTTTGGTGAAATGGTCATTAGATTTTCACATGACCTATGTGAAATTCAATTTTCTATCATATTGTAAAAATGTTATTCCTGAACTTAGAGGGTTTTCCAAGAGGTAAGATTTATTGGTTATGCGACAATGGCCATAGAAGACCCCCTCTTCCTGCACCCATTGTCCCCAAATTCTTTTCATGGCGTGCATGGAATATGGATGATGGTCAGCCTTGGTTTTAAGGGTAACTTTCCTCTGTTGTCATCCCTGTACATGTTTTGTGAATATTTGCCTTAATGGTTTAATGGATCATATTTCATGCCCATTTGATGTACATATCTTGTATGATAGATTCACCTAAATGGATTTAATTTCAAGTCCATTTCCACCAATGTCTGTTTATCTTCATTTTTGTCTTGGTTTCTGGGAATCACATAATAGGGATTCTTTCAACATATAAAGTTCCCTCATTGCTGTAGATTCTCTCATTGTCTCCTCTTATGGAATATGACAACACACGTCATAGCTATGTCTGTGTAAGTTAGGGCACCTTGATTGCAGTACATCATCTTCTCTTGGGCCCTTGATTGAGATCATTTGCATTTGATATGGTAATGTCACTGCCCTTGATTGAGTTTGAGGAATTCACCTTCCCATAGCCTCACAGTATACCCAGTCATCTCTCTCTCTGGCTCCAAGTTTCTCAAAGGTGCTAAAAGGATGATCTTGAAGCTTCCTCACTGACTAATAAATTATTTAGAATTTTAAAAGAGGCATATGATAGTAGACTGTGATTTTTGCTTCCTTATTCAGCTTTCTTATTAATACTAGGAACAATAGATATCTCAGATTGGTAAAGAAAAATAGTCTTAGGCATCGTTTGCATACGATTTTTAAAAAGTAAAAATCGCAAAAATCGGCTTCCACTGCACCTCAGTACGGTGAAGCGATTGTTGCCTCGTCGCCCACGTCTTTTGCGGCGTGGGCGACGAGGCTTTTGAAATTAAAAAAAAAAACAAAAAATTCCACACCGCCTACGCACTGTCCATCTCTCTCCTTCTTTTTCAAAAATTTTCAAAAGCTGGTGTAACACCGCTTTTCCATGTTACAACTTTTCTCTCTCTCTATCTCTCTCTTCCAACCGATTTTGGATAGCTCAAAAGCCAAGAGAAGAGGTGCTACATTTGGAAAGAAGGGTGGTCTTTTCAAAGATTTTTAATTTTGAAAAATTTTCAACTTTGTTCCCAAATGCTGCCTTAGTCTTGGATTACATATCAAGGCATGTTGGACATATTCTTTTAAATTATCGATACTGTGGTTCTTTATTTTTGTGACAAATTTCTCATAAATTGATTTTGCATTATTCACTTCTTTATGTTCTCTAATAAATGCAGAAAGATTTCAGGGTTGATAGCACAGAATATGGCAGATTTGGGTGCTGAAGTCTATTATCACAAGACCTATCCTCAAAGGAATCAATTTCATCCACTGCACTTCTTCTTTTCTAACTCTAATACAGCTTTTGTGCATGGAAATAATAGCTGTACCTCAGGGGGCATCAGCACTGCTGGCATAATACGAGCTCCCCAAGGGGATGGAAAGGAATCAATTGTTTTAGTGACACCTTATAACTCAGATAATATTGAATTAAGTGAAGCCATGACACTTGGCCTAGCTTTCTCTATTTTTTCTCTCCTTAGTCGAGTTACATGGCTTGCCAAAGATGTTATATGGTTGGCTGCAGATACTCAATATGGAGAATATAATTCTGTTGCTGCCTGGCTGAGAGAGTATCACGATCCTAACTTCTCACATGACCCATGGAAGGTCAATATTGCAATGTGTGCTGAAAGCACCATTCCAGTTGAATGGCAAGACAATGTAGTTAAAGAGAAAGGTTTTAGTGCTTTTAGACGTGCTGGAACGATGGCTGCTGCCCTTGTCCTTCGGGTTAATGATAGAGAAGAAGGAAATGAAATGGATAGCCTCACTATTCGTGCAGAGGCATCTAATGGCCAGATGCCAAATCTTGACCTCATCAATATTGTCCATTATATAGCTGTGCACAGACAAGCTCTCCATGTGAAGGTTGGCACGTGCAGTTCCTTCCGTAACTCAGCAGGCCTAAAGCTAGGGGGAAAAATTCTGGAATTCTTAAGCAAAATTGCTTGGAGTTTAAATCCTCAGTGGACATTTGGAATTCCGGCTT
This sequence comes from Colocasia esculenta, assembly GCA_014218235.1. Classification (NCBI taxonomy): domain Eukaryota; kingdom Viridiplantae; phylum Streptophyta; class Magnoliopsida; order Alismatales; family Araceae; genus Colocasia; species Colocasia esculenta. Next base: position 46,926,885 of record CM024759.1, on the reverse strand, counting down.
CTGATTATGTTGAAGGCACTGCAACACTTGCTAGTTCAATTTATTCTCAGGTACAATGATGAAAATTTGTATATTTTTCTGTCAGATTTTGTGCTGTATCTTTTGCCATTTTGCCATCAGATTCCGCACAGTTGTCCTTGATTTTTATTGTATTCTGTTCTTTTCATTGGCACAGGCACTTGGTGTGCCTACTGGTTCCCATGGTGCTTTCCGCGACTACCAGATTGATGCAGTTACATTGGAAATTAGCCCCAAAATTCCTCTGAATTTTGAATTAGGACGCTCTACAATACTCCTTAAAAGTGGCAGGTAGAAATTTTGCTATTTGGGTTTCTTTAGTAGTTCTTGTTTATTTTATTTTTGTCTCGAAAATGTAATATTGCTATCATGAACCTTTTTATTGCCTTTTACCCCCAGAAGGGGGCAATGATGCCTTTCGTTGAAGTATGAGTAAAATGATGCACCACTATAGTGCACTTTCCCATTCTATGATCCTACTAAGTTGATGTCATTAGATGTGAGGACCCTGTCTAAGGACTACAAGGCAAGATTTAGCAAAATGATAAATCCTACATTTACTATTTTATGTGGTTTTTTCAACTCTTTAAGCTTGGTCAGAACGAAATTCATCATACTCCATTCCTGCAGTGATTTCCCTTCCATCCAAAAGCTTGACTCCATCCCTTAGTAGTTGCTGTATTTATGGGGTCCCACCATTTTCTATGTATAATTCAAGAAGATCATTCAGACTACATTCACAATGACAAGCCATGAACAAATGCTCTATTGTTGCTTTGGATGCAGCAATAAAGATAATTTCTCCCTGTACCTTGAACAATAAGCTCGAGCTGCTTATTTTTAGCCTATTAGATGCTGTTTTTGAAGAAAACAATGTACCTGTAGTGCCTCAAGCACCCCCCCTGCTTTTTTTTCCCCCCAGTATAGAAGCCAAAAGGGAATTGAGTGATGAGGTCAGTTTCCACCTGGTGTTTGTGCGTTCAGACCTCGTCAGGTCCAAAATCGGAATCTTAGGTTGTTAATTTAATCGTTTGATGTAGGAGCCAGTGCTTGACTTGTCTACGGACTAGGACGACCTGCAGAGACAAGAGTGAGTCCAGGAAGGGGTTCTTGGGAAAAACCTTCAACACCTAAGTCAGTCCAAGCTTGATTGGGGAGAGAAGGAAGGTGAGAGAGAGAGAGAGAGAGAGAGAGAGAGAGAGAGAGAGAGAGAGAGAGAGAGAGAGAGAGAGAGAGAGAGAGAGAGACGACGTTTCAACATGTGTAATCCTCTATTCTGCGATCATTGGCCTCCCTTTGAAGGTTGTTGTAGCTGGGGGGACTCTCCTGGCTGATATGAGACTAAAGCCCTTTGTTTTTTTCTCTTCTTCTCCTTCTGTTGCAACGATGATCTTCTGGATCTACTCTCGGGCCCAAGCTTGGGCAATTGGGCTGAGCTTATCATGATTCCCCACTCCAAAGCCGGGAACTGAGCTCAAGGATCCTACTTTTGGAGTCTTATGCTCGAATGGACACGTGTTGGGCATTGCAGTTCACGATTAATGGGTTCTGTGACCTTGAGACGTGCGTGTGTCAGGGCAGCTGCTAGTCATCACAGCTGGCAAGTACTGGGGTCTGGCGATAGGTATTTGAGTGAAGGGTGAGGGTGTCCGAGTACCATTGTGCACATTTGCCAGAGCCTAGAGGTCAAAAGAGGTTAGAACGTGGTTGAGCAGCATGGAAAGTAGGTGAGGTGGCATTGTGTGTCCCTTTCGCAAGGGTGGGGCCTTAGCTGTTAGTAAGTGTTGGCTATAAGTGCTAGGTCGGGGAATGTCGAGTAGTATGTCTCCTCGGGGCTCAAGGGAGTGTGTTGTCAAGTAGCCTGAGGTTGGGAGCCGTTAGTAGCACAGCGGAGTCACAAGTGTTGTGGACTTCGTTCCAAGCATCCGATAGGGGGAAGGAGAGTATGGCTGAGATGATGGAGGCGAATGAGGTATTGGTGCGAGATGGCTGTCATAGTTCCGGTGGAAGACACAAATGAGCTGGAGGCAACCAGCAAAGTACGGCTGATCCAAGTATAGATGTCGAGGGTGGAGGTAAAAGAGGCATAGTTGTCAAGGCGTCAAGGCGACCAAGGCGTAGGTGGGGTCTCGATTCGCCTAAGCGGTGCCTAGGCGTTTAGGACGGAACCAAGTATGAGTTGTTTTCAAGTGTCCTTCTTACATGATATTTATGTATCTATAAATATATATAATGATGAAAATTCAATAAAAAATATCATGATATCACAGACATAAAGACAATGAAAGCAACAAAAATTAAACTCCAAGTAAACAAACTCACATTATATATCATAAAGTCATAAAAAATCTAAATTGACATCTTCAAATAAATAAACACACTAAATAAGAACAAGAAGTGCAAATATCATTCTATCATCAGAAAAGTAATTTTCAACTTTTAAAACAAACAAGTGAATACACATACATGTAAATATGTTAAATAAAAATAAGAAGTGCAATATCTTAACACACTTAAAACAAGTAAAAATTAAATGAGTCCATTACATAATCCCATAATATGTCTAAAAATTGAAAAGAAACTATAAAATGACAAGTCTCATGTGTTTGGGTGATGATAGTTTAAGTTTGACCAAATCCTGAGAGATCTCAAACAGACTAAGTGCTGTCAGTAGGAGAGCGGCTCCCTTGGAGAAGTCATATGCACGTTTGACTTTTTTTACCGAATTTTAGAGTTTTAGTGTTCCATATGGTTTATTTGAATTATCAAATTTTTAGATAGGTCAAATTATGAGAGATTAGAAAGTTAGCATTTCGCTAAAATCATCGAAATCGTGATTTTCTTCTTCGATGGGAGAGTTGACTTTTTTTTGTACGAGATATGATTTTTTTGATATTTTTATTGGATTCAAATGGGGGGTATTTCCTTATTTACATGTAATATCTTAAGTAAATGTAACATTTACTTAAATGATATTCAGGTAAATAAGATGTTATCTGGAATCGGGCTGGACCCAGCCCTGAAAACCGACTTGAATCTGCTGTCTAAGTGGGATATTGCGGATCCCTAAAGGGTCTAGGCGCGCCCAAGCGCCTCTAGCGTGCGCCTTGGCCGCCTTAGCGGCGCCTTGGGGCGCCTTTTCTCCTCTTAGAAAGGCGAGGTGTTTTAAGGCGGCTAAGGAAGCGCCTTGGCGCTTAAGCGGCGCCTAGGCGCCGCCTAGGTGTCCGCCTTGACAACTATGAAAAGAGGAGATGGTGGTTGGTCCGCCATGCGGCACAAACGATGTCATAGTTGGCGTCAAACTTTACCGAGGAGCTGATGGCGATTCGGGAGGAGTTTAGGGTCTCAGACAAGTTTGACCTTGTGGTAGCTCAGGGCAGAGATTGTGTGAATATTGGCCGACCTAGCTACTTCTGTATTTATGAGCATGGTTGGTTGTGCCATACTGTACTGGTGTCCTATAGCTGTGGCATATTGTGCCAAGGACTTTCCTGTCCTCGACATGGTTTGGCACAAATAGTGTTTTTTTTTTTAATAATGAAAAGTTAGAGGTTTTTGGGCCAAGCCCAAGCGGTGCAGTACGGTACGCTCGGTGCCATACTATCCCAAGCTAAACCCGATTTGATCTAGTACATCGATTCGAACAACCTTGTTTACGAGGAGGCATGTGGGCCGACCTTTGGTTTCTTGTTGTGCCTCTTGTTGTTGCGCTACTATGGTACTTGGATATAGCGCCTACTCAGCTCGTCTCGAACACTTGGCGGTGGGTTTTTTCTTTTTAGTAATGTGTCATAGGGCCAGGAAAAGGATGCTCTCGGTTATGTATTTTCTTATTTCTGTACTTCGAAGTGCAGCCCAATGCATAAGGAGTGGTTCTATGTTGTCGTCATGGTGTGTTGAGTACCGTCAAGGGGTTATTGACCTCAATTCACTTACGGAAGAGCCAGTTCTTCTACATAAGGATGACGACGGTAGAGTCCTTTCCCTTCCCCATGTGCTGGGCAGATAGTGTATCCAGAAGTCGTTTGGTCATGTTTGTTTGCGAGAGCGGTGGCTTTTCTTACTTGTGATGATTCGTGTTGGTCAAACAATTGGCTTGAGTCATTTTGAGCAAGGAAAATTTGGAGCGGGTTGGGCTGTGCCCTGTTGGGTTGCAAGGTAAGCTCGACCCCTCCTATTTTCATTTATTTGTGTGGTTTTTTTTCTCTTGCATCTGTCTAATGGCTAGCTCGTCTTTGTAGAAGATATGGTTGACTTGGCATCAGTTTGCCAGGCCATTGAGGCCAACAAGAAGAAGAGGGCCCAAGTTGTGACCAAGGCCGAGGGGCCTTCACAAAAGAAGGCAAAGGGTTCAACGACATCACCTACCTTTGCAGGTGTGGTGGGTGCTAAGCAGGCGCCAGTGAGGACTTTCAATAGGTCGGGGAGCTGAGGTGAGGGGCATTTGAGAAAACCCCCATAATGGAAGTGAAAGGGTTGGGGCTCTGCCTATGGCCTAAGAAGTGGAAGATTATTGGTGAGCACTACCTCAAGGACACATGCACGAAACCCAAGCTTGCGAAGGCTTGCCTTCTTCCTTAGAACCTAGAGGAGTTGGATGCTACACCACACCAACCTTGAGGATGATTCCCTCTATGATGAAGGAAGGGGCTCACCCATGGCCCTTTACCACCTAGTTGTTGAGCACTTCGACAACATCCTAGAGGCGACAAAAGCTAAGGCTAACTAGGATAGGTTGGTCGCTAAGGTGACTCAACTGAAGGTTTCCTTCTAGAAGCTCCAGAAGGACAAGGGACAAGAGGAGGCAAGGGCAAGGTTGGAGATCCAATAGAAGTTAGAGTTGGTAGGGTAGGAGGCTATTCGCGCCTTAAAGGTGAGTAGGGAATTCCATTGCTTGTTTGCAGAGGCCGGTGTCTTCATACGAAACCTAGCAATATGACGACTTGATGTCCTGCATCGACGCTGTTTTGGGTTCTATACACCGAGCTCGACCTTAGCTTTTTGGAAACCCCCGATGAAGGGGCAGGTCAAGAGTGACTTGCTTGAATGTAAATTTGTTTCCCTTTTTTCTCTTTTTGTTTGTTTACAGAAGGTTGGTAGGTGTGGAATGATGACATTTAGCTGATCTCCGATACTTTTATAATCAGCTCATTTTGTGAAATGAAAAGATCTTTTTGCACCATTGTATTTTTGTCGTAATTTGACTTTGTCAGTGTGAGTGTGAAATATCGTGGATTTAGTCAACAATTGGGGAATTGTGGCCCCGTCGACCTGGGATCTTCTCTAACTTAGATGATAGGTGGATATAACAGTACCTTCGATCTGACATCTTGAGGTGGTGGGTTGTGGCTCCTCCAACTTAAGGACTTAGCTAACCGGAGGGGTAATATGGTACCACTGGCTTGATGCTAGTGAAGTGGTGTATCACGGTTTGCTCGACCTGGGGATTGTAAATTTAGAGGATAGGTGGGGCATTGTGGGGTCATCGACCTAACACCATCGAGCTGGTGGATCATTGTCCGTTCGATCTGGGGATTGCAAATTTAGAGATAGTAGTAGATGGGTATCATGACATCGTTGACTTAATGCCACCGAGATGGTGGATTATGGTCCATCTGACCCGGAGATTAAGAATTTAGAGACAATAGGTGGGGTATCATGGCACCGCCGATCTAAGGCCACCTAGGTGGTGGATCATGGTCCATCGAACTTGGGGATTGCGAATTTGGAGGCAATAGGTGGGGGGTATCATGGCACCATCGACCTAATGCTGCCGAAGTGGTGGATTGTGGTCCATTTGACCTAGAGATTGCGAATTTAGAGGCAGTAGGTAGAGTATCGTGGCATTGCCCACCTATCACTGTCAAGGTGGTGGATCATGGTCTGTTCGACCTAGGGGTTTTGCTAGAAAATTAATCATCATTCGAGAAAGAACACAAAATATTTCCTTAAGTTGGTCACACATCACGTCCTCGAGACGAGTTTGCAGTCGGTGGTTTCTAGTCGATACACACCTGTGCTGTAACACTTAACCTTCCAAGGTCCTTCCCAGGTCGGGCCTAGCTTCCCTAAGGCCTAGGCTGGGTCGAAGGCTTCGACTTTCCTCAAGACCAGGTTGCCGATGCAGAAGTGTCGGCCTCTTACTTTTCGACTGTGAAACATGTGGACGCTTCGTTCCGCGCCCCTATTGCGGTGTAGTCGCTCCGGAGGTTCCCCGAACATTGTCTTTGCTCACTCGTTGGCGTGGATGGTTGCTGGTTGACCATTGCTTGCTTCTTTGACCCTCCAGTTGACCAGGTTGACCAAGAAGAAAGATAAAGAAAACATCAAGTAAATAGAGGGGAGGTGATCGCCAGGGCCTTACATGTGCCCAAGGAAGTGTCTCGATCGCGCCGGTGACGCTGCCTCGCGAAGCAGATGATGGTGGGACTCCAACTTTCCTCTCTTCGGCCGGCCAAAGAAAGAAAGCTCCACGGTCTTGCTTTAGTGTTCCTGCAACAAAGAGAGAACTCTATTAGACTTAGGGCAGTGTAGTAAACGCCCAAAATGAAAAGAAGAAACCTAAAAGGAGAGTCCCGTGCCGGTTGTGGGCTTGAGAAGAGGGGTGGCCAAATGTTATGACCACCCTTCTTCCCTCCATTTTTTGGTTTGGAAAACCCCTTTTAGGCGTGTAGGGAGGTGCACTACGTGCCTAGAGTGTGTATGTGTGTGTGTGTAACATGCAAAGGTAAGAGGGAAGGAAGGGAAAGATAAAGAGAGGAGGGAGATGATCCTCATTTGTAGTCGTTGATGGCTGCTTTGTGGACTCCTCCAGCACGTGGTGAAGCCTCCTGGACGCTTCAAAGGTTGAGAGGAAGAGACGGAACAAGGGTGGAAGCTCTCTATGGCTTGGAGTGAACTTTCTCTCTCTTCTCTCGAGGCATCAAAGCTTGGGCTCGTCCAGCATCTCCTCCTTCACTTAGAAGGTCAAGGAGTACCATATATAGGCAGTGGGGGCGGAGCTAGTGAGCGTAGGATGCTCAAGTGCGAAGAAACACACTTAAACATGTGGCAATCCATGTGTTAAAGCTTGAACCAATGAGAGGGGGCCATGTAGGCTTTTTACTGGGTCAAGGGGGTGCCAAGGTGGCCCATTTGCCCGTTGGGAACGGTCCCATGCGTTGCATGGCCGAAGAGAGGGCGCAAGTGGGCTGGAATCTCGGGCAGTTGCGCAGACCAAGTAAAGCCAGGTTGACGTCAAGAGATGCTGCCGCCAACCCCATGCAGACGTCAACAGAAGTGGACGTCAACCGGAGTAGACGTCCAGAGGTGTTGCCGTCAACATGCAGTCAGCGGCAATCGATGTTGCCATTTACATGGGATCCGAGGCAAGTCAACAAGCGGTCAAACAAGCCTTATTGGGCCATGAACCACGTGGGGATGGGCCAAATCTCGCGTCTACAAAACTGAGCTACACGTTGTTGGTAGGCGGACATCTTGAGTAGTGTTGCTTCACGAAATTTGTCTACGAGCGTCGAGCAATGCTACTTGGGGAGAAGGCTCGTCAATCTCTACCGAGAGGACTATCTCGGCCTAGAAGGTCATATTGAATGGCAACTCCCCAATGGCCGACCTTGGTGTGGTTTGTTAAGACCATAGGACGGTTGGTAGGTCATTTGCTTAGTTCCCCTTAGCTTGGCAAAGATGTGCTTTTAGCCTTGGGAGGATTACTTTGTTGGTGACCCCTCCAAGGCCATTGGCTTAGGGGTGTGCCAACGAGGTAAAGTGTTGCCTTATGCCATGGTTGGCGCACCTTGCCTAGAAGTGCTTTTCAACAAACTGGGTCCTATTATCATTGATGAGCACTTGAGGCAGACTGAACCAGGTGATGATGCAGCGCCATACGAAGTTCTAAATCGCCTTCTTAGTGATTTGAGCTAGGGTTTCAACCACTTTGCGAAGTAATCCACAACGACCATGACAAACTTCTGTTGCCCAGATGCTAGGTGAAAGGGGTTGAGGATGTCGACCCCCCATTTGAGGAAGGGGCAAGGTTCGATCGTAGTGATGAGCTCGGTGGTCGATGCATGGTGAGGTTTACAAAGACTTGGCACTTCTCACATTTTCTGACTAGGTCGATGGCGTCTTGGCCCATAGTCGGCCATTAATAGCCATGCCTGACGAGCTTTCAAGCTGTAATGCCCCTCCTAGACATGGTACAGTTGTACCAACTCACATTGGTTTCAAGGGTGGCGCTACAGTGGAAACATCCAAACATAATGACGAGTAATATATCAACAATTATAGCAACGGAAGGATATGTGTCATTTCCATCAACATTGTATTCAAATACCAAGTCTAAGGCATAAAGAAAGTAACTACAATAATCCAATATTAACAAGTCCACAAGTCCATAAAATAAAACATTGTTCGAATTACAATTTATTCTCACATACAAGTTCACTCAATCACCACTCTCACAACAACAATCTAAGTCTCTACATCTTTATACTCTGGGTCAGTGTGGACTAACTCTTCTGTGCCAATATCCTCAACCTCCCCTAAAAGGTTAATCAAGTGTGAGTCTAAAAGACTCAACAAGCAACAAGGAATGACAGTTCAAGATCTATCATATAGTTACTTTTAAAACATGATATACATATTTCAATCACATGGCCTTTTTATAGTATATGGCTTCTTCCCATCGGTGTGTTCTAAATCATTTAACAATCATTATCCATAACTCCAAAAGTAATACTAAAGGATCATTTAATAAATACAGGAACATTCCTAACTAAATCATATTTCATATGTCATTCACAATTCATGTACATTTATACTTCATGAGGGTATTATCATGAAATATGCAGACGATTCATGTGACATGTAAAATGACATATAACATGTATACAAAATCTAGTATGTAGACATTATCATGTAGCATGTAGACATTATCATGTAGCATGTAGACATTATCATGTATCATGTAGACATTATCATGTAGCATGTAGTTGCCAAGACATAGCCCCACTATTAATAAGATCATGTAGTCATGTAGCATTTACTTATCACCTAGGCAAAGCAGTGAGTAAGTCTTGGTCATTGCGCAATACCGGGGGAAGTCATTCCCACCATTACCAGTAGAACAACTCTACCTCCAGGATTTCAATCCGTTCCCTACGGATTCATGTATTGTACTCAATATCATGTAGGTGAACCATAACCATAGGGGCATTCTATGGCGTAGTTCCATGCAAGGTTTGGCGCATCCCCGATTCGGACCGGATCGGGTTTTTCCTGATCCGATCCGATTCGGGCGGATCGAACCGATCTGGTTCGATCCGCTTGGATTCGGCCAGAACCCTTATTTATGAACCATTTTATGGCCGATTCCCTTGAATCTGGCCTTTTTTTGAATGATTGTGTGGTTTAGGCCTCTTGTACATATGTTTCATCATATTCCATGAGATTTATATCATGTAATTGGTATAAAAACATTTATTTTCAATGAAATAAAGCATTAGAAGAGTGAAAACAAATTGAAACTCATTAATTGAAAGATATTTACATTGCACAAAGTCAATACAACTATCAAACTCTAAATTCCAATAAAAATACAATGACTTACTCTAATATCCCCAATGCCCTTGTTGATATGGATCATATGCATTCCATTGGGATTGGCTAGGCATGGATTCACTCATCTGACTCTGAGGGGAGCTCCCCAATAAGATGATGACCTTTCGTTCTTGACACAAAACCACGAAACTCATCCCATGTCATCATGCTATGGTATCTCTGCCGAAACTGACTGAGATAATGGTCCCACACTTGACAGCCGGGGCGGACTACCCCCAGTTGTGCCATCTGTACATCCTCCTCAGGAACAAAAACTTGGACTGGAATAGGAATAGAATATGCAGGAGGAGGATGCATATATGGAGATGGACCAAGGTAGCCTGTTGTGGCAGTGTACCCACTGTACGGTCCGTACCCACTAGAGTAGTCTGTGCTAGTGGATTCGGGGTGATAGCTATGGCCGCCATAGGATCCGACAGACTCTTGTGTACTCATCCTCTCAAAGTCTGATATCATAGTGTCATAGCTATGGGAATCCACTGGTGAACCTCTTGCTTGACTGCCAGGTCTAAACTTCTGCCTTCTATTGTACCGCATTGGGGCACCATGACTACTATCTTGTGTTGCACCCCCATAAAATTGCTCCTCTGTGAATGCCATGCCACCTCCTCCTCCCTCACCACCCTCACCTCCTCCTCCCTCACCACCCTCACCTCCTCCTCCGCCCTGACCATCGTTACCACCTCCACCGTTACCACCACCGTCACCACCAGCATCTGAAGAACCACCTGCAAAGGCAATATCATTTGAACATTAGTTAGAACAAATACAAAATTACAAATACATTTTGAGGTATTTTTAATACAAAATGATGGCCTACCAGTAGTCATCGAATCATGGGAGGCACTATTGGGCAATCGGGGTGATTCCAATGGAGACGGTGTCTCATCATCTGCATTTGGATCCAAAGTCTCTGCATCGGCAATGTCAAGTGGATCTTCAACAACGGTAGCACCTTTCTTGCCTTTCTTGGATCCCCAACCAGAAAACCAACCCTTCTTTTTTTGTGCTGGGACGGGAGGTGGCTCTCGTATAACAACTCCTTTACTTGGCCGGGACTCTGTTGCACCAGTTTTTTTTCTGCGGGATTCTGTTGCTATTTGCTTCCCTTTTGCCAATTGAGATGATGTGGGAGCCCTTGTAGATTGTGAGGGAGGCGCATCCTGGGTAGATAAGCCTCTCCTTCTAGATTGTGTGCGGGGGAGGCCTTCCATCAACCTATCAAAATCATCATCATCATTACCTCCTCCTCTACCTGCAATAACCCCCAACATTATACATTAGGAAGTTAGCATAAATGCAACTGATAAAACATGTAAGATGAAAGAAAGAAATGACTCTCCCACCTGCAGTACGCGTCACATTCTCTACTTGTATGTCCGCAAGAAGATCCACCTCAGCCTCTGGATCCATCTCATAACGAGGGGAATATGGCTGTCCCACATTCCCACGATCTCCCTCCTCCTCTGCTGTTGCTTCTGCTACTACCCTTGCCAAGAAAGTGTTAGGGCGAGGTGGATCTTCAGGATCGTCTGCCTCCTCATCTAACTCATACTCCCCTCGCTCTGTTGTTGCTCGTGCAACCCATGCAACCATTGGGTCTTCTTCATCTCGTAGAAATCCAATATCAATTGGATCATACTCTACGTCCCCACGCTTCTTTGGATCTTCTGTAAGATGTTTGACCCTCAGCCTCATATTATAGTGGACGTACACCAATTGGTCCAAACGCCTATATGAGAGACGATTCCGCACTTTGGTGTGTATCAATGCAAATGTACTCCAGTTCCTCTCACATCCACTAGATGAGGAAGTCTGCGATAAGACCTTCACTGCAATTTTCCTCAATGTTGGCGCGGAATGCCCAAAGTTGAACCACCAATCAGCTGCATCCAAATTCAATTATCTCAATCAGATGTCAACCATCAAGTTGCAATGATAAAAAATGTAAATGGGAAGCATATTACCGCCGTCTACACGCTCCCGACCAGCAATGGCAGATGGCTCAGCAAAGGTCCCAATGGCTTCTCGAAAACGCTTCATCTGCATTTAATAAATTTATCATCAACTCCTATGAACTTCAAGTATTTGATTTAGCTTTGGATGGAAGTTGATAATCCTATACTTGCCTCATCAATGGCATCTGCCGCTAGCACAGGACTTCTTGACAATCTCTCAACCACCCTTGCAAAGGCAGCCGTCAAATCATCATCATATGCTAGCTCGTGTGCGTAATGGTATGCAGGGTGGAGATAGTATGCTGCAATTGAATAAAATACCATCATCAATACAATAAATAATAGTTTATTACAGAAATATGATTTATTTCCTTACCCGCCATATGGAGATCTCTACTCATCTGCCGGTCCCATCTATCGTCAACAACATCCAAAACCAAGTGTGCATGCCGAGGTGAGACTTCACGGATCTTTTTCCTCGCGGCTTCAAGCTTTGCATATACCAATCCTATAGATGGTCTCCTATCCCCATCCACCACCCTCAACACCTCATATAGAGGTTCAATGATTTGTACCAGCTTGAAGACCCGATCCAAAAAATTGGAGCTGTTGACGATGCCTTCCACCTCCTTTCCATCAGATGTACTAGCAAAATTACTCTGCAACCATTTATCACCCCTGAACATGCGTTTCAATCCATCCTTGTGCTTCAGTAGACTCTGTAGTGCCACAAAATTTGTTGCAAAGCGGGTGACACCGGGCCTCAACAACTCTCCACCAGTGGACTCTCTCATCCACGCCAACACCAGATGATGATTGTAGATGAAACGTGTTATCTTCTGTCCTGCATCCACCACCATTTTCACAGGTTGCAGTGTCCCAATTTCTTTAAGCATTAAATCAACACAGTGGGCAGCACATGGGGTCCAGTATAGATGAGGATAGATATTCATCAACTCCTCCCCTGCTTTCTTGTACGCAGCTCCATTATCCGTGACCACCTGCACAATATATTGCTCCCCAATCTCCCCAACCACCTCTCGCATCAAACCCAATATGTATTCATAGTTGTGTACATGCTCGGATGCGTCAACTGATTTGTGATAGAAGACTTGTCTATCACAATACACTAGGAAGTTGATGAGGCTGCTCCTGGTGATGCCCGACCAACCATCACACATGATGGTGACACCATACTTCTCCCATTTCTTCTTAAATCCATCTATGTAAGACTTTATCTCCTCAACTTCCTCCTGCAGATATTTCCCTGCCAAGTCCCTAGCTGTAGGAGGCTGCACATGTAGGCCTCCACGTTGAACCTCATGTATTGCAGTTTTATAATAGGGACTGTTCGCTGCATTAAATGGTAACCCTGTATGGTGCCACCACTTTGCAATTGCTCTCCCCACCTTGTATTTCGGCCCCTGCTGGTTGTATGAATCATCAATCCTAGTCTGCTTGCCATGCTCCCTAGGATACACATAAGGGTCCACATCCTCAATTTGCACACCTGTGGGTCTCTTGCTATGCCTGCCTTCTTCTGGTACTTGTGTGGGAGGGGGTCGAGTGAAATAATCTCCCACATTTGAAAATCGACGGGAGCCACTGCCACCTACCGCTGAGCCACTGCCACTGCCACTGCCAACCTCATGCTGAGCTCCCTGAAAACTCATTCTGTGCCCTGCCCTTTGATCAACTTCCCATGCCTCAGCCCTGCTATGTGCTCTGCCTAGCCTTTCCTGCACATCAGGATCAAGAACATATTCTGCATACATTTGAACTTCATCATCATCATCTTCATCTCTTTGCCTTCCTGATATAATCCTCTCTGCTATCTCCTTATCTGCCTTCTTTCTTGCTGTCTCAGTTCGAACTCGCTTAATGTGTTCACTCATAGCCTTCTTGACTTCTTTTGGCACCGATTTACACCCCTGCACGTCATGGTACCTTGCTAGTCGACCACCAGCAAGGTGCTTCTTCAAACGGGAGACCCCACCTCCTTGTCCCACAAAACCACAATAATTGCACTTAAAGTTGTGCCTATTCTCCAACATGATGCCATGCTGCCACCCAATATCATCAGAACCTCTTTTCGGTGCCATCTACAATGACAAAAAATAAATAATAAATTAACAGTAAATTAAATTAAATTTCAGAATTTGAACACTAAAAGAAAGTATTCTTACTTCTTAATTGTTATATGATATTTTTTTAATATACATGAACACATGATCACAGAAATCCATTCACACATGCATATATATTTTCTGTAATTTCACATTTTATTTTAAAATACTTCTTATTAATGTAAGAATATAAATTAATTATTGCTCAACTTTTTATTTAATCAACTTCTAATCATGATGTACAAGTTATACAATACATTTCTATCAATTTTTGGTTGTTTACACTTTTTAAGATTTATAAAATTATTATTCAAATTTTAATATAATTATTAATTATTTATGAACATTAATTAATTATACCTAAACTTCTTATAGAATCAAGTTCTAACCATGATATAGAACTTATAGAACACCTTCCTATCATTTTTTGATTGTTTAAAATTTTTTTAAGATTTTTCAAATTATTTTTCAGAAAATCATATTTTAGGGAAAATCATCAAATCTACATGAAAACCTTGTAGATCTTGATGAGAAATGGTTGCAAGTGAACATCAATCCCTTACCACATCATTTCCTAACAAGATCTAACCCATACACCAAGAAAAGAACAGAAAAATGAAGAAATAAGGTTGCTTACCTTGAAAACCCTGTAGAACCTTCAAAAAACTTGAAGAACAAGGCTTTAAAGCTTCCAAATCCACCTCCAAATGGACACAAATTCACTTAGGAAGCCTCCTCCTGTGGATTTGCACCTAAATCTACGATTTTCTCTTCAAAAAAACTGCAAACGGGGGGGAGAAAGGGGCCTGCGGTTTCCTGCGCTGCGAATGGGACTGTTCAGTCCCGATGCACAGCGCATCGCCGACACCCTTTAAGGGTGTCGGGCGGATCGCGCCCGATGCGACAGTGTCGGGCCGGATCGCATCGCATCGGGCTCGATCCGCCTGCTAAGGAAGGATCCGGGCGCATCGGGCGAGTCGCGCATCGGATCCTCCCTGATCCGATGCGATTCGGGGGGATCGGCCCGGCTCGATCCGGCGCGCCAAACCTTGGTTCCATGTAGGAATCTCTATAATAGTAATGTCTTATTGGCTATATTATTCTAGAAATCTCATGACTTGCATTCTTGCAACACAATATGTAAATATGTGTTCTAACATGCTTTTCACACAATTATGCATATGTACTAATTTCATTTAATAAGACAATCACATATATTCATGCAACACATTACCATTATTTCTATAATCATCATCTCTATTGTACATCTGTGATCAATTATGATAGTACAGTGATCATTTAGATCAAAATTCAATATTCATGTACTCCTTTTTTGCATTTAACAATTTCTATGTATTCCTTGGTATGTTCAGAAAATTATAGCAGCAAACACAGTACATAGAAATCTTGTCAGTAATTCTCTTCCTAGATATGCATTATTCATACAAAATTTCATATTTTTCTGAATCAGATATCATTTCCTATGGTTATTTATCTTTACATTGGATCAATTAGCATGAATACAACGTTAAATAAAACATACATTTTACTGTGCGAAAACTGAGCATGAAGGATCAATGTCTTTCAATCTAACAGCATTAAGGAATTCAAAACACGTCCTCATAAGTCATAACATGGATCAAACACTCGTTCATTTTCCCTTCTTCTTACATTATCAAAATCCTACAACAAAACATGTATAGGCCAGGTAACACTATTATATCATTTCTGCAGTATAACAGTATTTATTTACACAAAACAAAGTATAACAGAACGTTGTACAACCATCAATTATGATTTATAAGCATTTAAACAGATCTGCAAGAAAAACTGTATAGATGAACTCAATGGCAATGTAGATTGCCATTTACAAAGGTTAACGGCAGTCTACATTGTCATTAAGATCAGTCGACGGCGACACATAGTGTCGTTAATGCATATAGACGTCCAACACTAAGTCGTTTACATGAAATAAACGGCGATCGAGATTGACGTTAAGTTCATGCGGTTAGAAAATCTAGAAAACTCACATGAAATGACAAAACTTTAACCCCTTACTACGATCTTATTCATGGGTCTAAAAATAAGTAAAAATAGTAGATCTGTAGAGCCTAAGATCCTAAACCGTTCCCCCATGTTACTTGCCTCTAACCCTCCTTCTGGAGTAGCAAATAAAAGTTGAAGACGCCCGCCTTGGCAACAAGGCAGTCCTCTTCATCGCCTTCGTCCGCCTGATCCGACCTCCAGAACAATGCCCTCGGTCAGAGATCCTTCTGAGCACGATCCTTAAGTCACCACTGTGCCTAGCTCGTCTCGATCTGCACAAATCGCCGCACAACAACCCTTCTCTCGGCTTTCCTTTCTCACTTCTAAACCAGCAAAAAACTTCTTCCTAAGAGCTAAATCGGGGTCTTATAAAGGCCTCCTACGGTTTACCAATCTCCAATCCTGACCCTTGAACTGGAAACGCCCCGATCTATAGGATAAACATCAAAGAAATGGCCGATTATTTCGCTCCGGAACGGTAGCTGCAAAAGCTTGCAAGTTAGGTTAACGTCAACATAGGTTGTCGTTTACCATGGAATAAACGACATTCGATTATGCCGTTAACCTGTCAGATCGAAAAACCAAATATTTTAGGAAAATATAAACGACACAGACTTCTGTCGTCTACAATAGGTAAACGACACTCAATGTTTTCGTCTAGTTTAGTAAATGGCAGTGAACTGTGACGTCAAGATCATCAAAATTCACATCCCAACACAAGAATTGAATAACTCACATAATTCAAAAGAATAAACAAACAAGAGATCTAGGGTACTACATAATCCCTAGCCTAACACCAACATGGCCACCACATACGCCTTCGTGAACCTTTCAGAGAGCATAGTCGTCCTTGTCCAGTTCAAGGCACTTAAGGTAAGGTAGGTTGTATGCTCTGCAGTATAGTTTGCCCTAGATAATTGTAAACTTCTCAACCCGATGCTTGACGTCTCAAGCGGCACGGTCATCTGCTAGGAGCGCACTGTGCAACAAGTTGCTTTTGATCAAGTCCTTCCAGGTCGAAATTGCTTGAGGCTCGCCAACTGGAACTTCATTCTCGTAGCTTAGCTAGGGGACTTCTTCCACATGGACTTACGGTGGCGGTCCTCGCTGTCTGAACCCACCCACTAAGGATCCAACCCGACTCTACCAGTCTACGAGTCACAAAGTCTCAAAAGGATATACTCAAGAAGTGTCTAGTGGGAATGCATAGAAGAGGAGTATCGCATGCTTAAAGATACAAATATTCACAAGATTTCATACATGCTCATAAAAGATTACATTGTTTGAGTACATAACTTAAAGTTCAAATAGTAAAAGCACAGCAACTTGGGGCATATCTCGAGGTACACAACTCACAACTGCTGGTAGGAGGGGTTTGCTCTCACTCATGTGGTGGATTGGTCTGGGGTTGGGAACTCGCTTGCTCTCCTTCACTTGAAAGGGAAGTAGGGGTGTGCCTCATAATTTCATTGGCTCATCGGGAAAACCTCCAAAACACGGAGCAAGTCTAAACAACAAAATTAATCTATTATACATGCTGAAATTAAATAAAGATGCTACTAAAAGGAAACAAGCTACATCATTCCACATTTTCGATTACCAGACAAAAACATGAGTCGGAAGGTATGGTGCTGCCGCTAGGATCATGGTAACTGGCTCGCAAAGCCAGAACCTGACTCGGACAAAAGTAAATAAGTAACCTCACAGTCAAAAACACATTCTGACTGCCGCACCCACGCCAACTTCTTGCCGACCGGAGAGGTTGTGGAGTCTACGACACACACCTACATTCTGGCCAGACTACAGTCCCACGCCTAATCACACTTCTATAGTTTCTAGAGCCATAGAGTAAGGCTAGTGGGAACCAAAGACTAGTTGGGGACCCACACGTTTGCCGATGTCCGCTCCCCCAGCCAAGAGTGCATTCAAGCGACTAAACAAGAACCACATGACGTTGTCCCAACGCCATCTTTTCCCTACTTGGACGAGGAACTCAAGGGGAGTCCAGGAAGACAACAAAAACCTTTTCAGTGTACAAAGTATTGAGACTAAACCCACGTCCGCACACAAAGTGCAAGGCACACACATGGGCACCTAACCATTGAGGTATCAGGCAAGTCACTAAGTGTCGATACTACCAGACTCGATAGAAAACACCTTGTAGAGCCATAACAATCTCACTGGAACCATCGGTCGACCAACACACAGTTTTAGGTCGATCGAAACAGTCATTAGTCGCACAAGAGTGCTTACTGGAAACATTGGTCAATTGATATAGTTTTCGGTCTATCACAATAAACACAATCAGTGTGACTAACACTGAGACGCGCATCAGAAGATTAAGATGCGCCATCAAAGATGTGCGCAATTTATCACTGAACACACAAAACCCTATTTCGTTCAGAAAGCCATCTCTAACACATTCCTTATACATCTTTCCCACACTGTCCCAATCCAGAAACGTAGAAAACAGTATGATAACTATGAAAACCATATAAGAACGTCCCTTAAGCATGATTCTAGGCACAACCAAACTCTAAAACATGATTTCTAGCAATTTAAACACTGTATGCTCATTCCTTAGCTTCAAATCTACTATCTAGCCAACACAAGTGGCCATAGAAAACTCAAGAACGCCAGAAGATTGTAGGAAATCACGAAATGGGAAGTTCATCCTACCAAACCAAGAAGGAAACACCCATTGGGGCCTTCATGTGATTTGGCTTTCTCCTCCTAGCGTGAATCCACTCCGAAACACGTTTAGTTCACCTGGAACGAATGTAGAAAATAAAAAATCGCTGCTGGGAGAGCTTCATGGCCAGAACAATGTAAAACCTTGTTCTGTCGACCTCTGCCCAACCTTGAACACGCTGAATCTGAGACATGTGCTATCATTATAAACATCTTAGTCTCAGGCTTTGCCACGTGTCATCTTGAGTTGACACATGTCCAAAGCTTGATCAAACCAGGAGAGACTAGGCGCGCTAGTCAATATATGCACAACTATAGTTGCACAAAGGAGAATCAGTACGACAGTAGAACGACCACAAACTGATGACAAACTCGATTGGCATCAGGGCTAAGTTGATGACATCATCACTTGGCGCTGAGCAAAGTTGACGGCAAGCTTAATTGTCGTCAAACAGTCCTGATGGTAAGACGATTGTCGTCAAATGAGCAAGACGGTGCAAGGGTTTGGCGTCTGAATGCCAACCCTAGAAGCACCCAACTAAACTGGTGTGTTTTGAAATGCACAACCTGTGTTCAGCGCGACACAGACCTGAGCTCATAGAACCCGGGGTTGTCAGGCCAAACATGAAACACCCAACACAGGCCAAACAATGGGTACACAATCTGCTAGGCCCAGTAATAGGGAATCTGAAAAGCAAATACGCTGCATTATAACCACCTAAAAAATTTCGTCCTCGAAATTAAGAAGAAATTCATGAAAACACACATATATACTTGAATTACAAACATTCAGCATTCATTTAAATTGAAATAAAGTCTTATTTAAACAAGTATGGATACATCTTCCTCATTTCATCTGCTAATTCCCAAGTGGCTTCTCCTCCCAATCTGTTCTCCCACATTACATTAACTAATTCAATATGTTGTTTCTCAGCTCTCATACTTTTCCATCCACAATCTGTACTAGATATTCTGACATGGACAAATCTAGCGCAATATCATCTGTTGTGTAACTGATAATGCAAGAAGGATCTCGTACATATCTTCTTAACATGGAAATATGAAAAACATTGTGTACATCTGTAAAATCATGAGGAAGTTCTATTATATAAGCTACTTCACCAATTGTCTCCAAAATTCCAAATGGACTAACATATCTTGTGCTCAATTTGCTTTTCTTGGTGAATCTCATTACTCCTTTAATGGGTGATACTCTTAGGAACACATACTCTCCCACTTCAAACTGCAAAGGTCGTCTTCGAGAATCTACATAACTCTTTTGTCTACTCTAGACTGCTTGCATCTTTTCTTGATAAACTCACTATTTCAGCGCACTGTTGCACTAATTTTGGCCCTAATAATTATCTTTCTTCAACCTCATGCCAAGTCAAGGGAGTTCTGCAAGATCTTCCATATAATGTTTCATAAGGTGCCATGCCAATACATGGATAGTAACTGTTATTGTAAGCAAATTTTATCATGTCAAAATGGTGCTCTCATATACCTCCCCATACCATATAACAAGCTCTTAACATATCTTCAAGTGTCGGAATGGTTTTTTCTATATGTCCATCTGTTTAGGGATGATATGTTGAACTATATCTTAATTCTGTGCCTACTGCTTTTTGAAAGCTTCTCCAAAAACCTGAAGTAAACCTCAGATCTCTATTTGAAACAATCATCATTGGGATGCCATGTAGAGGTACAATTTTGTTCATATACAATCTAGCTAGTTTGTCCATTGACCATGTTATATTGACTGCAGGAAGTCTGCAAATCTTAGTCAACCTATCTACAAGAACCCATATGTCATTGTTACCTACAGATGTTCATGGCAGTCCCACTACAAAATCCATTGCGACATCATCGCATTTCCATTGTGGAATGGGTAAGGGTTGTGGCAATCCTCTTGACTTTTGGTACTCTGCTTTAACTTGCTGACATATCATACATTTTGCCACAAACTTAACCATCTCTCTTCATACTTGGCCACCAACAAATGCTTCCTTAGTCCTTGATACATCTTGTTGTTCCCTGGATGGATATAATATTTAGATCTATGAGCTTCACCCAAATAAGTGTTGCTTCAACTCTGCTTTATTAGAAACATAAAGTCGGCCGTAGAATCTTACTACACAATCATCATCAATACTGACCCCTTACATCTTTACAATCTCAGCCAAATTGTCGTCTGATTTCTGTGCTTCAATTATTTGATAATACAAAAATTGCTGGTCTCTATCTACTAGAAATTATAAAAGAATTATCTGTCACATCCTCATATAATTTCTATTCTTTTACCATAATGTGCCTCAAAATTGCCTTTCTACTAAGTGCATCAACTACTACATTTGTCTTTCTTGAAATGATATGCCAAAGTAAAATCATAATCTGTCAAATATTTCATCCATCTATGTTGTCTTAAATTCAAATCCTCTACGAGAAAATACATTTCAAGTTTTTATGATACATAAAAATCACAAATCTATTACCATAAAGATAGTGCCTCCAAGTTTTCAATGCAAATACAACTACTAATTCCAAATCATGGGTGGGATAATTGTCCTCATGGTGCCTCAATTGCCTGGATGCATATGCCACAATTTTGGAGAAATCTTAAATAAATCTTCTATAATATCCTGGTAAACCCAAGCAACTTTCGATTTCTGATACTGTCTTTGGCTCTTCCCACTTCAGTATTGCTTCCACCTTAATTGGGTCAGCTGCTTCTCCTACTCTAGATATCATATGTCCTAGAAACTGTACCTCTTTCAACTAGAATTCATACTTCTTGAATTTTTGCATATAATTGGTGCTCTCTCAATATCCACAAAGCTATCCTCAAGTGGGTTGCATGTTCCTCTTTTGAAGAAGAATATATCAAAATATCATATATAAATACCACAGTGAACTTGTCCAAAAAGGGATGAAAAATTCTATTCATCATATTCATAAAAGTTGTAGGGGCATTAGTGAGTCCAAAGGGCATAACTACGAACTCATAATACCCATATTGAGTTCTAAAAGCTATCTTGCTAATATCTTCTTCTCTGATCCTTAACTGATGATATTCAGACCTTAAATCAATCTTGGAAAACATTGTAGCTGATTGTAACTGATCAAACAAATCATCTATTCTCGGTAATGGATATTTTATTCTTAATGGTCACCCTGTTTAGTAACCTGTAATCAATACATGATCTGAAACTTCCATCTTTTTTTCTTACATATAATACTGATGCTCCCCATGGTGAATGCCTAGGTCGTATGAAGTTTTTCTTTTTTAAAATTATTTCTATAATTCTTTCTTTAATTCTCTTAACTTTGTTAGTGTCATTCTGTATGGTGTTTCGGAAATTGGCACAGTTCCTAGCTGCAACTCTTTGGTGAAGTCCACCTCTTTGTGTAGAGCTAAGCTTGACAACTCTTTTGGGAACACATATGCAAACTCTTTTACCACATGCACATTCTTTACAATATTATTACTATCCACTAAACTTACAGAAGTAAGATATGCCATACATCCAACATTTATCAATTTTTTAGCTTTAAGTGCAGAAATAACGAGCTTCGAAGTGAAAAATAATATACCTTGGAATTCAAATACCACCCTACTAGGATCATGGATGGCAGAGTCGGGTCGGGTGGGTGAGTCGGACCCACCCGACCCCGACCCGGGTCAGGTCGGATCCTTGGATCCGGCCGACTCCCATGGAATCTGGCCGACCCTGGGTCGGCCAGGTTAAAAAATTGTGGAAAAATCAGGAAAAATCAGTAAAAATTGCAGAAAAATATGAAGACACATACAACATTCATTGAATACAAACACAATCAAATTCAAATCTTATCATGTTCATACATTGAAAAAATAGATATATGTACAAGTTTATAACATGAAATAAATAAAAATACCTTCTCAATTTGACATTTCTGAACCCTCATCCTCTACCTCATGAGATTGAATAGGTGGCACATACTCATGTCCTCCATACTGTGTATATCCAAAAGTAAACAAAGAATTTGCAATGTCTTGGAATCCTCTTTGGATGCCTCGAGGTGTCGTTGCTTGTTGGCTTGAACTTTCTCCTAATTGTCCCGGAGCGAAGAAACTACCTTATCCAGTAGTTTGAATATTGCCTAAATAATTTGTCCCACTACTAGAGCTGATATCTGAATATGACAATTTTGGGGGACTAAAAAAGGGTGGATAAGAAGGCCCATATCCCCAATCATGCCCTGCTTGCCTTTGTTGGCCTTCATATCCCCCATGTTGCTGTTGTGCTTCTCCTTGGCTTCCTTCTTGTTGATGGGGTGGTTCTGAATAATCTTCATATCCTGACATGATACCCCCAAGCCCATAACCGCCTGTGGCTCCAGTACCTGCAGCAGCACCATCATCATCACCAGGTGATTGAGTGGAGTCATCACTCCCCACTGTTTTTCCTTTTCCTTTTGTAATCATCTTTTTGCGACGTTGATAATGTATTTTCTCTGCCTCATATAATCTAGCCAAGTGAGGTGGTAGGGGTGGAGCCTCAGAAAATGACTGTCCAATATGTGTCTCTGCCTCAGGAGAGTCCTCTT
The DNA here is from genome assembly GCA_014218235.1 of Colocasia esculenta. Classification (NCBI taxonomy): domain Eukaryota; kingdom Viridiplantae; phylum Streptophyta; class Magnoliopsida; order Alismatales; family Araceae; genus Colocasia; species Colocasia esculenta. Next base: position 46,903,844 of record CM024759.1, on the reverse strand, counting down.
CACCTTCTTGTGATTTTCTTCTTGGTTCTTCTGTTCTTCTTTCTTTGTTTGCCTTTGCTTTCTTCTTGCCTTTGTCTTTCTTTCTTTTGGGATCTAATTGGGAGGTAGATCTTCTCAATTCTGGCTGAGATGAAGAAATTCTAGTATCATGTACAGTGGAAGATCTTAATTCTGGCCTCTCACCTCTCTTAGGTACATGTTCTTCTAATAAAACATCTTCTTCACATGCCTGAACCAGGCGATCATCAGGATGAAAGTCAGGTATGTCTCCCTCAGCTCTCGTCTCCACCCAAACATGTAAAGGGTGTTCTTCATTTAGCAACTCATCAACATCTATCTCAGGAACTACCTCCTCAAATGGTTTACCAGCTAGTTGCATGAATCTCTGTCTTTCTATCTTTTGTCTTTCTTCTTTTTGCTTCACCCTTAAACGCATATTATAGTGACAGTAAACCAACTTCTCTAGCCTATCCACACCCAGCCTATTGCGAATTTTTGTGTGAATAAGGCTGAATGTACTCCAATTCCTTTCACATGGGCTAGAAGAAGTGGTTTGACTTAATACTCTGACTGCAACATATGCTAAGGGACTTGTCCCAGCTTGCTGATAATTGACTTGGATCCACCATTTAGCTGTTGCAATAAAATCAGCGAACATTAATCATTTTATAATGGTGAATTCTTAAATTTATGGTTTTAGGCAAACACCCAAACATGTAAAACCACCTGGAGTGAGTCTTTGAGCTGCATATGTCATGTCATATCCTCCGTATATCCCAACTTTCATCTTATATCTCTCCACCTACAAAATGGAAGACATGGCATATGTCAAATGAATCATGCATACATATGCTAAATAAAACATTCTTATTTGAGCTGCAGTGAACTCAGTGAGTCTTTGAGCTGCAGTGAACTCAGGATCAGGATTATCATCATCATCATCATCTTCATCATCATCCACAGGAATTGGTAGAGTATAATCTCTACGAATCTGTCTCCCAGAAATCTCATCTTGAAGTTGTTGTTGCTGCTGAGTTGTCAATATTTTTTCTACTTTTTTCCCCTTCATATATGCTTTAATTTCATTTCTAACTTCCATCGGACAAGATGGACATTTTGAAATATTTCCAGCAATCCCAGCAAGATGTTGTTTAAGGCGATAAATGCCTCCAAACATCTCTTTTCTACACCAATTACATTTGACTTTTTTCTTAGATGCATTAATAAGTGTACCATGAGCCCAACCAAGATCAATGGCCTGCTCCACCTCTTGCTCTTCATGTTCTTGATGTGCCGTATTCCTGTGTAAGAATGCAATTGAATTGCACGTTAATTACACAAATCCCTATTTTTTAAACCCTAATTAGGATTTAATTTGGGAATTTCCGGGAAAAATTGTCATACAATGTAAATGAATGTACATAAATACTCTAATCAACTCAAATGACCACATTGGACACTCAATTGCACATTAATTAAATCCCTAATTTTTAAACCCTATTTAGGGTTTAATTTGGGAATTTATGAAAAAAATATCATGGACTATAAATAAATGTACATACAAAACTCTAATCAACTCAAATGACCACATTGGACACTCAATTGCACATTAATTATATTAATGACCTAAAATCCCTAATTTTTAAACCCTAATTAAGGTTTAATTCAAGGTTTGGCGCATCGCCGATTCGGACCGGATCGGGATTATCCTGATCCGATCCGATTCGGGCGGATCGAACCGATTCGGTTCGATCCGCTTGGATTCGGCCAGAACTTGGTCCTGTTCAGGCAGGGTTCACTGGATTCATGATCTTGTTCAGGCAGGGTTGTCAGGATCTGCTTATTTACCTGAATATCATTTAAGTAAATGTTATAATTTGTTGTTTCATTTACTTAAGATATTACATGTAAATAAGGAAGTACCCCCCATTTGAATCCAATAAAAATATCAAAAAAATCATATCTCTTACCAATAAAAAGTCAACTCTCCCATCGAAGAACAAAATCGCGATTTTGGTGATTTTAGCGAAATGCTAACTTTTTAATCTCTCATAATTTGGTCTATCTAAAAATTTGATAATTCAAATAAACCATATGGAACACTAAAAATCTAAAGTCCGGTAAAAAAAGTCAAATGTGCATGTGACTTCTCCAAGGGAGCCGCTCTCCTACTGACAGCACTTAGTCTGCTCGATGCATCTCAGGATTTGGTCAAACTTAAGTTATCATCACCTAAACTCATGAGAATTTTCACTTTCTAATTGAAAAGAAACTAGAAAGTGACAATTCTTATGAGTTTGAATGATGATAACTTAAGTTTGACCAAATCTTGAGATGCCTCGAGCAGACTAAGTGCTGTCAGTAGGAAAGCGGCTCCCTTGGAGAAGTCACATACACGTTTGACTTTTTTTACCGGACTTTAAATTTTTAGTGTTCCATATGGTTTATTTGAATTATCAAATTTTTAGATAGACCAAATTATGAGAGATTAAAAAATTAGCATTTCGCTAAAATCACCAAAATCGCGATTTTGTTCTTCGATGGGAGAGTTGACTTTTTATTGGTAAGAGATATGATTTTTTTGATATTTTTATTAGATTCAAATGGGGGGTACTTCCTTATTTACATGTAATATCTTAAGTAAATGAAACAACAAATTATAACATTTACTTAAATGATATTCAGGTAAATAAGCAGATCCTGAACCCCTGCCCGAAGAGGATCCTGAGTCCAAAGAACCCTGCCTGAACAGAACCAGGCGAATCGGACCGAATCGCGAATCGGACTTCCCCTGATCCGCACCGATTCGCCCGAATCGGTCCGATCCGATCCGGCACGCCAAACCATGGTTTAATTTGGGAATTAAAAAAAAAAGATCATGCAATGTAATTGAATGTACATAAAAACTCTAATCAACTAAAATAATCATGGTTTGGCGTGCCGGATCGAGCCGGGCCGATCCCCCCGAATCGTATCGGATCAGGGAGGATCCGATGCGCGGCTCGCCCGATGCGCCCGGATCCCTTCTTAGCAGGCGTAAATAAGGGTTCTGGCCGAATCCAAGCGGATCGAACCGAATCGGTTCGATCCGCCCGAATCGGATCGGATCAGGAAAAACCCGATCCGGTCCGAATCGGGGATGCACCAAACCTTGAAAATAACTACATTGGACACTCAATTACATAATGATTATATTAAGGACCTAAAATCCCTAATTTTTAAACCCTAATTAGGGTCATTTGGGGATTTTGAGGGAAAACAGTCCATGTAATGCAATTAAGTCTACCAACAAACTCTAATCAACTAAAATAATTCTATTAGACACTCAATTGCACATTAATTTCATTCATGGACACAAATCCCTAATTTTTGTACCCTAATTAGGGCTCAATTTGGAGATTTAGGAGAATGAGAGTCATAAACATGTTAAATATACTATAAATCTATAGATCTATAGCATATTTAACATTTCCTATTTTTTCAGATTTAAAAAAAAATTAAAAAAGCTCACCTCACAGAAGAGAGAGAGGAGAACAGAGAGAGGAAGGAGCAGCAGCGGCGGCGTGCAGTGGCGCCGGCGGCGACCCTCCTCGGAGCTCCGGCGGCGGTGGCGGCGGCGGCGGCGGGGGGAGGGGGGGGCAGGGGGCTGGGAAGGGGGCTCGGGACTGCGCAGACAGAGGTGTCTGCGCAGTCCCGTGATCCCTCCTTAAGGAGGGATCCGCGGGATCCACGGAGTCGCCCTAGTCGGGCCGGAGTCGCCTGGAGTCGCGCGACTCCAGGCAGATCCGGCCCGACTAACTGGACTCCGCGGATCCTGGGGTGTTCCCCCCGCCCAGTCGGGTCGCAAGGGGCCGACCCGACTCAGACTCGGGCGACTCCGAGCCGACTCAGCCGACTTTGCCATCTATGACTAGGATGAGAAAAACAAACTCTTTTCTTTCTACAGCCCATAGTAGTTGAGTAAGCCTCCAACCAATCCATACCCAAAGTCACACCATAATCTTCTATTTGAAGTGCAAACAATCTAGTTAGCAACTTATGACCTTGAATCTCTATGGGTACATCATCTAAGTAACAAGAAATGAGTGCATAACCACTTGAAGGAACCTCTACAACCAATTCACATGACTTTTCCTCTATAGGACTTACCAAGTTATCTGCGAAATCTTCAGAAATAAAAGAATGCGAAGCATCAGAATCAATCAAAATTCTTGCAAAACAATCAAGGATGCGTAATATACCTTCCACAAGATTTGAAGCCTCCGCCTGTGCCCTAGTGATTGCAATGACTCACCCCTTTGTTGTCCTTTTTTTGTTGATTGTTATTGCTGCTGCTTGTAGTCTTGTGGGTGAGGGCAATTTCTGATTAGATCACATGGCTGTCCACAATTATGACATCTGTACCCAACTAGCGGCTGCTTGCCTGTGTTTTGCTGTGATTCTTCACTTGGTGCCCTAAAACCTCTGCTTTGCTGATGTCTTCCACCCTCTAAAATGGAATATCTTTCTTAGCCTCGATCCTAATTTAGATAAACTTGATCCAGATCCTGAAGAAGATGATCCAGATGGTGCCTTTTCTCTACTCGATCCTACCTGCTGTTGAGGTGGTCTAGAACTCTTTGCTCCTCCAGCCTCCCTAGCCTGAATAGTCCTTTCTAACACTTTTGCCCGTTGTGCCACCATGCCCACACATAAGAGTAGATATTCCTTCTTGTAGTTCTGGCCTCAATCCGTGTATGAAATGTTGTGTCATCATTGCTTCATCTGCCACAACATAAGGAGCATATCTGTTTAATGTCATAAACCTCATATGATATCCTAATATAGACATTTTCTTGTCGCAATGATCTAAATTGTTCTCTCTTTGCTTGTTACACTTGTATTGGAAATAAATGTATCATTGAAAACTTTAAAAAATTCAGACCATGTAATATTTCTAGTCTCTCTTTCAATAAACACTGTTGCATCTGTAATCACAAATCCTTGCAGTTTGTATGTTGCTAAGGTCACCTTTTCTTCTGGAGGGCATCTCATGGCTGCAAAAACTCTCTGCATTTGATGAATCTAGTGTTTTGGATTTGGTCCACTTCTACATACTAGTGGTTGAAGCCTCAAAAACTTTTCCGATAATGTTGTTGGATCCTCTAGTGCCAGTGCAATTGATGTTGCTGGCGGTGTTGGTGCGGCTGGTGTTAGTGGTGCGGCGACTAGTGCAACTGGCCTTGCTTGAAATCCTACCATACTCTACCACATTTCAAAGAATTACTAAATAAAATTTGTTGGGGAGGAGGCGGCGGCTGCTCCTTCGGTTCCTCTCCACTACCACCCCAGTCCCTCCTTTCCGCAATTACAATTCTATAACAATGGTTAACCAATCAAGCAATACAACAATAATCACATAAGAAACCATGGACCATAAACCAACAATGAACTCAAATTATGTTTTGGGACAAACAATACTCTTTTCTGCTTCCTACATTCCAATTGGACCCTGATCTGATACCAACTGTGGTAGTCCTTGCCGTCTAAACCCACTAAAGATCCAACCTGACTCTGCCAACCTACGAGCCATGAAGTCATGAAAGAGTATACTCATATACAGAAGAGGAGTATCACATGCATAAAGATACAAATATTAATAGGATTTTATACATGCTCATTACATTGTCCCTGTGCATAACTTAAAGTTTAAAAAAGACAAGTACATCAACTTAGTGCATTGCTCGAGGTACACAACTCACAATTGCTGGTAGGAGGGGTCCGCTCTCACTTCTGCGATGGATAGGTCTGGGGTTGGGAACTCGCTTGCTCTCCTTCACCTAAAAGGGAAGTAGGGGTGAGCCTTACAATTTCATTGGCTCAGTAAGAAAACCTCCAAAACACAGAGCAAGTCCAAACAGTAGAATTAAATAGCTATACATGTTGAAATTAAATAAAAATTGTTGTTAAAAGGAAACAAGCTACATCATTCCACATTTCCGATTAGCAAACAAAAATATGAATCTGAAGGTACAACATTGTTGTATGGATCATGGTAACTGGCACGCAAAGCCAGAACTTGACCTAGACAAAAGTAAACAAGTAACCTTACAGTCTTGTAGTCAAAATTGCATTTCAACTACTGCACCCGCACTTGACTACATGCTGACTTGAGAGATTGTGGAGTCTATAATATACAAACCCACAGTCTGGGCCGAACTGTAGTCCCACACCTAATCACACTTCTATAGGTTTCAGAGCCCATAGAGTGAGGGAAGTGGGAACTAGGGACTAGCTAAAGACCAACACGTCTGTCGGTGTTTGTTCTCCCAGTCAAGAGTGCACTCAAGCGACTAAAGAAGAACCATAGGATGTTGTCCCAACACCATCTTTCCTTTGTCTGGACAAGGAACTCACCCATGAAGATAACAAAGAATTTTTCAGTGCACAAAGCATTGGGACTAAACCCATGTCTGCAAACAAAGTGCAAGGAACATACGATGCAGGGCACCTAACCAGTGAGGCATCAGGCAAGTCACCAAGTGTCGATACCCCCTGACTCGATAGAAAACACCTCGTAGAACCATAAGAATCTTATTGGAAGCATCGGTCGACCAACACAGTTTTAGGTTGACCATAACAGTCATTAGTCGCACAAGAGGGCTTACTGGAAACATCGATGGACCGATACAGTTTTTGGTTGACCGTAATAAATGTGCAACTATTAATGAACGCGACTCAAAACACTCAGACGCGTACTAGAAGACTAGTGTGCCAAAAGATGTGCCATAAGAGATGTGTGGGATCTGTCACAGAACGTAAAAAACCCTATTTCGTTCAGAAAGCCATCTCTTATACATTCCTTGTTCATCTTTCCCATAATGTCCCAATCCAAAAACATAGAAAATAGTATGATAACTATGAAAACCAAATAAGAACATCCCCTAAGCATGATTCTAGGCACATCCAAACTCTAAAACATGATTTTTAGCAATTTAAACACTACATGCTACTGTCAAGCCAACACAAGTAGCCATAGAAAACTCAAAAACACCAGAAGATCACAAGAAATCACGAAATGGGAAGTTCACCCTACCAAACAAAGAAGGAAACACCCATTGGGGCCTTCATGTGAGTGGCTTTCTCCTCCTACCGAGAATCCACTCCAAAACTCCTTTAGTTCACTTGGAACGAACAAAGAAAATCGAAAATCGCTAATGGGAGAGCTTTCTGGCTAGAACGAGGCAAAACCTTGTTCTACCAACTTTTGCCTAGCCTTAAACACTCTGAATCCAAGACGCACACTATCGTCATGGTGCGGGTAAGGACACGCCATCTCATGCCAGGGCGACTAATAAAGCCTTGCTACATATCATCCCAAGTCGACACACATCTAGAGCTCGGCAACTAGGAGAGGCTAGTTGCGCTAGCCAATATATGTGCGACCATAGTCGTGCAAAGGAGAACCAGTGCGACACTAGAACGACCACAAACCAATGGCAAACTTGATTGGCGCCAAGGCCAAGTTGACGACAACATCACCTAGCATTGAGCAAAGCTGATGGGAAGCTTAGTTGTTGTCAAATGGTCCTGATGGCTAAGGTAATTGTTCTCAAAATAGCAAGACGACGCAAGGGTTTGGCGTTTGAATGCCAACCCTAGACACATGCAACTAAACTAGTGCATTTCGAAACGCGCAACCTGTGTTCAGTGCAATAGTAACTTGAGCTCATAGAACTAGGGGTTCTCAGGCCAAACACCTAGCACAAGCCAAACAATGGCTGCACAACCTACTAGGCCCAATAATAGGGAATCTGAAAAGCAAGTATGCTACATTGATCGTCGTTGCTCGAGCTTGGAGGAGAAGGTGAGCTGCCTAGGGCATTTGCCATGCGTTCTCCAACTTGGGAACTCTAGTGACGCTAAAGTGTCGAAGTTTGGTCACAAGCTTCCTTATCCTGTGAGGTACTTAGCCATGATGGGATTTTTGCCTCATACTCTCAAAGACTTGACCTTACTACGAGCTAAGAGTTGTTGCTGGCCTGAACTCCTTCCAACCCGATGTGTAAGGCCCCTTGAGATGAGAGCTTCATATTCTGTGACATTGTTTAGAGTTGAGAATGCGAACCAAAAGGCATATTCTAGGGTAGCTCCTCCAGGAGGAGTGAGGGCTAGGATGACGTTACTCCTGGCGAGACAAGAAGATCGGTCCAGGAACGAACTCTGTTTTGGGGTGGCGCCTTCCTCCTTGGTCGGGACTGTGGTCTCAACGATGAAGTTGGTCAGAGCTTGATCTTTGAGGACTATCTATGACAAGAAGTTGTCGTCGAACTTGCTAAGCTGGATGGTCTATTTAAGCAACGGACTAAGACATTTGGCTTCCATAAGATCTATCTTAGCGGTAGGCTGTTGAGCACCATGATGGTGTGGGACTAGAAGTAGGGCCTCAATTTTCAAGTCAAGGTGACATAGCCAATGCCACCTTGTCAGCTTAAGGGTTGTTGAGGTTGGGCCCTGTTGGGACAGAAAATATTTATATGTGTATATGTTGGATGCTTGTTAAGAGGAGTACCAATGCTCCCTTATATAGTGGTCCAACAAGCCGAGTAGGTGGCAGTCACATGTAGGTAACTAACCAGTTAGTTAGCCTGAGGTAAGGAGGATGGCTACCTAACTAGGAGTTGGTAACTACCGGTAAAATGTTGACCTCACCTAACCGGTTTAACGGCCTGATTAGGGGGACAAGGTGGTTATGATTACGGTAACCCCAAGGTTACTTAAAGTCATAACATAATCCAAGTTTTTGCTGAAAGACGTTCAAGCTCTCAAGTATTGTCAAGCACCCCAAGCAAGTGGGAGATGTCGAGGAGAATAAATCTCCGGATAAAATACGGCACGGAAGAATTCCGGCATTACGAGGTCTACAAGACCACATGTGAAAGATAAGTACGAGAACAAGTCCGCCACGAAGGCTCCAAAGACTTGCAATTGATTCTCCGTCCGGGACGGCAGAACTTCCGACAAGATGTCCAGAATGACATGGGATTCTCCAAAGGGCAAGACTCCTTCAAATGAAGGGGAGGCCGGTCTATTTATAGACTTTTTAAGCCCCTCCCCTAAACCGATGAAAATACCATCGGTTAGGGGGTTTTTTTCCCCCTAACCGATGGTAGCTCCATCGGTTAAAGGGGTTTTCCCCTTAACCGATGGAAGCTCCATCGTTAGAGGGGAGTTCCCCTCTAACCGATGGAAACTAAAACCCCTAACCGATGGTGCTTCCATCGGTTAGGGGAGTCTTCCCCTCTAACCGATGGATGTTCCATCGGTTAGGGGGGGATTCCCCCTTAAACCAATGGAACTTCCATCGGTTAAGGGGTCCCCCTTTCAAAAAAAAAAAACAAAAAAAAAAACACAGAAAAAACACAGAAAAAACAGAAAAAAAAAATAGAAAACAGAAAAAAAAGGGAAAATAAGCCCCTAACCGATGGTACCCCCATCGGTTAGAGGGGCTTTAACCCTCTAACCGATGGTACCCCCATCGGTTAGAGGGTCTTTAACCTTCTAACCGATGGTACTCCCATCGGTTAGATGGAATTTTTCCTCTAACCGATGGAACCCCCATCGGTTAGACCCCCCCCCCCATCCCATGCAATGTAAGGGGGTGCCTTCCCCTATAAAAGGCACCCCCATTCCCCATGAAAAAGAGGCTGCTGGCTGGTCGGTTGGAATCCCCTTCTTCCTCCCCGGGTCTAGCCCTCCTTTCTTCAATTAATTGTTCCTCCTCCAAAGTTGAAGGGAATAGAAATTTCCAAATTCCCAAAGGCTCCCCTTTTCGTTCTCAATCTCCTTTCTTTGTGAGTCAAGGTACCAAATCTTCTCCCGAGCATTGAGAAGTTGTTCATATACGGCATCGACAAACTTCATCGGCTAAAAGTCCGCAATAGCGGCACCGGCCCTCACGGGCTATAGGTTCTAAATACTGTCCATCCCGGACATATGGTATTTTAGATACCTTTGTAATTCATGCCACCTCCCATCGAGTTTTAAACTCTCCGGGATGGTGTGTTTGTGCTATATGCATATGTTTCCTAGAGGAGACTCTGCCCAAGTGGAGATTCTGCTCGAGAACGTATTCATATTTTCACAGATTCGTATTTTTATATATATGCTTCTTAGAGGAAACTCTGCCCAAGTGGAGATTCAACCTAAGAACATATCTATAAATTTCAAATCTGTGTTTATATTGATATGTTTCTTAGAGGAGATTCTGCCCGAGAACATGTTTGTATATTCACAAATTTGTATTTTTATATGCATGTTTCCTAGAGGAAACTCTGCCCAAGTGGAGATTCCGCCTAAGAACATATCTATAAAATTCAAATTTGTGCCTATACACATGTGTTTCTTGAAAGGAAGCTCTGCCCATGTCAGAGTTTTCTCTCTAAAAACATATCAATATAATCACAAACTTTGTATTCATACACATGTCTTCTCAAGAGGAAACTCTGCCTAAATGGAGTCTCCGCCACACAAACATGTCTATATAATCATAAATTCGCAATTATATACGCATGCCTCTCAAAAGGGCTTCTGCATATGCAGATGGTACCTTTTGCCGGATACTCCATTCAAATAGAGATACCGGTGAAAAAATATGCCTAAACTGCAAATTTATGATCATACACACATACTTTCTTAAGGGCAAAATCCCTCCGGGCAAAGATTTTCTGAGGACACATGGATATAAGTACATGTTTATATGAATATACCTCCGTGAGGGTACTCCGCATAGGCAGAAACTCTGCCAAAATAAATTTATGAAAATTGTATTGATATACACACATCCAAAGAAAAAGGGAACAAGATCCGAACTGTGCTCAGATACTCCAAAGAGCAGCACGAATGTATACTCACAAGAACTGCGTTCATATGGACAGTTTCCAGAAAGGATTTTCAAATTGACAAGAACGTCCATGGAGACCCGAACTGTGCTCAGATACCCCAAAGAGCAGCACGAATGCATACTCACAAGAACTGTGTTCATATGGACAGTTTTCAGAAAGGAACTTCAAATTGACAAGAACGTCCATAGAAATACGTACATATTTTCTTTGAAAATCATACTCATACAAGTAAAGGAAAATGAATGATGAATAAATGAAACGATGAACGAGGAGAAGGGAAATTCTGCCTCAATTTGGATTTCATTAAAAAAAAAGAAGAAGGGGGGGGGGGGTTGAAGTAGCAACTCTTCTAATACAAAAATGTTACTTCTAATCATGACTTCTCCCAAGTTCAGAATCAAATGCACGGATATACACCCGTCTGCAATAATAATCCTCCGGTTTTCCAAAATAAAATCTTCAAACAACCTAAAAAGAAGAGGAGGGTGACCAAATGGGTTCACGGAAATATATCCATTCCCTTCTTAAAAGTCATATCTCGGACTCCACAAAAGGGCAGTCTTTTCAAAATGAAACACTCAAGGCAAAAGCATTTCAAAAATAACTAAAAGAAGAATGATACGTCATGACCAGGATTTTCTAAAAAGAATGTGTACTTTCTCATCCCCTTTGCTATGAATGGTATTCGGGTTAAAACTGATGTTAAATGACATCAAGAGTCTTAACTCGATGTAAATGTAACATCGACTCCGGTCGATGGAGACAGAGGTCCAGCACATGCTACTCCAATCACCTGATGAGTATGGATACGGGACTCAAGGAGTTCAGATAAAAAACGGCGCACCCTAGTCGCCCGTCACACGGGCATCCCCGTCCATTTCATGGACAATCCAATCGTCCGTTCCACGGACATCATACCCGTCCGTTCCAAGGACACCCAAAAATACTCTCTCCGCATTGTGTGGACCCTTTCTTCTGTCTGTTAGACAGACTGGCACGCCCCGCAAAATTCAAAGTATGGGAAATGAATACATGAACCACATAAAATGAAATGAATAAACAAAATCAAATGATATGCGATGATATTTTTCCCGTGTCAACAGCTGGCACGCCCGGTGGGACCTCTTCTCACCATTCATAGCAAAAGGATGAGACATGTATGGGTACATTTACAAGAAAAAAAAAAGGAGTTCTAATGTTGATGTCTTTTGTGAAGGTACAAGGAGCAGACCAAATGGCTGTCACCTATGGACCGCTCGTCGTCAACAACCACGCCAGGTTCGGCTACCTGGCAACTCCGATCGTGTTCGGAGATTTCCCTGCAGTCGTCGGATCACCTCTCTTTCTGGGAGTGGTTCCGGCCCATCAAGAGAAGGATGTTGCTCAGATATCTTCCTCCCATAGATCAACAAAGAAGAATTGCAACAAAAATGGACGCGTCAAGACTCGTCCTGCCACTATCAATAAGGGCACCCAAATGCCCATGAAGAATGATGCTGTCAAAGGGGGCAAACCCCATTCAACTCAAGTTCGGACCCATTCGGTCCATATGATCTCTTCTACCATTGTGACTCCCGTCTCCTCACAGCGGGGGCAATATAAACGCCACAAGAACCGAAGGCCGCCCGCTGCCATCTCCAGATCCGGCAAGTCCGTCATGATCGGGAATGTGCGCCTTGATGGTACTCCACCTACCACTCCTCGTGACAGGTATGCTTCAAATATTCCAACCTCAACCGCTTCTCAGCTCTACGGTGGTTTCGGGGGAAGTATGAAGACTCTATGGTAGAGGCCGGCGCCAAACAAAGTACGCGGCGTTTTACCAAGCTGAAGAAAATCTGGGTTCCCAAAAAGGAAACTCAGAAGTTTGAAGATCAAGCAAATACATCCAAGATGGCTTGGAGAAAGAAGAATATCAAGGATAATTCTCTCCAAGATGCTGGACTTGAACATTCCAGAGGACGAAAGAGGAAAGGCATGTATAGGAAATCAAACTATATCTCTCAAGGCTCGGAGAATATCCGGGTAGATAAGCAGACCTCAACTCAACAGTCCAAAGCTCGCATATCGGTTTTTGACCGTATATCGCGAATTCCAGTATTTGATAAGCTAAGGGCAACTCCCAGCGCCAATGTCCGTCCGTCAAAAAGACGACGTGTTACTTGGACTGCTCAGGAAAAACCCAGACTTATAATATTCTCCTGTTATGCTACTGGAATGGAGTCCGGCGAAATTGCGGAACAAATCGCAGAAGCCACTCCTAATATTTCCACAGGGGTTACCCACCCCAATACTCGGCAATTTGCCAGGAGAGCTCGTCAGCTTGGTGGGCAAGTTGGCACATCTAGCCAAGTTCTTTCGCCAGTCGACACTCAACATGAAGGTTCCCAAATTCCCTTCTTTGAAGAAACAAATATTCAAATCGAGGAGAGTGGACCTTCTGCCTCTGCTGGGCATCCCATCATCGACTTGCCAATAAAGGAAAATTTTCAAGCTATGTCAGATGACGATAAATATGAAGTTATACAACAGTGGCGGTCTGAAATGACCTCACTTCTCAATAAAATGAAGCACTTGGCAACGACAAGTCACCGGTAATCCATAGAGCCGGTCTCTCTTCGACACCAACAAAGCCAGTATCCGGATGGGTGTATTTCCCTGAATAATCCAACAATTTCTTCAACTGGTCTTCTCCCTCAGGCTATGGGTCCCGATATCAATGATCCAGCTAATATTATGCCTCCTCAAATGGACGCATTTCAAAATACTGCCATACAACGGCATGAAATAAAGAAGATGGTCGAGGATATGTTCGCCCAGCAGGGCGAAGGTATTCATTCTACGGGCATATATTCTGTCCCGTTCCCGGTATTTCATCAATTCAAGAAGTTGCCTGAGGCAAGGTTCAAAATCTCGGGGATCGGGATCGGATCGGTCGGCCCAAAACCGATCCGACCCGGCGATCCCGAGCCCGGCTCGGTCGATCCGGGCCGAGCCCGACCGGGTCTGGCCAAGCAAAAGGGGGGTGGATCGCCCCCTTTAAAAAAATTGAAAAAAAATTAGAAAAAATATGAAAAAATAGGAAATATATGAACATTGTATTTATGAACTGAAATACATAAAAAAAATGTATTTATTGGAATCGTACATTATATTGTGTGGACATAAGGTTTACATAATCTGTCCAAGACATATAATGTTGGTAATATGCCTCATATTGAGTCAAATATTGACTATAGGCATCCGTGTTCGCATATATGATAGTGATTGGTGTGTAGCCCGGTATTTCAGGCACTTGATATGAGTCATGTGAATGTGAATCGGACTCAGTGGATTGTGCATATGCTCCACCTCCGGTGTAATATGATGCATCCGGGTATTGAGGATATCCCAAGTAGCCTCCCTGCCCTTGGTAATATCCTTCAGTGGAAGCATAAGATGATGTATCTGACGCTTGCTCCATGGTCTCAAACTCCATCCGTAGCTTTTCTTGACGCTCCCACTCCTCTTGCATCTTCTTCTTCTTCATTAACCAATTCCGTCTATGCGGAATGAAGTTGGGATTGTATCCCGAATCTTCGGATGCTCCTTGCCCTTGCCCTTGCCCTTGCCCTTGCAATTGAGATGCCACTTTCTTCCCCTTTCGTGCATATTTTGACTTGAGGTTTGTGCTTCCCTCCCTTCCCTACTCCCATGATGTTGATCTTGAGTAGCATGGGTGAAGTCTTCCTCTCCGGTGAATACAATAGGGTCGGGTGGCGGTGCCGGTGGCGGTACACTGCTGACAACTAGGACATCTCCTCCATGATCGGATCCCTCACTAGGAGTACTTGTCTTCGATGTCGAGTCATTAGAAGTTTGGTATTGAACATTATCGCTTGGCTCCGGTGTTTCATCATCTATATCTTCCTCGATCGTGTCCAAGTCTGCAATGCTAATGCCATGTTTCGTGCTCCTTCCTCTTGCACCCACTGTCTTCTTTTGGCGTTTAGGGGCTGGGGGAGTTTCGAACTCCGGAAGCAAAGGCACATCATCAAGCTCACCTAAATGAGACATAAACATGTTAAAATGAGAAATAAATAATTTATAAATGATGCATGTACATTGTAAATGTCATTTACCTTCAGCCCATGCACGATCATGCGGGTCGAACTCTGGTTGAACCGAAGTGCTTGCATTTACCCATGCATGTAGTGGATGTTCCTCCTCAAAAACTTCTTCTATATCTATTGTCTCCGATGGAGTTGCTTCAGCTTGTTGTTGCCCCGAGGATCTATATCTCTCTCTATCTTGAACTTGCTTGATTAATTGGAGGTTTTTAAGCTTCAATCTCATGTTGTAGTGGCAAAATACCAACTTCTCAAGACGTGCAGACTTCAACCGGTTTCTTTGTTTTGTGTGGATCAAGCCAAATGTGCTCCAGTTTCTCTCACACCCTGTGGCAGACGTTGTTTGGCTTAAAACCCGAATAGCTACATAGGCCAAGTCTTCATATCCATAAGTTCTTCCATGATCCAACCACCAATCCGCTGTAAATGAAGCATGTATAATGTGTTAGAAAATAGAACCAACTCATTGTACATGCAAATAAATATGATGAGTAACTTCTAACCTGGACTCAAAATCTGAGCAGCTCGTTGTGCCGTGCTAGTACCAAAGTGGTAGAGTTGAAGTCTATAATCATGCATTTGTTTGCATGCTATGATTGCCCTATCCTCATTGTCTAGCATCCGTTTGATTACATTTTTGGCCCCAATCAACACTTCGGAGGAATTGTCATAGTTCTCCCTCCTCCCATCAGTCCTATACATGTATTGGGGGTTGAAGAAATGCCCTACATGTAGAAGATAAATGTTAAAACATGAGTTGCAAATAATATGTAATCACAATTCACAATAGTTGAAGTGTTATGCTTACCTGCAGCATGAAGATCATGATGCAATGTGTGCTCCCATCGCCGATCTACGATTTCCCACCACTTGGCATACGTTGTTTTGTTGTTCATTTGGATAAGCTCCTTTGCTCGATCCATAGCCTCGTACAAGTAACCCATCTCGGATCTCCTCTCCCCATCTACCGCCCTTAACACTCGAACAAGCGGTTCTACTACATTCAACACATTTTGGACCCCCTTCCAAAATGGCTTTGATTGGATAATGTCGGTCACCTTCTTTCCATTCTCCCTCACCCGTGTAGGAGCATGTCGGGACATATAGTTTTCCCACTCTTCCGATGCTACCATCCTAATAAGGTTGCTACGTTGCCCATTTATGCTATCCAATGCAATATATTGGGATGCAAACCTTGTAGGTGCTGGCCGAAGCAACTCCCGTCCATGTGTATGCGTCCTCATGATGTCCAATATGTTGTTGTGGTTGTAGATGAAAGTGGTTACGAACCTTGCATTGTTGACCACATTTTCCACCATTGGATCTTCACAAATGTCTTCTAGCATTAAGTCAATGCAGTGCGCGGAGCAAGGAACCCAATATAAGTGTTCCCTTTTCTCCATTAGTTTTTGGCCCGCCAACTTGAAAGCCGCTGCATTGTCGGTTACCACTTGGACAATTCTTTTCTCTCCAATCTCCTGCACCATCTCATCCATCAACTGAAATAGGTAGTCCGCATTCTTCACCTTGCCAGAAGCGTCTACCGACTTCCAAAAAACAGTCCCTGCTTTGCAGTAGATTAAGAAGTTTATCATACTTCTTCGTGTAATGCCTGCACAATTCCATATGAAAAATTAAAACCTATGTCTTATTAATGAATAAGTGAATAACAGTTAACTAGCCAAACACTTGTACATACCTGTCCATCCATCGCACATTAACGTGCAACCATATTCATCCCATATTCGTTCAAATGTGGAAACATATGCCTTCATATCTTCAACCTCCATATCCAAGTATTTGTTGTAGATTTCATATGAAGTAGGGCCTTCCACCCCTTTGCCCACTTCACCAATAGTCTCTATCATGGACTCATAATATGGTCCTTTTGCTGCATTAGCCGGTATGCTGTTGAAGAAGAACCATCTTGACGTCGCTCTCCCTATCTTCTCCTTGCATATTTTCAAATTCTTGAATGCTGCAGAAATGGATGGTTGCTTCTCCCTTCGCCTGGTGAGAAATGGGTCTATTGGTCCCACTCTAGGATCTCCGTCTCTAGGGATATCCACTGGAACCTCAGGTATATTTGAACTCATTCCAGCACTTGAACTCCCTTGTCCGCTACCCCCATGGCCACTACCTTGACCTACGTGACGACCGGTACGTCGGAGATAGTCCTCTTCCGCATTAGACCTTCGACTTGCTTCCGATGCCCGACGAAATTGTTCTATAATATGAGATAGAAATAGAATGAGGGTCGGAGGGTGCTTAAAGCCTTAAACTAAAATAAATGTTTCAAAAGTAAGTTAACTAATTACTAACCTTCTTCATCTTGATCAAGATCAAAGAATTGTCTCCCTCTTGGTAAATCTACGGACCTTCGAGGAGGGGCAGATAAATCTTCCCGGATTTGTTGCCGTCTTCTACTAGTGTTTGCTTTGGATGTCTCTTTCTCCTTCATATATTGGCAAAATTGCATTCGAACTTCAGCAGGAACTCTCGAGCATGGTGCCACCTCACCTTTAATTCCCGCTAGATGTTGTTTCAAACGAAATATGCCGCCCGATAAGACCCGGTCACAATATTTACATTGGACCTTCCTTCGAGCCATGTCCACAACGATACCATGAGCCCAAGCGGGATCGGTGCTAGGAGGGTTGCTTGAAGAATGGGGAGCCGGAGCAGCACCACCTTCGGCGGCCATCACTTACAACACAAAAAAGAAGTTAAATAATAATAAAACAGAAAATAAATAATTTTTTTTTGCGGATGAGAGAGAGGGAGATGAATCGCAGCCAAGAGTTCGGGCCAAGAGTGTGTGTGAGAGAGCCCGAATAGTCGAACAAGAATCCCAAGAGTGTGAAAGATGAGATCGCCTCCCAAATAGTGCAAAATAGTGCCCGAGAGAGAGAGAGAATGCCCAAAATATTGAGAGGAGGGGAGGAGAACTCAAAACTTGAGTTTAGAACATATTGGGGGCCTTTGGGGGGTTTATATAGACCCCCAAGGCCTCCAAAGGCTCCAAAGAGCCGTTTCTGGCCGTTGGGGAACAGTCCCCAACGGCTAGAAAACGGCTAGTTCTGAACTAGCCGTTGGGCCGCGGATCGCCCCGGTCCGGGCCGATCCGCGGCGGACCGGCCCGGGCTCGGCGATCCCGCCGAGCCCGACCGATCCGAGCGCAGGGGACCGGACAGGTTACCCCGGCTCGGATCGGAGGGGCCAAAACCGAGCCAACTCGGGCGATCCGATCCCGAGTTGGCCGAGTTTTGATTCCCTGGCCTGAGGCATCTCCCAAGGTCCCTAAATTGCCCAAATATGATGGGTGTGGGGCGCCGCAAGAGCATGTCGCGCATTATACAATTGCCATGGGCGATCTTGCATCTGATGAATCATATCTCCTCAGATATTTCGCAACTTCTCTAACGGGAGTTGCATTCCAATGGTATTCAAAGCTTAGGTCCGGTTCAGTGACTGACTGGGCTGATATGCAAAAGAAAATTTATGACCGTTTTCAAACGGCTGAAAGAAAAGTCTCTCTCGCTGAGTTATGCTCCCTTAAGCAAAAAAAGGAGGAATCGGCAATTGACTTCATCCGAAGATGGAGAGAACTCAGCATGGGGTGTGATAATCCTCCCGTGCAACAAGATGCAGTAACCATCTGCCGAAGAGGCCTCATTGCATCAATTAAAGAGAAACTCTTGGCAGCAAATATTAAAAGCTTTGATCAGTTGAATTCTGCCGTTGCGGAGATCGAGGTATTTTTGGCCGAACAAACGGCTCATGCGCCTTATAGGGGTAAGCTCCCTAAGGAGCGCAATCCGTCGGCAAAAGAGGTTAATGCTGTCGACTTCTTGCCTGGCAGTGAAGCAAAAGGGGCAGCAATCCCCACTTCCTCAAAGAAAAAGGCAGAGCCAAAAGTGCCTCTGCCTACACTCGCTGAGCGTATGAAGGCTCCCTATTCTTTCAGAAAGGAGCATACCAGAAAGCTATTTGATCTCTGTCTGGATAATCAGTTGATATCATTACCAACACCAAAGAAGCCAGCAGATATCAGCAAGATCAATCAACCAAATTATTGCCCGTATCACCGTATAGTGGGGCATGCAATTGAAGATTGTTATGTCTTCAAGAATGAAGCTCAGAAAATAATTCAAGAAGGCCGCATATCTATGCAGAATGGTCTGGTTGATCCCCCGCAACCTCATACTTGGGATTGGCCAGAGCAATCGGTCAATGTTATACATGCGGCTGAGCCCGCCACAAGCTCAAATAATCCTGAGGCAGGACCTTCATGTAATCCACCTCAAGATACTTCTGGAGCCCACTCTCCGCCAGGATCCAGACGTCGAGGTACAAACACGGCAATGCAAAGAGTACAAAGGCAACTCCATCAACTACAACAAGGACGGACAACAAGAGTTGATCCAAATTGTGCAAAATATGGGGGGGCACCAGGATGTTCCTGTTCAGGGACCCTACCCTCCACAAACTGGTTATGCTTACCCACCGATATATCCGGCGCTTCCTCCTATGTCGCCATTTCAAGACCCAATTGACTGGCTTCTTGAAAATCTTCCAAATCCTGTTGAGCCGATGAGGTCATATTCTTTCCGTCGGCAGCATACATTGCCACTCTTCCGGCTCTGTCTGCGATCAGGATATATGGATTATCTAGTCCCAGAAGAATTAAGGCCCAACTATTGCCCATATCATCAACTATTGGGCCACGTCATTGAAGATTGTCCAAACTTCAAAGCAGAAGTGGAAGAAATGATCCAGCAAGGACTAATCAATATGGGTAACTTCCTGGTGAATCCTCCACAACCGCATATTCAGTCTCCACCAAATGGACCAGACAATCCAGGATCTCATTCGGTGAATGTCATCAATGCATCATCCTCTGGTCTTCCTGAATCAGAAGGGCAGTCATCTATGGCAAATCCATATTTATCTAGCCGGTGGTATGATGATTGGCATCCTCTACATCAACGCTCATTTGATCTAAAAGATACTCAATCCATATTCAACCAGCTTAAGATCAGAGAGTTGATAAAAGTATTTGATCTTGAGCCTTATATCTCCGAAAAAGAAAGGCAGTCACATCTCTACTGTGAATATCATGCCAGAGTCATACACTCTACTAAAGATTGCCCGGATCTCCATGATTGGATCGAAACAAAGATCCGCGAGGGAGTAATTGATCAGGAGGGAAATTTCCTAACCCCCTCATCACAAACATATGATCCGAGTCCAGAATTCCAAGCACAATATCAAGATCTATGTGAATATTATCATCGTCAGCTGGGCTATGGACGACATAGAAGCAAGGCTGACATTGAGCAATTCAGAATTGGCCTGTTTCAATATAGAAACGGAATATCAGGAGAAGCTGCCGCGAAACCAATCTCGCAGCAAGCTGAGGAGTTTGTAGGTGATTATTACCAACTCCCTCCTGGAATTGTTGAAGAAGCAATCAACTCAACCTTTCAGGCACAACCCTCAGAGGCTGAATGGGTCACTGTTGGCCCTCGAAAATCAAGAAATTCTAGAAGACTCGGCAAATCTATCGTTAAAGGTCTTTCTAGTAGAAAAAAATATTCCTGAGCTATTTTCAGAACAAGAAATGATGAATTCACTAGAAGCTCTACAAATGAGAAATAGAGAGAAAAACAGAAAAAGAAATGAAAAAAGAAAAATGAAGAAACAAATGGAGGAGGCTGTGGCTGCAGAGGCTCCTCAGCAGCTGACGGCTGTCCAAAGACTCCAGCTGTTGATTAATGAGCTGGAAGAATATGAAGCCTCCAAGCCCTCTGATAAACCAACGCTCGACCAATATATCCCTTGGGAAGAAATCGAGCGAAAGAGGCGGCTTCGGAATTGGTTATTGCAAGTTCAACATGAAGCACTCCAAGAGGGTGACTTCCCTCCTTCGCCGAATCTGAGTCTCTTCAATGGAGATGAAGAAATTACTATGGAACAGTTGGACTCCATGTTCAGCTCATTCTCTTGCTACATGGTGTTCATCCCTCCTCCAAAAGAATTGCAAACTTCTACAATTGATACTGCTGCACGAGCAAGAGACAAGCCAACCACGCTTGTATACCAGCGTCGATCTCCAGGTAATTCAAATCCTCATCTTAAGAAGGGTCGTGGTAAGCATCAAAAACCGGCATCTTCCACTACCAAGTACCCAGATAAAATCATACTTTTTCATGGTGAAGAAGCAAAGCCTTTGCCCGAGCCTCAAATTCGGGCAGATTCCTATATTTTTTATCCTTCGGATGAAGAAGAGGGACTACCCGACATGGTTTCTCAATCTGAAGATAAAAACTCAAGTCCTTATGCTTGGTCAAATGAGCCAGACAATCTTCCTCCTCTTCCTAATGAGAAGCTATTGACTCCTATCTCTCAAAAGAAATCTGTTAAGCCGAAAGAGCTTTCTGGATCCTCATCAAGGGAATCTTCCCATTTGGACCAGATACGCTCTGAAGCTGATGACAAGATTCTTCAGCAATTACAGTCACTTCCCGTCAATATTACGATCTGGGAAGCAATTGCTTGGAGCAAAGACCTGAGAGAAACTCTCGTCAAAATACTCCAAGAACCAGAAGCTTATAAGGCTCATATGGCAAATTTTCAAGAACAAGCATATGAAGCACTGGCAGCAAATGTTACTTTCACTGATGAAGATCTATTATTATCTTCCCCATATCATAATCGTCCTCTATACATGAAGGGAAGATCAATGGCATTCAATTAAACCGGATCTTGATCGATCCGGGGGCATCTATCAATCTAATGCCCTATAAAACTTTTCAATCTCTTTATCTCATGCCTTATTGGCAAAAGGTAGAAGATGTGAAGATCACCGGATTCAATCAAAACTCAGAAAAAGCAGTGGGAAGAGTCACCGTCAAATTGGCTCTAGGGGATTTCGTCACCAGGGTGACCTTCTTCATTATTGATGCAAATACAACATACAAAGTTCTGCTTGGGAGGCCTTGGCTGCATGAAAATTGGGTCATACCATCAACTCTCCATCAATGTATTAAATATGCAAAAGAAGGGAAGCAGCATACAGTTTTTGCTGATCAAGCCCCCTTTCGGGAGGATGAATGCAACTTGACTGATGCCCTCTTATATCTTGGAGGACCAAATCCTCAACCCCTCTCCCTGTCTAAAGAGAAGGGTAAGCAGATTAAATGTTCAAGTGAAGACAGTGAAACTGGTGAACTTTTTGTGATAAACAAAAGCTTT
This sequence comes from Colocasia esculenta, assembly GCA_014218235.1. Taxonomy (NCBI): domain Eukaryota; kingdom Viridiplantae; phylum Streptophyta; class Magnoliopsida; order Alismatales; family Araceae; genus Colocasia; species Colocasia esculenta. The sequence goes on along the minus strand of CM024759.1, from coordinate 46,881,595 downwards.
TGCCAAATCATCTGCAGAGAATTCTCAAAGCAAAGAAACTCGCCCAGAACGGCGAAATATCAGTTATGAAGCTGATCATGTAGGTCAAGTCATTAGTGAGGGTATTCCTTTACCACCCAGCTGCATGCAAACCCACTCTTTGAAGCAAGAACAAAGTGTTCGGCGATTAAAAACATTCGTTGTCACTTATCAAGGAAAAGAAGGAAGAAGGAATGCAAGAAAGGCAGCAAAGCCAATTCTCTTCTATAAAGGAGAATCAATCCCTCAAATATGTCCAAGGGATGATTTTGGTTGGGAAGACAGACCCGACAACAAGCTTGAACTGATACAAGAAATGGCTGATATGCCAGAAAAAATTAAAGAGATGTGCAAAAAGCAGAAAATCCCTCAGGAACAAGATATCTCCCGGAGAAATTTCTTCAAGCAATTATGGGAACCTTCGCAAGTCCGAGGGCAACCTCCATCCTCTGGAAAAGATACCAGAGGATTAGGTTATGATACCAAATCCTCCTATACAGTCAATGTTGTTGGCTCATCATCAAAAATCTGCAGCACAAAGAATAATCAGGAGTGTTCCAACTCCAACTCTCAAGATATTACCTCAGCTCTACCAAATGAATTATCAAATGAAGAGCTGCCAGAAGAATTCTGCAAGCAATCTTCATCCATAAATTCTCAAGATGAGAATCTCTATGAAGTCTACGTCACCAACTCTGACGACGAAGGAGATTTCATAGATCTGCAACCAGCTCCGCCAGAAATTGAAGATGGCGGACAAGCCACTATTGATCAATTGATTGAACTTAACCTCGGGAGTCAAGAAGATCCCCGGCCTATTTTTATTAGTGCCCTTCTTAGTAAACAAGAAAGGCAGGCTTACCAAGCTCTCCTGCTGGAATTCCAAGATTGCTTCGCATGGAATTATAAAGAAATGCTGGGACTGGAGCCATCAGTTGCCGAGCATGAATTATCCATACATCATACAGCCAAGCCTATCAAGCAAACTCAAAGGCGTATGCGGTATGAACTGGAATTGAAAATAAATACTGAAGTCGACAAGCTCTCTGAAGTAGACTTCATCGAGCCCTGCATATATCCAGTTTGGCTTGCCAATATTGTTCCTGTGAAGAAGAAGAATGGTCAAATCCGGATATGTATCGACTACAGGGACTTGAATAAAGCATGTCCCAAAGATGATTTCCCAGTTCCCATTACTGAAACAATGGTGGATATGACCACCGGCCATGAAGCTTTGTCATTTATGGACGGGTCTTCAGGCTACAATCAAATCCGGATGGCAATTAAAGACAAAGATCATACTGCCTTCAGGTCACCCAAAGGTATCTTCAACTATAAAAGGATGCCCTTTGGCTTGAAAAATGCAGGAGCCACATATCAAAGGGCCATGACCAAGATATTTAATGAAATGATTCATGATGTAGTCGAATGCTATGTTGATGACTTAGTCGTCAAAACCAAAAAACAGGAGGATCATCTATGTGATCTCCGCCGTGTTTTTGGAAGGCTTCGTCAATTCAAATTGAAAATGAACCCTATGAAATGTGCATTTGGGGTTTCAAGTGGCAAATTTCTGGGATTCATCGTCAAATATCGGGCATAAAATAGACCCCGATAAAATCAAGGCAATTCAGCAATTGCCACCTCCTCAAAACTTAACAGAGCTAAGATCATTTCAAGGAAGATTGGCCTATATCAGGCGATTCATATCTAATCTCTCAGGAAAATGTTTGCCATTCGGCAAATTAATGAAGAAGGATGCACCCTTCGTCTGGGATCAAGAATGCCAAATTGCCTTTGAACAAATCAAGGAATATCTCCTCACTCCACCAGTGCTGGGGGCACCTATCGCTGGAAAGCATCTTATACTCTATATTGCAGCTATGGATGTCTCCCTTGGGGCTCTATTGGCACAAGCAAATGAAGAAGACAAAGAACAACCTTTGTATTATCTCAGCAGAAAGCTAATCGGGCCAGAGCTCCGATATGCTCCAATGGAGAAAGTGTGCCTAGCACTGGTATTTGCCGTTAAGAAATTAAGGCATTATCTGCTGGCCCATGAAGTTAAACTCATCTCCAAGTATGATCCACTCAAATACCTGTTGAGGCAACCCGTACTATCAGAACGGCTCGGGAAATGGGCCCTGCTCCTTATGGAATTTGATATTACATATATCCCACAAAAAGCCATCAAAGGACAGGGACTGGCTGAATTTTTAGCCGCTCATCCAATAACAGAAGATTCCCCTCTGTCTATAGATCTTCCGGAAGATGAAACTCTCTCCCCTATAAATGAGAGAGAAGATCAAGTTCAAAGAACTCCAAATTCCGAAGAAGCTACCACAATCGAGTTACCTTCATGGGAACTATATTTCGATGGGGCTTCCCAAATTCTTCAATATACAGATGGTTCCACCTCTGTCTCTACTGGAGCTGGAATTGTCTTTGTCACCCCATATGGAGGAATCTTATACAATTCATGTGCTCTCATGAAGCAACTTACAAATAACGAAGCAGAATATGAAGCCTTAATTATTGGACTTCGATTAGCTCTCGAAATGGGGATCAAAGGTATACAAGTTTACGGAGACTCACAACTGGTCATCCGACAAATATTGGGCCAGTATGAAGTCCGTAAACCACAACTACTTCCATACTACAATATAGCCATGAAGCTTAAAGAACAATTCAACTTTTTCGATATATCCCATATACCAAGAAATGAAAATTCCCAGGCAGATGCTTTGGCCAAATTGGCCTCTGCCATAAAATTGCCTCCTGAAGGAGAAGTGGACATAATGGTCCGCCACAGAAGGCTCATGCCGAGTATCTTCGACGATGAGTCTGATATTGCAATCGAATAAGTATATAATACAGAGCTAGATATAACAAATGAATCCGAAGATTAGCGCGAGCCGTTTATCAAAATCAAGAAAGGTTGGTTACCTCCTGGTCGAGCACAAAGAATTCAGCTCTTACGCAGGGCTACATCATATCAAATAATAGCAGATCAACTATATAGGCTGGTCCATGAAAAGAAAGGGTCGGTCCTTCTCAGGTGTTTATCTCCCAAGGAGGCCAAAATCATCATGAAAGAAGTTCACTCCAGGCTGTGCGGTGCACACCAAGCAGGAGAAAAGATGAAGATCAATATCAAACTAAAAGGCTTCTACTGGCCCACCATGTACGTGGACTGTATCCAGTATGCTCGTGCATGTCATCAATGTCAGGCATTTGGTCCTGTGCCAAGGAAATCACCAAATATGTTACATCCCACAGCGCCAACATGGCCCTTTGCTGAATGGGGTATGGATATTGTGGGACCATTCCCGCCTTCCTCCCAAGGCCACAAGTTTATATTGGCTGCTACAGATTATTTCTCTCGATGGGCTGAAGCTATCCCATTAAGGGAGGTAACCGGAGAATTAGTCGCCAAATTTGTCAAGCAAAATATAATATACAGATTTGGTACTCCTCACAGAATTATATCTGATAATGGGTCGTAGTTTAGAAACAAAACAATATATTCTTTGGCGGCAAAATTCCATATTGACTGGAGGACATCTTCAATATATAACCCACAAGCTAATGGGTTGGCAGAAGCCTTTAACAAAACTCTCTGCAAGTTACTTGCCAAGATAGTCGGCAACAGAAAACGAGAGTGGGGAGAAAAGGTTCACGAAGCTTTATGGGCTTACAGAACTACATATAAAACCCCTACAGGGTGTTCACCCTTCTCCTTAGTCTATGGAGCTGAAGCCATGATTCCCATAGAAATTGAAATGGCATCCTATCGGGTGGCAATTCAAAATGAATTTCAAAGCCAAGATCAAGATCAAATGGAAAGGAGACTTGAGGAGCTCTCTAATTTAGAAGGAAGGCGCCTTGAAGCCTACAAATCCCTCCAAGTATATCAAGCTAGAATGGTTCGAGCATTCGACAAATTAGCAAGACCCAGAGCTTTTAAACAAGGGGATCTTGTCATGGTCAAATGCAGAGAAGCAATGGCCGGAAAATCATGTGGTAAACTTCAACCCACCTGGCTCGGTCCATATATCGTCACTCTAGCATACGAGGGAGGAGCATACAGACTCGTCGACCACAAAGGTGATGTGCCTTTTCCTCCACTCAATGGGAAGCACTTGAAGCTGTATTATGCTCCAGAAGGTGAATTCCTGGCCAACCACCTCAACCAAGACCTAGTCACCCAAAAAGAGGCGAGAAATCGAAAAGAATCATGTAACCAGAATGTTGCCATAGATGGGGACAAAGGAATCAAACTTCCACCTGCCCGTCATACACCCCTCAAATTCCCGTAGAAGCATAAAGCTAGGGATGCTCTGTGTATAGACCCAAGAAATAAATGGGAAAATGAAAGTCAGGAGATTGTCTCGTATATCTCTCTCATCATCAAAATCAAATTCCAAAACCATAGCCAGCAAACCAAAAAGGTAGGTTATGTCAAATCCAAAACGCCAAAACCATAGCCAGCAAACCAAAAATACCAAAACCATAGCCAGCAAACCAAAAAGGTAGGCTATGTCAAATCCAAAATGCCGAAACCTATAGCCAGTAAACCACAAAAGGTAGGCTATATCAAATCCAAATCCCAGTCATAGTCAGTAAGCCACCAAGACAGAACATATCAAAGCCAGTTCAAAACCCTGAAGTTCCACCGGCAAACCACCATGGTAGATGATGTCAAGAAAATCCCAAAGTTCATACCTTAAGGCCATCAAGACAAGTCATATCTAAATACAATTCCAAATTCATATTTAGCAGCCCATCAAGGCACATCATATCCAGATTTGATCTAAAACCAGAATCAAAACCAAAATCCAAATCTGAAATTAAGCCTGAATATCCAATCATCATCCAAACTTAAATTCCAAACTACATCAGAGTCCATTCATCCATTCCAGAGCTAGACTCTTGTCCATTCAATTATTCAAACTACTTGAATACTAAAAAAAAAAGAAAGGGGTTAAAAAATAGAGATACCCCGATGGACTCAAGTATATAATTCACTATATACTTGAGGGTAAAAAGATCAAAAAATCTGGCTGAGGCGAAAACCCGAAAAAGGGCGTTTCAGGCAAAAATAGATAACCCCTCAACATGAAAACCCGAAAGGGCATGTTGGAAAAAGCTAAAGGGGGCCAGTCTTAGTGAAAACCCGAGAGGGCGCTGGGATTGGTAATGTGAAAAAGAAACGAAAAAGAAAAAGAAAATGAAAAGGAGGACTTTCATCATCCTTCATTTTGTATTTACAGAATCACAAGTCACACTTGAGCGGTGATTCTACATACCAGTCAAGCAAGAAAGCAAAATAATGAGCTTGCTACATGAATGTTGTATCGAAGATCCCCTATCCCGGCACTAAGTCATCAAGGATGGGAGAAATTCAGACCCAAAATCAAACAATAAACACCATTCCAGATTCTATAACCAGAGCCAGAGCTAAATCATACCTGAGCCTTAAACCGCCATACTCACATATAAACCCAATTACACCACTACCCATTACCCAACTACACCACTACTCATTCCGCAATTATATTACCACTCATTCCACAATCAGATAACCATCCATTCCGCAATCAAACTCTCAGCTACTTAAACCAGTCAAGTACCCAAAAAAAAGAAAGGAAAAAAAAAGAAAGGGGGTTAAAAATGGAGATACCCTGATGGACTTAAGTATATGACTTGTTGTATACTTAAGGGCAAAAAGATCAGAAAATCCGGCTAAGGTGAAAATCCGAAAGGGCACTTCAGGCAAAAATGGATAACCCCTCAACGTGAAAACCTGAAAAGGCGCATTGGAAAAAGTTAAAGGGGGCCAGCTTCGGTGAAAACCCGAAAGGGCACTGGGGCTGGTAAAAAAAAAAAGAAAAGAAGAAAAAAAGAGGTAAGGAAATGAAAGTGAAAAGAAGGATTTCTTTATCCTTCATTTGTACATTCATGAAAACTACAAGTCTAAGTCACCATTGCAAGTCCAAAGAAGGTGACAGATACTATATACAAGATGAAAAGGAAACCAAGACTACAAGTTCAAAATACAAGCACTATGATGAAAAACAGAGGCAGGAAGGCTCCTTCCTCTTCAGCCGTTCAGCTTCTTTGATCTTGAAAGATCTAACTCGGCGAGAACCTTCCCCGTCCCTGATAAGGACGGCCTCTTCCTCAGAATCTCTAGCCTCATCCCTGGCATCTTGAGCTTGGGAAGATCTTTCTTTGCCGAGCTCGCGTTCCAGACGAGCAATATTCTCGCCTCTCGTGGCCATCCTCAGCTCCCGTATCTTCCGACGTTTGCGCACATCAGCAGCTCGGGAATCACTCTCGTCAATGTCACTGGAGAGCGAGCAGATGCCGCTCTCCAAAGTCTGAAGCCGCTGGTTGTAAGGGGCCTGAGTCGCATTGTCGTGAAGGCAATACACCTTGTCCCAAGTATCCTTGACGAAGCCCATCCAGCGGTCGCGGCAGATACCCATATTAAAAGCCCTGATGGTGTATTTCGCCAATATCCGCCTCATAACTTCTACTGGTGGAGGGTTTGCTGAGGTCACCATTGCCTGGACTTTAGCAGTAAGACAATTCCAGATGCCGCTATCTTCATCATCAGAACTCAAATCTGGCCGATCTCCGGTAGGCCAGGTTATGTTGTGCTCGGGTGGAGCACCAATCTCCAATGCCGGGGAATTTGCGAAATCTGCCAAGATATCAACAGGCATTCCATAAAGACAAATCAAGAAGAAATCCAACAAAGCATTTGAACCCTCATCACACCTCACCTGGCGAGGGGATCCTTTCCCTAACCGCCGCCTCAGGGTTTGGTGGCTGGACAAAATCCGGTTCCCCTGAATAAAATCCTTGGGATCTGGAGGAATGGTCAACCGGATGGGAACCAAAATCGCTTGGTGGCAGAAATGGTGGATTAACATTATGATCCATGGGGCGTCTGCCTCTTGATATCCGCCGCCATAGCCCCCTACTCTATCTACTTGGAAGGCAGAATGGGCTTGCTCTGCCAAGTATGAGTTCCCGGCATTACCCCAGGGCGAGAAGAAGGGATCAGCAGCTAGTGTGGGATACATGTCTATTGTACCCGACATGAAAAGCTGCTCGTAAAACTCTTGTCCTTGTATAAAAAAAAAAACAGTCAGGACAAGGAAGATGTGGATACTGAAGAATGAAAGAAGAGAAGGAAAAGAAAAGGAAGTGCACAGTGGTTCGAGAAAGTATACTCACCAAAAGGAACCCCTGCCGCAGCCATGGATTCCTCAACAGGTACAGGAATATAAACCTCTGTCGGGGCGGAAGAACACTGCCCCGACGAAACCCCCAGTTCAGTAAATGTGAACCCCGGGTTATAGCCACCTGCTGTGGCGGTTCCGGAAAGCTCAAAATGAGATGGCATCTCATAACACGCATTCTCCGGAGAAAGACCGACGGCAGCTTGCGAAGTACTCCCGTACTCCTCCTCATGAATAGAGGGAGACCCTTCTGGCAAAAAGCCTTCTTCATCCGAAAGGGCAGGAGTCTTCTCCTCTTCATCTATTTCATTCTCTGAGACAGAGCAACAAAAAAAAGAAGAAACAAAAAAAGAAAAAAAGTGATGAATCAAAAAAAAAGAGAGAAGCTATGTATGGTAATGATGAGAGAAGAAAAGAAAAGGGAAAGACATACCACTCAAGTGGGTCCCTTCCACCGCTTTACCCTTGTCAATCCTGCCTCCTCGGGAAGGAAGGGAGCGAATCTCATCATTCCTTCCACCTCCAACTACTGGAGCTGAAATATCTGAAGGTCCAAAAAAAAAACAGTAAAAAAAGTATATATGAGGAGAAAAGGGAGGAGGATCAGGAAGGAAATGCCTAAAAAAAAAAAAAAATGATGATGAATGATGATGAACTCAAGCAGGCTAAGAAGCACCTGTCAAGCCAAGTGGAGGACTCGGTACCAGCCACTGAAAATTAGCCTTGCAGATTTTGCCCACCCTCTGCATAAGGCTTCGGATATCATAAAGTGTCCTGGCATTTTCTAGATTTGATAAAAACTCCAGAGGCCCAGCATGGCCGATGGCGATCATAAGGTGCTTCTCCCAGCGCACCCAGCCTGGATCGTTGATACACTCGGGCGGAAGTTTGGCCGATAAGGCAACATTGGCAGAATGCCCAAGATCAAGTAATAGGTGGCTCCACCAGTCATACTCCGGAAGATCACCATGAATATCTGTGGCCTTCCTGTCAAGAAGCTCAATGGGATCCAAAGGCAGCATCTCCCCATAGTAATATTGTTTGCCAGAATCAGGCTTCCCCTTCTTGGACGTCTTGGAATTATAGCGCCTGAGGTATGAGCGCATTACTCCTCTAAAGTGGGCTTTGAGGAATTCCACGTTCATCAAGATCAAAGGTAGACCCTTTTTCTTTAAACGGGTCTCTTCAAATTTCTTCAATTTCTTGGGGGCAAGCCGGAAGATGTTGCTTCTATCAACCACCATCGGGCGTAGAAAAGATCTATGCGCCCAGTTGCCTCAAGAGCCGGAAGAATACATGTTGAATTTACTTCTTCCCGGCAGAAATAGTTCCACCAACTCGCCGCATTCATATGGAGACAATGATCGCGGTATAGGCGGACATCCAGTGGAAACTCTGCATTTGGCGGAACCGATTGGTCATATCCAAAGTTTCTGGCAAACCTTGAAGGATAATAAGGCTCCAATACAAGGCTGGATCCCCGGCGACATACCAGTACGCCTGGCCGAATGCAAAGTAACCAGTCTTTATATAAAGACACACCAGAACCCCCACCATGAGGCAGATGATAGGTGATCCCACTTGATGTGCGGACACTATAAGGCCGGATCCCTCGGGATACAGCGCCAAATTGAAGGAGAAATTGCTCGCCATTTGGAAGAAAAGACAAACTATAACGAGCTCCTGTCAGCTGGTTTATTAAATCTTCACAAGGCCTATTTCTGAACAGCAAAATCAAAGGAGCCATCGGCCGGGGCAGATCAACAGTTTGACAAAGCCCAGGCAGCAGAAGGCCCGCCCAGGCGCTCAAGTAATGAGTGGGGAGTAATGTTTTCCTGTCCCGGGGGCTCGAATGTGAACTTAATGAGCCCAACCCGTGGAAGATATTGGCAAGGGCAGCAGGGGCTATGGCAAGCTTCAGGCCTTCCGCCAAAAGACAGGCCGGATAAATCAAACCCGGCCGAATTTGCTCCTCCTCACCATGGGGAACAACAAAGGAAGATAGCCAATATACTAGATACGCAGCCAAATAGGTGCGGTCTGGTAACCGGCGAGGATTCCACCCTCTGTTCTCAGGGGCAAAGATAAATCTCCCATGATGAGGCTTCCCTACACTGAGCTGGTTATATCCTCCAGGCGGCGGCCTTCCGTCGCAAAATTATCAAAAAAGCAGAATGGCCCGTTATAGAAATAACGAAGCCAAGCATTCTGACTTACCCTTGGATTTGCCACGGGAGACTCCGGATCATCCGTCCTCTCAACCAGGACTAAGTCTCTCCACACCTTTGTCAGAAAACGGAGGCTGTATGGAAGAATATATTGACCAGCGCCATTGCTGCGATAGGTATGCAAATCATCCAGAACAATCTCCTCATAAAAGTGCCCAGATATTGGCAACCCGGAGATCCGGTGGAAGCTCCATAAATCAATGGAAGTTTCACCTTCGGCCGTCCCAAAGGTGTTCCATCGGGGATTGAATCTCTCCACTAGTGCTTGGAGAAGCCCCGTATGGCATGGGTAATCATACAACGCCGCCTCAACGGCCTCATAAATACCCGCCGATTTCAGAATCTCCCCGTAATGGTGGAGGACCCCCATCAGCCACTCAGTGGCGCCAAAGTGAAAAATGTGGGAAGATAAAACTGACCAGTTCCCATACCAGCTGGGACTAGTCAGATCGACAATTCGGTTCAGTAAGCATCGATTGTCATAATCTCCAGACACATACCTGGTATGGCAAGGCAGTAATTGTAGGCCATTAGTCTCCGGCCTCGCTTGATGACGATTCATCAGATTCCAAACTGCAGGAGAAATTTTCCTTGATCGGGTATAACTCTCCAGATCATGGCTAAATGAGCCCAGATCAACAGCCCGGGGGAGTCGGTGCTGAATAGCAAATCCCAAGGGGAAGCTGGGATATGAGAAAGCACAGGTACCGAGAAGACTGTCCCGGGACTTCAAAATAGCTGATTCCAAATACCGTCTTTCTACACTCAAGCAAAGGTCACCTGCAGTCATGTGTGAAGGAATAAAATTTTGAATAAAGGTAAATAGCTCCGGATCTGATGGGAGATACTCCGGGTAGTCCTCCTCCTGCGAGTAATAATAGACTCCTTTCCGACGGCTAATACGGGACACATCCACCCCGCCGTTGATGGCAAGGTCGCCGGAGTTTACTTGTGCTACAATATCATTTCCGCTATCCAGGGATGATAAGTTGTGGCTTGTAGTGCGGGGTGCTCCAAACCTCGGCATCATATCATCGAGAAGGATCACTTTGTCCCGGGTTCGCTGGGCGTAGTCGCTACGGCTCAAGTATCCTTGTCCCTGAGGCATTTTTGAAGACCTGAAAAATGGATATAAAAGGGAGGAGGATAAGAACCAAAGAGAGAGTGTTGAAATACAACCTATCAGCAAAACGAAATCAGAAAGGGACTGTTAAAAGTTAGTCTGGAATAAAAGACAGATTGCTATGGGTCATATGTCATTTCTCCTAAAAAAAAAACAAAGAGAAAGAAGATAGGGAGAGAGCAAAAACATTGACCTAGTACAACAACAGAGTCAGAAATTGACAACTGAAGGGCAGCCCAAGCTATGAAAGAGACTGCTATATGGAATTCACACGGGCTACGCGCCGTCACTCCAACTCCGACACGTACCCCGTGGGGGGCATTTGTTGGGACAGAAAATATTTATATGTGTATATGTTGGATGCTTGTTAAGAGGAGTACCAATGCTCCCTTATATAGTGGTCCAACAAGCCGAGTAGGTGGCAGTCACATGTAGGTAACTAACCAGTTAGTTAGCCTGAGGTAAGGAGGATGGCTACCTAACCAGGAGTTGGTAACTACCGGTAAAATGTTGACCTCACCCAACCGGTTTAACGGCCTGATTAGGGGGACAAGGTGGTTATGATTACGGTAACCCCAAGGTTACTTAAAGTCATAACTTAATCCAAGTTTTTGCTGAAAGACGTTCAAGCTCTCAAGTATTGTCAAGCACCCCAAGCAAGTGGGAGATGCCGAGGAGAATAAATCTCCGGATAAAATACGGCACGGAAGAATTCCGGCATTACGAGGTCTACAAGACCACATGTGAAAGATAAGTACGAGAACAAGTCCGCCACGAAGGCTCCAAAGTCTTGCAATTGATTCTCCGTCCAGGACGGCAGAACTTCCGACAAGATGTCCAGAATGACACGGGATTCTCCAAAGGGCAAGACCCCTTCAAATGAAGGGGAGGCCGGTCTATTTATAGACTTTTTAAGCCCCTCCCCTAAACCGATGAAAATACCATCGGTTAGGGGGTTTTTTCCCCCTAACCGATGGTAGCTCCATCGGTTAAAGGGGTTTTCCCCCTTAACCGATGGAGCTTCCATCGGTTGGAAGGGGAATCCCCTCCAACTGATGGTACTTCCATCGGTTAGAGGGGAACTCCCCTCTAACCGATGGAGCTTCCATCGGTTAAGGGGATTCCCCTAACCGATGGTGCTTCCATCGGTTAGGGGAGTCTTCCCCTCTAACCGATGTATGTTCCATCGGTTAGGGGGGGATTCCCCCTTAAACCGATGGAACTTCCATCGGTTAAGGGGTCCCCCTTTCAAAAAAAAAAACAAAAAAAAACACAGAAAAAACAGAAAAAAAATAGAAAACAGAAAATAAAAAAAAGGGAAAATAAGCCCCTAACCGATGGTACCCCCATCGTTTAGAGGGTCTTTAACCTTCTAACCGATGGTACTCCCATCGGTTAGAGGGAATTTTCCCTCTAACCGATGGAACCCCCATCGGTTAGACCCCCCCCATCCCATGCAATGTAAGGGGGTGCCTTCCCCTATAAAAGGCACCCCCATTCCCCATGAAAAAGAGGCTGCTGGCTGGTCGGTTGGAATCCCCTTCTTCCTCCCCCGGGTCTAGCCCTCCTTTCTTCAATTAATTGTTCCTCCTCCAAAGTTGAAGGGAATAGAAATTTCCAAATTCCCAAAGGCTCCCCTTTTCGTTCTCAATCTCCTTTCTTTGTGAGTCAAGGTACCAAATCTTCTCCCGAGCATTGAGAAGTTGTTCATATACGGCATCGACAAACTTCATCGGCTAAAAGTCCGCAATAGCGGCACCGGCCCTCACGGGCCATAGGTTCTAAATACCGTCCATCCCGGACATATGGTATTTTAGATACCTTTGTAATTCATGCCACCTCCCATCGAGTTTTAAACTCTCCGGGATGGTGTGTTTGTGCTATATGCATATGTTTCCTAGAGGAGACTCTGCCCAAGTGGAGATTCTGCTCGAGAACGTATTCATATATTCACAGATTCGTATTTTTATATATATGCTTCTTAGAGGAAACTCTGCCCAAGTGGAGATTCAACCTAAGAACATATCTATAAATTTCAAATCTGTGTTTATATTGATATGTTTCTTAGAGGAGATTCTGCCCAAGGGGAGATTCTGCCCGAGAACATGTTTGTATATTCATAAATTTGTATTTTTATATGCATGTTTCCTAGAGGAAACTCTGCCCAAGTGGAGATACCGCCTAAGAACATATCTATAAAATTCAAATTTGTGCCTATACACATGTGTTTATTGAAAGGAAGCTCTGCCCATGTCAGAGTTTTCTCTCTAAAAACATATCAATATAATCACAAACTTTGTATTCATACACATGTCTTCTCAAGAAGAAACTCTGCCTAAATGGAGTCTCCGCCCACAAACATGTCTATATAATCATAAATTCGCAATTATATACGCATGCCTCTCAAAAGGGCTTCTGCATATGCAGATGGTACCTTTTGCCGGATACTCCATTCAAATAGAGATATCGGTGAAAAAATATGCGTAAACTGCAAATTTATGATCATACACACATACTTTCTTAAGGGCAAAATCCCTCCGGGCAAAGATTTTCTGAGGACACATGGATATAAGTACATGTTCATATGAATATACCTCCGTGAGGGTACTCCGCATAGGCAGAAACTCTGCCAAAATAAATTTATGAAAATTGTATTGATATACACACATCCAAAGAAAAAGGGAACAAGATCCGAACTGTGCTCAGATACTCCAAAGAGCAGCACGAATGTATACTCACAAGAACTGCGTTCATATGGACAGTTTCCAGAAAGGATTTTCAAATTGACAAGAACGTCCATGGAGACCCGAACTGTGCTCAGATACCCCAAAGAGCAGCACGAATGCATACTCACAAGAACTGTGTTCATATGGACAGTTTTCAGAAAGGAACTTCAAATTGACAAGAACGTCCATAGAAATACGTACATATTTTCTTTGAAAATCATACTCATACAAGTAAAGGAAAATGAATGATGAATAAATGAAACGATGAACGAGGAGAAGGGAAATTCTGCCTCAATTTGGATTTCATTAAAAAAAAGAAGAAGGGGGGGGGGGGGTTGAAGTAGCAACTCTTCTAATACAAAAATGTTACTTCTAATCATGACTTCTCCCAAGTTCAGAATCAAATGCACGGATATACACCCGTCTGCAATAATAATCCTCCGGTTTTCCAAAATAAAATCTTCAAACAACCTAAAAAGAAGAGGAGGGTGACCAAATGGGTTCACGGAAATATATCCATTCCCTTCTTAAAAGTCATATCTCGGACTCCACAAAAGGGCAGTCTTTTCAAAATGAAACACTCAAGGCAAAAGGATTTCAAAAATAACTAAAAGAAGAATGATACGTCATGACCAGGATTTTCTAAAAAGAATGTGTACTTTCTCATCCCCTTTGCTATGAATGGTATTCGGGTTAAAACTGATGTTAAATGACATCAAGAGTCTTAACTCGATGTAAATGTAACATCGACTCCGGTCGATGGAGACAGAGGTCCAGCACATGCTACTCCAATCACCTGATGAGTATGGATACGGGACTCAAGGAGTTCAGATAAAAAACGGCGCACCCTAGTCGCCCGTCACACGGGCATCCCCGTCCATTTCATGGACAATCCAATCGTCCGTTCCACGGACATCATACCCGTCCGTTCCAAGGACACCCAAAAATACTCTCTCCGCATTGTGTGGACCCTTTCTTCTGTCTGTTAGACAGACTGGCACGCCCCGCAAAATTCAAAGCATGGGAAATGAATACATGAACCACATAAAATGAAATGAATAAACAAAATCAAATGATATGCGATGATATTTTTCCCGTGTCAACAGGCCCCTACAATATTCTGCTTCTTTAATATACGAGATGTTGGGCTCGACCATCTTCTCGCATCAGTGTGGAGCTGACCATCTAAGCTATCACTTGGAGATAAAGGTGGATCACCTTACTAGGTCTGGGCTTAGACAAGGTTGGCATTGAGACGAGGTAAACCTTCAAGTCATCAAAAGCCTCTTTTGAAGTCCTCGGTCCACCTTAAGGTCTTGCTGGTCTTCATGGCGACAAAGAATGGCAAGCACCATTCTACTGATTTGGAGAGAAAGATTGCTAAAGGCAACAAGCCAGTTGTTGAGTCATTGGATCTCCCTCATGGTCTTAGGTGGCTGTAAACTGAGGACGGCTCGGATTTTCTCATGGTTGGCTTCTATCTCTTGTTGACTACTGAGGGAGCCGAGAAACTTGCCCAATATGATGTTAAAGGTGCATTTCTGGGTGTTGAGCTTCATCTTGTACTTTCAAAGAGTGGCAAAGGTTTGCTCGAGGTTGGCCAAGTGGTCTTCACTACATAGGCTTTTCACCAGCATGTCATCTATGTACACCTCCATGTGAGTTTCGAACATCCAATTAACTAGGTGTTGGTAGGTCACTCTAGGTTCTTTAGCCTAAACGGTATTCAGGCGTAGCAATGCACTCTCAGCCTCCTAGGTCAATGATAAAGGTCATCTTCTCCTCATCTGTTGGATGCATCCCGATCTAGTGGTAGCCAGAGTAGGTGTCTAAGACATGGTTTGCTGGAGCACTGATTTGGGGCGAATCGGATTCGCCCTTATTCGATCCGATTATGCCGAATCAGATCAATTCACATATGTGTATATATATATATATATATGTAAGGTATATGTGCATGAATATATGTAACATATAGATGGCAGATATGAGAATGGGCTCAATAATTCACATGGGATGGCATGGAACTCATATCTTATTTACATTTTATATCATTTAAGTAAATATTTCATTTACTTAAGATATTACATGTAAATAAGAAAGTATCCCCTATTTGAATCCAATAAAAATATCAAAAAAATTATATCTCTTACCAATAAAAAGTTAACTCTCCCATCTACGAAGAAAATCAAGATTTTAGAGATTCCATCAAAATAGCGACTTTCTAATCCCTCATAATTTGGTCTATCTAAAAATTTCATAATTTAAATAAACCCAATAGAACACTAAAAATCCAAAATCCGGTGAAAAAAGTCATACGTATATATCACTTCTCCAAGGGAGCCACTCTCCTACTGACTAGGACTTAGTTGCGGTCAGTAGGAGAGTGGCTCCCCTGGAGAAGTTATATGTACGTTTGACTTTTTTCACCGAACTTTAGATTTTTAGTATTCTATTAGGTTTATTTGAATTATTAAATTTTTAAATAGGTCAAATTATGAGGAATTAAAAGTCGTTATTTTGATGGAATCACCAAAATCGCGATTTTCTTCTTGGATGGAAGAGTTGACTTTTTATTTGTTAGAGATATATGTATATATATATTTTTTATATTTTTATTGGATTCAAATTGGGGGTACTTCCTTATTTACATGTAATATCTTAAGTATTTCGTTTACTTAAATGATATGAAATGTAAATAAGGTATGAGTTCCATGTCATCCCATGTAAACCATTGAGCCCATTTTCATATCTGTCATGCATATGTTACATATATCCATGCATATATGCCTTGCATATACATATATATGTCACATATACTCATTATATACATATATAATGTATATTATATATATACACATGCGAATCGGACCGAATCGGGTTTCCCCTAATCCGCTCCGATTCGGCCGAATCGGGCAGATTCGATTCGCCATGCCAAACCTTGGTCTAAGAAACTTATTAACTCGTGCCCCAAGGTGGCATCCACCAATAGGTCAACCTGAGGGAGGGGATAATTGTCCTTTAGACATTTCTATTTAAGGTCAATAAAGTCTATGCATATTCTCCACTTACCAGACTCCTTGATGAGGACGATGCTGGCCAACTAGGATGGATACGAGACCTCCTTAAACGATTTCGTCCATCAGCTTGCTTGAAGTTGCTCATAGACCACCTCTTACCGCTCCTTATTGAGAACTCTTCTTCTGCTTGATGGGCCGAGCAACAGGGTCGTCCACGTAGAGTCAGTGGGTGATGAGCTCAGGATCCACTTTGGGCAACTCTTCCTCCAACCAGGTGAGGATGTCGGCGTTCTCTCCTAAAAGGCATGGAGATGTTGGCGTGCTTGCTTAGAGAGAGCCACCTCGATCTTTACAGGTCAGTCGGTACCTTTGCAAACGTACAAGTCGACGAGCTCAGCAATTGGATCAGTTCGCGGCGCTCCCTCACACTCCTATTTTTCCGAGACTGCCATGGTCTCTAGGCATTGAGCTTGGAGGGACTTGGTGTAGTACTTCCGTGACTCAACTTGATTTCCTTCCACCTCTTCTATACTAGCCTTCATAACGAACTTCAACTTTTAATGGACTGTGGAGGGTATGTTGATGATCTGAGACAAGTTTCCCTGACTGATGATGGCATTGTATGTAGAGCTAACTTTTACCACAATGAAGTCGACAGAGATAGTGATGCGGCATGATTCTACCCCGAGTGAGATCGAGAGAGTGATCACTCTCTCTGTCAGTTGGGACTCTGTTGAACCTATAGATAGGGACACGAATGGGCTAGAGCCAGCTCAAGGGAATGTTAAGTTTTGGGTAACGGTCATAAAATAAGTCATTCAAGGCACTTCCATTGTCAATTAGGATTCTTTTTACATCACGGTGGCCACGACCACATCTTCATGGGGCAACATGACACCTTATAGGTCGCCAGAAGAAAAAGGAATTACATTTTCCTCCTCAAGTTGGGGACACTTCACATTGTCTATCCTATAGACTTTGCGCAGGTGGGCTTTCCTCTTCCTTGAGCTCCCCCCCCCCCCCACCCCACACAAGTCCTCCCATGATCATCATCACTACTCCTTTTACGGGGTTGTCACCCTGGATCGGGCTTGGCACCTGTCTACCTCCCTCGATCGGCGAGGGCCGGGTTCTAGGCTTTGGTCTATGACTCCATGTTAGATGGGTTCCTAAATTTCGAACTATAGTTGGTGACACTTATTTGTGATGTGGCCATAGTCCTGTGATACTTGCAATACTTGGACTTGTTGAGCCAAGTTGCGTTCCACATCATCTCCTCCGACCACTTCAAGTATGGCTTTCCTCTTTATCTCCATTAGAATCTGGGAGGGAGAAACACGAAGGACTGCGCTGGTGGGCGCCCCTGGTTCAGCAGCAGCTTGCACCGATCATTATTTTTAAGGTGTCGCCTAGGCATCGCCAAGGCGTCAACGTGCTTGCCAACCACCAAGAAGAGTGGTTGCCTAGGCGAGCAGCTTAATAAGACTAAACAGCTGCAAGATCCATGAATGGTAGTAGCCCTTATTGTGATTTTTATTGCCGGATGCATTAACTATACATATAGTTTAGTCATTCTTTCTCTCTCTCTCTTAATTTATTATTTGCCTAGCAATATTTCAAGTTAAATAAAACTTTTTGACTTGTTGACACTTGATAGGTATATGTTTAGATTTGCCTATCAATTTATTATTGATTGTCTTATTATTATTGATTATTTTGTTAATACTTGTTATTTCTTCTATTATATGACTTTTTTACACACGTGCTAAATATTTGTGGATAACACTTTTGTATTACTAAATAGAGAATGTACATGGTATAAAATATAAGATTGTGGGTACTTTGTTACATAAACTAGACTTCGCCTAGGCGCCTCACCTTGGTGCCTAAGTAATAATGCTGTGGGCCACCACCTTAGTCACCTTAATTGCCTTAACAACCATGGTGCCAATCATCTCATCTCGGCCTTTTGTCCTCCCTCAGGAAGAATTGGGCCAGTATCCGTCTATCTTCAGGCGGTCTCAAGGAGGAAGAATGTGCCTTCAGGATTGCCTCATAGTTGCTCTACTGGTTGGCCTTGCTTATTAGCTCGGCAAAGGTAGTGGGTAGCTTCTTTGCTAGTGAGGCTCGTAGGTTGAGGTCGGTGGTTCCTTCTATGAGAGCTGATTGGCAACATCGGGATTGGTAGGGCCCCCAATTGGAAGCGAGTTACATATGCCTGCAGGGACTTACCTAGGCTTTGTCAAGCAAATCCGAGCTCTTCGCCAGTTGGGCGTAGCCCATGAAATGCTCAAGGAAGCGCTGGCCAAGTATCTGGAATGATGAGATGGGGCTCCGGGGAAGGGTCTTGAAGTAAGCGGCGGCCCCTCGCTCAAGCATGGTTGAGAAAGCTCATCATTTGACCTCATCCGAAGTGCCCTGCAAAGAGAGAAGAGTGTTAAAGCCGTCCTAGTGGTCGGATGGGTTGGTGGTATCGTCGTATAGCTTCATAACCGACATCTTCAGCCTTCCACAGTGCAATGTAGTCAGAATGTCCTTCGTGAATGGAGATCAGAGGTGCATGACATGGCTGGTGGCCAAGGTTGGGAGCTGACTGGCAAGTCAGTGGACATCCTTTCGAACCTCCTCAAGCTTATTCTCCAGCCCCCCGGTGGCCGGGGGAATCGTGGCGGCCGAGGAAGGGTGTTGTGTCATGGAGGTTGGTCACGGTAGCTCGATCATAGGAGCGAAGTGGTGCTTCTAAATGCACTAGCCTCTCTCTTCGAGGTCTCCGCCAGTTGGGGTGACTATGGAGCAGTCAACGCCACTTGTGGCGGGTTCTTCACCACCTCTTGCTCGAGAGGAGGCAAGCTGCCTGGTGAATGTCCCCACAATCTCTGGGAGGGCTGCCAATCTCTTGACCGCCTCCCTCAAGTCGGCCACTTGGCAGGTGAGGTTTTGTAATTGCTCGAGGGAGACAGTGGGGACGGGGTTCTATCCCTCGATGGTCACCTCAGCCTCCCAAGCATTTGAGTCCTTGGATCGAGCCCTGCCCTTGTTTCTTGATGGAGCCATGGTAATCACCACAAATGGAGCCAATGATGGGTTAGTTTTCCTCCGATGTTTGTGCGTGCTGACCTCGTCAGATCCAAGATCGGATCTTAGGTCATTATTTTAACCATTTGATGTGGGAGCCAGTGCTTACCTTGTGTTTGGGCTGGGACGTCTTGCAAAGACAAGGGTGAGCAGGAAAGGGTTCTCGGGGCAAACCCTCTGACTTCCAAGTCAGTCTGAGCTTGGTTGGAGAGAGATGTAACCTTCTGTCCTGCTTGTGTGCGCCTGCAATTGTTGGCCCCCGTTTGAAGGTTGTTGTAGACGTGGGGGGGAGGGTGCGCACCTGGCCGATATGGGACTAAATCTGTTCGTTTTTTCTCTTCTTCTCCTTCCGCTGTAGCGGCAGTCTTTCTGATCCGCTCTCAGGCCAGAGCTTGAGCTACTGGGCCAGGCCCATCAGGCAGTGAAGGTTTTGCTGATGATCCGTTCATTGAAAAGAAAAGAAGAGGCTAGCACATATCCCTCTCCAATTAAGCTCCTACCCATGAGGTTAGAGCAGATTCACTTGTCACAAAGTGTCTGTCACATTGACTGGCCTTGAATGATACATCCATTGCTGGTAGAATTACTGTTTTCTGTCTTTTATTCTCATTTTCTCTTTGAATGTTTGGCATGTTCTTTTCATGAATTGAAGTGCTTATAATCATGTCTACCAAGTGATAGAAATCTTGTGAAAGTTAAGAATTCAAAGCATTCAGTACAGAAGGAACTAATATCACATTGACAATAATGTTATGGATGTCAATGTCATGTTTGTTCCTTTGGAGCTAACTTTAGAGGTATTTGTACAGAGGTAGACCACACAGTCCAAATTTTCAAAGCAACCATTGTTGGAGAAAATAGAGGACTAAGTTATTATTGGAAGATAGTGGCACCCTAACCAGCAATGTTAACATCTTAAGATAAAAGTATGCTAAGCATCAAATTTTTCCCTGGCAGCCATTTCCAGGCTCTACATTCATTTAATCTCTGAACGGACCATCAGTCCATGCAATTCACTTTTCTTGGCTCCAAAGATCACTAAATGTTGCTATATCCACTTCCTATGTGCACTGGGGGTTAAAATTTCCTAAGCATTATGAGACAATTTCCCACTGGCAATGGCTGTTGGGAGGGTAAATTTCTTTTACAGAAGGTCAAATAGAATACAGCTGCACTGAAGCTAAAATTAATAAAGGTATAGTTTTTAATTTGTCCAAATCATTTGCACCTGTATATTAGTACCTTCTCCAAGTTAATAGGCTAGACACGGAATGCCCTGTCCTATTTTATCTAATTCTGTATATAAAGATGGGCTTATGCATGCATCCTATCTATTGGAAATTGACTGACTAGATTAGAGTACCATCTGATGTCTTGTACAGTACTGTCAATACTTTAAAGTCATTTCTTTATAAAATGGTGATTATTATGTAATCTTAAAGAATGATCCCTAGTTTCTAACAAAGTGCAAAGGAGGTAGGATCGCATTGCATTCATCAAGTTCTCATTTGGGTCCTCATTTTTTAACATTCTTTGGATGATCATGGCCTCTATTGTTATTAGCTGCTAAATGCTAATGTAGAACCTGCTTAAGACTTTTGGATTCATGGTCCAGAGCAAACAAAAGGGAAGGTCTGAATAATATATGCATTCATGCCACTTATTCTTGGACATATGACTATATCTTCCTAACTATATTAAGAGATCATTTTTTGACTTTCTCATGCAGGCTTATTGAAGGAGTGATACGCTCAGTAAATAATCTTCTTGAAAAGTTTCATCAGTCATTTTTCCTCTACCTCCTAACCGCTCCAAATAAATTTGTGTCGGTTGGAGTTTACATGATTGCCTTTGCACTGCTTGCAGCCCCTCTCCCGATTGTTGCTGCTGCTCTCTTTTCAGGCAATTATAAAACTGATGATGCTACAGACATTTCACACCAAAAAACCCAGTCTTCTGAGACTGGTGGCAAAATGACAGCAGGCAATAAATGGAAATGGCTTCATGCAGCCAGAGTTGCATTTACAGTTCACTTATGGGCAATAATTGTTTCATTGCTGCCCTATGTCCTGTCCCATTTTCCCAATTTGACCGCTGAATCTAACATGTTGATTTGGGTTTCTTTTTCCATCATCACACTCCTCATATTCTACCACATCTCAGGTTCCTTCTGTTTAAGGTCCTACCCTGGTGAATGGATCACTCTAAAGGCCGTGATGATTTCAGTTGTTTCCATTGGTTTAAGCCTCATGTCAATAATCAACTTCTCTACAGCCCAAATTGGAGCAATTCTTCTTGTGCCTATGAGTCTCTTGGTGCATCCTTTGAGGCAGCATCAAGGGGTCCTGTTGTCACTCTGTAACTTGTTCCTAGGATTTATTGGTTTCCCACCAGCTGCATTGCTGATAAGTGAAGTTCTAGCGAATACATCCAGGAATATAAGCATAGGATGCTTCTGGGATCGGATGGAGTCTCTTTGGGCATGGAATAGTGCAACATATCTTTATTTGCTCCTGGTCCATCTTCCTTGTTGGGTTTTATGTATTCATATTCTGCTTCAACGTTGATTGACTAAAGCGCTGGATCATGCCTCCAGCAAATTGACTGTAATGTAGTTGCTTCAACCAGAGCATGAAATGTACATTAATTTTTATATAAAGGAAGATGTATGATCAAAACTGTAGGACACTGAGCTTTCTTTTATGGCGATCAATTCTTAAACTGGTGCAGATCTCTTGAACCCACTGTGGCCTTGGTTAAAACGTCTTGAAGAGATTTTATTCAAGATTGGATTGGTATCTGTCGGCCGGTCAGCTCACACTAGCAGCTGAACCCCATCAGTAAGGATGGAACTCGGATGGGCCAAAGCTGAATTTGCGTCGGCCCAACGTCATAAAAGGCCTTCCCATATTCAATTCTGGGCCGGGTTAGCCGACCCAGTAGAAAAGCCGATTTTCTTTGTATTCAGGGGTTATATGTGGGAATGGAAGAACTCCACGATAACATCTATCAAACTATATAAATGTATATAATTTTCAAGAAACATTTTTCTCTTCATAATCTGCGAGGATGTGGTGATCGTGGTCATGTGAAAAATAAATGGCATGAAGAAGATACCTCTGATTGATCAAAAGAAAGAGACATGATCATTGCACACTCAGGCGTACACACTGTAACGGGCATGCAATAAGTATTTCTCTAAAAGAAAAAAAAAACATGCATCTTAGTCCGATAGATATTAACAACCATCAGACTCTTTCAAGTTTTAGTTGAGCCTCAAGATTCATAGAATGCAAGGTTTCCTTTGGAGATGAGATGATGTCCTTTTAGATTCAGCTTATTTCGAAAGCTCAGGTCAATTGATTACAGTGGACCAGCTACAAAATAGGGGTAAAAATATGTGTGAAAGACCTAAACCATATTTCCATTTTTATTTACCCAAAACGTCCTTATGTTTTGAATGGTCTCTATCCTTACGGATGTTTTGGTCCGTTCGGTATTCATCTTTCCAAAGACATGTTCAGCCTGGCTTCTTAGAGAACGTAATATCTTTTTCTCCTTCGTATCTCTCTCTCTTTCTACATTTTGGGTAATGACAAACTTCAAAGCAAGTTGGATTTGTTTGAAAGGTATGCAGATTAATTTATCAGAGATTCTAACTATTGAAGTCTCCTTCATGTGCATTCACACAGATTATCTAAGGCAAACCATATAAATGTCTATTGACTCGTATTCTTGATCAAAACTTTTTGCAGCCAATACTGTTATTTCTTTTTCACTTTCTTGATTGTTTATTAACTGCAAGCTATAGTTGAACACATGCATTTGTCTCCTTTGAAGAAAGGGATACACTGGTGTTCAGCAGATTTGCAGACCTCACCCACAATCCTTGTGCATGGAGCTCATGCCCTTTCTTATCCTATATGTCCTATTGGTCAAAGCAGATCAATAAGATGAAATTTGTAACTTAAATGTACAACAAATATTATTATTTATTTTCACAAAAATTTTAAAATGCCATGGTTTTGATTTATTTTCATTTGGTCACTACAAAATTCTGGTGGAGTAATAGTTATTATAGTATGTAGGACTATTCATGGTTCGGTTCGGTTCGGTTCGGGTTGAGACCATTTTTAGATCAACCCGAACCGAACTCTATTAAGATCCGAACCGAACCATATTTGTTCGATTTGGATCGGTTCAGCCCATCGATTTGCACCTGCTGGGCATTTTTTGAGACTGTTCACATATACAAATCGTTGGTTTGTACATGTTGGGTCTTTTTTGGACTGTTCACATAAGGATATCATCAATTTGGACTTGTTGGGGTTCTTTTTGGATTGGCCACATATAGATAATATTATTATACATATGCAATCGGTTTGGCTCAGGTTTTAGTAAGGAAAAACCGACCCAAGCCATTTACCACTAAATCGGCTTGATTCGATTCGTTGACCCGAAATTTAACTATTTGAACCAAACCTAACCAAACATTTTGTTTCGGTTCGGTTTAATTTCTCGGGTTGGACCGAGAAATGAACAATCTTAATGGTATGTATGTAACAGATTTGATTGCAGGTGGAGATCCATAGAGAGGGGAATCCACATGGGATTGATGCCATGAGAAATACTCATTGCAAGATTCATCTTGTAATAAGATTGAGATTGATTACAAGAAAATAATTTCATTGGTTGAGAAGACTTGACAAGACCCTTTTTTTTTAATCTTTTTAAACTTGTTTCTTTTGCAATGTAGTTCAGTTTTATTGCCAGATAAGTTGTGCAATAAATATTTCTCATAATGTAGTTTTAAGCGGACGTAAATGTGGTTCACACATCGGGACCCATGAATTTTCTTTTCTCCCAAGTCAAGTGCAAACAGAAACTAGTCATTTTGTATATTTGTACAACAAAATTAAAGGGGTAAAACAATTTACATTAAAAACTCAAATAAATGTGAAACTCATATCATTTTGAACTGTTTCCTAAAATTTTTATATAAATAATAATTTAAATCCCCCCTCCCTCCCTTGTCCAGCTGTCACCCCCTCTCAATTGTCCACCGTGTATGAGACGTACCATCCAACGTACATAGTTGTCATCTCTTCTTGTGCCACAAACAAGATGTGATAGACTTGTGCATTTGTTGGCCTGGTGCAAGATGAGACCGCAACCGGTGTGTGTATGTGGTACTGATCTCTGCATCTGCCCACCTCTGCTGCTTCTGAGATTTGGGTTGTTCGACTGGTGAACCATAATTTTCCTAGGTGGATGGAGTGGGTTCTCTCTCTCTCTCTCTCTCTCTCTCTCTCTCTCTCTCTCTTCGGAAGCTGTTTCAAGCCCACATAAATTTCCTTCCACCTAGGATAAGGTGAGGAGAATCATCTGAAACCTGTCCCAGTTTCATCTTACATCGTGTGGATGAGATTCAAGGTCGAGTAGAAAGTTACATACATCGACAAGGAGAGGAGTACATGGCATGGCATCATCTTTGAAGAAAATATGGAAGAAAAATTATCTAAGATCGGGCTTCTTTGATAACCTAATAGGTCATGATAACTTCTAATTATCAGACATGTTAAGTTAAAGATGATTTAATTAAGGAGATAGTTTATCATAATTTTATTTCTAATAAATGTTGATAAACTTTGACAAATTATCCATCCTCTTTAATCTGTAGCTCTGATAATTTTATTTGTCAAATCATAAATAATAAAATCAGAGATATCATATTTACGAACAATTTATTTACAAATAAATTATATAATTATCAAAGAGAAGCAAATAATTTAGTTAACACTTGGTTTTCATAATACTCGTGAACCTCGCATATTGGTGAAAGCATGGCCAAATCGCTGCTAATACATTTGTGCATTGCCTTGGTTGTTGACACATGATACCTCTCTCTCTCTCTCTCTCTCTCTCTCTCTCTCTCTCTCTCTCTCTCTCTCTCTCTCTCTCTCTCTCTCTCTCTCTCTCTCTCTCTCTCTCTCTCTCTCTCTCTCTCTCTCTCTCTCTCTCTCTCTCTCTCTCTCTCTCTCTCTCTCTCTCTCTCTCTCTCTCTCCATTTAACTCAGATGGACCAGATTGTTAATTATCTCTAACATGGAGGTTGATTGCAAGTTCTTCTTCTCCTACCCGAGGGAGAACAAGTTCTTCTTCTCCTCAACGTGGAGGTTGATTGCAACCGAAAGGAACAAGTGCAACTTGTGCAGCGGTAGTGTAGCACTTCAGCAGGGCAGCAGTTGCAGCTTCTCCCGGCAATGATAGCCGCACCACAGCAGCCAAAGAAAGAAGTAGCTTCAGCAATAACAAACACACACACACAAGCAGGAGTGGAAAGGTGTGTGCGATGGCTGTGGGAGGGTTTTTATAAACCCAGCAGGTTCCTCATGCAAATGGCACATCGGCCTATGAGGTGTCATGGTAAAAACCATTTGGTTTTTACCACAACACGTAGCCCATGCAAGTCTTCCCATGCTTACACGTTAGTAACAAACGTGTTAATTTCTCACTTAGGTATGCTGTCCTTTCTAATGCCTCACACGTGGCATAGTAAATAATCCATAAAAATCACTTCCGTAATTCGCCCTTAAATCAGCAGGTCATTTGATCCTTATGTAAACCAATCCAAACAGTGTCTATTTGTCTTGAAATTTTAACCATAAACTAATGTAATGGTTTTACAAATTATAGTGATTTTTATTTAATTTTTAGATTTTATTTTACACTGGGTGAAAAATCACCCGAAAAATAGTCGCGTCGGCTTATCATTGAAGTCCGTACGCCGAAAAATTCAGACATTTATATTTCTGAGATCTCCACATTTTTCTGGAAATTATGGTGTTCTCGAATTTTCATTTCGTTGTCATTTTCCGGTGTCGCCCTGTGGAAGTGCGCACCTCTGTGTACGACACTGGGGTAACGTATGTTACCATTAATTAAACTCACATTCTAATTATTTCAATTTAATGACCATACTAATGTATAATAACCACATTACTTATATTTTTCTAACAAGTAAAATTTTCGGGGCGTTACAACTCTCCCCCACTAAAAAAAAAAATTTGGTCCTCCAAATTTAATAATACCCAAATATGGATACTAACCTGTGAACAATTCCGGATATTTGATCTTGATGGCGTCTTCTAGTTCCCATGTTGCCTCTTCTTGTCCTCGCTTATTCCACTGAATCTTTAGTAAGGGAACTTTCTTGTTCCGAAGTTGCTTGATTTTTCGATCAAGAATCTGCACAGGTCTTTCCTCATATGCTAAATTTTCTTGTATCTCCAGATCTTGACATCCAATGATGTGTTCCGGATCATAAACATATTTTCTTAGCATAGATACGTGGAATGTATCATGTACATTAGACAATTGCAGTGGAAGTGCCAATTGATATGTCACTTCTCCAATTCTTTTTAATATTTCAAATGGTCCAATGTATCTTGGACTCAGTTTACCCTTGATACCAAACCTTCTGATTCCACGTCGAGGAGAGACTTTAAGAAATACATGTTCTCCTTCCTGAAACTCCAATTCCCTTCTTCGACGATCAGCGTAGCTTTTCTGTCGGTCTTGCGCAGTTTTCATTCTGTCTTGTACCAATTTGATAATTTCTGTGGTTTCTTGGATCATTTCAGGTCCAAGAATATGTGATTCTTTTAATTCTACCCAACACAGTGGTGATCTACATTGGCGACCGTACAAAGCTTCAAATGGTGCCATTTGAATGGTAGACTGGTAACTATTATTATATGCAAATTTCATGATTGCTAAATGAGTGTCCCAGTCATTTCTAAACTCCAATATACAAGCTCGGCACATATCTTCAATAACTTGATTTACCCGTTCTGTTTGTCCGTCAGTCTGAGGATGAAATGTTGTGCTAAATTTTAATTTAGTTCCCAATGCATCTTGTAGTTCTCTAAAAAAATGTGAGGTAAATCTTGCATCCCTATCTAACACTATATTTTTCGGAATTCCATGTAATCAGACAATTTCTTTCATATACAATGCTGCTAAGACACCCACAGACCATCTTGTCTTGATTGGTAAGAAATGAGTTGACTTAGTAAGTAGATCAATGATTACCCATATGGCATCAAATCCACTTCGAGTCCTAGGTAATCCCACAATAAAATCCATACCGATACTATCCCATTTCCACTCTGGTACTTCGAGTGGTTTTAACTTTCCTGCCGATTTTTGATGCTCAGCTTTAACTTTCTGACATGTAAGGCATCTTGCTATGAAGTCCACAATATCTTTCTTCATATTGCACCACCGAAATGCTTCTTTAAATCTTGATACATCTTGACAGCTTCAGGATGAATGGTGTAACGTGACTGATGAGCCTCTTCTAAAATTTGTTTCTTGATTTCAGAATTATCCGGTATACATATCCTGTCTCGGAATCGAAGATTTCCATGAGAATCTTCATTAAAATCAGGTTTAGTAATCAACTTTTCCTTGATTTCTATCAACATAAGATCATTGTCCTGTTGTTCCTTAATTTGCTTCAATAATTCTGACTGAACTGTCAAGTTATTAATGATAACCCTTCCTTCTTGTGATTCTACCTTCAAGCTTAATATGGAAAATTCCTCTAGCAATTTCCATTCTTTTATTTGTAATTGAAACACCTTTGCTATAGGATTTCTGCTAAGTGCATCCGCCACAGTATTTCCTTTCCCTGGATGGTACTCAATTTTGAAATCATAATCTTTAATATACTCCATCCACCTTCTCTGTCTCATATTCAATTCTTTATATGAAAACAAGTACTTAAGACTCTTATGATCAGAGTACACTATAAATTGATTGTCATATAGATAGTGTCTCCATAGCTTGAGTGCAAAAATTACTGCGGCTAATTCCAAATCATGTACTGGATAATTTTTCTCATGGGTCTTCAATTGTCTTGACGCATAGGCAATGACTCTTCTATCTTGCATCAATACACATCCTAGTCCAATACTTGAAGCGTCGGTATAAACCTCAAATAATTTACCTTCTACCGGCAAGGCTAGAATTGGTGCCGATGATAGACATTCTTTTAATAACTGAAATGCTTGCTTGCAACTCTCACTCCATATAAATGCAGTTCCTTTTTTAGTCAATTGCGTGAGAGGAGAGGCAATTCTAGAGAAATTCTGGACAAATCGCCGATAATAAATAGCCATACCCAGAAAACTTCTAACCTCAGTGAGGTTCTTTGGTTGTTCCCATTTTTGTATGGTCTCAATCTTCGAAGAGTCCACAGACAATCCTTCTTTTGAAATAATGTGTCCCAAAAATATTACTTGCTTCATCCAAAATTCACATTTACTAAACTTTGCATATAGCTTGTGATCTCGTAATAGTTGCAAAGTAATCCGTAAATGTGTCTCATGTTCTTTTATGCTCTTGGAGTAAATTAGTATATCATCAATAAACACAACCACAAATTGATCCAAATAAGTTCGAAACACGTCATTCATCAGTCGCATAAATGCAGCAGGTGCATTAGTTAATCCAAAGGGCATCACTACAAATTCGTAGTGCCCGTATCTCGTTCGGAAAGCTGTTTTGTGGATATCTTGCTCTTGAATCTTGAGTTGATGATATCCAGATCTTAAATCAATTTTGGAGAAACACTGAGCTCCAGACAATTGATCAAATAGGTCATCAATTCTTGGAAGTGGGTATTTGTTCTTTATAGTCAATTGGTTTAACTGTCGATAATCTATACATAATTGCATAGACCCATCTTTTTTCTTCACAAATAACACTGGAGCACCCCAGGGTGAGGTACTAGGTCTAATAAATCCTTTTTCGATCAATTCCAGCAATTGTCTTTTCAGCTCTTTCAACTCTTCTATTGACATCATGTATGGTGTTCTTGAGATTGGTGTAGCTCCCGGTACCAATTCAATCGAAAAATTTACCTCTCTATTAGGTGGTATACCAGATAACTCTTCAGGAAAAACATCAAGAAATTCTCTTACTACTGGAATATCTTCCAATCTCGCAATGTTCTGATTTAATAGAGTCACAGAAGCCAGATACCCTTGACAACCCTTCTGTACTAGCTTGCAAGCCTTAATTGCTGAAATTATTGGTATTCTTCTGGTATGTGGTTTATCAAAAGTTATAGAACAAATTTCCTTTCCTGGGAAAGTAATCTGCCTTAATTGGCAATCTAAATTGACATGATACTTAGATAACCAATCCATTCCAAGGATCACATCATAATCCCACATTTCTAAACATATCAAATCACCAGATAAGTTATGTCCATTAATTAGGATCTGACTAACAGGGTAATACTCCTTAAGTTTTTTACCCTCACTCAAAGGAGTTGCCACTTCCAATTGTGTAGACAATGGAACTGATTGTATTTCCAAAGTTTTAGCAAAATCATAACTAATAAAGGAGTGCGTAGCTCCTGAATCAAACAATACTTGTGCAGGTTTTGAGTTTATTATCAGTGTACCTTCAATCAGTCCGCCTTCTTGCGGGGATTCAGGCTCTACCTCTTGAATAGCTTGTATTCTCCCTTGCCTTGGTTGCTTTGCTTGGGAATTTGGTTTGGCTGGCGTATTCTTGATCATCGGACAATCTGAAATTCGATGCTGAGTACTTCCACACCTGAGACATGCTCCCAATCTATGCCAACAATTTTCCGCCTTGTGTCCACTAACGTGACAGTGTTTGCACACATCCTTGCTTCCACTCAGAGCCTTCCCTGTCTTCTTTCCAGATTGCTGAATTTTTGGGATATTTCCCGGCTCAAACTTTCTCTTCCGATCTGAAGATCCTTCTCCCGACCTTCCTTTAATTTTATCCACCATATCATTTGCAGCCTCCAAAGCCAAAGCTCTTTTGACCATATCTGAATACGTAGTAATCAAATGTGGGGTTAACTGCATAATCTAAATAGGACGTAGTCCATTCATGAACCTCTTGGCTTTTAATTTATCTGTGGCTATGAGATGTGGAGCATACTTAGACAATCGAGCGAACTGGGCCTCATATTCAGATACTGACATCCTTAATTGTTTTAGATTAGCAAATTCATTTGCCTTCTTTTCCTGGACAACCTCGGAAAAGTACTGGTCATTAAACATCTCCACAAACTCATCCCAACTAATTTGGGTCGGATCCTCCAATGTGGATGTTACTGTGTCCCACCATGCTCTGGCATCCCGTTCCAACTGAAAAGTCACCAATCGGATCTTCTCTTCCTCGGTACATTTAATCACTCTGAATATCCTTTCAATGTCCCTTGACCAATTTTCGGCCTCATCCGGGTCTGTACTTCCTGCAAATCATGGAGGATCTAAACTTCGGAAATCCCTGAAAAGACTTGTCCCATTATGACTGTTATTTCTGGCTACAGACCTCATTACTCGGGTCAAATCATGCATTGAATTTTCCATTTTCTTCCAGTAAGTGTCACCTCCGTCCATGATGGAATTAAGGAAGTATCTGAAACATTCAATAGGACATACATTAATTTCACAATCCACCCAAACTTGCATTCATCACATACATACATTTCAAATTCATATAACACACTATTTCCATTCATAAGTCAAATATTTACATTAAAGCATACTATCACAAACCAGCAACTAAGTTACTGCAGTCTCCTCCTTCCAACTCTTCCATCATACAAAACATACCTCCACTGTCCTCTCACTCCCCATACACATGGGAGTTACAGATATACAACTAATATTTACACAAAAGGAGAGGTTTACAAAAAGATGATGGGTCTAAGTCTATTCCTAGTTTTGAGTCAGATCTATAACGGTTTCCATTGGCGATGCTTGTGTTCTACTCCGGTCCCATAATACATTTCTCTTGCTGCATCCGTCAATGTCTCCCAATATCCCTCGATCTGATGGAGCAGCATCTCTTGCCCCAGCTTCAGTCCATTCAGATCATTCATGATCTGGTTCATAATATCCAATGAAACGTGTGGATTTCCCGCCAAGAAAGCGCCTGCCGTCAGATTTAATACTTCCTCTTTGATCTGTACGTGGGTTTCCCTCTGTGCTTGAGCATATAATTCTAGGTCCTGACGTAGCATTTCCATGGCTGCTACCAACCTTTGTTGAGCATTCATATCCATGCTGAAATAATTCACAAGTTAAGCATTTACATGATTACAAAAATCATGCTAACTAATCCCATATTTCTACCCCAACTCACGGGTTATCCCTAGGTTTATCGTATTAATGCTCTGATATCAATTTTTATCTGTCACGTCCTAGTAAAAATCTATTTACTGAAAATGACAGATATTAAGCACGAGAATTAACACAAAAGTTTATTTATACACAAACTCTCTTAGCGGAAGCTTTTTACATGATACTCCTCACTCAAGTTTAAATGAGGAGCATATAAAAGTAAACTGTACATTATTACATTCCAACTAACTGTAAGAGAAATAAAAGGTAACGACTCGCTGGATGACGGGTAGTCCACTCAGCACACATATATCCCCCTTAGACTTCATTCCCATCTTGATCACCTGAAAAAGGTAGGAGGAATGAGCTAAATAGCCCAGTAGAATTCAATTCCTTTAAACAAAAGGACTCAAGTATATAATCACAGGACAAGAATCTGAACATTGCTAATGTTGAGTATGAAATGGAGGAACAAACGTGTCCACTGATTAATACATGTAGAATAATGGACATGTAGAAGCATAATCACGCATTCAAGATAACACAAAGTTCTGGTTCAGATACCCATTCACACACATATGTATGATATGATGACCAATCAAGCATGAA
This sequence comes from Colocasia esculenta, assembly GCA_014218235.1. NCBI lineage: Eukaryota > Viridiplantae > Streptophyta > Magnoliopsida > Alismatales > Araceae > Colocasia > Colocasia esculenta. The sequence goes on along the minus strand of CM024759.1, from coordinate 46,849,364 downwards.
ATGATGTATGCCAACATCCAGTTGTCCTCAACGTCCCCGCGCGGCCACTGACGAATTCGGGTGCTCTCCCCAGGACTGAACTGTTGGGTTTTCCATATATCATGTTTTTGATGATCACATTAACATTCTTGAACATTGATTTAATGCAAAATTGATGTGTTAACTAACATGAAAAACACCATGAAAGTGATTGAGTTAAACATTGCTAAATCATACAATGTACATCACTAACAATGTATTTGCATGTAGGTGTACAAGCATGAAAGATGGAACTTTGAAGAGGCATTGAAAAGATGAGCAAAAGGCACAAAAATCTGTCAAAAAGGTGTATCTGTCGACAGATGAACTCTACCTGTCGACAGATGCATACAGTCATTCCAAGACAGAACTCAGGTTTGCATCTCTGAGTGTATCTGTCGACAGATGCAATGTACCTGTCGACAGATACACACAGACAACCCAGGACAGAGCTCAGGTTTTCAATTCCTGAGTGCATCTGTCGACAGATGCAAACTGCCTGTCGACAGATACACTCAGAAACTCATTTTCCTGAAACCCAGTTCTCAGCCTGAGTCTGCCTGTCGACAGATGCAAGTGCACCTGTCGACAGCCGACGGAAACTTCAGATTTTGGGTTTCCAAATCCGGCCCCACTTGGGTGTTTCCTTCCTCCACGACCCCCACCTTTACCTAACACTATATAAGCATCCTTTTGGAGCCAATTTCGCAGAGAGCAGCCTCCCATCCAAGAGCCTCCAAGGGACCAAGAGGAAAAGCCCCAAATTGCTGCTCTGCTTCAACTTTCCGCCCAGATCGACGTGGAATCACCATCTATGCGGAGCTGAAGCCGGATCGTCATCAATTCAACCTTCTACATCGATCAATCTACATCCAATCGAAGTTTGAAGAGCGTTTGGACGATCCACGAGAAGAATTCCAACTGGATTTGTTCCCTAATTCCCAATTCTTCTCCATTTCATAATTTCCATCCATCGTGTGTGTGTGTGGTTGTGTTTCGAGCATCCCTTGTGCTTGATTCACGTATTTGTGGTTGTTCTGATCGTGTTTCATCAGACAACGTGTGTGTGTTTGAGTTGTAGTGTTGAACTCGCTCATAAGCAGTCGTTTCTGCGTGTGTGTGTGGACGGTGGATGTAGGATACACGAGTTGTGTACTCCGAACCACCTTAAATCATCGTGTTCTGTGGTTTGTTCGCGTTTTGCGATAGATGATTGGTAGGCACGGTGTTCATACGCACGTTTGATTCCCTGTTTTCTCTTAAATCAACTCAAGCGGTCTCACACTTAATTGAATTTGAATCAAATTTCATTAAGATCGCTGTAGCATCGAAAAGAAGCCATCAATAGTTTAAAATTGCCGTAATCTATTCAACCCCCCCCTTCTAGATTACCGTATTGTGTACTTCCGCATAACTCTTCAATTGGTATCAGAGCGGGTTTCTCCGATTTACAGCTTTTCGTAATTTGATCTAGCGATCAGGAGATTTTCGATCTTATGGATTCTAGCAAAGGGTATATGGCCGAGGGACATTCAGTAACCAGGCCACCCTATTTTGATGGCACTGATTATCCTTATTGGAAAAACCGTATGCAGGTATTTTTGAGAGCTCAAAATTACGAGCTGTGGAAGATAGTCAGCAAGGGACCATACGTGTTGCCCGAGGATGAAGACACCTGGACGAAAGACCAAATAGCTAAAGGAACTCTCAACTGGAGCGCACTAAACATGATGCAATGTGCGGTGCATCCAAAGGAGTTCTCAAGAGTCTCCACATGCTCAACAGCAAAAGAGATGTGGGACAAGCTTGAACTCATTTACGAAGGTACGTCCGAGGTAAGGGAAACTAAAGTTAGCATGTTAGTGTCTGAATATGAAATGTTCAAGATGAAAACTGATGAAACCGTATCAGACATGTTTGCAAGATTCATGCTAATAGTTAACGGGCTAAAAGGTCTTAAGAAGGAATACTCTGAAAGTGACTTAGTGAGAAAGATCCTTCGATCTCTTACTTCATCTTGGAATACTAAGGCCACTGTCATTGAGGATTCCAAAGACCTTTCCAAAATGAAATTGGATGAACTAATTGGCTCTCTAATGACATATGAAATCAACATCAAGAGAAAAGAATTAGAAGAAAATCCTAGGAAGTCAATTGCTCTAAAAGCATCCAATAAAACATCAACAAGCTCCAAGAAATCTATTCAACAAGATAGTGATGAGCAAGAAACATCTAGTGAGAGTGATGATGGTGAAATGGCAATGCTCACTAGACAATTCAAGAAATTTTTGAAGTTCAAGAGGAGAGACACAGGTAATTCCAAACCCTTTCCTAAGAAAATTTTTCACAGAAATATGAGTCAAACAAAAAATCTGACATTGTTTGTTATGAATGCAAGAAACAGGGGCATATGAGAGGAGAATGCCCGGAACTCAAGAAGAAGCTGAAGAAAGACAAATTCACCTCTAAAAAGGCCAAAGCAATGTTGGCCACCTGGAGTGATGAAGATGAAGATGAAGATGCACAAGAAACATCCGATGATGAAGAAGTGAAATGCTTGATGGCCAGGAGTGATGACTCCAGCGAGGTAAATTTCTCATTTGATGATTTCACTGCAAGTGAATGGGAGGAAGCATACACTACTTTATTTGAAAAATTTCGTGAATATAGATCTGAGAATAGAGCATTAAAAAGGAAATGCAACTCCCTTGTGCATGATAAGAACAATGATGAACGAATTGCATTCTTAACAAAAGAATTAGAAATGATGAAAATTGATGAAAAAACTCATAATGAAGAAATGGATTGCTTGAAAATAAATTGCAAGAAACACAAAAAGAAAAAGACTGTTTAAGCCATTCTATTGAATTCCTTCAAGAAGAACAATTGGAAACAAAGAAAAAGTTGGAACAAACTGAAAAGGAATTGAAAGAAAAATCTGAGGACCTAATGAAATTTGTAAAAGGGAAGCAAAATCTAGATGCAGTTTTGGGCACCAAAATACATGTAACCAAGCATGGGTTAGGATATCAACCAGTCAAACAAAAGAAAATAGGAGAATCATTGATCACCTCCTTTATTGATTCTAGCCCAAGCACAAGCAAGCATGCTCCCACAAAGCATAATTCAAGAAAGTCTCAGACCAAGCCAATATTACACAAACAAAATGTTCCCAACAAACAAAAGAAAAAGCCACCTGTCGACAGATACAATGGTGCCTGTCGACAGACAAGAACAGTTTCAATGAATAAACAGTCTATCAAGCAACAGAAAATTGAAAAGAAAATTCCTTCATGCAATGTGTGTAAAAAGATTGGTCATGATGAAAAACAATGTTGGAATAATCCAAAGAAACAAAAAGTCAAACAAGTTTGGATTCCTAAACATCTACTTTGTTGCATGAATGAAATTTTGGGACCCAAAGTAATTTGGGTACCAAAACCTCTTGTCTGATCCACATATGCAGGAATGCCTAGCAGCCCAACATCAAAACAAATGGTACTTGGATAGCGGCTGTTCGAGGCACATGACGGGCGACAAAGGTAAATTCTGTTTCCTAGTGGAGAAAGACGGAGGACAAGTCATTTTTGGAGGTAACAACAAAGGCCAAATCATTGGCACAGGTAATGTTGGTAAGTGTTCCTCCAATTCAATTGAAAATGTACTGTTGGTTGATGGCCTTAATCACAATTTGCTTAGCATAAGTCAATTATGTGATAGAGGTCACAACGTCATTTTTGAATCAAATTCATGTCAAATTGTTGATAAAGAAACAGGAAGTGTAAAATTTTCTGGAAAAAGAGTGAATAACATTTACTTAGTTGATTTAGATGATCCAGAAAATGACAACTTGTGTCTTGTTGCAAATAGACAGGATGAATTGACCTTGTGGCATCGTAGGCTTGGCCATGCGAGCTACAACGTGTTGCACAAGATCATGAAGCTCAAATTGGTAAGTGGACTTCCTGACATCTCTTTTAGCAACAACGAAAGTTTTTGTGATGCATGTGCACAGGGAAAACAAACCCGGAAGTCTTTCAAATCTAAAGCACCGGTAAGCACATCTAAACCATTTGAACTGTTGCACATGGACCTGTTTGGACCAACTAGAACTCTAAGTCTCAATGGCAAACGTTTTGGTTTTGTCATTGTAGATGATTTCTCTAGGTTCACATGGGTCAAATTCTTGGCACACAAAAGTGAAACACTCACAATCTTTCAAGAATTCTTTAACAAGATTGAGCATGGCAATGTGAATAAAATATGCTCAATCCGCACCGATCACGGGGGAGAATTTGATAACAATGCATTTTCTGATTTTTGCAGGCACCAAGGGATTGAACATCTGTTCTCTTCCCCAAGGACTCCAGAACAAAACGGAGTAGTGGAGAGGAAAAACAGAACATTGGTGGAAATGGCTCGCACTCTTCTGGTTGAAGGCCAACTCTCCAAAAGATTTTGGGCAGAAGCAGTGAACACTTCGTGCTACATTCTAAACAGAGCCATGGTAAGACCTGTGATAAAGAAAACCCCCTACCAGTTATTGAAAGGTAAGAAACCCAACCTTGGGTACTTCCGAGTTTTTGGCTCAAAGGTATTTATTCACAACAATGATAAATCTGATTTAGATAAATTTGAAGCCAAAAGTGATCAAGGTGTTTTTCTAGGCTACTCAGAACACTCTAGGGCATATAGGGTGTTTAACAATAAAACACGAACTGTGGAAGAAACTCCACATGTCATTTTTGATGAGACTTATGCCAAGTCTAACAGATTGAATGTTAACAGGATTGAAGAAGAGGATGAAGGAACATCGCTTAAGGATCTACAAGTCAAAGCAAAAGACAAATCTGAAGAAGATTCCAAGACCAAAGGTGGATATCTTCACCGGGACTACGATGAAGATGATGAAATAGCATTCAGAAAACAAGATGAAACACTTGAAGAGAATCCACCAGAAAGTGATCCTCCTGAAGAACAACATTCACAAGATCAAATTCCTCAAGGACAAGATACTCCCGGCCCTTCAACAATCACAAATGTGAGGTATTCCAAAGATCACCCACTTGATGATGTGATAGGTAGTTTAAATGATTCTGTTCAAACGAGGTCTCAAGTAAGAAAAATAATTGAACATGATCTTTTTGCCTTTGTCTCTCAAGTGGAACCCAAAAATGTTGAAGAAGCCTTAAAAGACAACTCATGGATTGATGCTATGCATGAGGAACTTGGTCAATTTCAAAGAAATAATGTATGGAGTTTAGTTCCTAAAACCCCTGAAATCTCTATCATAGGAACTAGATGGGTGTTTAGGAATAAACTTAATGAAGAAGGAAAAGTGATAAGAAATAAAGCAAGACTCGTAGCAAAAGGATATAGTCAAGAATTTGGTGTAGACTTTGAAGAGTCCTTTGCTCCTGTAGCCAGGTTAGAAGCAGTCAGAATTTTATTGGCATATGCATGCTCCCATAAGTTTAAACTCTATCAAATGGATGTTAAAACTGCTTTCTTAAATGGCTATATCAAAGAAGAAGTCTATGTCTCTCAACCACCAGGTTTTGAAAATTCTGAAATGCCTAACCATGTGTATAAATTGCACAAAGCTCTTTATGGTTTGAAACAGGCACCTCGAGCTTGGTATGATAGACTAAGCAATTATCTGGTAAGCAAGAGCTACTCAAGAGGTGAAACAACATAAAGACGGATTCTTCATAAATCAAGAAAAGTATGTCAAAGAGCTTCTCAAACGATTTCAATTTGAGCAAGCTAAACCGGCCTCCACCCCAATGAGCACAAGCATCAAATTGGAAAATGATGAGAAAGGTAAACCGGTAGATGCAAAGCACTTCCGAGGTATGATTGGCTCACTCCTTTATCTTACTGCAAGTAGACCGGATATTCAATTTAGTGTTTGCCTTTGTGCTAGATATCAATCTAGTCCAAAGGAAAGCCATTTAATTGCAGTCAAGAGAATCTTCCGATATCTCTCAGGCACATGCAATTTGGGTTTTTGGTACCCAGCAGGCAGTAGCTTTGATTTGATTTCATATTCTGATGCTGACTATGCTGGATGTAAAATTGATAGAAAAAGCACTAGTGGATTTTGCCAATTCCTTGGCGGTTGCATGGTTTCGTGGGCATCCAAGAAACAACACTCGGTTGCTCTCTCCACTGCAGAGGCAGAATATGTCGCTGCAGGAAGTTGTGCAGCTCAAGTGTTGTGGATCAAAAGTCAGTTAGCTGACTATAATGTTCAAATTGGATGCACACCTATCCTATGTGACAACACAAGTGCTATCAACCTTTCAAAAAACCCTGTCCAACACTCTCGGACTAAACACATAGAAATCCGTCATCATTTCTTGAGAGATGAAGTTGCCAATAAAACCTTGGAACTTATTTTCATTCCCACAGAAAAGCAATTGGCTGATATTTTCACCAAACCCTTGTCTGAAGATAGATTCACATCCTTAAGAAGAGAATTGGGTTTGTGTAAAATGCAATGAAACTAACTCTCCATATTGGAGTACATGCTCTTTATGTGTGAATGACTATGTGGTATATCAAATGGTGAACTGTGGAAGAACAAGTTCGGCTTGTTTGGAAACTATCATCATGCGTGAGGAAATATTCTCCGCCAAGTATCCATAGTCCCATTACATATAAAGGTCCTGTACTTCACATAGGATTTTTAGTTTCCTTACATTTTATCATGTTAACTCCATGAGACAATGTTTTTTCTGTGACCATGTGCTTGTGTATGACCTTCCTTTCATGAACATGTTTGTCTTGTATCAAGTGCTTGTGTGAATCCTTGCTTAGATGTTGTGTCAACACGTGCACACACTATGGGGGAGTGAGTTAAGGATAGATGAGTATCTTATTGAGGAAACTCCTCATACATCTACTTGTTGAATTCTCACTTCCTTGAACTCAAAAGTGCAATCAATCTGAAACAAGAAAAATCCACTCTGTTCCTATCTGTCGACAGACACATTCCATCTGTCGACAGATTCAATCAGTCTTGTTCTGGCAGAAACCTCAACTCCTCAGTCTGTGTGCATCTGTCGACAGACAGACTTCTTCTGTCGACAGATACACACATTCTTCCTTACTTTTCAAATCCTTCTTCATACTTTTCAGGAAAAGTGTTCCTTAATTGATTTAAAGGTAAACCTTGGTTTGTTTGTGTGCAATATAACCCTTCATATCCACTTCATATCGAAGTCATGAACCAAGTCTAAATGTTGTTTGATGCATGACCTGATTAAGGTCTTTTTAGATCATTTTGAACATAATGAGCAAACCAAATGATTTTTAAACATCTCCTTTGAATAACTCCCTTGTCGTTAAACATGAATCTAAAATGATTTGAAAAATCAGAAAACTCTTGAATTTAATGTTCCACATTACAACTTGCCTAAAGAAATCTCATGTACTTGACAAAAAGCAAAAAAAAAAAAAAAAAAAGGGAGAAAAGCTACCTATTTCTTCAGTTCAATCAACAAATTTGTTTTTCATTTGTGGGATGGAGGTAGAGCAATGATGAAAATCACTAAGTAACCGGGGACATGGGCATCACAAATGTCGGTCTTCGCGTCAAAAGGTTGTTTCATTATCTCTATACAATGGCTTGATGGACACTCACATTGAGTAACTGGGGGTATTGGCATCACAAATGTCTACCTTCACATGAAAAAGTGAAAGTGCTCCTCATTGCCACTCTTTTCCATCTTCGTTGCTTAAATCTTCCAAGATCATACCAGAAATAGAGTGAAGCCTCCGAAATTTTTTGTCAAGTCCAATGTGTTTCTTCGGTAAGACATTCTTGTGGGCATTTAATTCAATTGTCATCTGACTATCATCTCTATTTAAATGCATGTTTGTCTTCAACGGCCTTAATCAAAAGAGTTATTTAATTTTCACTGGCTTTTGTGAAATGTGTTCCTCATGATCTAATTAAAGAACTTATCATTTTTAATTCAAAATCATTTTAGATTTGTGTCATGTCTTCATCTTAATGGATATGGATTTTTGTCTTGCACATACACCCACTTTGCCTTAAAACAACAAATGAACACTTGTCCCTTTGAAAAATTTTGACAAAAATCAAGTTTTCACCAAAAAGGAGCTATCTGTCGACAGATAGACTGGCATCTGTCGACAGACGACGGCCCAGATCCGTTTTTTCAGAAAACCCTCGCGCCGGTTCACCTCCTTTTTGTGGGGCCTTCCTTTTAAAACCCTCCAAGTCCATTCTAAGGCCACCCACGACCCTTTTTCACCCCTCCTCTCTTGTTCCCTCCTCCTCCTCTCCAAACCCCCTCTCTTTCCCCCTTCAGGGCTCCGTCTCCGACGATCCTGCTCCTCGTCTGGGATCCCTCCACTCTCCCTTCACACCATTCTCATCCTTCCTCCTGCGATGGCACCCAAATCGAAGCTTCTCGCTCGCCGTCGTCGCGCTCCGACGGACGCCGGAGAAAGCTCCAGGGCTCCTTCTGAACGCCGCAGCAAGCATCGTGAGGATCGGTTGCCGGAACTCATCGTTCCTCAAGGTCTCCGTCTTATCCGACCCAACGGCACCTTCAAGAAGATTGTCCAATCCCGGTATGTGGACTTCGAGTCCTTAGCACCGATGTTCCCCTCACTCCTACCTTATTTTGACACTCAAGGGTGGACATCCTTCTTATACTCCCACTTGCAATACTCTCCAACTGCCGTATCCGAGTTCTACAATAACTTAGGGCTTTCCGATCAGGGAGATATCTACTCTTCGGTGAAAGGCACTCGTTTTCGCCTCACCGCAAATCTTCTCTCCACAGCCCTTGAAATTCCAAACTCAGGAGTTGAAATCTTCAACTACAATCCCTCTGCTTCTGAGTACTATGAGCTTCTCACGTTGGAACCTTATGACACTACCAAGGAGATTGCTCGTCTCAACGCCAACTCCTTTCCTCCCTTGATCCGGATGATCCATCACATCTTCACTACCTTGATCGTCCCGAAGGATGGAAGTCGAGAGTTAGTCACCGAGGTCCACAAATCCTTGTTCATCTTTTTCCTCAAGTGTCAAGAAATCAATCTTCCTGAACTCATGATAAGCCTCATCCGTCGGTGTTTCTCTAACACCAAAAGATCAATGCCATATGCTTGCCCCATCACTTCTCTTCTTATTTTCCTTGGCATTCCTATCCCTCCAAGTGAGCTCATCTCACTAAAATCCCGAAGTGCCTTTGACCTCACTGCCGCCAACCGCATGGGCTACAAGATTGTAGACGGCGTCGTCACAAGGACTCTCAAGGGACAGGAACCACAAGGAGCTGAAGTGTCAACCGATGAAGAAGACAATGAAGATGTTGAAGCAAATGAGGGCAGTGATGAAGACCCTCAAGATGAGCAAATGCCTGACCAAGCTCAAGAGTTTGATGATGTACCTATGCCTCCACAACAATCCGTTCATGATTACTTGGCACAAATCCATCAAGAAATGATTTCAGGATTTGCTCGGATGACGTCAAGATTTGATCAAGTGGACGCTCGCCTCAACACTTTAGATGACCGTCTTGACCACCTCTACTCCGAGAGAGATGGATCCCGTCACCCTCCTCCTGCTGGACATGACGATGAATAGAGGGTCTCAGGGTCATTAGAGGTCACTAAGAGTCTTAGATGGGAATTAGTCTCACTTGTCTTGTCGTCTTTTGCTTGTTCATGTTACTTCCCTTTCTTGAGAGTCATGTAATCATTATCGCATGTACTGTGAAATTTCAATGATAAATCAATGAAAACTCAGTTCATGTTCTTTTGTCTCTAACTGTGCATGACTTGACTTTTTGCATGTTGTCAAAAAGGGGGAGAACATCAATATATGCATCAATTGAATATTTTTGTCATCATCAAAAAGGGGGAGATTGTTGGGTTTTCCATATATCATGTTTTTGATGATCACATTAACATTCTTGAACATTGATTTAATGCAAAATTGATGTGTTAACTAACATGAAAAACACCATGAAAGTGATTGAGTTAAACATTGCTAAATCATACAATGTACATCACTAACAATGTATTTGCATGTAGGTGTACAAGCATGAAAGATGGAACTTTGAAGAGGCATTGAAAAGATGAGCAAAAGGCACAAAAATCTGTCAAAAAGGTGTATCTGTCGACAGATGAACTCTACCTGTCGACAGATGCATACAGTCATTCCAAGACAGAACTCAGGTTTGCATCTCTGAGTGTATCTGTCGACAGATGCAATGTACCTGTCGACAGATACACACAGACAACCCAGGACAGAGCTCAGGTTTTCAATTCCTGAGTGCATCTGTCGACAGATGCAAACTGCCTGTCGACAGATACACTCAGAAACTCATTTTCCTGAAACCCAGTTCTCAGCCTGAGTCTGCCTGTCGACAGATGCAAGTGCACCTGTCGACAGCCGACGGAAACTTCAGATTTTGGGTTTCCAAATCCGGCCCCACTTGGGTGTTTCCTTCCTCCACGACCCCCACCTTTACCTAACACTATATAAGCATCCTTTTGGAGCCAATTTCGCAGAGAGCAGCCTCCCATCCAAGAGCCTCCAAGGGACCAAGAGGAAAAGCCCCAAATTGCTGCTCTGCTTCAACTTTCCGCCCAGATCGACGTGGAATCACCATCTATGCGGAGCTGAAGCCGGATCGTCATCAATTCAACCTTCTACATCGATCAATCTACATCCAATCGAAGTTTGAAGAGCGTTTGGACGATCCACGAGAAGAATTCCAACTGGATTTGTTCCCTAATTCCCAATTCTTCTCCATTTCATAATTTCCATCCAATCGTGTGTGTGTGTGGTTGTGTTTCGAGCATCCCTTGTGCTTGATTCACGTATTTGTGGTTGTTCTGATCGTGTTTCATCAGACAACGTGTGTGTGTTTGAGTTGTAGTGTTGAACTCGCTCATAAGCAGTCGTTTCTGCGTGTGTGTGTGGACGGTGGATGTAGGATACACGAGTTGTGTACTCCGAACCACCTTAAATCATCGTGTTCTGTGGTTTGTTCGCGTTTTGCGATAGATGATTGGTAGGCACGGTGTTCATACGCACGTTTGATTCCCTGTTTTCTCTTAAATCAACTCAAGCGGTCTCACACTTAATTGAATTTGAATCAAATTTCATTAAGATCGCTGTAGCATCGAAAAGAAGCCATCAATAGTTTAAAATTGCCGTAATCTATTCAACCCCCCCTTCTAGATTACCGTATTGTGTACTTCCGCATAACTCTTCATGAACCAGCCCTTATTTGCCCAGGCATAATTTCTTATTGAGTCTAAAGACCCACAACTTTGTCATCATAACACACTTACTCTTGTAATGGTTCAATTGGGTTATACTTGTATTCAAGATTTTACATGAAACAAAGGTTTAAAGATTAATACCAATGGTTCCAAAAGGTTGTAGCCATGAAGGAACAAGCAAACTTGGGATATTTAGGAATAATCCATGGCTAAAAGAATGATCCCTCACATTGATACACGTTGTACTGGAGACAAGTTGACACTACTAGATAGACAAATTACTGCTATGTCAACACAAGTTACTGTGGTGTCAACACAGTTCACTGTAGTGTTGACATAGTCCAAGAGTGTGTCGACACAATTCAGAGGTGGTGTCGACACTAGTGTTGTTTTCCAGCAAACAGTCAGAGCAAAGGAAGCTGTGGTGTCGACACAGTCCAGGAGTGTGTCGACACTAGTTCTGGTTTCCAGTAAATAGTCAAAACAGTCCAGGAGTAGTGTCGACACAGTCCAGGGGTAGTGTCGACACTAGTGCTGGTTTCCAGCAAACAGTCAGAATAATTCAGGAGTAGTGTCGACATAGTCCAGGGGTAGTGTCGACACTAGTGATGTTTTCCAGCAAACAGTCAGAAAGAAAGAAGAAGAGGAAGAAGAAGAAATTCCTCTACATGGGTGGTATAAAAGACTTATGAAAGGAAGATTAAAGTATATACAACCCTTCTACAAGATTTTTCCTTGCATCTAACAAGAATTTCTTCACAAGTATATTTTGGCTAAGACATGAGCATTAGATAAAGTATAGACACAATGGACAGAAAGACATATCTATTAATCTTTTCAAAACACAAATCAAGATGTGGATATAGTATACATTCATACTTGGGGATTCTAATAAAGAAGGAAAGAGAATAGAGAAAATCCTACAATGTGGACACTCAATTCCAGGAGTACTTAAGAACTCAAATCTGAAATTGGAAGATATACATATTTAAACAGGGAACAAACTCACTGGACTAAAGATGTTTGTGACTTCAAAATAGGACTCCAGAACTAAGGATGGAAGAAGAAGAAAATAGGAGATGGATCCTACCCAATTTCAAGAACATTTAAGGAGTCAAATCCAAAGTCTGAGAGAATCAACACTTAAACAGAAACCTCTTTAGCATGTATAAAAGACAGGAGTGAGAAAGGAGGGAATGAATTCTACACATGGATAGCTAGGAACCTACTACCACATGATACTGGAAGAAGATCCTTTCCAAACGGGGATTATGTGAACTCAAGGAGTAGCTTCTTCAGAAACACAAGACATACATATAATGCTAGAGGTTTTCATGACACTAGAGTATAATCTGGAACATCCAAACAGTAGGTTCTAAAGCATGTCCAAAAACATGAGTTAGAAGAGAAGGAAAGAGAATCGAATCCTACCCGAGGGAGAACAAGTTCTTCTTCTCCTCAACGTGGAGGTTGATTGCAACCGAAAGGAACAAGTGCAGCTTGTGCAGAGGTAGTGTAGCACTTCAGCAGGGCAGCAGTTGCAGCTTCTCCTGGCAATGATAGCCGCACCACAGCAGCAAAAGAAAGAAGTAGCTTCAGCAATAACAAACACACACACACACAAGCAGGAGTGGAAAGGTGTGTGTGATGGCTGTGGGAGGGTTTTTATAAACCCAGCAGGTTCCTCATGCAAATGGCACATCGGCCTATGAGGTGTCATGGTAAAAACCATTTGGTTTTTACCACAACACGTAGCCCATGCAAGTCTTCCCATGCTTACACGTTAGTAACAAACGTGTTAATTTCTCACTTAGGTATGCTGTCCTTTCTAATGCCTCACACGTGGCATAGTAAATAATCCATAAAAATCCCTTCCGTAATTCGCCCTTAAATCAGCAGGTCATTTGATCCTTATGTAAACCAATCCAAACAGTGTCTATTTGTCTTGAAATTTTAACCATAAGCTAATGTAATGGTTTTACAAATTATAGTGATTTTTATTTAATTTTTAGATTTTATTTTACACTGGGTGAAAAATCACCCGAAAAATAGTCGCGTCGGCTTATCCTTGAAGTTCGTACGCCGAAAAATTCAGACATTTATATTTCTGAGATCTCCACATTTTTCTGGAAATTATGGTGTTCTCGAATTTTCATTTCGTTGTCATTTTCCGGTGTCGCCCTGTGGAAGCGCGCACCTCTGTGTACGACACTGGGGTAACGTATGTTACCTTTAATTAAACTCACATTCTAATTATTTCAATTTAATGACCATACTAATGTATAATAACCACATTACTTATATTTTTCTAACAAGTAAAATTTTCGAGGCGTTACAACTCTCCCCCACTAAAAAAAAATTTTGGTCCTCCAAATTTAATAATACCCAAATATGGATACTAACCTGTGAACAATTCCGGATATTTGATCTTGATGGCGTCTTCTAGTTCCCATGTTGCCTCTTCTTGTCCTCGCTTATTCCACTGAATCTTTAGTAAGGGAACTTTCTTGTTCCGAAGTTGCTTGATTTTTCGATCAAGAATCTGCATAGGTCTTTCCTCGTATGCTAAATTTTCTTGTATCTCCAGATCTTGATATCCAATGATGTGTTCCGGATCATAAACATATTTTCTTAGCATAGATACGTGGAATGTATCATGTACATTAGACAATTGCAGTGGAAGTGCCAATTGATATGTCACTTCTCCAATTCTTTTTAATATTTCAAATGGTCCAATGTATCTTGGACTCAGTTTCCCCTTGATACCAAACCTTCTGATTCCACGTCGAGGAGAGACTTTAAGAAATACATGTTCTCCTTCCTGAAACTCCAATTCCCTTCTTCGACGATCAGCTTAGCTTTTCTGTCGGTCTTGGGCAGTTTTCATTCTGTCTTGTACCAATTTGATAATTTCTGTGGTTTCTTGGATCATTTCAGGTCCAAGAATATGTGATTCTTTTAATTCTACCCAACACAGTGGTGATCTACATTGGCGACCGTACAAAGCTTCAAATGGTGCCATTTGAATGGTAGACTGGTAACTATTATTTTATGCAAATTCCATGATTGCTAAATGAGTGTCCCAGTCATTTCCAAACTCCAATATACAAGCTCGGCACATATCTTCAATAACTTGATTTACCCGTTCTGTTTGTTCGTCAGTCTGAGGATGAAATGTTGTGCTAAATTTTAATTTAGTTCCCAATGCATCTTGTAGTTCTCTCCAAAAATGTGAGGTAAATCTTGCATCCCTATCTGACACTATATTTTTCGGAATTCCATGTAATCAGACAATTTCTTTCATATACAATGCTGCTAAGACACCCACAGACCATCTTGTCTTGATTGGTAAGAAATGAGTTGACTTAGTAAGTAGATCAATGATTACCCATATGGCATCAAATCCACTTCGTGTCCTAGGTAATCCCACAATAAAATCCATACCGATACTATCCCATTTCCACTCTGGTACTTCGAGTGGTTTTAACTTTCCTGCCGATTTTTGATGCTCAGCTTTAACTTTCTGACATGTAAGGCATCTTGCTATGAAGTCCACAATATCTTTCTTCATATTGCACCACCAGAAATGCTTCTTTAAATCTTGATACATCTTGACAGCTTCAGGATGAATGGTGTAACGTGACCGATGAGCCTCTTCTAAAATTTGTTTCTTGATTTCAGAATTATCCGGTACACATATCCTGTCTCGGAATCGAAGATTTCCATGAGAATCTTCATTAAAATCAGGTTTAGTAATCAACTTTTCCTTGATTTCTATCAACATAAGATCATTGTCCTGTTGTTCCTTAATTTGCTTCAATAATTCTGACTGAACTGTCAAGTTATTAATGATAACCTTTCCTTCTTGTGATTCTACCTTCAAGCTTAATATGGAAAATTCCTCTAGCAATTTCCATTCTTTTATTTGTAATTGAAACACCTTTGCTATAGGATTTCTGCTAAGTGCATCTGCCACAGTATTTCCTTTCCCTGGATGGTACTCAATTTTGAAATCATAATCTTCAATATACTCCATCCACCTTCTCTGTCTCATATTCAATTCGTTATGTGAAAACAAGTACTTAAGACTCTTATGATCAGAGTACACTATAAATTGATTGTCATATAGATAGTGTCTCCATAGCTTGAGTGCAAAAATTACTGCGGCTAATTCCAAATCATGTACTAGATAATTTTTCTCATGGGTCTTCAATTGTCTTGACGCATAGGCAATGACTCTTCTATCTTGCATCAATACACATCCTAGTCCAATACTTGAAGCGTCGGTATAAACCTCAAATAATTTACCTTCTACCGGCAAGGCTAGAATTGGTGCCGATGATAGACATTCTTTTACTAACTGAAATGCTTGCTTGCAACTCTCACTCCATATAAATGCAGTTCCTTTTTTAGTCAATTGCGTGAGAGGCGAGGCAATTCTAGAGAAATTCTAGACAAATCGCTGGTAATAACTAGCCATACCCAGAAAATTTCTAACCTCAGTGAGGTTCTTTGGTTGTTCCCATTTTTGTATGGTCTCAATCTTCGAAGAGTCCACAGAAAATCCTTCTTTTGAAATAATGTGTCCCAAAAATATTACTTGCTTCATCCAAAATTCACATTTACTAAACTTTGCATATAGCTTGTGATCTCGTAATAGTTGCAAAGTAATCCGTAAATGTGTCTCATGTTCTTTTATGCTCTTGGAGTAAATCAGTATATCATCAATAAACACAACCACAAATTGATCCAAATAAGTTCGAAACACGTCATTCATCAGTCGCATAAATGCAGCAGGTGCATTAGTTAATCCAAAGGGCATCACTACAAATTCGTAGTGCCCGTATCTCGTTCGGAAAGCTGTTTTGTGGATATCTTGCTCTTGAATCTTGAGTTGATGATATCCAGATCTTAAATCAATTTTGGAGAAACACTGAGCTCCAGACAATTGATCAAATAGGTCATCAATTCTTGGAAGTGGGTATTTGTTCTTTATAGTCAATTGGTTTAACTGTCGATAATCTATACATAATTGCATAGACCCATCTTTTTTCTTCACAAATAACACTGGAGCACCCCAGGGTGAGGTACTAGGTCTAATAAATCCTTTTTCGATCAATTCCATCAATTGTCTTTTCAGCTCTTTCAACTCTTCTATTGACATCATGTATGGTGTTCTTGAGATTGGTGTAGCTCCCGATACCAATTCAATCGAAAAATTTACCTCTCTATTAGGTGGTATACCAGATAACTCTTCAGGAAAAACATCAAGAAATTCTCTTACTACTGGAATATCTTCCAATCTCACAATGTTCTGATTTAATAGAGTCACAGAAGCTAGATACCCTTGACAACCCTTCTGTACTAGCTTGCAAGCCTTAATTGCTGAAATTATTGGTATTCTTCTGGTATGTGGTTTATCAAAAGTTATAGAACAAATTTCCTTTCCTGGGAAAGTAATCTGCCTTAATTGGCAATCTAAATTGACATGATACTTAGATAACCAATCCATTCCAAGGATCACATCATAATCCCACATTTCTAAACATATGAAATCACCAGATAAGTTATGTCCATTAATTAGGATCTGACTAACAGGGTAATACTCCTTAAGTTTTTTACCCTCACTCAAAGGAGTTGCCACTTCCAATTGTGTAGACAATGGAACTGATTGTATTTCCAAAGTTTTAGCAAAATCATAACTAATAAAGGAGTGCGTAGCTCCTGAATCAAACAATACTTGTGCAGGTTTTGAGTTTATTATCAGTGTACCTTCAATCAGTCCGCCTTCTTGCGGGGATTCAGGCTCTACCTCTTGAATAGCTTGTATTCTCCCTTGCCTTGGTTGCTTTGCTTGAGAATTTGGTTTGGCTGGCGTATTCTTGATCATCGGACAATCTGAAATTCGATGCTGAGTACTTCCACACCTGAGACATGCTCCCAATCTATGCCAACAATTTTCCGCCCTGTGTCCACTAACGTGACAGTGTTTGCACACATCCTTGCTTCCACTCAGAGCCTTCCCTGTCTTCTTTCCAGATTGCTGAATTTTTGGGATATTTCCCGGCTCAAACTTTCTCTTCCGATCTGAAGATCCTTCTCCCGACCTTCCTTTAATTTTATCCACCATATCATTTGCAGCCTCCAAAGCCAAAGCTCTTTTGACCATATCTGAATACGTAGTAATCAAATGTGGGGTTAACTGCATAATATAAATAGGACGTAGTCCATTCATGAACCTCTTGGCTTTTAATTTATCTGTGGCTATGAGATGTGGAGCATACTTAGACAATCGAGCGAACTGGGCCTCATATTCAGATACTGACATCCTTAATTGTTTTAGATTAGCAAATTCATTTGCCTTCTTTTCCTGGACAACCTCGGAAAAGCACTGGTCATTAAACATCTCCACAAACTCATCCCAACTAATTTGGGTCGGATCCTCCAATGTGGATGTTACTATGTCCCACCATACTCTGGCATCCCGTTCCAACTGAAAAGTCACCAATCGGATCTTCTCTTCCTCGGTACATTTAATCACTCTGAATATCCTTTCAATGTCCCTTGACCAATTTTCGGCCTCATCCGGGTCTATACTTCCTGCAAATCATGGAGGATCTAAACTTCGGAAATCCCTAAAAAGACTTGTCCCATTATGACTGTTATTTCTGGCTACAGACCTCATTACTCGGGTCAAATCATGCATTGAATTTTCCATTTTCTTCCAGTTAGTGTCACCTCCGTCCATGATGGAATTAAGGAAGTATCTGAAACATTCAATAGGACATACATTAATTTCAAAATCCACCCAAACTTGCATTCATCACATACATACATTTCAAATTCATATAACACACTATTTCCATTCATAAGTCAAATATTTACATTAAAGCATACTATCACAAACCAGCAACTAAGTTACTGCAGTCTCCTCCTTCCAACTCTTCCATCATACAAAACATACCTCCACTGTCCTCTCACTCCCCATACACATGGGAGTTACAGATATACAACTAATATTTACACAAAAGGAGAGGTTTACAAAAAGATGAAGGGTCTAAGTCTATTCCTAGTTTTGAGTCAGATCTATAACGGTTTCCATTGGCGGTGCTTGTTGTTCTACTCCGGTCCCGTAATACATTTCTCTTGCTGCATCCGTCAATGTCTCCCAATATCCCTCGATCTGATGGAGCAGCATCTCTTGCCCCAGCTTCAGTCCATTCAGATCATTCATGATCTGGTTCATAATATCCAATGAAACGTGTGGATTTCCCGCCAAGAAAGCGCCTGCCGTCAGATTTAATACTTCCTCTTTGCTCTGTACGTGGGTTTCCCTCTGTGCTTGAGCATATAATTCTAGGTCCTGACGTAGCATTTCCATGGCTGCTACCAACCTTTGTTGAGCATTCATATCCATGCTGAAATAATTCACAAGTTAAGCATTTACATGATTACAAAGACTGTATGAGAAAAAACACATTAATATGAATTCATGAACGCAAATATAAGGTATTCTTTTTACAAACAGATATGTAAAAGTACATACAAAGACTGTTATTAAAAAAAAATCATTGCTACCACAAAATGCAGTGAATATCAGTTGACAAATACATGTTGCATATTAATGTGAATTTTCAATGTGCATCAATCTATAAAATATTTAAACAAATCTTATACTCTACTGTTATGAGCTATGCTCATAACAACTCTTATTTCTATGTATGCAATGTATGTTATTGGAATTTTAAGACACTCGGTTTACCACCATGAAATTTTTAAGTGGCCACCTCCGCAAGAGAAATAGTCAAAAAGTTGGGAGCAATATTTAAATCTTCAGAATCTTGGGAGTATAAAATTAAATTTTAAATATTTAAAAAAAAAAACTGAATTTTTTTCTAGAAACTAATTGTCATTGAGATGCCTTAATAGGTACATGGCAACAACATCAAATGCAAAAAAACCACCCATCTAATAAATGGAAAATGATAACCATCTATTATGTAACTGCAGTAGCTAGTGAAGATCTCACATCATAAGATTTATAGATGTTGAAAATAACAAACGCTCTTAGTAATCTCAAAGATTAATTTTCTATAGTATATGCGAAGATAGAGAATTGGATCGACAGACATTGCTAAAGTATTATGTTTTTTTCTAGTTATTAGCCTAGTGGATAAAGCAACCAGGTTGGCTCTATATAATTAGGCTTACACGGGAGAGCATGGGAGGCAGTGGAGGGGGGGATAGGCACAACGGGGAAGGAGGGAAGCATAGCAGTGGCAAGGCAACAGGGGGTGTCAACAGCGGTGAAAAGAGACATACCGGTCGATTAAACGGAAAGTGTCAAGGAAAGAGCAGTGGAAAGAGAGATACCTTCGCCCTTTGAGGAAGCAGATGTTGTGGCGCCGATGAACAGAAGCAAGCTTCTGCTCTGATGAATAGGAGCAGAATCTGGGTGGCGAATGACGGTGGTGGATGAAGAAGTAGGGGCATCTACTATTCTGAGGTAGATGAGAAAACCATGGTGTCAAGGTAGCAACAGTAGAAGGGATATTAGCCGATTAAATGGAGACAGTCAAGGAAAGAGCAGTGCAAAGAGAGATACCTTCGCCCTGGCAGATGTTGTGGCGCCGGCGAACAAAAGCGAGCTTCTCGAGCCAGAGAACCTTCTGCTCGACTGAGCTCAGCTGAACAGAAGCAGAATCTGGTGGTGAAAGATCGAAGACCCTTCATTCGCCAAATATGGGAGGCGAAAGATGAACAGTGCCATCTTCAATCGTTGAATCTGGTAGACGAAGGGAATATGTTAAACATCAAGCGGTCGCCGCAGTGGGACGCCGTGCCCGACGCGAGCTCCCCAGTGAGGTTGGCGTGCTGCAGCGAGAGGCTCTCCAGGAGGTCGAGGTAGAGCAGGGAGGCAGAGACAACGGTGAACAATGTTCATTAGGTGAAACATTGTCAAACCTTGAGCTTCTTCTCTGGGAACTGAAGCCCTAGTTTTTTTCCTATGGTTGGCGGCGAGCACAAGCACCAACACGCGGGACAGCAAGCCCGCGAGCACCAATGCCGACTGGTGGGCCCGGAGAAAGAAGAGCCAGGACAGTTGCCGCGCGTTGCACCCCCGGCCCTTCCCTGAGCAAGCAGTCTCCGCCGGTGACGAGTCGACGGCGGGGATGGCGGTGCTGATCTGCCCCCTGCCTCGCCACCATCGCCAGCGACGCCGGCACCGCCCCCACTGTGGTGCGCCTCCACCATTCCTAGAACTCGTGGTTGGGAGGCCGAGAAGGCATGTGGGGGGCGGAATGCAACGAATTGGAGGGAGGCAGAAGCAGATCTACTCGAGTACACTGGACAGAAACGGTGGAGGAAGGTGGGGATGGGGGGCAAGGAGGGTGGAAATGGAATGGCCTCCCCTGGCGGTGGAACAGTTCCTAAATTTGGCAATGCGTGTGAAGGTTTCGCGGGAGGGGGAAGGGGCGGTGCTGCCATGGCATTTTGAGGAGGGAGATAGGGCGAGGCATCGAGGCTGGGGAAGTCCCTCGGTTATAGTGCCTCCTGTTCAATTTTCCTTGAACATTGAAACGTCACAACGTTCTATTTGAATTTGGATGGCAGTGGGACTTCACAAAAGAGTTCAAATGAAGGCGGCAAAGACGGATGTAAAGAGAGAGAAATAAAAGATAGACATAAAGAAAGCAGGTGAGAGAGGGAGTTTAGGTGGAAAATAAGACATTCTGATGCTGCCACATGTATGTACTTTTAAAATTGAGTATTATTAGTAATTTAGTATAGTATAAACTAGTTGGACACCCGTGCCATGCACAAATTTTTTTTAAATTTATATATATTTTAATGCCATTGTGTTTTCTACTATATGAATAAAAGTTTATATATTTATTTTTTAAAATAATTAAAAAGAGACAACATTTCTTAAAATATCATAAGATGCATAAGAAATATATAAAGTAAATGTCTTTAAATGAATTTAAATTAGATTAACATAAAAATGTGCATATGAAAGTAATTAAAACCTATCTATCATATGGCATAATATTTTCCAATCAGAGAAAATATTTATGCATATATTTTATCTTCAAAGCAAATAATGTTTAAGTGATCAAGGTATGCATAAATGATGCAAAACAAATAATATTTAGGGATTTAAGATATATGTAAATAAATAAACATGAAAGTGTAAGATAAATTTAGAAATATGAGAGCATGAAAATATTGACTTATCAAACATGTATATTATGATTTAGACATGTATGACCTAATCACGGTTTTTAAATTTTAAAATTCTTGTCTATATATTTGAAGATGGATCCAAACATAATAATTAGAATAATCCAAACAAATGTGTACAGTTTCAATAGATATTAGATGATATAATAGAAGTGTAAGTTGGATTACAATTTTAAACATAATCCAAATTGAATTCAGAACTCAAAGAATGAAAATAAGAAGACTTACACAATAATGATAAGTTCTTAAATGATGGTTAACTTAGGTACTATCTTCGGAAATGGCCTATTTTTAATTTATTGGATTTTATTTTAACCCATGTATTTATTTATTTATTTTAATAGATTGGGTTGCTACACTTGGTCTATAATCGGTGTGATGTGTGTTCTATAATCATATGAATTTAAACGACAATTGGTATGGACTTAAGCAATGTATATAAAGTGCATGATCAGTTTGATGTTTTTAGAGTACTTACAATGGTGATCCTTAAAATGATAAAAAAACTTTTTTACCCTATTGACAGACTTAGTGAAAAATATATATCAAGCACATATTCCTTGAGTTTTGTTATGACTAAAATCCAGAAATAAATGGAGATGAGAGGTTCATCGTCACTGACAAAGTATGTATGAAATATACCCATTACAAGTAAAGTTTCTTAATATTAACATATTTTGTTAGTTTAACATCCCACTTTTCTTGTTGTTGGCATAGTTCTTTCATTAACATATTTTGTTATTCTAATATACGTCATTAATCTAATGTCTCACTTTACTTATAATGGGCATAGTTCATACATTAAGGTACATTGTTAGTCTAATATACTTCATTAGTCTAACGTTCTACTTGTAATGTTTCAAATTCTTAATATTAATGTATTTCGTTTGTGTAACGTCCCACTTTTCTTGTCATGAGTATGGTTCTTATGTTAACATACTTTATTAGTCCAACATACACTTTGTTAATCTAACTTTCCATTATATTTACAATTCTAGTAAACACTACTATATTTCTATCGTACAGTGATAAGTCCTTAAGGTACTAGACTAGCGAGCATAATTTTGTGCTAACAATTTTTATTTCATAATAGTATAGAGTTATTTTAAGAAAATAATTGTCGAATTTGTTTTACATAATAAGCAAGTAATGTTACATGACACACTTATTGGTAATATTGATAGTAAACACTCCTATATTTCTACAATACAATGATAAGTTCTTATGGTACGAGACTAGTAAGCATAGCTTTGTGTTAACAATTTTTATTTCATAATTGTGTAGAGTTATTTTAATAAAATAATTACTTTTTTTTACATAATAAGCATGTGACGGCCCTCGTTACACCGGTACGGTCATACCGACCCACGTCGATATAGCGAGAGTCCTCACAGTGGGACATTTACCCAACGATACAAACAGCTGAGATACACGCGAATATACATAACAGAGTAGCGGAAGTAAAAGAGAACTATCTCCATTCATTCATCATCCACATTAAACATACATGCAGTTTACAATTTGCAAAAAGGAACTAAAATTCACATGATTTAATTTACTGAAATAGAAATACAAAATGTCCACATATTACATTCTTTTCATGATAGTTCTAATACAATGTCCAAGTACATACTAAGAAGTACACACAATCACAAGGTGGCTAGTCTCCACGCTCGGAGTCCGTCTCTGTTGCCTCCTCCGAGGGTACGGTGTCACCAACTAGACCTGTACGCCGAAGCAAGGAGTGAGTCCAGGGACTCAGCAAGTAACACTATACATGATATACACGTACAAGTCCTAGTGGTTTCTACAAGCACATACAATTAGCAACACATAGCATGCTAGTCCATTTAAGTTTTCAACCTATCATGAAGGTTCTACAATTTTATACATAACGCATGCTTTCAGATTTCAAAAATATAACATTCACCTATCACATGGTCTCTAATCCATTCACTATGAACTTTAACCTTATAAAGAACCAAACATGAGAGTTATCAACATGGACAACTTACATACATAAACGGAGAACATAATTAGCATGGATTCTACATGTTCTTAAGTACATACATAACTTTTTCACATGCTTTAGGTTGCTGATTTCACATGGTCCAAAGGCTATAATTCAACACATGAGAGCTACAACATTGCTTAAAACATAATCTATGAACAATCCATCATGCCATCTTGCGCACATATTCATTTGTTGTCCCTATCATGGGTTCTAAACACTTTGCACACATAAACACAAGAAGGATAACATGCATTTTCTGAATTCACATGGTTTCAGATTTAGCCTCACATGGTTTCAATAACACATTACACATCTAGATTTTCACATTTTCCTTTTTCACAATTTTCTCTTTTCACATGGTTACACTTTACACATACACATTCACATGTCACTTTCACATTTACACATGGTCACATACACTTTACACATTACACTTTACACATATTTTAGGTGCCGTGACACATAGTCCAAACCACCAAAGAAGGACACATTCACATCACATAACACATAGACACCATCTAGGCAATTCAATGGTGACTCTTGGACTGCGCAGACCGGGAGAACAAGTCTCCACCCTAACCAGTGGTACTTGTCCACCTCCAGGATTTCCCCCTAATGCCCTTAGGGTCACTTAACACAATGAACTTTCTCAGGGGGACTTTTCCCTGATACAGCTCCACTGCCTTCTCGGAAGCAGTATCACATTGGCACAGTTTACACTTTTACACATTTAACGTTTTACACATGGTTTTACATTTGGCACTCTTCATTTCATTCACACTTTCTTACTCACATGAACACCTCTGTTTTCCTAACATGGTACTACAGAGTTTTCAAGATTTAACACATAGTAAACACACCCATCATGCTGTTTTAAACAAAATAAAATCACATTACGATCATATATACGAATTATTCACAATTCACATGAAAACACATAACTTTTTATTTACTGTTCCAAATAACCTGAAATTTTAACCACATGCTGTTTTCAGGTTCAAAATCATACCCTCAATTTTTCAGATTTTTCTGAGCTAAATAGGATTTACAGAAAACCAAACACCTAATTAGCATATTATTCACAACTTATACTAACATGGGTCTAACACATTTGAAATTCACCCACTTACTGTTTTGCACAGAAAACACAAATGCATGATTTCATAATACAACATCATCCTAATTCATACATCTATAAATCCGTTACCACAACCATTTCTTTCATGCTTTCATTTTACCGAATCGAACTTTCTAGCAATTCCACAAGTATGCATGAATTACAAAAATTCAGAACATACATACATGTCCCACAATATTTCATGAATAGACTGAAAACAAGACATTTAACTAATCCTAATCATGGAACATTAATTTGCAAGAATTATCTACAAGTTATGCCCACAAGTTTAAAGACACCAATTTTCCACATTCACCAACACACCACATCCATTCACAACCACAATGCACAAAATACATAGCTTATAGGAATACCATATATCCTCATCACGGAAATCATAACGAAATTAACGTATAAGAGGGACAGAACAGCTCACTGTTCTGTCCTGAAGAACTAGACGGCGGTCTCTGGCCGCTGACTCAGAGTCAGCGGTAGGGTCGATGGACGCCAAGATCATCACAGGCGTCCAGGGACCTTGCCGTTTACTCAGGTCTGTGCAGAAACACAGACCCGAGCTCTGAAAATTGGGTGAAATGGAGGGTCTAGGACTCGAGGGAAATTCTATAAAAATTATAAAAACCTCCTAGACTCATACAGGGACACCATAGATAGGTCACTTGCCTTTCAAAAATTCTTCTAAGGGATTTAGAGGCTTGGTGAAGACCTCCTTGGGCAGTCCCAAGAAGTTGCAGAAGCACCTCCAAGATCGCCTTCCTCCGGGCTTTTGGTTGATCTCCACGCCGAGGGGATGATGGGGAAGCCTTCCCCTTTGCTTCAGCTCCCTCCTTGATGCAGAAGATCTGCAAAACCAGCTTCAAAGGGTCGGATTTTAGGGGTTCAAACTGGGGTTCTTCTGACAGAGCTCTAGGGTTTTTCTTTCTCACCTCTCTCCTCTTGCAAGGGTGAAGGGGAAGAATGGGGTGAGCCAATTCGGGTTCAGACCTAAAGAGGGTCTTTCCCCCACTCACTAGGGTGATGGGACACCCTCAGAGCCGTTGGGGGACATCCCCCAATGGTTGCCATACCTTGTTTCAGAAGATAGCAGCTCTGCTGCGCATGCAGGCCAGAGAAGTTGACGTCCAAATCGCTGGACGCCGGAGTGAGTGTTGGCATCCAGGGCTGGACGCTGACACCACCTCAGCGGCCAGGGGTTGACGCCAATAGGGTCTTCGGCCAGAACCCTAATTTATGCAGAAAACCATGCATACCAAGCTTCTATACATGCAATATGTACATGGTATTATATTCACACTATCATCATGCAATACATACATTATTTACGTTTAATATAAACACATGTACACGTATTTATACTATTTTAATATCCACGTAAAATACGTACATACATACTCAACACAATATACACACATAAATACGAAAAAAAATACGACGAAAATTCGAGGGTCTTACAAAGCAACTAATGTTACATAACACATTTATTGATAATATTTATAGTCAACACTCATATATTTCGATAGTACAATGATAAGTCTTTAGAGTAGGAGATTAGCGAACACAACTTTATGTTAACAATTTTTATTTCATAATTGTGTAGAGTTATTTTAACAAAATAATTGTCTAATTTGTTTTACATAATAAGCAATAATATCACATGACACATTTATTGGTAATATTGATAGTGAACACTCCTATATTTCTATAATAGAATGATAAGTAGTTAGGATAGGAGACTAGTGAGCATAACTTTGTGCTAGTAATTTTTATTTCATAATCATGTAGAGTTATTTTAAAAAATTAATTGTCTATTTTTTTAACATAATAAGAAAGTAATGTCATATGACACATTTTTTTGTAATATTGATAGTGAACACTCCTATATTTCTATAGTACAATGATAAGTCCTTAAGGTAGGAGACTAGCAAGCACACCTTTATGCCAACAATTCTTATTTCGTAATCGTATAGAGTTATTTTAAGAAAATAATTTTCTAATTTATTTTACATAATAAGAAAATAATGTCACATGACATATTGATAGTGAATACTCCTATATTTCATTATCAATATTACCAATATGTTAATGCCTACTCTTTATGCTCCGTTTCACCAACATATATGGCATTTCTCTAAAATATACTTCACTTAACTCACTTACAATAAAATACACTAGATAAACTTTATTTCCCTAATAGTCGTATCTTTCATCAACATATACTTCATTTTAATAACATATAATGTGTTTAACTAACTTAAACTCTGTTTCACTCACTCACAAGACAATTCACTACATAAACTCTATTTCACTAAAGTCTTATCTTTCACTAACATGGACTCCGTTTCACTTATATATATTGCATATCACTAACATATGCTCTGTTTTACTCGTGTGCATTCAAATTCACTACACAAAACACATTCAGTAATAATCTTATCTTTGACATATAATACATTTCACTTACATATATTGTATTTCCCTATCATATACTTCATTTCTCTCACTTATAATAAATTTCACTATGCAAATTTCATTTCACTATCAGTCTTCTTTTACTAACAGATACTCTGTTGCACTTAGATATGATGCATTTCTCTAATATAGACTTTGTTTCACTTACTTTTTCATATGCACTTATGGATATGTTGGTGCAAGTGTTCATATGTTAGTGTGCTTATAGATATATTCGTGCACGTATAGATATGTTAGTGCGGACTCACTATATGATCTTCATTGTATTATAGAAATATAGGAGTCTTCACTATCAATATTATCAATAAATATGTCATGTGGCATTACTTATTATATTAAACAAATTAGGCAATTATTTTCTTAAAATAACTCTACATGATAATGAAATAAAAATTGTTAGCACAAATTTGTGCTCGCTAGTCTCCTACCTAAGGACTTATCATTTGCTATAGAAATATAGGAGTGTTCACTATCAATATTAACAATAAATGTGCCATGTGAGATTACTTACTTATTATATTGAACAAATTAGACAATTATTTTCTTAAACTAACACTACACGATTATGAAATAAAAATTGTTAGCACAAAGTTGTACTTGCTAGTCTCCTACCCTAAGGACTTATCATTATACTATAGAAATATAGGAGTGTTCACTATCAATATTACTATTAAATATGCCTTATGTCATTACTTGCTTATTATGTTACGCAAATTATAAATTTATTTTCTAACTCTACACGATTATGAAATAAAAATTGTTAACACAAAGTTGTGCTCACTAGTCTCCTACCTTAAGGACTTATCATTGTACCATAAAAATATAGAAGTACTCACTATCAATATTATCAATAGTCTTGTCACATTACTTGCTTATTATGTTAAACAAATTATACAATTATTTTCTTAAAATAACTCTACACGATTATGAAGTAAAAATTATTAACACAAAGTTGTGCCCTCTACTCTCTTACGCTAAGGACTTATCATTGTATTAGAGAAATATAGTAAAGTTCACTATCAATATTACCAATAATTGTGTCATGTGACATTACTTGCTTATTATGCAAAATAAATTAGATAATTATTTTCTTAAAATAACTTTGCACGATTATGAAATGAAAATTGTTAGCACAAAATTATGCTCACTAATCTCTTAGCTTCATGACTTAGCATTATACTATAGAAATATAGTAGTGTTTACTATAATTGTAAGTATAGTGGAACGTTATATTAATAAAGTAAGTTGGACTAACAAAACATGTTAATGTAAGAACTATACTCATGACAAGAAAAGTGGGACGTTACACTAATGAAGTACGTTAATATTAAGAACTTGAAACACTATAAGTAGAATGTTAGACTAACAATGTACCTTAATGTGAGGCTTGTGGGCCCCGGGAGGGAGGGGAGAGACTTCCTCTCTCTCTCTCTCTCTCTCCCCCCACATTTTTCCCCCTTTTGGCCTCTCAACCCTCCCCATTCTTTTTTCTTTCCCTTTCACCCTACACACACAACCCCCCGCTTCCTCCCTTTTCCCCTTTTGCCTCTCCCTTTTTCTTCTAGGTCACGATGAGCCCTCATCGCTGTTCATCGTCGAGCATGTTGTTGTTGCCGCCGCTACTAGGTGGTTGTCACCACCATAGAGGAGTCATCGTGGAGAGCAACAGTCGTTGTCATTTTATACTATCGTCGATGGGCAGAGCTTGCACCATCGATGCAAGGTGGAGTTCGCGCCCCTCCCACCTTCTTACCGTCGTCATCACTGCCTATTGCCGCCACCATCGTCGCCCCCCTCTCTCCACCTTTCTCTGCCTGTGTTGCACTGAGAAGAAGGGGAGAGCACCGCCGCGTTGCTACTGCATCACCATGGCACCGTTGTTCATCGTCGAGCCTACTGCTGCTAGGTGGTTGTGGCCACCATGGAGGAGTCGCCGCGGAGAGCAATAGTTGTTGTCGCCATTTTTACGCCACCGTTGGAGACGTCAGTGGATCCTACCATCGTTGGTAAGGAGTCCTCCACTCTCGCCAGCGTCGATCTATTTGTGGAGAACCTCCCCTATCTCTAGTAAAATAGGTCTTTGGGGGGGGGGGCATATGCAGCGACGCCCCAGGTGCAAGGCTGTCCACTGTGCACCTCTCTGTGTTTATTATTATGCATGTTTGAGCTCTGTTGGGTAGGGGTTGCTTAGTGATGATGGGTGGGGTTGTGTCAATATTTGATTTCCACATCTACGCTACAACATGCCAGTATTTAAATTTCCAAGTTGTTGGTTGTGTCTTATGAAGTTTTGTTTATTGGACTTCATTCATGAATTGTGATTTAAGTTTTTATGGTCAGCTAATGTGGATCTCAGGTAGAGTGGGATTTTGCAATATAA
This sequence comes from Colocasia esculenta, assembly GCA_014218235.1. Taxonomy (NCBI): domain Eukaryota; kingdom Viridiplantae; phylum Streptophyta; class Magnoliopsida; order Alismatales; family Araceae; genus Colocasia; species Colocasia esculenta. Next base: position 46,819,823 of record CM024759.1, on the reverse strand, counting down.
TGTCATGAGGAATAATATGAAAATAAGATAACATGAGATGTGCTTAGTACCATTACATCAGCACATTCGACTTTTCTTTGTCCAGTACATGTTGGTGCATTAATTACAATTCTTGGGGCAGCCCGGGTCGGATCAGCTGAATCGGTCGATTAACTGACCCAATTTTGTTTAGGCCAGCAGACCGGCCTGGCTGAGCCAGTTGACGGGCCAGTGTGGGCCATCCCCCTTGGGTTTTTCGGTGCGGGTCAGTCGAGCTTTGGGAGTCGGCCGACTGACAGTTTGGCCAAATGGGTCGCTAGTTTAATCATTTTTTGTGTGCACTGTGGTGGGTTTGTTCCGTACTTAGGTTCTCTGTACCATACTCGTGACGCTTGTGCAGACTCCCTAGCACTGCGTCTTACTAGTCTTCACCCGATGTCTTGGCACTTGAGGGCTTGTCCCAGCACACTGTACGCTTTGGGGTTGTTATCATTTCCTAAGACCCACGTCCTCATGGGCTTGTTGAAAGCAGTCTCTGAGTCACGAGTGAGTTCGTCGAGTGTTTCTCCGGACAGAGGGGAAAACAGTGTTGGATAGTGGCTTTGAGTCATTTGTAGAGCTCTCTTAGTTGGTCTGGGTCTAGAGAAGTTTGGAGGGTTGTGGTGCGGTCCAGCTAGTCTATTCTCACTACCTCGCCTTACACAGTTTCAGAGCCATGTCAGGAGGATAGGCATGGGACCGTAGTCTACCCAGACTACAGTTGGTGGTTGTGCTTCGTCCACATGTCTCACTCTGACGAGAGGAGAGACCTAGACTTGTGGTCGAGCGGTAAGATGCCAATGGGCGCATCTGACCACTAACTAGTAGAGGTTGGTTTTTCTCTAGTACATGTTGTCCAAACGAGGGTTTTCCGTCTGTATGTGTAGCTTTGTGGCACTCGTAGTGTACTTTTGTATCCGAATTGAGACTGTGTGTAGTTGCTCCAAGTGGGTGGTGCTTGTAGACCCAGGTATCTTGTCATTTATTTATTTGAATACCTACACAATTATTATTTTTGTTATATTACCTGCTTAGTTATTGATTTTGTTTATTTGAGTTAATACCGCCTTCCTAATTAGTGCAGCTAGTTTGGTCTCTTTAGTGATGCTATTTTTTCCTGCCTAGTGTAACTGCTCTGCTCTTTAGTTTTCATTGTTTGAATCGATGAGGGGTTGGGTTTCTTACTAGGCTGTGTTCGCGAAGCTCATTCCCCCAAGTTTGAGCTCGTGGAAGTCGTGCTTGAGTTCAGACGGTTACAATAGAGTTGTGCCACTTATGGTCGATAGTGTTAGCAATGGTCAATGTTTCTTTGCACTTGCATTATTATCTAGGACATTGTGTATAATTTCTATTCTATATATACACTTCTTTAATTGCTTATCTATTTAAACTTGTTGTATATCTCATTAGACATGTTTTTTAACCCTTCCGGATCTTCGAATCCGTGGGTGGTGGTCCAAGGGTTTGGTACTTAGAGGGTTTCTAAGTATCGAATTCTTGGGTCATTACACTTAATGTACGAATTATGTCCATTATAAGTAAAGTGGGACATTAGATTAACGAAGTACATTAGACTAATAAAGTACATTAATGAAAGAATTATACTCACAACAAGAAAAACAGAATGTTAATCTAATGAAATACGTTAATGTTAAGAAACTTTACTTGTAATAGGTATAGTTCATACATACTTCATGAGAGAAAGTACTTCATTAGTTTGACATCCCACAATTCTTGTTGTGTGAATTTTATTGTGTGTAAGTGAAATGAAGAATATGTTAGTCAAATACAATATTTATAAGTTAAATGGAGTATATGTTAGTGAAATTTATGATTGTTAGTGAAATGGAGTTTACATAGTGAATTTTATTGTAAGTGAAATATAGTCTATGTTAGAGAAATGCATTATATGTAAGTGAAACAGAGCATATGTTAGTGAAATGAAGTTTGCATAGTGAATTTTATTATAAGTGAGTGAAATGGAGTGTATGCTAGGGAAATAGACTATATGTAAGCAAAATGTAATATATGTTAGAGAGAGATAATATTATTAATGAAATGTATTTTGTGTAGTGAATTTTAATGTACGTAAGTAAAACGGAGTATATGTTAGTGATATGCAGTATATGCAAGTGAAGCATAGTATATGTTAGTAAAAGACAAGACTTTAGTAAAATAGAGTTTACGTAGTGATTTTTTTGTAAGTGATTGAAATAGAATATATATTAATGAAACACATTGATATACACGTGTACGGCGATCAACCAAGAGGGGAGGGTGAATTGGTTGATGCCCGATTAAATTTTTTATCAAATTAGAAACACACACAGGACTTTAGTAGAAGAACGTGACCACTATTCCTATTATGCATGAAGAAAGGTGGTAGATGAAATGGATAGAAAACCACAAAATTATGCCTATGTCCACCCCTCACTCATGTAAGGCAGAATACACACTACTCTAGATCGGCTCTGGGTACAGAGTAGACACCCACCCCTCACACACACACACGGTGAAAAACTCACCACGACAGTGAAAGACACAATGTCACAAACCATATACGCTCGACAACTCGAGCAACACTCACACACACAAGATCAATTATATGAGTTTATGAATGACCCTGGTAGCCCAATAGACAAAGAGCAAAAAGTAAAAGAGATTGAGAAAAGTTCTATTGTCTAAATAGTGGAAGGCTGTCGATGAAGAGACACAAGGACTTCTTCAAGTGCTTCGTTGGACGAGCTCTAGATGACGTGTAGTCCTCAAGGAGTCTAAGAAGCTTGAGATCATGTTGCTACCTTGTAAAGACCTCTGTAGAACCGCAGGTGAACAACCTCCACCGAAAATCCTAGCTCTGTGCGAAAAATCCTTCCTTGCACGTTCTTGTGTAATTCTGCTATAAGGAAGTTGTTTTTTATATGTCTCTCCTTGGAAAGGATCCATCTTGGACCGTAGATCTAAGAGATCTTGGGAAAATCTCAATGTGGAAAGAGTTCGCTTTAATTTAGGAAACTGTGTCTCGTAATCAGTCGACCAATTTCCCAAGTTCGGTTGACCGTTCTTCACATAGTCTCAAAGTAGAAATATGTACTGCCAATTGGTCGACCGATTTTCTAGGTTTAGTTAACCGTTCTCCATGTGTTGCTCAACCTGGATGCTTTGGAAGGTTCGATCTAATGAAAATTAGAGTTCGATCGATCGATTATGGACTTGGCCTCAAACCCAGTCCTTTGGAAGGATTGGTCGATTGATAATCAAAGTTCAGTCGATCATTTGACTCTGGACTTCTGTATAGGATTCACTGGGACGTTCGGTCCACCGATAATTAGAGTTCGATCGACCGAATTCCTGTAGAATTCAAAAACAAAGATGTTAGTCCCAATTCATGGAAAAACTAAATAAGTACATACCTTGAGATTAAGTCCATAAACTCCTAAGCTCGGAAACTTCTTGAAACACTTAGCAACAAGTTGGATCATTAGAAGATCAAACACACAAGTCTCTCACAATCCCTTACATGAATCAAATGGGTCATTACAATATCTTGCTTCATTTAATAATCATTTTGTCAATTTCAAAACATCAATAAGCACGTGGAGGCAAAACACATTATGTGTTTGTGAAACAGAGTATATGTTGGTGAAAGATATGGCTATTAGTGAAATGGAGTTTTATGTAATGAATTTTGTTGTAAGTGAGTGAAATAGAGTATATTATTAAACCACTGCTCAATTATAACTTGCATATTCACAATTCAAGTCATAACATATATTAGTTTTGAAGATGACAAAATAAGCAGATATTTATCTGTAACAAATCATGTCAAATAGTACATTCTCTCCCCTACATATCACATAGTAAAAATCTCAAAAGGCATACCTCATCATACAAGTTATTCTTCTCAGATATTCTAAGTAGAACTTGTACTGACTAAGGAATATATGAAGTCTAGCTTCAACTAACTACATTATAATAAAAAATTTACTTCGTTATATCCAAAGTTCACTTCATCATATGAGAAGTAAAACATGAAGGTTCACTTCAATTGATCAAGTTGAAATCATGATATATGAAATTCACTTCATCATATCCAAAATTCACTTCGTCATATCCGAAGTTCACTTTGTCATATGCGAAGTAAAACACAAAGGTCTCATTTCAATTGATCACGTTGAAATCGTGATATACGAAATAATTTTGTCATATCCGAAATTTACTTCATCATATCCGAAGTTCACTTCGTCATATGCAAAGTAAAACATGAAGGTCTCACTTCGATTGATCAAGTTGAAATCGTCATATACGAAGTTCATTTCGTTATATCTGAAGTTTACTTCGTCACATACGAAAGCCACTTCGTCATATCATCTTAAATAGGTGTAATGAACACACATAATCTGTATGATATCCTCTTATCATTAACATTTGTTTATCACATTCATGACATTCTTTCATAAATAGAAAATTTAATGATTGAATGTTTACTTATGATAAAATTCTTGTTTGATATGATATCTTGAGAAATGAGTTTTTCATACAAATACATAGATGATTAAAATCAAACCACTCTCTGAAAACATTACCTTCAATCTTTTGCAAAGCTCTCATAAAAATAATATCACATAAGCTTTGCCTCATAAACCTAGAAATATTTGTATCGTGAACTTTTAGTCAAAATTGAGCTATACCCATGGTTAAGATATTGTGGAGGAATCACGAGGTCGAAGAAGCTACTTTGGAACCCGAAGCAACGATGCGCCGGAATTATTCAGTAAGTCATTCTTTCCTCTCAAGATCTTATGAATTTGGGGACCAAATTATTTTTAAGAGGGGGAGGATGTAGAAACCTTGATTTTTAAATCCAAATAAAATAAAAATTTTCAATTTAATAAATGAGATAAATAGATTTAATTAGAATAGAAAGGGGATAAGTAGAATTTAAGTGAATTAAAATTATACCCATTAACCAAAATTAGGAATGGGTTATATTAATGGCACAAACATGATAGAGTGGGCCCAAATGTGGAGAGCTCAACACATGATGGGAGCTAATTAGTGAAATTCGCATTTAAAATAAAGGTAATTAATAAAAGGGGGTTAACTAAATACTAAATAGCTCAAATCTATCCTAAAAAGAAACCTACACTTACCCTAACTCTTGACCCACGAAATTAACCTCTCCCTCATCCAAATAAGGAGATAATTGCTAGGAGAGAAGGTGATAATTATGGAAAATTCGGATTTAATAGGAAATGAAGAGTTTTTAGAAAGGAGGACTCTATTAGCAACTATACCCCCACCAATTCGCCCCCACCAAACCCTAGTTCGTGTCTAGAGCCTTGGGAGACGAAGGGGAGGCGATTTGGACGTGGGAGCTTGGAGGAGAAGGGCTTAAAGCTTGGATTTTCATCTTCTCTTCATCTAAAACCCTAGCTTTTCTTTACTACAACAAAAGGTAGGTAATCTCTCAAGCATAAATCGTGTAAAAATTTGCCTAGGTAGTCTTCATGATCCTCTTCAAAAGCCCTTTGGTTTTGTGAAGTTTTGTTGCTCCATGAAGGAGTATTAATTGTTCTAAATATTGCCTTTACCATGTGCCCGAACCCTCATGTTTGTTCTAAATCCCCACATGTACTTGATCTCCTATCGTGGCAAAATTCTTATAAATACTACATCCTATTAGCTTTCAAATGCCCCTAGTTTCCCCAAATTTCATTGTGTATTCCTTGCGAATTAAATCCTTGATCCTAGACTGTGCATATCTAGGTTATCGAAAATTAACCTATTCAAGCATGTCTTATATACGTCTGTTTTCTAATTAACCATGCTCAGTGGTAGATCAGTAAGTCTAGTTTCATTTAAAATGTATCTCGTGATTTTTAGAGCTTTTTGTGAATTTATATTGATTTTAGAAGCACTCTGTGTTATGCATGGGAGGGAAGGACCAACCCCGAAAGAGGGCAAAAGCCCCTTTCTGGGTCGGGCCGCCTTTCTGATATCGCGGAGGCGCGATCCGTCGCGATACCAGAAGGTCGCGGCCGGCAGGTCCGTCACAATAGAAATGCGACGATCCGTGCCGCCGTGATTCCATCCCGAACCGTGCCAAGCCGGCCAGTTCAATTGTCACGCCCGAGCCGCCCGTCGCGATGTGAATCGCGATGCGTTACCCCGCTGCGATTCCAAAAGGCCATGTGCACGATTATTCATGCTCTCGTGATTTCTTTACACTTGCACACACTTAACATTAATGTTTGCCATTTGACCCTATTAACTTACTCAATAATGTATCTGGTAATTTAGCGAAATAAATTACTAAATTCCCTATTTAAATAATTACACTTGTCTTCGTTTCACTTGCGTGTTTTATATACCGTTACTGTTTCCCTCGGCCTTCAAGCACTGAAGGCACGATGGACCAGTTTCTACACACTTTCTCTTGGCATGGACCACCTCTCCGTTGGGAATACTTCTGATAGGACCAAAGACTCCTTGTCAAGGCCTCCGTAAGTCTTCTTGGCTTTGGCGCACGTCCTTAGCCAACGAGCTGGTTGTACCTTAACACCCGTTACACCCCTACGGATCAGTATGATCCAAACGGCCTTAGTGAGTTCTCTCTTACCTCGTAATCATGCCATATCATCTAGCCTGTGTTCATAACACGGCTAGGCTAACGAAGAGTCCTATTTCCTTGCAAGGGTTACATGATCAGGATGTGTACGGCATGCATCCAGTGCCATTTAATACTATTACATTTAATCGTTGACAATCAAAGTGCTATCTATTCAAGTGCTATACAAGTGCTATTATCGTTACATGGCCATTCTATTATCGTTATCGTTGTGCTATTATCACGATACCAGTGCTATTGCTCTCTTGCTATCGTTACTTGCTCTACATGACTATACTCTTTCGTTACCCTGCCATTTAAGACATTAATTATTTTAAGCATGCTTGTTCTCATGAGATATTAAGTCCTACTGGGCATTATTTGTTCATCCTGCGTATTTATTTCATGAGTTCAAGTGAGTCAGATGGCGAGTACCACACTCACAAGGATGGGAACGAGGATGATATCCAGGAGTAACCATTTCGACAACCATTTGCTTAGTAGTTAGTTAGTATAGTTAGTGAGTCAGCTAGTCCTTATGTATTAGTTTGATTTGAATAAAAGTACTATGGGCCCTAGTTATGGCTCTGATAGATGGATGTAATGGATATTTGATGGATTGTTAATGAAATTGGAGGATATTTGTTATTATTCCAATTGTACAATGTGTTGTCATTTATATTCTCGCTCTGTATTATTTAATAACTGTAATTCTGCTCTGATATTCCGCGTCGGGGCGTTACACTCATGACCTATGAGATAAATCTGAAAAGGGAGGAGGTTGAACAACCCAACAATAAGAAAAAGGATGTGGCACTGAAGGCAAGGGCTAAGAAACACATTGATGTTAGCTTTGATGAAAGAGCCTCAAGTGAGAAAGAGAAAGAAATGGCCAAGTTGATCTAAAGTTTCAAGAAATTCTTGAAGAAGAAGAAGCCACAGTCGGCCACATTTCCCAAGGATTTCGAAGGAAAATCCAAGCAAGGAGATCCCAACAATAAAATAGAAATGATATGCTATGAAGGCCAAGGCACTGGTCATATGAGATTTGAGTGCCCAGTATTCCTAAAGAAGCAAAAGAAAGTCAAGGCAAAGAAGCCAAAAGCCATGGTTGCCACATGGAGTGACTCCGATGAGTCAAGCTCTGCTATGGAAGATGTTCGAGAGGAGCAGAACGTCGAGTGCAGTCCATGGCACTTGAGGAGGACTCTCCCGAGGAAAATTCTAACCGTGAATCTTTTACCATTGAGGAGATGGAAACAATGTACTCTGCCTTGCATGAAAAATATAAGAAAGTCATAAAGGAAAATAAGGGTTTAAAAGTAAGTTTGAAACTTTCTTGCATGTTGAAACAAATTGTTTGTCATGCTATGAACTTAAATTGCAATGTGAAAATCTTCTAGATGCTAATTAATTACTTCAAAGTAAAATCATATTGTATGAAGATGAAATTGAATGCATGGTTCATGATAATGGTATTTCTGAAAAGATAAGCATGCTTAAAATTGAAAAAACATCCCTTAAATATGAAAAATTGATAACTAAATTGCATATTCTTGGGGAAGGTGTTGTGAATCATGAGTCCACTATTAAGAAATTGCATAAAATAATAGATGAGCTTAAGTCCACTGTTTCTAGACTCATGAAGAGCAAAGAGAAATTGGATGAAGTTCTAAGTGTCATGGTTAATACGAAGAGACATGGACTTGGGTATTTTCTCAACAAATCAAGGGCCCTTGAGTCCAATACCAGAACATCCTTTTTTCATGCCTCATGTGACTCATCATCTTCATGTATACATGGTAAAAAATCTGTTAAGACTAAAAGCATGTACAATCAAAGAAAGGCAAGCATGTTAATCTTCATGTCATTCATAGGCCACATCCCACACAATGTACTTCTAACATCACATGTTATTTCTATGGTGGGTATGGGCATGTGAACTATACATGTTCTTTGAGGAAAAACATGAAGAAATTGAACTTTGTATGGATTAGGAATGATTTATTGCCTTTCCAGACTAACATTGCTGGACCCAAAACTATTTAGGTACCACAAAAATCCACCTAAGTGTTGTGTTTGCAGGTGTCTTGTGATGATCAGTCCATCCCCATATAATTTTATTATATAGAATTTTGGTGATTAACAAAACCCTAACAATTATTTTCTAACAAGTTTTTATGAAGTTTATCCACAGGGAAAAAATCGAGCCAAATCTGTAAGTAATTCTTACACTGTATCATTTAAAGTTCAGAGCATGCATTTCTTCCAAATACACATCGATTTCCCTTATAAGCATAACGATTTCATAAGTATCGTATAACGATTTCCCTAATAAGCATAACGATTTCCCTTATAAGCAAAATGATTTCATAAGTATCGTATAACGATTTCCCTTATAAGCATAATGATTTCCCTTATAAACATAACGATTTCATAAGTATCGTATAACGATTTCCCTTATAAGCATAACGATTTCATAAGTATCGTATAATGATTTCCCTTACAGCATGAACGATTCTATCGCTCAACGATTTCGGTCTCACAATGATTCGTTAAGAGAAACAACAATTTCGATTTCACATCGATTTCATAAGAGAAACAACGATTTCGGTCTCACAACGATTCATTAAGAGAAACAATGATTTCGGTTTCACATCGATTTAATAAGAAAACAACGATTCGGTCATCAATTTCTTAAGAGAAACAACGATTTAAATGTTGTAATGATTCGACAAGTGAAAACAACGATTTGATAGCTAGAACAATTTGCCTTTACGCTAGAACGAATTGCTTGCACATCGATTTGCTTTTGCTTGTACAAGGATTTGCTTACTCTTGTACAACGATTTGCTCAAACAATGATTTGCTTATATCTGTACAACGATTTGCTTGTACATCGATTTGTTTATGTTTGAACAACGATTTGATTATGTTTGAATAACGATTTGCATAAACAACGATTTGCTTATACTTAAACAATGACTTGTTCACACAATGATTTGCTTACTCTTGTACAACGATTTACTCAAACAATGATTGATTATATTTGAACAACGATTTGCATAAACAATGATTTGCTTATACTTAAACAATGACTTGTTCACACAATGATTTCATAAGTTGTACAACTATTTCTGTGTCATAACGACTTCATGGATTACATCGATTTCACACATGATATTCAAATAGATATTTTCAAATATTGTGAAAGTCAAAGTCTTCCCGCGTGCATCACTAATATCTTTGCATTTAATGTGATTGTACACGTCTCTGCACGTTGCATATATGGGTGCTTTCTATTCCCATGTTTCTATAGCAAACACTTTTTTAGGATAGCAGAATGGCATTTCTATTTTGGTGTACATTCTTACTGCATAGTTTCTAACGTTGACTGACAAGCATGGAGACAGTCTAGCTGTCTGTGCTTCGACATTTATTGTGAGCAGGTATTTGCCAGTATCACATCTTACAACGTTGGACAACCAAAAGCTGAGGAATATCTGGATGAATCTTCTCTTTGTGTGCATGGCTCCAGAGCATTAAATGGATGCAAGCTTACCTGTCGCGCACGATGGACCATGCTGTCAAACGTGCTTCAAGCTTAGAGACAACGACCACTTCAATGGTTACATTTTTCAAGAGAAGATATATAGAAGGCTGATGACTCCATGAAGGACAACTTTTTGTGCATTAGAGCTTTCAGAGAACCAACCTTCAACTTGTGAGCATCAGAAACAAGAGCTTCTTGCTTCACCCCTTTCATTCCTTAGCTCGTAGCTCTCTGCCTTTCATTGTCTAGACTTTTTCGAGAGCTTGTAGTTCTGAGAGATTTTCTCATTGTTAATCTTTCTCTCTCAGACTTTGCCTCAGATCAAGCATTGTTGTAAGCTTAGTCTAGGGGCCTTTCACTTTCTTTCACGTCTGTTGTGAAGTTCCTCTTCGGGTTGTGAAGAGAAGACCTGTTGGAAACATGTGCTTTGTATTCCCTTCGTTAAGGAAGGAAGACATGTGTATTAGGGTGGTTTGTACTTCTTTGGGGTTAGAAGAGAAGACCAGCTGTGGATGGATGTGTAAGGGTCCTTAAGGGGGACAGTACCCTTGGTTAGTGAAATCCCAAGTTGTTGCTTGGGGATTGGACGTAGGACTCCTTGGGATAGGAGGTCCGAACCAGGATAAAATTTCCTGTGTTGTGTGCTTGTGTGCTTATTTGGTTGTTGGTTTCCTTATCACTAATACTAACAATTGAACTTAGTGTTTTTCTGTTAAAGCATTTTTGTTGACAAGTGTGAAATCTAAAAGATTTTTAAATTCCATTCACCCCCCCCCCCCTCTGGGCTTGCTAGCTAGGCAACAAGTGGTATCAGAGCCAAGTCTCTTCTACAAAGAAGATCTCGCGATCTGAAGAGAAAAAGATAAATGGCAGCTCAAGGGTATGCAAAAGGTCAGTCATCAACCAACCCCCTCTATTCGATGGAGAAGATTACAACTATTGGAAGACCAGAATAGAGTTCTTCCTGCAAGGTCTCGATTTTCAACTGTGGTCTATCATAGAAGAAGGAGATCTAGTAGTTTTGAACAACAGAGAAAATCGGACAGATGATGATAAGAAGAAGATCTCTCTAAACTGCAAAGCTAAGAGTATATTATGTTGTGCTCTTTGTAAGAAAGAGTTCAACAGAATTTCAGCATGCAAATCAGCGATGGAAATGTGGGAGAAACTTAGAATCACATATGAGGGAACAGACAAAGTCAAAGAAACAATGATAGACATCTTAGTAGCTTAGTATGTGTAGCACCCTTGATTTTTAAATTCAAATAAAATAAAAATTTTTAAATAAATAAATGGGATAAATAGATTTAATTGGAATAAAGTGAGGATAAATAAAATTTAAGGGAATTAAATCGATATCCATTAATCAAAATTTGGAATGGGTTGTATTAATGGCCCAAGCATGAAAGAGTGGGCCCAATTGTGAAGAGCCCATCATGGGATGAGATTTAATTAAGTGAATTTCGTACCTAATTAATCAATATATAGGAAAGGGTTAAAATAATCATTAAAACAACTTAAATCTATCCTAAAAAGAGTCCTAGTCTTACCTAAACCTTTTACCCACGAAATTAGCCTCTCCTCCATCCAAAGTAGGAGATAAATGCAAAGAGAGAAGGAGATAAATAAGGAAATTCGGATTTATTAGAAAGGAAGGAGTTTTAGAAAGAATGGACTCTTAATCAATCCTATACACCTCTAATTCATCCCAACCAAGTCTCATTTCGTTGCTGGGACTTTGGAGGATGAGGAGAGGAGGCTGAGGATGAGGAACAAGGAGAGGAGTAGCTTGGAGCAAGGGGTTTTCTTCTTCCTCTTCGTCATCAAACCCTAGGATTTCTTAAACACATGAAAGGTAAGCAATCTCTCAAGCACAAATCGTGTAAATTTAACTCTAGGTAGCCCACATGATCCTCTTCAAAAACCCTCTAGTTTCGTTATTTTTCGTTCATCCATGAGGGAGAATTAATTCTGTGAAACCCTGTTATCCTCATATACCTGAATCTACTTTGTTGTCTTCAATTCATGCATGTACATGAACTCATGCCATGCGAATATTCTCATAAATACTACATGTTGTTAGCTTTCAAATGCTCTCAGTTTCCCTAATTTTCATCATGTATTCATCGCCAATTAATTCATTGATCCATGACTATGTATGATTAGGTCACCGAAAGGTAACCTAATTAAAGCATGCCCTAATCGTGTTTATATTCTAATTCATGTCTAGTGGTAGATCTACATGTCTAGTTTCGTTTAAAATTGATCTCATGATTTTTTGATATTCCTGTGATTTTATATCGATTTTAGAAGTGTTATGTATCATGCATTGGAGGGATGGAACCCACCCAAAAAGGGGAAAATCCCCTTTTTTGGGTTCGGGGCGCCTTCTGAAGTCGTGACGGCCTGACCAGTCGCGATCTCAGAGGGGGTCGCGACAGGGGGGTCCGTTGCATTCTGAACGTGATGGGTCGATTGGTCGCGACCTGCCCCGGTTCACCCTAGCGGTCGGTTCAGAAGAACGCGACCGGGCCGTACATCGCGACCTGAACGCGACAGCTAACCCCGTCGCGACATCAGTATAGCAGCCAGAACCTGAAATTACCCCTTTTATCCTGCTATTTATGCTATTTAAACTATGTTTAACACTAAATAAATATTGTCATGAACTGTAACGACTTGTTAGTCAATAATGAGAAATATCTACATGAACTAATTAATTTAAAAGCTATGTGCACAATCCATTATGCTCTCTTGATTTCTTACACTTGCACACACTTAACATTCATGTTTGACATTAAACCCTATTAAATTACTCAATAATGTATCTGGTAATTAAGTGAAATAAATTACTAAATTTCCCATTTAATTAATGACACTTGTTTTCATTTTACTCACGCTTTGTACACCGTTACCGTTTCCCTCGGCCTTCGAGCACTCGAGGCACGACGGATACTCCTGACTGGGCCAGAGACTCCTTGTCAAGGCCTCCGTAAGTCTCCTTGGCTTTGACGCACATCCTTTTCTGATGAGCTGGTTGTACCCTTAAAACCTGTTACACCTTAGGGATCAATACGATCCATGACCTTAGAGTGTATTCCTCTTACCTTGTGATCACGCTAAACCATTTAGTTTGTGTTCGCGGCACGGCTAGTGGGCATTTGTGACTTCTACCTGACTGTCGACACCCGACCTAGTGCTGTGCAACTGTTACTATCGATGGTTAACATTGTTTTACGATTATACCCCTATCTCGTCTACTATCTCGTTACTCTCATCTGTTCACTTTCACTCTATACTCTCATCTATTTCATCTATTACTCACATCTCTTCTTGGTACTCTATTTGGCCATACAATTGATTGTCTAAGATAAGAAAATGACTTATGCCAACGCAATAGGGCCCGATCTGGTCCTGGGGAGAGTGCCTGAAAAGTGCCAGTGTCCATGGGAGTTAAAATAATCAAGGGTGTGTACGGCATACACTCAGTGCTATTAACTATCAAGATTAATCTATGACAATCAAAGTGCTATCAATACAAGTGCAATCTATTCAAGTGCTTTACAAGTGCTATCGTTACATGTTATTTTCGTTACATGGCCATTCCATTTATCGTTCTTGTTGTGCTATTTCCCTGTACAAGTGCTAGTATTCTCTTGCCATCGTTACTATACTTGCATGACTATTCTCTCTAGTTACCCTGCCCTTTAAAGACATTAATTATTTAAAGCATGCTTGTTCTCATGAGATATTAAGTCCTACTGGGCATATTCGCTCATCCTGCGTATTTAATTCATGTGTTCAGGTGAATCTGATGGAGATGACCACACTCACGAGGATGGGAATGAGGAGGACATTCAAGAGTGACCCGTTCAGCTACCACTACTTAGTAGTTAGTTAGTATAGTTATGAGTCAGACATTAGTCAGTTGTTATGTATTAGTTTGGATCGAATAAAGTGCTGTGGGCCCTATTTGTGGCTCTAATTGATGAATGTAATAGATATTTGTTGTATTATTAATGGAAATGGATTTCAATTGGCATTATTCCAATTGTGCAATGGTTTGTCATTTATTTCTCGCTCTGTATTATTTAATAACTGTAATTACGCTCCGATATTCCGCGTCGGGGCATTATAGTTTTGTGGTATCAGAGCTTAGGTTATTCTTAAGTATAGGATGATCTAGGTTTGACCTGCCTTGACTTAGAATCTAAATCCATACCTATGTAAGAGACGGGTAGAACCAAGGGTAATAAGGTAAAATAAACTCACACACGCACAAACTTAGTACAACTTCAATATCTTACATTAAAATCTCTCTTTTGAAGGAACTTAAGCAATGGCAGTGGAGTGTGCACAACTCCGTGATATGCAACACACCATTCAGCAGCTCACACAGGCGTTGCTTCATACTGCTGAAGCTAATAATAATAATAACCGAGGAGCTGGAGAGCTACACCAAAATTTCAGCAATCTAAATCTGCCTCGATTCAGTGGAACCACTGATCCTGATGAGGCAGAAAATTGGCTTAAAGAGATTGAACGAGTTTTCCGCATCAACAATGCACGGATGGTGACAAGTTACTGCTAGCCACATTCCAGCTCGAAAGGGACGCCCGTGCGTGGTGGGAGTTCATTGAGGCCACCAGAGCCGATGCACAATTCACATAGGAGGAGTTCAAGGAGCACTTTAACTCCAAGCACTTCTCCGAAAGAGTCCAAGAATGAAAGGCATCCGAGTTTGCTGCATTGAAGCAAAGGAACCTCACAGTCGCTGAGTATGAAGCTCAATTTTCCCGGTTGGCGCGATATGCCAATCATCTGGTCAGCACTAAGAGAATGAAGGCGAAGCGCTTTCTGAATGGGCTCAGGCCCGCATATGTCACTCAAGTTGCACCTCTGGACATCCAGACTTATCCAGATATGGTCAGGAAAGCGCAACTGTTGGAGGATGCGACCGATCTCACAGATTGCATCAAAGGTAGAATGGTAAAGAAGAAGCAAACATCTGGAGCATCAAGCAAGCCCACTAACGGCAAGAAAAGGCCGTTAAGTATCACTGAAGGGCCAATCCAGGAGCGGAAGCCCAAAGTTTTTACCCCCTCTACCCCGAACAAACCAAGATGCAAGCACTGTGACAAGCTAGGTCACATGGCAGAAGACTGCTGGAGAAAGGCAGGCGCATGCCTATGTTGTAGGAGCCGAGATCATCGGATTCTCGAATGCCCATTGCTGAAGGAAAATGAGAAGCATCCTATGGGACAGAAGAAACCAAGTAGACTGCAGGCCTTATAGGAAGTGGAGACCACCGAGGAAGGTGGAGTCATAGAAGGTACATTACCAATCTTTTCCCAATCAGCATTTGTTTTGTTTGACACTGGCGCAACACATTCATTTATATCACAAGCATTTGCTGATACATTAAATGAAAAGCCTACATCCATGAAAATTGAATTACCTGTCACTACACCATTGGGAGAAAAAGCTCAATTAAACAAATACTTTCCATTAGCTGATGTTAAGATTGGTGATCTCAATCTGAGAGCTGACTTGATTAGTATGCCCATGGAGGGCTACGATGTGATTCTGGGAGCTGACTGGCTGTCCACGTATGGGGCTATCATGGATTGTAGAAGAGGGAAGATCTCCTTTAGTGAATTCCCTAAATTGACCTTCACAGGATGTAGACACAAGAGACACTTGTCTCTCGTCTCTGCTATAAAGGTACAGAACATGATAAGAAAGGGTTATGTGACATTTCTTGCCGCCATAGTTGTTGAGAAGAAATCATCTAAGATATTAGACATCCATATAGTGCAAGAATACCCAGACGTGTTCCCCGATGAGTTGCCCGGCATTCCACCTTAGAGGGATGTGAATTTCTCAATTGATTTAATACCTGGGGCTGCACCGGTATCACGCCAACCCTACAGAATATCCCCCGCTAAATTGAAAGAGTTGAAGGAACAATTGATGGAGTTGCTGGAAAAGGAATTTATCAGACCAAGTACTTCTCCTTGGGGAGCACTAGTGTTGTTCGTCAAGAAGAAGGATGGATCTCTGAGGCTATGCAATGACTACCGGCAGTTGAATAATCTCACTATCAAGAACAAATACCCTTTGCCTCGTGTTGATTAGTTATTTGATCAAATCTCAGGAGCTGAGTATTTCTCTAAGATTGACCTTAGATCAGGATATCATCAGATGATGATTAAAGATGCAGACATTTACAAGACAGCTTTTAGAAGCAGGTATGGTCATTATGAATTTGTAGTCATGCCTTTTGGACTAACCAATGCTCCTGCAGCTTTCATACAACTAATGAATAGCATCTATCGGCCATACCTCGACAAGTTCATCGTGGTGTTTATTGATGATATTCTTATATACTCCATGATCAAGGAAGAGCATGAGGAGCATCTGAGGATCGCTCTACAAATCTTGAGGGACAACAAGCTCTATGCCAAATTGAGTAAGTGTGAATTCTGGCTCGAGGAGGTGTCCTTTCTAGGCCACGTTGTATCCAAGGATGGTATCACTGTCGATCCTTCCAAGGTTGAAGCTGTGCTAAATTGGGAGAGACCGACTAATGTTATCCAGATCAGAAGCTTTCTTGGACTGGTTGGTTATTACAGACGGTTCATAAAAGACTTCTCCAAGATAGCTGTACCTATTACTCGCCTTACGCGAAAAGAGAATCCCTATGTCTAGAGCAAGGAGTGCGAAAAGAGCTTTCAGACCTTGAAGCAATGTTTAACATTTGCATATGTCCTCGCATTGCCAGTCGAGGGCGAAGGATTCTCAGTCTACACTAATGCATCAGAAATCGGTCTAGGCTGCGTACTAATGCAGAATGAGAAGGTAATAGCTTATTCATCAAGACAGTTGAAGCCACATGAAGTTAATTATTCTGTCCATGACTTAGAACTAGTTGCAGTGGTGTTCGCACTCAAGATCTGGAGACATTATCTGTATAAGGAATAGTTCATTGTTTATTCAGATCATAAGAGCATGAAGTACTTATTTTCGCAGAAAGAGCTTAATATGAGACAAAGGAGATGGCTGGAGTACTTGAAGGATTTTGATTTCAATATCCAATATCACCCAGGCAAAGGTAATGCAGTAGCTGATGCACTCAGTAGGAAGCCAGTAGCGTCCATATCTTGTTTAGTCATGGGCGAGATGCAATTACTCGAGCAGTTCGCCAGTCTGGATCTAAATATTGAGAAGAGAAGTGATAAGATGTTAGTCGCCAATCTTAGAGCTCAACCCGACATCTTTGCCGAGATCAGGGAGCAACAGGCCAATGATCCATTCTTAGTCCGAGTCAAGGAGACCATAACTGACAAACCTGATTTCTCCATCACTGAGGATGGGAGAATATTATTCCAAGCCAGAACATGCGTGCCTGACAATGAAAAGCTAAAGAGGAAGATGATGGATGAAGCTCACAAGACCAAGTATATAATTCACCCAGGCGCAACCAAGATGTACCAAGACATGAAAAGGTCATTTTGGTGGCCTAACATGAAGCGTGAGGTGGCTGAGCATGCTGCGCACTGCCTCACATGTCAACAGGTAAAAGCTAAACACCATCGTCCTGCGGGTGTAATGGATTTCATCATGGGTTTACCCCGAACTCGTGGTGGACTTGATGCTATCTGGGTTATTGTGGACCGATTAACTAAGTCTGCACATTTCCTTGCAATTAAGAGTACCTGGAGTGTGGATGTACTAGCAGCCCTATATGTGAAGGAGATAGTGAGATTACATGGAATCCCCATGTCCATTGTCTTATATCATGACCCTAGGTTCACTTCTAGGTTCTGGAAGGGACTTCAGACTGCTCTAGGCACTAAACTCAACTTTAGCACAGCATTCCACCCACAGACCGACGGGCAGACGGAAAGAACTAATCAGATCGTAGAGGATATATTGCGTGTATGCACCATAGACTTTGAGGGGTATTGGAATGAACAATTGTCACTAATAGAATTAAGATAGCTCAGTCTAGACAGAAAAGCTATGCAGACAAGAGGAGACAAGACTTAGAATTTCAAATCAGAGATCATGTGATGCTTAAAGTATCTTCGACCCGAGGATTCCAAAGGTTTGGGATGAAAGGTAAGTTGAGACCAAGATTCATAGGTCCATTTGAGGTATTGGAAAGAGTTGGCGAGGTGGCGTATCATCTGGCACTACCTCCCAAGTTCTCAACAGTACACAATGTCTTCCATGTGTCAATGCTGAGGAAGTACGTGTATGATCCATCACACATAATCAGCTTTGATGATATCATTTTGAACAAAGATATGACCTATGAAGAGAGGCCGGTAAGAATATTAGACAAGAAGATGCAACAACTTCATAATCGATCTATACCCGTGGTCAAACTACTATGGAGAAATCACGAAGTCGAGGAAGCCACGTGGGAACCCGAAGCAACCATGCGACGGAATTATCCGGAGTTATTCAGTAAGTCCCTCTCCCTCTCATGATCATATGAATTTGGGGACCAAATTATTTTTAAGAGGGGGAGGATGTAGCACCCTTGATTTTTAAATTCAAATAAAATAAAATAAATAAATAAATAAATGGGATAAATAGATGTAATTGGAATAAAGTGAGGATAAATAGAATTTAAGGGAATTAAATTGATATCCATTAATCAAAATTTAGAATGGGTTGTATTAATGGCCCAAGCATGAAAGAGTGGGCCCAATTGTGAAGAACCCATAATGGGATGAGATTTAATTAAGTGAATTTCGTACCTAATTAATCAATATATAGGAAAGGGTTAAAATAATCATTAAAACAACTCAAATCTATCCTAAAAAGAGTCCTAGTCTTACCTAAACCCTTTACCCACGAAATTAGCCTCTCCTCCATCCAAAGTAGGAGATAAATGCAAAGAGAGAAGGAGATAAATAAGGAAATTTGGATTTATTAGAAAGGAAGGAGTTTTAGAAAGAATGGACTCTTAATCAATCCTATACACCTCTAATTCGTCCCAACCAAGTCTCATTTCATTGCTGGGACTTTGGAGGACGAGGAGAGGAGGCTGACGACGAGGAGCAAGGAGAGGAGGAGCTTGGAGCAAGGGGTTTTCTTCTTCTTCTTCGTCATCAAACCCTAGGATTTCTTAAACGCATGAAAGGTAAGCAATCTCTCAAGCACAAATTGTGTAAATTTAACTCTAGGTAGCCCACATGATCCTCTTCAAAAGCCCTCTAGTTTCGTTATTTTTCATTCATCCATGAGGGAGAATTAATTATGTGAAACCCTGTTATCCTCATATACCCGAATCTACTTTGTTGTCTTCAATTCATGCATGTACATGAACTCATGCCATGCGAATATTCTCATAAATACTACATGTTGTTGGCTTTCAAATGCCCTCAGTTTCCCTAATTTTCATCATGTATTCATCGCCAATTAATTCATTGATCCATGACTATGTATGATTAGGTCACCGAAAAGTAACCTAATTAAAGCATGCCCTAATCGTGTTTATATTCTAATTCATGTCTAGTGGTAGATCTACATGTCTAGTTTCGTTTAAAATTGATCTCATGATTTTTTGATATTCCTGTGATTTTATATCGATTTTAGAAGCGCTATGTATCATGCATTGGAGGGATGGAACCCACCCAAAAAGGGAAAAATCCCCTTTTTTGGGTTCGGGGCGCCTTCTGAAGTCGTGACGGCCCGACCTGTCGTGATCTCAGAGGGGATCATGACAGGGGGGTCCGTTGCGTTCTAAACGCGACGGGTCGATTGGTCGCGACCTGCCCCCGGTTCACCCTAACGGCCGGTTCAAAAGAACGCGACCAGGCCATACGTCACGACCTGAACGCGACAGGTAACCCCGTAGTGACATCAGTATAGCGGCCAGAACCTAAAATTACCCCTTTTATCCTGCTATTTATGATATTTAAACTATGTTTAACACTAAATAAATATTGTCATGAACTGTAACGACTTGTTAGTCAATAATGAGAAATATCTACATGAATTAATTAATTTAAAAGCTATGTGCACAATACATTATGCTCTCTTGATTTCTTACACTTGCACACACTTAACATTCATGTTTGCCATTAAACCCTATTAAATTACTCAATAATATATCTGGTAATTAAGTGAAATAAATTACTAAATTTCCCATTTAATTAATGACACTTGTTTTCGTTTTACTCGCGCTTTGTACACCGTTACCGTTTCCCTCGGCCTTCGAGCACTCGAGGCACGACAGACCCTAGTTTCTACACACTTTCTTGGCATGGACCACTTCTCCACCAAGAATACTCCCAACTAGGCTACGGACTCCTTGTCAAGGCCTCCATAAGTCTCCTTGGCTTTAGCACACGTCCTTTGCCGATGAGCTGGTTGTACTCTTAAAACCCATTACACCTTAGGGATCAGTACGATCCATGACCTTAGAGTGTATCTCTCTTACCTTGCCTGTGTTCGCGGCACGGCTAGTGGACGGTTGTGACTTCTACCTGACTGCTGGCACCCGACCTAGTGCTGTGCAACTGTTACTATCGATGGTTAACGTTGTTTTACGATTATCCCCCTATCTCGTCTACTATCTCATTACTCTCATCTGTTCACTTTCACTCTATACTCTCATCTATTTCATCTATTACTCTCATCTCTTCTTGGTACTCTATTTGGCCATACAATTGATTGTCTAAGATAAGAAAATGACTTATGCCAGCGCAATAGGGCCCGATCTGGTCCTGGGGAGAGTGCCCGAAAAGTGCCAGTGCCCATGGGAGTTAAAATGATCAAGGGTGTGTACGGCATACACTCAGTGCTATTATACTATCAAGATTAATCTATGACAATCAAAGTGCTATCAATACAAGTGCAATCTATTCAAGTGCTTTATAAGTGCTATCATTACATGCTATTATCGTTACATGGCCATTCCATTTATCGTTCTTGTTGTGCTATTTCCCTGTACAAGTGCTAGTATTCTCTTGCCATCGTTACTATACTTGCATGACTATTCTCTCTAGTTACCCTGCCCTTTAAAGGCATTAATTATTTAAAGCATACTTGTTCTCATGAGATATTAAGTCCTACTGGACGTTATTCGCTCATCCTGCATATTTAATTTATGTGTTCAGGTGAGTCTGATGGAGATGACCACACTCACGAGGATGGGAACGAGGAGGACATTCAAGAGTGACCCATTCAGCTACCACTACTTAGTTGTTAGTTAGTATAGTTATGAGTCAGACATTAGTCAGTTGTTATGTATTAGTTTGGATCGAATAAAGTGTTGTGGGCCTTATTTGTGGCTCTGATTGATGAATGTAATAGATATTTTATGGATTATTAATGGAAATAGATTTCAATTGCCATTATTCCAATTGTGCAATGGTTTGTCATTTATTTCTCGCTCTATACTATTTAATAACTATAATTACGCTCTGATATTCCGCGTCGGGGCGTTACAGTATGAGCGATTTCAAATGCAACCAGGAGAATCAATTACACAAATGTACAGTAGATTCACAGATATTACAAACGGTTTGGCTGGTCTTGGAAAGAACTACGATATGGGAGATATGGTAAGAAAAATATTGAGATCTCTACCAGCCTCGTGGACTCCAAAAGTGACAGCAATAGAAGAAGCTAACGACTTAAAGAGAATGTCACTTGAGAAGCTTATCGGGTCACTAATGGCCCATGAAAAAAATATGGAGAGGCTTGGAGAATCCTCCAGTAGAAAGAAGCACAGCAGTCGCTAAAAGCTACAGAAGGTAGCTCTGAAGAAGAGTCAGAAGATGAAGGTAGTGGTGAGAATAGCGAAGATGAAGAAGCTCTTCTATCTAGAAGACTGCAGCGGATATTGGCTAAGAAGAAATATCAATCCGGAAGAAGATATTTTAAGAAAGAGAAAAATTTTAGGAAACCTAAAGGAAAAGAGGTTAAGAAATCATAACCTATATGCTACGAATGTAAGAAGCCAGGACACATCAAGGCAAAATGTCCGAAGCTGAAAAAGACAGAGTTCAAGAAGAAGGACCACTCGAAGAAATTCAGGAAATATAAGAAGAAAGCCATGGCAGCTGCATGGAGCAACGACATCGACTCAGACAGTGAGTCAAGCTCCAAAGAGGAAGAAGAAGAAAAGGTCAACCTGGCCTTCATGGAAAACACTGATGACAAGGTAACCTCTGACTCTTCATTCACTTCTTGTAATGATTCAGATTCTGATAGTTTAGAAGAAGCATTTAATGAATTATATAGTAAATATAAATATGTGTACAAAATATTAAAAACCATCAAGAAAAGTCACGCATGCTTAGAAGTCACAAATTCAGATCTAAAATCTGAAACCGAGTAGTTAGAAAAATAAATTTCCGAACTAAAAAGGAGAAATGAATTGTTATATGAAGATCTAAAAGCGAAAAATGAACAAATAACAAATCTTGAAAAATGGGAAACTTTAAATGAACTTAAAAAGGAAGTTGACACACTAACTAAGGAAAATGAATATTTAACTAATACAATAGAAAAGTTTACAAATGGTAAATCAACCTTAATATTAAAAGAAGCTAGAAGATCAGGAAAGAAGAAGCATGGTTTAGGATACATTCCACCAAATAATGAAGAAACAATAATCCATCCTAAAATCTATCCAACACCAAAATTTGTAGCCGAACAAAACATTGAATATAAATCCAACCTTAAGTACATCCCAACTGAAAAAATAAGTAGAATATCTTGCTGTAGTCATTGTAATAAATTAGGACATACCAAAACAACATGCACGACAAAACACCTAAAATGGATCCCTAAAAGGAAAAATGAAGAAACTAACCATCAAGGACCCAAAAGAACTTGGGTACCTAAATCTTAGCGTTGTTATTATAGGGAAGCCTTAGAGCATCAAAGTGGTACCTGGACAGCGGGTACTCAAGGCACATGACAGGCAACAGAAAGCTATTCTAGCTCATCAAAGATGAAGAAGGCACAGTGACTTACGGTGACAATGGAAAGGGTATAGTGATCGGATGTGGTTCGATAGAAACTCAAGGGAGAATTCTTATAAAAGATGTGTTATGTGTTAAAGGTCTTAAGCACAATTTCATCATTATCAGCCAGCTGTGTGACAAGGGTCACCAAATCAGGTTTCAAGAGTCAAAGTGCGTAATTATGAAGGATGGTGTAACAGTATTCGAAGCATGTAGAGAGAAGAACCTATATGTATTGCACCTAGAAGAGTTAAAAGATCAGGATGTATGTCTTGCAGCAAATAAAGATCAATCAGCTGAACTATGGCACAGAAGATTGGGTCACTGCAGTTTGGATGGAATCAGAAAATTGATCAAGCGAAATCTAGTGGAAGGTTTGCCCAAAATAAGCTCAAAAATAGAAGGTGTGTGTGAACCTTGTGCAAAAGGGAAACACACGAAATCATCTTTCAAGTCAAAAACAGTAGTAACCTCTGCCAAACCATTAGAACTACTGCATATGGATTTATTTGGGCTGATGAGAACCACCAGCCTTGGAGAAAAGATTTTTGGATTCATAATAGTGGATGACTATTCAAGATTCACATGGGTATCTTTCTTAGAACATAAAGATGACACTTTTGATAGTTTTGCTAAGTTCAGTAAGAAGATTCAGAAGGACAAGAAGTTCAGTATAATAAGTATTCGATCAGATCATGGAGGAGAATTTTAAAATGAAAAATTTATAGAATTTTGTGATGATCAAGGAATTGAGCATAACTTCTCAGCACCAAGGACACCACAACAGAATGGAGTAGCTGAGAGGAAGAATAGGACATTATTGGATATGTCCAGAACAATGTTGTCAGAATACAATCTTCCTAGATATTTCTGGGCTGAAGCAATCAACACAGCATGTTACATAATAAATAGAGTGATGATTAGGCCAATCCTGAAGAAGACAGCGTATGAACTTTACAAGCAAAAGAAGCCCAAGATCAGTCACTTCAGGACGTTCGGATGCCCTTGCTTCATCCACAATAATGGTAAGAGAGATATTGGTAAGTTAGATTCCAAATCTGATGAAGGAACATTCATGGGGTATGCTTCTAAACATAAAGGTTATAGAGTCTTTAATAAACAAAGTTTATTAATTGAGTAAACTGTCCATGTTATCTTTGATGAATCTAACCCTTCCTTGAAAAAGGAAGCAGATAGTGATGATGATGATGCAGAAAAATTATCCAAGAAACTGAAGGACACATCTATCAAGGATAATGAAGATCCACCCTTGGAAGAATTGCAGCATAAAGAAATATCTCATAATGTTCTTCCAAAGGAATGGAGATACAAGAAGGAACATCCAAGAGACAAAATCATTGGAGATCCATCTGTTGGGGTAAGAACAAGAGGTAATGTTATTCCTTGTGATTACCTAGAATTTATTTCTCAAATTGAGCCGAAGACAGTTAATGAAGCACTGTCTGATGAATCTTGTATTTTAGCCATGCAATATGAACTTAATCAGTTCAAGAGAAACCAAGTTTGGTCCTTTATTCTGAGACCATCAGATCATCCTGTTATTGGCACCAAATGGGTGTTCAAAAACAAATTGAATGAAACTGGTGTTATCACTAGAAACAAGGCTAGACTGGTTGCTCAAGGCTATTCCCAATAGGAAGGCATAGATTTCGATGAAACCTATGCAGCAGTAGCTAGACTAGAGGCTATTAGAATTTTACTTGCATATGCATCTGCATTAGCTTTAAAGCTTTTTCATATGGATGTAAAATCTGTATTTTTAAATGGCTATATAAAGGAGGAAGTCTATATAGAACAACCTCCTGGTTTTGATGATGAAGAATTTCCAAATCATGTTTTTAAATTGCATAAAGCACTATATGGTTTGAAGCAAGCACCTAGAGCATGGTATGAAAGGCTTAGTGTATTTCTATTAAACCATGGTTTTATCAGAGGATAGGTAGATAGCACTTTATTTATTAAGTCAAAAGTCAAAAATATATTACTTGTGCAAATCTATGTGGATGATATAATTTTCGGATCTACTGATCAATCTCTGTGCAAGTACTTTGAAAAGCTTATGTATGGAGAATTCGAAATGAGCATGATGGGGGAACTAAATTATTTCCTTGGACTTCAAATCAAGCAAGGAAAAGAAGGCACACATATCTGCCAAGCGAAATACACCAAGGATTATTAAAGAAATTTAGATTTGACAATGCAAAGCCACTGTCCACACCAATGAGCACATCTACAAGGTTAGGCAGTGATAAAGATGTAAGAAAGTTGATCAAAAACTTTACAGAGGTATGATAGGATCAGTACTTTATTTAACTGCTAGTAGACCTGATATTTTATTTAGTGTATGCATGTGTGCAAGGTATCAGGCTGATCCCAAGGAATCTCATTTAATATTTATTAAAAGGATCTTTAGATATCTAGTTAGAACTCATGATCTAGGCTTATGGTATCCAAAATCATGTGAAACTAGTTTAATTGGATATTCTGATGCTGATTATGCTGGATGCAAGGTAGATAGAAAAAGCACTAGTGGTAGTTGTCAATTTCTTACAGGATGCTTGATTTCATGGTCCTCAAAGAAACAAAATTCAGTAGCACTATCAACAGCTGAAACTGAGTACATGGCTGCTGGAAGCTGTTGCACACAACTCCTATGGATAAAACAGCAACTTGAGGATTATGGATTGCACATCAAGACCATTCCTTTATTGTGCGACAACACAAGTGCAATAAATCTTACCAAGAATCCAGTTCAGCACTCCAGAACCAAACATATAGAGGTTAGATATCATTTTATTAGAGATCATGTAGCAAATGGCAATATAAATATTTCTTTTATAGATACTCTAAATCAGTTAGCATACATCTTTACAAAGGCCTTACCTGAATAGAGATTTACGTCTCTTAGAAGGGAATTAGGCATGTGTAATTTGTGATAGATTTTTCTGCACATAACTGAAATAATAATATCTTCAGAATAATGCTCATTCTCTCCCCTGGATTTAAGTAACTTCTTAAATTGCTTGCGTCATTACTTGCTCTGACGATTCGTTATTTCAAATGGCTTTATCTCTCACGAAATCGTCTCCTTTTGTCGTTTTCCGCATTTATTCCCTCTCATTTCTTTCGACACACCTGGAATGATAAACCCTATCGACTCCAGTAGGGGTGTAAACGATCCGAGCCGAGCCGAGTTATGTCCTGCTCAAATTCGAACTCGTTTATATTTGTCGAGCTCGAACTCGGCTCGAAACTCATCGAGCTTCTTTGACCGATGCTTGAACTCGGCTCATTACAAATTTTCTAAACTCGAACTCGACTCAACGAACAACTCGTTTATGTAATCGAACTCGAGTTCGAGTTCAAACACAAGCTCAAAAAACTCGTTTATGTAATCAAGTTCGAGTTCAAACACAAGCTTAAAAACTCGAGTTTAAACAAAAACACAAAATCAAATAAAAATTTAAATAAATTATATTTTTAAAAACATGTGAACGAGCTCCTCGCTCGACAGCCAAGAGGGCTTTTTAATTAATATTTGAAGGCAAAATTGACATGGAAGACAGCAGGTGAAGGGGGTTCTTTATAAGAAACCCAGTCCCGCCTACATTTGTCCCAGCCGATATGGGACTAAACAAGGTGCTCTGGCAAGCATGCACGGTCTGGGCAAGGTGGGCATTGGAGCAGGGGTGGGTGGCCATTGGGGACAATGGCATCGCCGGGAAGCATTGGGGACAATGGGGAGCCAGGGACAGTCGTGGTCCACCCCGGTGTCTGGCAAGGGAGGATGGCGGCGTCAGGGACACGGCACCACTGCGGTGGCTTCTACCCGGGCAGGGAGACTCAAAGCCACCGTCGCCGCCACCAAGAGCTCCTTCCGGCACTGATGGAGTGTCCGCGGCGGCTGCCGGTGGCTCCGAGGGTGGACGACCAAGTCCCTTCGCCGTGCCCGTGCGGCCCATGCCCCTGCCCTGCACAGGTGCTCGGCGGGAGGAAGAAGATGACTCGCGGTGCCTATGGACCCTAGACCATTTGATATTTGTGTATAAACTTTTTTCTCATTTGATTCAACCTAGTTTTCACCTATATATCTTATTTATTTAATTTGTGCATGTACCCTAACTTTTATATTTTATATATTTAACTTTTATATACCAACCCCTAACTTTTATTTATATTTCTTACATCTCATTTTGTCAAAGTATACAAAGAATTTATTCTTTATAAAACTTTTAATAATTTAACTTATTTAATAACAAGTATTTAAATGAATTATTAATGAGTTCTTAACGAGTATTTAATCGAGTTTTTAACGAGCTCTTAAACGAGTTGTTCGCGAATATAATCGAGCCGAGCTCACATGTGTTCAGACTCGGCTCGTTTATGAACCGAGCTTTTTTTTTGTTCAAACTTGACTCGTTTATCTAATAAATGAGTTGAGTCGAGTTTTTATCGAGCCGAGTGTCGAGTTACTCGCCGAACATATCGGCTCGTTTACACCCCTAGACTCCAGCATCCTCTTTGTGTGATTTCGAAAGAATCCCTCTGTTTGCGCCAAAATCTCTTAAGGGCTTCTGTTCTACTCCTTCCCACGATCCTCCAAAACCCTTCATCGTTCAAATCCATGGCAGCTTCTGGGGTTTCTGGCACTGTTGGCGGCTACGGCATTGCGTTCCTCACAACAGAGCAGTAGGAACGGTTTGCAGCGGTGAAGGCGAAGCTCTGTGGCAACAAGGTGGTAGATGTGGCTAATTTGGAGAAGAACAGGATGCACAGTGTGGTAGCAGCAATGCAGAGGATGAAGTGGACTAAGATGGTGACTATTTCGGAGGCTAGTTATCCAGATTTGGTGAAGGCTTTCTATACCTGCTTGAAATCCAAAGCGGATAGGTCCCTGACCTCCACAGTCAAAGGTATTCCTATCCACATTACATATGATCTATTGGAGAGTTTGTTTAGAGTGTCTACCGCCGGTCATAGTGGGGTAGATAGTGATGATATCCATGTCAAGGGTTTAGGAATCATTGGTACTGAATACAAGTTGAAGGATGGCAAGATTGACATCAACCAGTTAAATGCTTTCAACTGGATTCTGCATTTCATAGTTTGCCAGATTCTTGTTCCAAGAAGTGCTACTTTCTCCACATGCACTAAGGCAGACTCCGATATGATATTCTGGGGGATTCAGAACCAAGATATCAATATGGCAGAGGTGATTATTGAGAGGATGAAGTTTGCAACTGCCATGATTTGGGATAAGAAGAACAAGTTCAACGTTTCTCTACCATATGCTCACTTGTTGACGAAGATTTTCCAGCATTACAGCATAGATTTGAATGGTGAGGTGTCCGAGAAGATGGGGCAGGCCATCAGAAGCAGAAATCTGAAGAAAAGTGGATTCTCATTAGTAGCTGGTGTTTGGACCAAGACCTTAGTCGCTGAAGGTGAGGCTATCATTGGAGAGGGTCCAGAAGTTCCTCCTGTTCAAGAGGCAGAGGCTGAAGTAAGGATTGAAGCCCCTATTGCAGAAGCTCCAGTTGTTCCAGCAGTCCAAGAGGAAGCTGTCAGATCAAAAATTCCAGTGGTTCAAGTAGAGGACGAAGAGGCAGCAGTAGATTTCAAAATTGAAGTTGCAGTGGCCAGTCCAAGAAGAATTGAGGAAATGCCTCCTGATGACATTGAGCCCGTTGGGCAATCATCTGAGGTTGAGGCCCCTTCGATAGTTGTTGCAACAATTATTGAAGAAATTTTGGAAACTGTCGCCAGTAGTCAGGGGGAGCAGGGAAAATCTCATGAAGAATTCCATCAAATTCCTACATAAGAAGGTGTCATGGATGTTGAGCAAGAAAGAAGTGTTCCAGAAGTTGTGGCACTAGGCCACAGTGATGTTCAGATGGAGGATGCTCCTGTTCAGGGGGAGCATGTAGTTGAGAAGGAAGCAGAGATTCAGGGGGAGCACTCAGTTAGCCCCCGTGCTGATCAGTTTCAAGAAGGTGTTGTGGAGAGCACCTCATATGAAGAAGCACCTCATGTTGATTTTGTGAAGCCCGCTGTTAGGGCCAGTGCTAAAGGCAAGTGTAGCTCAGATTCCCTTGCTTACTAGAAGAGCACACCATAGTTCCAAGAAGAAGAAGCTGAGGGTCAATATGAAGCCAGTAATAGACCGGTTAGATGCTCATGGAGAGATCTTGTGCTCATTGCAAAATGAAGTATCATCTATCTTTGTGAGCCAAAGCACAGGAGCCAAGCAGATTGGAGCAATGAAAGTTGAGCTCCAAGGTTTGAAGGGTGAGCTGGGAAGCATAAAGCAATTAGTAGAAGATATATCAATCTTTGTGAGGGCGTACTTGCCTACTTTTGCCCCTCTTGCTCCCACTCTTGCAGTGCTAGCAAGCAGTTCAGGGCCATCAGGGCAAATTGATGCAGAAGAAGAAATCCGGCCATCAGGGCCAGTTGGTGCTGAGGATGCAGGGCCAAAGGTTGTTGAGGGTCAGCCAGTACAGAAAGCATCTGGGCCATCAGGACCATCAGCTGAGCAGCCAGGGCCTCCAGGGCCAGTTGTGGATGAGCAGTCAGGGCCATCCGGGCCAATGGAATCTCAAGATGAGCAAGGCAGAGTTGAAGACCTGTAGAAGAGGCTCTGTCCCCAGAGCCCCCTTCTTCTCCTCTTCAAACTCCAGCCCCTCCTTCTCCACCTTCATCCTCCACTGCTCCTCCAGCTCCTGCCACCTTTAAACAACCTCTTCCTAAAAACATTTCCTCACCTACACCATTTCCTACCACATCCTCCTCTTCTCCTGCTTCTTCCACACTTATTCCTCCTCCTCCTTCTGAGGCACCTCCAGCATCATCCTCCTCAACTGGAGCCTCATCTTCGGGTCCCTCATCAGCTGGACCATCTGTACCACCTCTTTCTAATTCTTATTCTTTTCTTCATCCTCCTACTCCTCCCTCTTTTGTTACCATCATTCCAGAAGGTGCCCAACTTGAAGGTCCTTTTATCCAGGACATCAAAGATGAGTTTGAAGTAGCCATACTTCGCTCAGTCCTAACTGTTGGGACTCACATTCATAGGACAGGCTCTTCCAGCCATGTTCCTAAAAAGAGAAAAATATCTTCCAACATTGCCACCTCCTCTAAGCCTCGTTTTCCACCTCTTTGGTTTTCTCTCACTGTTGAAAATCGCAAAAGATCTATCTATTGTGAATTCCTCCAGAAATGCACATTTGCCACCATTTTTTGCCTTCCTCATCTTAATCTAACCGACCACCTAAATGTTGTTCTCCCTCTCTCTTCTCTTTCAAAAGCTGAACAGTCAAAAATTTTCTCTATGACTGAAGCTAAATGTGAAGATCAGTGGGCTCGGGGTCATCAATCTTTATACAGGCAATTCCTATCTACCAGCTCTGCTCGATTCCCACCAAGGGATCACCCACTCACTCTCTTTGAGTGGTTTGTGCTTCATCACAAGAATACCTGGGGTCCGTTTATTCAGAAGGAGATCAAGCTTATCCGATATTTACAAATGTTTAATGATTACAGCTATCTCCATAATCTACCCGAAGTTCAGCTTGGCCAATTCCGGCAAGCTATTTCTCTTCTTGGTTCAGATACTGCCCACACCACCTCCATCCAAGTGGATTTTGCCACATTGAAGATACCAGATGTTGTATTTCTGCCTGCACTTCATTCCTTAGTCATGGAATCTGCAGTAGGCCCTATTATTTTTGAAAGAATTGCCAGGGTAATGGGGCACATTTCAGTGCATAAAGGAAATTCCCTTGCATTCCACAGATTCGTCTACCGGGAATATCACCAGGGCCACATCAAGTCTGATGTTCTTGCCCCTCTTTTCTCTGAATGTGAGCGGCTATCTCCATCAGACTGGGAAAGACTTTACCCTCTCACTGCTCAGCAGCTTTTTGATCTCAATGCTTCTCAGGCCAGATCAAATCAACCTCATATGTCTGCTGTAGAATTTCTAGATCTTAACTCCATTCATCTTGTTTGAGATCCATTTGATACATGGGTTGAGATATACAAGGTGTATGTAGCTATGGAAAAGGAACTGAAGGCCAATCAAATTTTCTATCCAATTTCAGTTGATCAATTCCTCCAACATGCTAGTTTTGGCACCTCTACCTTCTACAAATTTTCTCTTGGCAGCAATGAATATGGCACTTTCATAGAAGCTCAGAGGCAACTGCACATCCAGAGGATGGCTCCTGTTATGGGACCTTCCTACTCTATGGTTTATGGAGTTTTTCAACAATATTTTGAAGAGCATGAATGCAAAGCATGGCCGATCATTACTCGCTATGCCTCCCTTCTGTCCCCTGCTTTCTACATTCATGTACCTCCTCAGTGATATAATACAATGTTTCTTCTGGCTCCCATTTATCTTTCCTATACTCTTTCTTGTGTATCTTGATTCTTTTTGCTTAATGACAAAAAGGGGGAGAAAATAAAATATTCTGAAATACACTCTTTAAATTTCCTTAGCAAATTTACTTAGATTTATTTCAGAGCCTTATATCTTCTTGTTATGTTTTGTCATCACCAAAAAGGAGGAGATTGATGATCAGTCCATCCCCATATAATTTTATTATATACAATTTTGGTGATTAACAAAACCCTAACAATTATTTTCTAACAAGTTTTTATGAAGTTTATCCATAGGGAATAAATCGAGCCAAATCTGTAAGTAATTCTTACACTGTATCATTTAAATTTCAGAGCATGCATTTCTTCTAAGTACACATCGATTTCCCTTATAAGCATAACGATTTCATAAGTATCGTATAACGATTTCACTTATAAGCATAATGATTTCATAAGTATCGTATAACGATTTCCCTTATAAGCATAACGATTTCCCTTATAAGCATAATGATTTCCCTTATAAGCATAACGATTTCTCTTATAAGCATAACGATTTCATAAGTATCGTATAACGATTTCCCTTATAAGCATAACGATTTCATAAGTATTGTATAACGATTTCCCTTACAGCATGAACGATTATATCGCTCAATGATTTCGGTCTCACAATGATTCGTTACGAGAAACAACGATTTCGATTTCACATCGATTTCGATTTCACATCGATTTCATAAGAGAAACAATGATTTCGGTCTCACAATGATTCATTAAGAGAAACAACGATTTCGATTTCACGTCGATTTCATAAGAAAACCAACTATTCAGTCATCGGTTTCTTAAGAGAAACAATGATTTGATTGTTGTAACGATTCAATAAGTGAAAACAACGATTTGATAGCTAGAATGATTTACCTTTACGCTAGAACGATTTGCTTGCACTTCGATTTGCTTTTGCTTGTACAACGATTTGCTTACTCTTGTACAACGATTTGCTCAAACAACGATTTACTTATATTTGTACAACAATTTGCTTGTACATCGATTTGTTTATGTTTGAACAATGATTTGCTCAAACAACGATTTGATTATGTTTGAACAATGATTTGCATAAACAACGATTTGCTTATACTTAAACAATGACTTGTTCACACAACGATTTGCTTACTCTTGTACAACGATTTGCTCAAACAACGATTTGATTATGTTTGGACAATGGTTTACATAAACAACGATTTGCTTATACTTAAACAATGACTTGTTCACACGACAATTTCATAAGTTGTACAACTATTTCTTTGTCATAACAACTTCATGGATTACATCGATTTCACACATAATATTCAAATAGATATTTTCAAATATTATGAAAGTCAAAGTATTCCCGCATGCATCACTAATATCTTTGCATTTAATGTGATTGTACACGTCTTTGCACGTTGCATATCTGGGTGCCTTCTATTCCTATGTTTCTATAGCAAACACTTTTCAGGATAGCAGAATGGCATTTCTATTTTGGTGTACGTTCTTACTGCATAGTTTCTAACGTTGACTGACAAGCATGGAGACAGTCTAGCTGTCTGTGCTTCGACATTTATTGTGAGCAGATATTTGCCAGTATCACATCTTACAACTTTGGACAACCAGAAGCTGAGGAATATCTGGATGAATCTTCTCTTTGCGTGCATGGCTCCAGAGCATTAAATGGTTGCAAGCTTACCTGTCGCGCACGATGGACCATACTGTCTAACATGCTTCAAGCTTAGAGACAACGACCACTTCAATGGCTACATTTTTCAAGAGAAGATATATAGAAGACTGATGACTCCATGAAGGACAACTTTTTGCGCATTAGAGCTTTCAGAGAACCAACCTTCAACTTGTGAGCATCAGAAATAAGAGCTTCTTGCTTCACTCCTTTCATTCCTTAGCTCGTAGCTCTCTGCCTTTCATTGTCTAGACTTTTTCGAGAGCTTGTAGTTCTAAGAGATTTTCTCATTGTTAATCTTTCTCTCTCAGACTTTGCCTCAGATCAAGTATTGTTGTAAGCTTGGTCTAGGGGCATTTCACTTTCTTTCACACTTGTTGTAAAGTTCCTCTTCGAGTTGTGAAGAGAAGACCTGTTGGAAACAGGTGGTTTGTATTCTCTTCGTTAAGGAAGGAAGACCTGTGTATCAGGGTGGTTTGTACCTCTTTGGGGTTAGAAGAGAAGGCCAGCTGCAGCTAGATGTGTCAGGTGTTGGCCCTTTTGGTACGGTAGCAAGCTAACCTAGAGGGGGGTGAATAGGTTTTTCTGAAATCTGAAATAGAAACTTAAACACAGAAAATTATCACTTAAAAATTTGGTTAGTTAAGTGTGATAAAAAGTAGCAATGCGGAAGTAAATAAACAATCGCACAAAGGACACAAGAAATTTATCCTGGTTCGGCCCTTCCCACATGGAAGTCCTACGTCCAGTCCCCAAGCAATTCTTGAGATTTCACTAACCAAGGGTACAGTCACCCTCAAGGACAATACAACACCCAGCACCCCAGCTGGTCTTCTTCTCTTTCCCGGAGAAGAAGACAGCCCACTTCTTTTACAGGTCAAGAAGCCAACCTCCTGGTACAAACCCCAGTGCAATTCTGCTAGACTTAAACCCCCAGCTAGGTTCTACACTATATACAGTCCTACAGCTGGACAGAAATCTTTCTTATAAAAGAAAGAACAATGCAGAGAGTTGGAACAGATGAAAATCAACTAAAAGAAACTCTCAGCAAAAAGACTCTCTCCCCCAGATTACAAAGATGCACAGAGAGAGAGAGAGAGAGAGAAGAGAGGAGAAGGAGCTTGAATGCTTGAGTGCTTCAGTTGCTTGAACACTTCTTCTTGGCTCAGGCTCTTTCTCTC
This sequence comes from Colocasia esculenta, assembly GCA_014218235.1. Lineage (NCBI taxonomy): Eukaryota > Viridiplantae > Streptophyta > Magnoliopsida > Alismatales > Araceae > Colocasia > Colocasia esculenta. Next base: position 46,785,358 of record CM024759.1, on the reverse strand, counting down.
TTTTCCTTTGAGTGTATGTGGCGTTCAGTTTCCTCGCTGGTTGTACACTCCTTCAAAGATCTTCAGGAAAGCTCTCTTGCTCTTCTTCAGCCTTGCTTCATCTTTATATGAACAGCTTTGAACAAATCCGTTGAGGAGATCCGTTGGAATTCTAGCCATTTCTCATCTTCTCTTTCTTCTGATATTTTGTGGTCTACGAGGTCTGCAAGCATAGAAGAGAGTGTTTAGATAAAATAGTGTTTCTGTCAAAAGGCTCACATACCTCTATGCTTCCTGTTTTCTTCCAGAAGTAGTAAGTGACCACCTTTCTGTCTGAAAGGAGAGAAGAGATCTAGAGAGATAAAATAAAATCTTCTGTCAAAGACATTTTTGACTTTCCATTAGGCGCCAAACATATTTGAAAGATCTGAGTATAAAGAAAATCGATGTTTACATGAAGTCAATGTTTGGACAAAATCGATGTTTAAGTAAAAGCAAATTGTTATTATAAAGATAGGCAAATCGATGTTTTCACTTATCGAGTCGATGTGGCAACCAAATTGTTATGAAACTTATCAAATTGTTATGGCGTTCAAATCGTTATGAAACTTATCAAATCGATGTTTTGGTCAAATTGATGTTCTCATTTAGGAAATCGATGTAAGAGAGAAATCGATGTGGCGATCAAATCGTTATGACACTTATCGAATCGATGTGAGAATCAAATCGTTGCTTCTCACTTATGAAATCGTTATGAAAACCAAATCGTTGTGAGAGCAAATCGTTGTTCTCACTTATCAAATCGTTGTGGCGACCAAATCGTTGTTTCACTTAACGAATCGATGTGAGAATCAAATCGTTGTTTCTCACTTATGAAATCATTATGAAAACCAAATCGTTGTGAGAGCAAATCGTTGTTCTCACTTATCAAATCGTTGTGGCGACCAAATCGTTGTTTCACTTAACGAATCGTTACACGATCAAATCATTGTGTAACTTATCAAATCGTTGTTAATGAAATCGATGTGGCACTTTGAACAGAAATCAATGTATATTGAATAAACATCGATTTAGTATTTTAGTGCGCAACACACAGCGATAATTCCATAAATTTATATTTATTAGGAAAACATGATATTTAATATATTTAATAATATTTAATTAATCATAAATTTTGTTATCACCAAAATATAAATGTAAAATATAGGAGTGGTTCAACATAAGGGTCCTAAGGGGGACAGTACCCTTGGTTATTGAAATATCAAGTTGTTGCTTGGGGACTAGATGTAGGACTCCTTGGGATAGGAGGTCCGAACCAGGATAAAATTTCCTTTGTTGTGTGCTTGTGTGCTTATTTGGTTGTTGTCTTCCTTATCACTAATACTAACAACTGAACTTAGTGTTTTTCTGTTAAAGCATTTTTGTTGACAGGTGGAAAATCTAAAAGATTTTTAAATCCCATTCACCCCCCTCTGGGCTTGCTAGCTGGGCCACATCTTGAAAAATTGGTGTTGAAGTATCAATGTAGAGTTCAAGGCATCAAGATTGAACTGTTGTGAGTATCATGTACATTTAGTTTTATGCCTTCAAGGTAAGATATGAATACTCGTGTATCATTTCATTGTCTACTTATTTAGATGTTGATGAACATCTGAAAAAGCACATAAAAATGAGATAAATTGAAAAATAAAAAAAGGTTCATAGTATAAGTGTTAGTATTTGCATGCTTGTGATTGCATATGTTTTCCTTGTGTGCATGTATGTATTTTATATGTAAAACACCCTTCTTGACTCCTTCTATGGCTTGATACTCTCTTGTTATTCTTATGCTTAGTGTGCATTAATTCAATCACTGGGTGGGCAATTTGCATCAGGTGTGTGCATACATTAAGGGGGGGCTAAATAGTTATGCATTTAACTTGCTTCTCAAAATACATCTGAAATTAAAGCCAATATACCTATGCATGTGAATATGATTAACAGATGTTACCTTGATGATAGGTGGATATTTTTTCTTAACACTCTTGTAATGCTTCAAATTAGCTTAATTTGTAGTAACTAATGAGGAAAACGCTACTTGCCTCAGGTTGAAAGAAAATGGGAAGTGAGCTTAGTAACTGAGTCTCTCCACTGAACAAGTGAGGAGCCTCGTGTCAAACGACAATACTTTTCTAAAAAATGAAAGAAAGAAAGAAAGAAATTGGTATCAATTGGTTTCAAATTTAAAAAAAAAAAAAAGGGACAGAGTGATAGCTACAAAAAATTGAGGGTCTATCATGCATGGGTAAGATTGAGTTTATTCATTAGTGTTAATTAGAATTTCTTCTATCTTCATGTTGTTGAACCACTCTTATATTTTACCCTTTTTATTTTGGTGATAACAAATCCCATGTTTATCCTAAAAAATATCATTAATATATTTTATATTATGTTTCTCCCATGAATACAATAGATTCTTGCATTATCATTATAGATTTACATTGAGTTTCAACTTCGTCATGCATGTTTTGATCATGTTCAGTCGAAGCTAGCTTCGTTATATCTGAAGCTACATTTCGTCATATCCGAAGTCCACTTCGTCATATACGAAGCTGGCACTTCGTCATGCATGTTTTGGTCGTGATTAGTCGAAATCTAACTTCATCATATACGAAGCTAAGTTTGTCATATCTGAAACTATATATGAAGTTCACTTCGACCGACAGCGTTATGATCTATTTTATACGAAACTAACTTCGTCATATCCGAAGTTATATATAAAGTACACTTTGACCGACAGCGTTATGATCTATTTTATACGAAGTTCCATTTCATCATATATGAAGTTTAACTTCGATCGACCACATTGTATTTTGTCCAGTCGAAGTGACGCATCAATTGCTGTTTTAATATCACATAGATTACTGAACATTAAAACATTGATTACCTTTAAACATCGATTGTCTTTTCACTTAAACATCGATTACCTTTCAACATCGATTGTCCAACACATCGATTACATTTCACTTGAACATCGATTGCTTCATAAATAATGATTACCTTTAAACATCGATTGTCTTTTCACTTAAACATCAATTACCTTAGAACATCAATTGTCTCAAACATCGATTATCTTTTACAATGATTACCTTTAATCAAACATCAATTGCTTCTATATCTCACATCGATTACTGTTATTTTGTTGATCTTACTCTGACTCCTTAGATGGTACTTAGATATTTTAATGACTGTTATTATTTTTTATAAAAACTGTCAATGAATTATTGGTATGATTAATGTTCTAATCATTATGGAATTATTTAATGAACACATGATGTACACTGTGACATTCACTTTGTTATCTGTGCTATAATTTATCCAATGTGCTTTGTACTTCTCTATTCTTTTTGTTATCAAGTTCAAATATTTTAACGGGAAAATTTGACTCTAATGTATTCAAATTTAAAACCTCATTTCCATTATCTTGAAACTTGAAAGATTTGTATATCTGCTCTCTCACTCACTGTCATACATATAGTTCATACTTTGCATGACAGATGATCTGCAGAAAATGCGGTGGTAGGTATAAGCAGTGTGGCTATCTGTCAGAACTCACCTACTACATCTCATTTTATGTCAAGACTCCCCATTTTGAGAAAAATCTTTTGCAAGACCCATACAATGCTTGTCTGTCTTTAAATGCATTGTACATCTATCTGTCTGAAATCCTTTCTATTTTATATATTTTTGGTATCTTACCTACCTCCGAAAGAATGGAGATATCTATGTTTTTCTCTTGACCATGCAGATAGTCAGCTACCTACAGAAGCATGCTAGCTATCTTTCAATCATGGGCGTGGAGCTTGCAGACATTTATTAAAGCTGTCAAATGGAGCCATGAAGGTATCTGCATAGCCTAAAGTTGTTGAGACTCAAGGGCTGAAGATCTGTTGATGGACATCTCAGTTGTCTCAAGTCTCAAGACCCAACGTTCAAATTCAAACGGCTACTTTCAAATGGGAGGATTGAAGACTATGAAGATTATAAGAAGCTGAAGTTTGAAAGTGAATACAAGAACAGGCAGTGAGACATATGTGAGTGCTTACAGCTACACAAAGAGAGAAATCTCCACATACAGTAAAGAGAGAAGTGCACAAGATCTCAAGAGAGCCATATGTTCAAGCTTCTACTTCCAAGCTCTCTTACATTCAGAAGTTTTCTTTTGGGTAACATTCTACTATTCCAAATCTTCTCAGTCCACCCTTAGTCAGAAAGAGTTAGAGTAGTCTTTCCTATTTGTACAACTCTTTTTGACCGTCTGTGTTTGCTCATCCCTTAGAGCAGACACACTCGTGTTCATTTCTGTGTTGTAACCAGCAGGGGGTTTGTTCCCTATAGTGCCCCTCTATGAAGGGAAGACCTATGGTTGTAGGTGGTTGTAGTGCCCCTCTGTGAAGAGAAGACCTACAGTTGTAGGTGGTTGTAATACCCCTCTATGAAGGGAAGACTTGTTTGGATGCAAGTGGGTTGTAATACCTCTCAGGTTGAGAGAAGGTCAAGTGTTCTTGGCAGTTAGTGAAAATCCCAAGGAGTGCTTGCGAACTGGACGTAAGACTCCTGATTGATAGGAGGTCTGAACTAGGATAAATCTTTTGTGCACTTGTGTGATTTTTTTCGCCAAGTTCTTACTTGTTTCACACACATCACACTAAGTACTAATGATATTATTTAGTGTGATTTATTTTCAGATAAATTTTAACAGTGCAAGAAGTCATATTCACCGCCCTCTAGGGCATCTAAAGCTCCATCTCGATCCAACAAGTGGTATTAGAGAGAGGCCTTCTTAGAAGAATCGAAAGATTTGTGAAGAAATGGCAGCTGAAGCTTACAACTATGAAGGAAAATCTGTCACAAGATCACCATTCTGTGATGGAGAAGATTACAAGTACTAGAAGATGAGAATGGAATGCTTCATCTGAGGCACAAACTTCGATCTGTGGCAGGTAATAGAGCAAGGTGATTATACTATACTTTCTGATATCACTTCTGCTTTATCTATAGCTGATAAAAGAAATATGTCTCTAAATTATAAAGCTAAAAACTATTTATGTTGTACATTATTTAAAAAAGAATTTAATAGATTATCCGCATGTAAAACTGCTAAGGAAATGTGGGATAAACTAAAAGTAACATATGAAGGAACAGATAAAGTAAAGCAAATTAGAATAGATATTCTTGTCTCTCAATTTGAATAGTTTAAAATGTTGCCAAATGAAAATATTACTCAAATGTACAATAGATTTACCAATATAACAGTTGGTTTTCACTAGGTAAAAAGTTTATTAATGAAGAAACAACCAGAAAATTTCTTAGATCATTAACTCATTCCTGAACTCCTAAAGTTACTACTATTGAAGAAGTGCATGATCTTATAGAACTTTCTATAGATAAATTAATTGGTTCTCTAATGGCTCATGAAATTAACATGGAAAGATTTTCTGAAAGCCCTTCAAAAAAGAAAATGACAAATGTTTTGAAAGTTGCATATTCTTCCTCTTCATTGTCTAAAGATTCGAAGGATAAATTTGAAGACAGCAATGGTGAAGCAATACTTTCTAGAAGACTTCAGAGAATCCTTGCTAAGAAGAAGTATAGATCCAAGAGATACTTCAATAAGGATAAGAAGAGCAAGGAACCAACATGCTATGACTGCAAGCAACCAGAGCACTTTAAAACTGAATGTCCAAAACTCAAAAGAAAAGATCAGGCTAACAAACATGAGAAAAATAAGGAGAAAGTAAAGAAATACAAAGGATACAAGAAGAAAGCAATGGCAGCTTGGGACAATGAGGAAGCAACAAGTTCAGATGGATCAAGCTCAGAATCAGAAAAAGAAGAACAAGTAAATCTAGCCCTCATGGCAGGACTAGATCAGGTAACTTCTGAAACATCTTTCACTTCAGGTATAGAATCTTATTCTGATAGTTTAGAAGATGCATTTAATGAACTATACGATAAATATACAATTTTAGTTAAGCAAATGAAAGTAGTTAAATTAAATCTGATAAACTAAGAAAAATCCAACACCTTTCTAAAAAATGAAGTAGAAAGACTAGGACAACACTTAACTGAAACTAAAAGAACAAATGAATTGCTATGTGAGGATTTAAAGACTAAAAATGGTAAGGTTAAAGAACTCGAAACAAATTTAAATGAACTGAAAAATGAAGAAAAACTGATAGAAGAAAACAACTACTTAAGAGCATTCTTAGATAAATTAACTAATTGCAAAACATCCTTAGTTGTAAAACTAAAATGTGTTAGAACAGGTAAAAAAAAGTATGGAGTAGGATATATATCTCCAATAAATGTAGAAGAAATTGTGTATCCTAAAAAATACCCAACCCCTAAGTTTGTAAAAGAAAATGTAATTAAAAATCCTAAAAAGTTAATCATTATGTTTACAAACAAAAATTTAAAACTAATAACACTACAAATTCAAAGCGTGCATATGATTTATGTTGTAGTCATTGTAATCAATTAGGACACACAATTAGTATTTGCACCACTAGACATCTGCACTAGATTCTGAAAACTAACCATCAAAGACCCCAAAAAAATTTGGTACCAAAAGTCTCAACTTAATTCTATTTGCAGGGGCACATGAGAGCATCCAAATAGTATTTAGATAGTGGGTACTCAAGGCATATGACAGGAGACAGAAAACTATTTACAAGTTTCAGAAATGAAAATGGTCAAGTCATATATGGCGATAATGGAAAAGGAAAAGTGATAGGCTGTGGAATAGTAGGAACAAAAGAAAATGATTTAATAGAAGATCTTATGTGTGTTGAAGGATTAAAGCATAATGTCATTAGTATCAGTCAATTGTGTGACAAAGGTCACTTGGTAAAATTTCAGAACAACAAGTGTGTTATTCAAAAGAATGGAAAAACAATCTTTGAAGCTCTAAGAGTTAAGAATCTGTACACCTTACAGCTGACAGAGCTTAAAGAAGTCAACTTGTGCCTTGCAACTACAAAGAGTGAAGAGACTGATTTATGGCATAGAAGACTAGGGCATGTTAGCACATCAGTAATCAAGAAATTAATTAGTATGATCTAGTTAAAGGTCTTCTAAAACTGAAATAGAAGAAATCTGGAATCTGTACAGCCTGTGCAAAAAGAAAGCAAACCAAGACATCATTTCAGTCCAAGACGTTGGTAACAACCTCCAAACCATTGGAACTAATTCACATGGATTTGTTTAGACCTATAAGAACAGTAAGTCTTGGAGGAAAAGTTTATGACTATGTAATTGTGAATGACTATTCAATATACACTTGGGTATCATTTTTGGAAGTCAAATCAGAGATTTCTTCAGCTTTTCTGAAGTTCAATAAACTTGTACAGAAAACTTAGAAATATCAAATAATTAGTATCAGATCTGATCATGGTGGAGAATTCAAGAATGAAGAGTTTGTTAGATTCTGTGAAGAAAATGTCATAGAACACAATTTCTCTGTGTAACGACCCGACCTCCAGGATCCCCGCAAGGGACCCCGAAGTTTGCGTCGCCACCCACAGATCCGAAGACCCAGAAGGGTTAGAAGAAATAGTCTAGTGAGATATGTACTAAATTTAAATAACTATAACAATCTGTACAATATACAAAAGTCTGTACAACATGTCCCAAATAAAAGAACAGGTACAAGAAGAAAGGTGTAGTTCTTAAGGGGCATACCTTGAGAACTTGCAAAGCACAACTCTCAACTCACTCAGGTACAAGAGCTCACAACACTTGCTCTCACTGCTGCTGACAACACACGGTGCCACAGCCACCTCTGCAACTCGTCCGACTCTGAGCTCCCGTGACGACGAGCCCCTAGTTGAAGGAAGTAGGGGAAGTTAGCCTCGCGAACAAGGCTTAGTAGGGATTACCAGTCCCTCACTGGCCAGAGCAGTAGGAAGTCTGAAAATAGGAGACTACTCTAGAAAGCTGTAAAACAAGGAACACCTACAGTAGGGTACTATAAAGCAGAGGAACAAAGAATAACGCCACAGCCAACAACCGAGGTCGGGCCACACATGACTCCCACAGAAACTAACGGAGTCAAGCACAACATGGAAACAAGTCTCGACACGCCCACCGAGATAGGGGTCTCGCAGAGACCGCAGAGCAACCATGTGAGAAGAACGTCTCACCACAAGCACGACCACCTCAGACCTCCACAAGGTCGAGGGCCTACAAGCAGAACCACCCCGGACACACCACGAGGTCGAGAAACCACACATGCCAGTGCCACCATGGACTGGCACCAAAGAACAGGACTACAAAACCAAGAGAACACTGAAGCGAAAACCACCAGAAACACGGGTCAACAAGGCCAAACCAACAACGCCCACGGAAGCTAGATACAGCCAGGCTACAACCACCATGCAGGCTAGGGCACACAAGTCGCGCTAGGAAACGCAATAAGGAAACGTCGTCACAACAACGGCAACCAAGCCAACGCCACTGGAAGATAAGAGGAGGACACACCATCCACACCCTCTTCACTCTCCAGTTGGCTCTCGCCTCTAACCTCCCCAGAAGAGTGAGACAGAGCTACCACAGAATACCACAAGAATGCATGCACCACCGCAGCCTGGCCAAACTGTGGTCCCACGTCTAGCACCACTATGTAGCTCTGGAACCAACGTAGAGAGAGGCAGTGAGAAGAAGGACTATCTGGGCCGCACCGGAAAGAGAACAACTCAACGACCTCAGAATCTCAAGAGAACTCTAGAAACGACTCGATGCTGATGTCCAAACATCATTTTTCCCTCAGCTCCAGAGTCCGCCAACTCGGCTGCCAACTCAAGCACGCTCATAGCCCGAAGCACACCCTCAACAGGCTTCCGAGGATGGGGGTCCCAGGCAACAGAGACAACCTCTGAACGGGACAAGCTCTCAAGTGTCAAGCACCAGTCGAACAGGCGGGGCAAGCACAATAAAAACCACGCCGAATCGCTGGCTTGTAACCCATGACAAACCCAGCAAGCACAAGGCATGCACGGACCCTCGAGAGGGCCGTCGGTCAACCAAGGCATGCATGAGCAGGCCAGAATCTCGGAACACCACCAGTGAGTATGGAAAACATCACTCTGCTAATAATCTACAGTCGTGAGCCTCCTGGCACCGCTGCCAGGACACGGCCACAAAGGTGTCATCTTCGGTCACTGAACGCAGCGAGGTAACCTACCGTGTTCCTCACCAGAAGGTCCTAAGGGCAAGCCTGCCTTGGGGCACACGCCGACACACTAACTAGGGCCACGGAAACACCTGAGGCAACACATGTAGAAACTCTAAATTTTCAATTTTTATAAATAAATTAAAATAAAAATTATGAATAATTAAAACCCATTAAGTAAAAACAAGTTATGGGTTACCCTAAATGGTCCATACATGAATTAATGGGCCACAAAGCTAAAGCTCAATGCTTGATGGGAGATATTTTAGGCCTAAATTCGTACCTAAAATGTTAATAAATTAAAAAGGGTTAAGATAATCATTATTTTAACTCATAATTATCTTAAAAAGAGTTCTAGTCCTATCCTAACCTCTTGGCCACGAAATTAGAGTTCTCCTCAAGTCAATTAGT